>JAYEPQ010000010.1:18063674-18686174 GCA_036321105.1 Dracaena cambodiana
GGATTTAGCCCCCCAAATTTCCTAAGTTACTACAATTTAGTCCCCATCCCTAATTTTCTTTAATTTTTGACATGATATTATCATTTTACCCCTCCTTATTCATTGTTTCTCTTTCTCCTCTCTTCTCTTCCTCTCTTCCTCCTCTCTTCTCTTTTTTTTCATTATTCCTCCTTTCTCTTCCTTCTCTCTTCCTCCTCTTTTCTTCATTGGGAAAAAAGAGGAGGAAGAGAGAAGGAGAAGAGAGAAGGAATAATGAAGAAAAGGAGAAGAGAAGAGGAGAAGAGAGGAGGAAGAGAAAGAATGAATAAGGAAAGGTAAAATGGTAATATCATATCAAAAATTAAAGAAAGTTAGGAAGGGGGACTAAATTGTAGTAACTTACGAGATTTGGAGGACTAAATCCTAAATATGAAGATTTGGGGGACTAAATCATAATATATAAAAAGTTGAGGGACAAACCAGTAAATACCCTTATCTTTTATTATCACCAAATTCTTGAAATTTATAAATTTATAATATTTCAAGTAAATTTGAAATATATATTACCTTTTGAACAAATATAAATGATATAATATATGCTAAATATTATTTAGAAAAATTTAATTTTAAGAAATTAAATAATGAACAGTAAGGAAAAGTTAGAATAGATGCATGTGTGATGTGAATAATGTACTGCAAGCACATAGTGTCAGTTGTAATGCAAACAGATCGCTCCCACGAGTATCTAAGGTATTTTGCGTTCTACTTTCTTCTATTATTCTAACGAGTTAATTATAGGCTCTAAGTTAATATTTTTAGTTATTCTAATTAGCCTAAGATGTGGAATTCACTGGTTTACAATTAAGTATTACTTTTATTATCTTCTTTCTATCATAAAAACTGATCTTTTAACTTTAATATTTATTTAAAGTGTTCAGAGTGTGAACTATCAAGTGACGTGCAAATATAACTCATCAAAAATACTAATTTTCACAAAAATAAATTAAATTAATAGATAATTCTATGAAAAAGATGAAAATTGACAACTCCAAACTCTAACTAAGCATAGACTATAAAGATACTTAACTTAAGTACAACCTATCAAAATATTAATCTACAAGTTGTTGTTTTTTAAATTTTTTTCATAGAAAAATCATGTCTTTATTATTTATTTTAGAAAGAAAACAATAAAAAATAATTTCATGGTTAATTCCTAATTTCAGCTACATCCTAAAACTAAATTAAGTTAACTACTCATTTTATTAATTAAAAATCCTATTTTTTTTTTCTATGAAAGCCATTAAAGATTTAAACTAGAAAACAAGTAAATCTATCTAAAAAATAAATAAAATATTTCTACTTACTAGGAAACACTGAACAACAATGGAATTACTTCTGGAGCTCAGTATGGCCCGTCATCCTTTCGGTAAAACCCTAATATTTATTTAATCAAAGTGTATCTTAAATTACATAAAATCCTAATTTACAAGGATATGGTCAATATATAGGTTTCGAAATGCCAAACCCTAGTCTGAGTATAACTGAATAGTTACAAAATTACAACGAAGTCTCTATAGAAAATTCAGCACTTTTGGCATCTACATTGACACCAAATGGCAGCTATTGCCACCAATTTGCGGCAAAATAGTAAAATTATTACATCTGATTTTTTTCTACATAAAACTCTGGCCTTTTTCTTTTGATTTGCATAATTGTATTTGACTTAGGTTCTCTTTGGTTTTGTATTTTTGTAACTTTATCCTCTTTTAATTCTTTTTTTGACTTAGTTTCCTAATCCGTCTCTGAGTTTATATTATCTCCTTGTAGGAATATATTTAACTCGAAAAACACACTAAAATTATTCGAGTAACATTATTTACATACAAAAATAGATAACATGGAGGCTATAAATATGCAATATATGACACTCATCACACCTCCACACTTATTTTTTTGCTAGTCCTTGAGTAAAACCTAGAACTAAAAAAAAAAAAAAAAAATCATAACTCACTTTCAAAGGAATTGTGGTTGCACTTAGTACGTGTAACAAATCGTTAAACCCCTAAATTATCCTAGTGGACGAGTTGTGTTTTGTGAGGATTTGCAGCAATATTACCGACAAACATCATGAAGAAAATAGATTAAGAAATAAAGAAAAGACAAATAAGGATAAGTAAAAAATCAAAAAAATAAATAAAGGTTTTTACAAATGAAAGAAATTTTTTGATATGTTCTACAATTAATCTCACAAATATACAAACTCAAGAACGATTTAGATTACCAATTTTCAAGTCAAGTATCATATTAAATACACTTTTCATTTTAATCAAAAATTAAAATCTTATCTTTCAATATCCACTAATAAATAATTCATTGGTTTCATACATCTACGTGCACATGTGAGAGTCTACTTCAATTTTTGACTCAAACTCTAACTTACGATTCATCTTTTCTCTCAATTTTTTCTTCTTTTTTCCGTTTCTTTTTTTGAATATTTCACCTTTCATGCGAATATTCACGCTTTCTTAAGCACAAATACCTTATTTCTCGGATCATATTCTATCTCTTAAAAACACCATTAATGTAAATATTCACACTTATTTAGGTGCAAATACCCAACTACTTGGTAATTCTCAAAAAAAAATTATTTTTTTTATTTCTAAAGGATCATTGTCTTAAGTATCAGGCTCACCTCTTTATTCTTTTTTCTCTTTGTTTTAGAGAAAAAAACTACTCAATTATTATCATCTTTATCCTTAACTTAATAAATTATTGTGAAGTAAAAAATAGATGTATACATACCTTAAAATTATTATTAGCGGTATTTTTTTTTTGGATTTTAATTTTTTCTTAAAATTCTAAGTGTATTATCCAATCTACTCTTCTATCAAATTTCAAATCTAAATTTATTCTTTTATTTGTAATTAGGTTGATTTATTGTAGAATATATATATATATATATATATATATATATATATATATATATATATATATATATATATATTTTCATTTCAGATTTTTTATTTTTTAAAATTTTTTTATCCTAAAAACTACTCAAAGTATAAAATAAAGAAGCCCAAAAAAAAAAAAATCTAAAAATAAAATTAAAATTCTAGAAAAAAACTTAAAATCCTAGAAAAATACAAAAAAATTCCTAACCCACTCCCTCACGCCTAAACTCGTGTATGCACTCATACATAAACCATGGGTGGTAAAATAAATATGAAAACTATTGTATAAATACTATACAAATAATGAGAGTCGTGAAAGGTCACGATCTCAATATCGTCACCCTATTAATACATGGAAAGCGGTTATGATATCTTGATCGCTTTCCAATTTCATAGTATGTGTGTTTTAAATGTGAAATGGGTGCATTGTTGTGTCTCAACATCCTCCTATAAGTTACGAAATTACTTTTTTGTTTCTTATATTGTCCTCGTTTTTTCTTTGTCCACATATAAACATTAATAATTGAGTTAAAAAATTCTTCATTATAAACTTGCTAATTATCGTTAGTAACAAGTACACATGTAGGAATATCGTGAGGTGTGAAGAGTGCAACATGATCAAGTGAACCAACTGTGAAGTGTGGTGGTCCTTCTAACTCACGAAGTAATGTGAGCTCCTCTGCAAATAAATCCTCAAATATTTGGTCATAAATAAATGGCACACTTGTACAAGTGTCATCATACGTAAATTTAGTATATACCAATTCGTCTAATAACATGAGCTCATCTTCAAAAATTTGCTCAAATGAGAGTTGAACATCAACACAAGAGGTAGAATGAGAGTGCAAACTGTTAAACCATGTTTACCTCAATGAGAGAGCTCATTGTATGCTCATCCATATTGAATATATTTAATGTCATAGTCATATTCTCAAATGATAGTTTTATGATCAATTAATGTATTTGAAGTTATAAGGAATAGTCTACCCAAGATAATAGAAATTTGATTCTGTGGATTGAGAATCGGCTCAGTTTCTAAGACAATGAAGTCTGTAGGAAATATTAACTCACCGAACTTAATGAGCACATCTTCAACCATACAAAGTAGTCTCTTGATCGAACAATCAGTTAACTGTAATGTGATCTTAGCAGGTTGAAGTTTTCATAATCCCAATTGTTGATAAATAGTGTAAGAAAGTAAGTTAACACTTGCCCCTAGATCAAACAACGCCATGTCAAATGTAGTGTTCCTAATGGTGCTTGAGATTATGGCAGAACTTGGATCTTTGTATTCAACAGGTAAGGAGTTAGAGAGGATTTGTGATATATTTACAGCTAGAAAAACTTTCTTAGGAATGTTTTTGCTCATTTCTTAATACTCAAATCCTTGAAAAAGTTTATATGTCCTTGTCTTCCATGCCATAATTACATATAATTCAATGTTCATCATAATAGGAGAAATATTATACAAATATTATCATTCACCGACTTAGGAGTAATATTCAATTTAAATGAATCATCTTTTATATAACCACTTCCAACAAAGATATTATATTTGAGATTATATATTTTTTTTTTTTAACTCTGATACAATTTTGTAACGAGATTTTACTAGTACGGATCCACTTACAAGATTATTTTCACAATTTTGGCATATGTAATACATTATGAAGTGTAATTTTTTTCCAGAAGTCATCTTAAGATCAATATATTCTTTTTCTTCTATTGTACCGATGAATCAGCTCCTAAGCCATAATTCCTCCACTTGATGTCTGATAAGTTGAAAACTATGAGCAGCCAAATGACACATATGTATTAGATCTAGAATCCAACCATCAATTCTAAGATAATATAGCTAATCACTATAGATAGTGATTTCACTGACTTAAAGGAGTCGGATGAAGCCTCAATTATGTTCACTTTCAGTTTCTGTTTTCCACCATTTTCTTAATAGTTTTTGACTTCTTCCTTCTTCTGATGGTTGGTCCTACCACAGACATAGCAAATCTTTTCTAGTTCTGATTTTGGCTACTACTTTGATTTTGGTTAGAACTAGGATGGTTAAAGTACATTTCTTAAATTTATTCCTTTTAGGTTAATTTTTTTTAACTTCTCTTCATTCTCAATCAGATTTATCTTAATTTTGATTTCAAAAATTGGATTTTGGCTTTGTCTATATTAATCTTCAATTCTCATTACGTAGATAGTATTTAGAAGAGTAAGGTGACATTATTTATTAGTACTCTAGCATATTCATCCAGTGAATGAGGCAGTTTATACATTAGGCATGATACTTTATATTCTTTATTAAATACATTTCCTTTAGTTACATTTTTTTTTTTACTTTGCATGTGCCTAATATAATCCTAAAACTCATGGATTTGATAATCTAAAAAGGTTTTTCATTGACCAATTTAAATTTATTAAAGTTAGAGGTATTAAATATTTCTATTCTAGCATCATCTAGAGAAATTCTAAATGTGCATACTTGACTTTGTGAGCACCACACCCCTAACCTGTAAAGAACTACAAGTTTGCTACTTTTTTGGACAAAATTACCGTTCATCATGGTCTCATTCGGACATTTCATTGAATAGTTAGAGTGCAACAATGATAGAGTTAGGAGACCTGGTCTCATTCGGACATTTTATCGAATATGTTGAGTGCATTGGCAAGATCTCTGCACTTGGTGTATATTGTGACGAGAGTGTTAGGGACGGTGGCGGGAAAGAATGGCGGTTGCGCTTGTTAAGGGAGGCGTGGAGCTGTTGGCATATGGGCAATTGATTTATGTGAGACGTTGACCTATATGGAGGGAGGGCTAGTGAACTTGTTGGGTGGGTGAGCGGGAGGAGGGGTGACTGCTGGACCGAGTGGGAGACAGGACGGAAGAATGATGAGTTTGAGAGATGTAGGTGACAAAAAATGGTGAATGTGGGTTTGGAGTGTTAAAATTGGAAGAAGTTGAGTGTTCACTAAGAAAAATCCTCTCATTTAACTGTGCTCACTAAGTCAAGTGGTGTGCTCATTTAGAATTTCCCCATCATCTAACTCTACTCAGCTTTTAGTGTATCCCATAATTACTTAGCACTTTTACACATATAATAGATATTATAAAGTTTATCGGACAAGGCACGAAGAATTCTATTCTAACAATGATAGTTTATAGCCTCAATTTTTGTGTAGTACTAGTAGGAACAGAGATTGAGGGATATGATGTTAAGTTTGATCCAGTTGACCTAGTAGTAATTGTTCATGGATTAGATTAATTTGTTTGGTTAGGAGATTCTATAGCAGATAATTACCTTAAGATAGTTAGCCATATCATTTGATTTTTGCCACCTCTTATAGTTTAGACCTCTAAATTTCTCTATTTTGCACTTTTAATCTCATTAAAGGAAGCCACTTACAACTTTACATAAAGGTTATATCTTTTCAAATTATGGTATGTGAAATCAGTATATTATATAAAAGATTAAATTTGACAGATTAAAATTATTGACTTAATTAAGTATTTCTATGTCAAACCTTATTATCACCGAACTAAAGGTTATTTACACCTGTTTGTGTGGGAAAATATAAATATGTAGCGTGGTTTTTCGTGCTTTTGCATGTTTCTTAATAATATAACCAATTGTATTTGGCGTTTTGCCACTATACTATATTCCTTATAGATACCAAAAAACCAAAAAATTATATTTCGCTCTTTAGACTATGACAATTCCTAATATTTTTAACAATTAATAATAAAAATTACTTTTTAACATAAAATTTTGTAACAATATTGATTGCAACAATAAATTTCAATATATAAATGCGCAGTCAATGTCAAAACCAATGTTAAAAATAACGCGTTATGAAACCCGTTATATTGCGTTACGTAACCTAACAGAACTCCGGCGCTACGTAACAACTGAAAATAACTCAGTGCACCGTAACAGTATGCTTTTTATGCTATTTTACGTTATATTACGTAACGTTACGTTAAATTACGTTATGTTACGTTATTTACTAGTATTTTTTTAGTAATATCTATATTTGTGTTGCTTATTATTTTGATTATTAACGAATTACTGAAATTTTATTACTTGATTTGGCTTGTTTGATTGCTTATAGAATTACTAACTTACTAATTAGCGATTGTTTCCTTATTCGCTTGTAATTCATATCCGGTTACTGAAATATCATACTTGTTGATTTTATTGAATTTTTAGCTGAACTGAAATCTACAATTATAAATAAGATAAATTGAATATTTAAAAATATAAATTACAATAAATAATGATAAGAATTGAAATAAAAACTTGTAATCTTGTTTTTTTTTTTTTTTTTTTTTTTTGTTTAGATGATGACTGGAATTACGGTTGCAACTTAATATAATTTATGAAGATAAATCTGAAAATTATTGTAAAATTTATATAAAATGGTTATATATTCTTTTTAGAATTTTTTAATTTATAAAGATTATTTTTTTATAATTATATATTTATTTTTATTAAATAAATAGGAAATTGCATAACTTACGTTATGCGTTACGCTATATGTGACATAACCTAACAAAAACAAAACGTTACGTTACCGTTATCGCTATTTTAAACATTGGTCAAAACAAATAGATGCAATAAATATTCTCAATTACTGCAGAATTTTTATTGAAATTTGAATTTTAAGTCTAAGTAATAATTATAGTAAAGATTTTTATTTAATTTTTAAGGAGTAATTGTAAGTAAATTCAAATTGGAAGATATTAACTAACATAAATATATTTTGAAATTTAAATGATTAATTAATACAAATTTGAAATAAGTAATATTTAGATTTATGATTGTATTTAAAATTTGAAGAATGATAAATTAAAATTTCAAGGTAATAATTAATGCATAAATAACTTAAAGTTAATGTGTAACTAATATTAATAGGATTGATGCAGTAAATGATTCTAGCTAATTACAAGATTAAATTTGAATTCTACGTATAACTATTGTAATAATTGTTATTTAAAAATTTAAATTAATAACAATTAAAGTTTAGCAATTATGATATGATAAGTTCTACAACTCTTTAGATTGTTATCTCCACATTCTAGAAATTTATGAAATTACAGTATTTCAGTTTAATTTGAAGAATACTATCCTTTGAACTAACATAAATAAATACAATATGTGTTAAATATAATTTAGAAAATTAGTTTAAAAAAAAAATTAAACTATAAATAGTAAAGAAAAGTAGAATAACTGGTTTGTAGGGTAGGCGTGTAGTTGCTTGAGTTAGAAGCCACCTCTTCTTTATGCAACCAAAATTTCCAGCTTCCAGCGGTATAAACCCACAAGGTAGTGCCTTTTGATGTTGGCACGAACAGTAAAGTTAAAATCCAATCAAAACTTTTGTTGCCCAGCAAGATGAAGAATTTTGCTTGGAATGAGAGACTTTTTGATAAGGGAGAAGCATTTTTTCCTTTTGTTTAAACACCTAAAAACATTTTCTATGCTCCTCCATATATAGGAGATGATAGGATTAAAAGATTAATACTTTTTTTTTTAAATCACACATTAATTTATGTAACAGTTGAAATTAAACCCATCATTTAATCTATAATAATGATCAAAATTAAAATAGTTGTTATTTTAAATGAAAATTAAACTATTTTGAAAATAATTTTTTCTAACATCTTCTGAGCATTAGATACTCATCATTCAGTTCGTAACCATCTATTTCTTTGTGAATATGTTTAACTGGATATTTTGCAGTTCTATTATCTGTTTGCTAATGGAACGCGGACGGCCTCCACCAGCCGTTTTGGTAAAAAAAAAAAAAAAATGTTTAACTGGATATTGAAAATAGGAGTGAATTATATAAGCCCGTTTTAGAAAAAAACTATGCCACTATTACTATTTTGGATTGGCTAATATAGTTGTAAAATCCCAACTTAGAATTGCTTGAAAATTAATTTTGGAGTTTAGATAACTCAAACATATTGGAGGTAGCAAAACTCTACTTCTGTCTTATATCTCTATTTTTATCAAATCCAAAATCATAAAAAGTTACCTCCTGTTTCCTAAATGGGACTGAGTACCACCTTCCAACTGAGGGCTGCATGACCTATGCATTCACTTAAAGCTACCCCTGGTTTTCTAAATTTCATTCCCAAAATAGTGTGAAGAATAGTGTTACTTACCGTGTGATTGAGTCACAACCTTTCCAAAATTGCTGTGACTTATAATTCGGAAAGATGAACATCATGTTTTCTAGAGGGAAGATGCATCTGAGGACCACATATCAGTGATTATGATTAAAACAAGTTGTTGGGATTCTACACATCAGTTGATGGATAAAAGAGCAGCTAGAAACCCACTATACTTCTCATTTAAAGGTCTTATGCCTTTGCATTATGTTTAACATTATGAACAAGCGAGTTTTCATTAGAATTATAAATTCCTTATAAAAGTAGAAGTTGATTTAATACATTTTCTTTCTTAAAAATAAGTTTTCCAGAGGAGGTTCATTTAATTAAATAGTGAAGGTGTAAGATAAGATTTTGTAGGGTATATTTTACTTTATTTTTGTGCATATTTTATTTATATTCTTATGAGTGAGGTAATTTTTACCTGGACAGTGGTCATGGCAGACGATAATTATGGGGATTTGCTTCCTGCTCTTTCTTCTATTGGCAAGACATATAGTAAGTTTTTCTTCCATCCATCCTTCTAAAAAATTTCTTTCATTTTATGGTTCAATATTTTTTTTAATACAGATTTACCATATTTAAGATGGTTCACTTATCTCTACTTTTCGCGACTTAACTATAGTTGTATTGAATAACATACTAATCATTTTGTAATTGAACAATATAGGGAATAAGTAGGAGCATATTTATCTAATTATTCAGGTATTGTTTAATAATTTATCATTCTTGTGAACCTAAAGTAGAATGAACTGCCCCTCTCATTGTAGTCGAACTAATGAGAGAAAACATTTTTATCTTTTTCTTCTCTTTATTTTCTTGAGTGGGAGAACAAACACAGTCTGAGATTTTTCATGAGCTGGATTTATCGCTGGATTTATCTAGTAGCTTTCCTATGTTTGATAACCGGTTATTGATAAGGAGCAGACATTAGTATTTTTGGATTCCTCTTTCTTTAATGGCTTGAATGCTGGCAGTCTTTGTATTTGTGTGTGACTCCAATAGCTCCATATCAGTTGGGAAATAAGGAGATACCACCCATGGGCCCTATAGAAAGGGTTTGGATTTTTGGTTTTATGCATCCCAAAAATAATTAGTTTTTCTTTGTTTTGTAAAACTATTTTGAGAAAACAGTTTTTATTTGGGAAGTTTTACAATTAAGAAAAATTCCAAGTTATAATTTTGGGATTTTTGAGGTTCGGAAAAAATTCTCCTATTCTTGAGAGGAGTTTCCAATTTGTTATTGGTCATTGTAATTTGAAACTTGGTGATAGTGGATTGATCGTTGGCGCCCGAGCATGTAGGTAATATTTACCGAAACTCATTAAATTTTGTGTCTTCTTTTATTTGCATTAGTTTCTTTATTTTTTGCCATTAGTTCCTACTTGGTATTCCATTTGTTATTGTGTGGCATTATTCTGGGTGCCTATTTGTGTGGGTAAAATACTCGCTTTCTGCAACAAGTGGTATCAAAACAGAAGGTTTGACCTTGGCATAGAAAAATTATTGAAAAAGTGATAGAAAGTTCTTCATCTACACCGGCTAAGATTCTGTGACTAATGCAAAGTTCGAAATTGAAAAGTTTGATGGTCGTACCAACTTCGACATGTGGTAGTGCAAGGTTTTAAATATTCTTTATCAACAAGAGTTAGATATTGCTCTGAAAGAGCAGAAACCAGAGAAGATGATTTATAAAGAATGAGAAAGAATTAATCACCAAGTATAGGGTATTATGATCTTGTTTCACAAGGAAACAGAAAGTACCCTTTCACGTGAGAGATGTCTACAAGTAAGATGTGGAATAAGCGGAAGAACAAATTTATGAAGAAGAGCAGTGAGAATTACTTCTATTTGAAGAAAAAATTGTTCTGCTTCCAGTATCAACCAGGTATATCCATCAATGATCACATTGTTGCTTTTAATAAATTAATAACAGATTTGTTAAATTTGGATGAAACTGTTGAAGATGAAGATCAGGCTTTGTTATTGTTAGTCTCTCTTTCCGATGAGTATGATCACCTAGTCACTACTCTCCTCTGTGGTAAGGATAATATGACTTTTGATGAATTATATATACAACGTAATATATAATTCTGAAATCAGGAAAAAAGATCAGAAAGAGCATGAGTACAATACAACAGAGGCATATGCTATCAAAGGCCGATCTAAGAGTCATAAGTCCAATTGGAGAGGCACATTCCAATCAAGAGACAAACTTGATAAAGATGAATGTGTATTTTATCATAAGAAAGAGCACTGGAAAAAAGATTGTCTAAAGTTGAAGAAGAAAAATAAGGGCAATCCTGATTCTGATATATATATAGCCAAGTATGAAGATAAT
Organism: Dracaena cambodiana; assembly: GCA_036321105.1. Taxonomy (NCBI): domain Eukaryota; kingdom Viridiplantae; phylum Streptophyta; class Magnoliopsida; order Asparagales; family Asparagaceae; genus Dracaena; species Dracaena cambodiana. Next base: position 18,075,127 of record JAYEPQ010000010.1, read on the forward strand.
GACTCAGATTTTACATTGGTTAGCCTACCTTCAGTTTTCCATTCTGATAAGTGGATTTTAGATTCTAAATGCACCTATCATATGTATCCTCACGTGGAGTGTTTTTTTTCAATTTTGAAGAGTTTGATGGTGGAGTTATTTACATGAGCATCGACAATTCTTGCAAGACAACTAAGATAGGTTCAATTTGTTTAAAGAATCATGATGGATCAATTAGAGTTTTGACAGATGTTCGATGTGTACTAGAATTGAAGAAGAATCTCATCTCTTTAGGAGCCTTGAAGCAAAGGGTTTCGCTATGTCTATCCGAGATGGAGTTCTCAGAGTCACTTCAGGTGCACTTGTAGTAATGAAAGGTACGAGATAGAATAACTTATACTAGTTTCAGGACAGTATAGTTATTGAATCAGCAAATATAGTCTCTAAAGAAGATGCAAATGCAAAATCAACCATATTGTGGTACATGCGACTTGGTCATGCAGGTGTAGGAGCTTTGCAAAATTTGGTAAAGCAAGGCTTATTAAAAAGTGCAAAAATATGTAAATTGGATTTTTGTGAGCATTGTATTATGAGGAAGCAAACAAGAGTGAAGTTTAGCACCGCTATCCAAAATATTAAAGGTACTTTGGACTATATTCACTCTGATGCTTAGGGACCTACTAGAATACCTTCTTTGGGAGGTATGTATTACTTTGTTACTTTTATTGATGATTACTCTAGAAAAGTTTGGGTGTATCTGATGAAGATTAAAGATGAAGTATTGAAAGTTTTTCTTAAATGGAAAAAGATGATTAAGACGTAGATGGACAGGAAGATAAAGAAGTTCATATCAGACAACAGTGATGAATATAAAAGTAATCCATTTCTAAAATTTTGCCAAGATGAAGATATTGTTCGACACTTTACCAATATAGATTCATCACAATAAAATGGAATGGCAAAACGCATGAACCGGACTTTGCTGGAGAAAATTCGGTGTATGTTGCTTAATGCTGGGTTAAGCAAGGGATATTGGGCTGAGATAGTGACTTATATGTGTCATCTCATTAATCGATTACCATCAACTGTGATTGAAGGCAAGACGCTGATTGAGGTATTACTTGGAAAACCTACTAATAATTATGATTCCTTACATGTGTTTGGTTTTACTGTTTATTATCATATGAAGGAGTCTAAGTTGGATCCGAGAGCCAAGAAAGCATTGTTTATGGGGTTTAGCTCGGGTGTGAAGAGATATAGCCTTTGGTGTCCAAATTCAAAGAAAATCATTTTTAGCCGCGATGTTGTTACCTTTGATGAATTTTTCATGTTGAAAAAAGTGACACTTAGCAATTTTGAAAAAGAGAAGAAGGCCAGTGGTGTTCAGCAGCAGGTGGAGATTGCTCAACAACATGTAGAGTTTGAAAAAGCCAGAGTTGATCAAGCTTATGTCGACAGTCCAGTGGCAGAGGAGGACGTCAAAGAAGAAGAGAAAGAGGTTTCAACCCAAGAACCTCTACAGCAACCAAGTTCAATTGCACATGGCAGGCCACATAGAGAAATTAAGAAACATGCTCGCTTTCTTGATACAATGGTAGCCTATGCACTTCTAGCTATAGATGATATTCCTTCCACCTATAGAGAAATAGTTAGAAGTTCATAAGATGAAGAGTGGAAGAGAGCAACGGTGAAGAGATGTAGTCCCTTCAGATATCAGACTTAAGAGTTAACTCAACTACCTAAAGATAAGAAGGCAATTAGGTGCAAATAGGTATTTGCAATGAACGAAGAATTTTCTGACAAGAATGATATCTTGCATAAGGAAAAATTAGTGGTGAAAGGCTACGCTCAGAAGGAAGGAGTTGATTATAATGAGGTATTTTCTCTGGTTGTTAAACACTCTTCCATTTGGATTTTGTTATCTTTATAGTACAGTTTGATTTGGAACTAGTTCAACTTGATGTGAAAACTGCATTTTTACACGGCGATTTAGAAAAGGAAATCTATATAGCTCAGCCAGATAGATTCAAGGTTGTTGGAAAAGAAAATTAGGTTTGCAAATTGAAGAAATCGCTATACGGATTGAAGCAATCTCCGAGATAGTGGTAAGTGATTTTATCGGTTTATGATAGGGTTGAAGTACACCAGAAAAAAATTTGATCACTATATGTATTTTTGCAAGTTATATGATGGGTCTTTCATTTATCTACTCTTGTATGTGGATGATATGTTGATAGTTTTGAAGAGCCAAGAAGAGTTGAAATGTTAAAAGCTTAGTTGAATCAAAAGTTTGAAATAAAATATTTGGGTGAAGCTAAAAAGATTCTCAGTATGGAGATAAGCAGAGAGAGAATTAGAAACAACGCTTGTTTGTCACAGAAACAATATCTGAAGAATGTGCTATAGTGTTTTGGCATGACAGAACAATCAAAACCTGCGAGTATCCCACTTGCTCCTCATTTCAACTTAAGTGCAGTTTTATATCCTAACACTGATGAGGAACGTAAGAATATATTGAGGGTTTCTTATTCAAATATAATTGGTAGCTTGATATATGCTATGGTGTGTAGGAGATCTAATATTTTACAGGCAGTTGGCATTGTAAGAAGGTATATGCATGATTCTGAAAAGGACATTGGCAAGCTGTGAAATAGATTTTACGGTATCTTCTTAACACCATAGATATTGGTTTGGTGTCTGAGTGAAATTCTACTCTTGGTCAGTGTGTAGTTGGATATGTTGATTCTGACTATATAAGTATTTTGGATAAATATCGATCAACTAGAAGTTATAAGTTTACTCTTACTAAAATACCAGTAAGTTGGAGCTCTACTTTGCAGTCAACAATTGCTCTGTTTACAATAGAAGCAGAGTATATGGCAGTTACAGAGGCAGTAAAGGAGACAATTTAGCACAGGGGTTGCTTGAAGACTTTGGGATTGTTCAGAAATAAGTTACTGTGTATTGTGATAGTCAAAGTGCAATTTACTTGGCAAAGAACCAAGTCTATCATGCACGAACAAAGCATATTGACGTTAGGTATCATTTTGTGCAGGAAATTATTGAAGATAAGAAGATACTGTTTCATAAAATTGGAACTGTAGAGAATCCTGCTGATATGATGAGTAGGGTGGTGACTTCAACTAAGTACAAGCATTATTTGGATTTGGGCAATGTTTTGCTAGTTTGAAGATTTTTGTTTAGAGGCGGTGACGATATGGGTCTTCTTTACCAAGATGGAAATTGTTGTATTTGTGTGTGACTTCAATAATCCCACATCCATTGGGAATTAAGGAGACACCACCCATGAGCTCTATAAAAAGGATTTTGGATTTGCGGTTTCATACATCCTAAAAACAATTAGTTTTTCTTTATTTTATAAAACTGTTTTAAGAAATCACTTTTTATTTGGAAAGTTTTCTAATTTGGAAAAATTCCAGGTTGTAATTTTGGGGTTTTTGTGGATTTTGGAAAAATTCTCCTATTCTTGGAGGAGTTTCTAATTTGTCATTAGTCGTTATAATTTAATGCTTGGTGATAATTGATTGATCGTCGACACTCTGAACATAGATAATATTAATCAAATCTCGCTAAATTTTGTGTCTTATTTTATTTGTATTAGTTTATGTATTCTCTGCTATTAGTTCCTATTTATTATTGTATGGTATTATTCTATGTGCCTATTTGTGTGGGTAAGATACCCACTTTCCATAACACAAATAACTCAAACAAAGGGACTGATGGACCACAAAGAGGAAAACTTCTCCTGGCATGTATTTGCGTAAGTGATCACAAATGATGATATCCACCCACCAGAACCTCCGAATGTAACATTGAAACCATCAAAATTAAGCTTGAGTAGTTCTGGAGCTGGGGCTTGCCAATGGCAAAAATGTGGTCTTTAGTTGGAAGTGATGACCACTTCGCGCAAATCCAGTTTGTCGATAGATGATCATACGTCCTTCCCAATGCACACTAGTATTCCTTTGTAAAATTAAGAGTTGTGTCTACAATGATCAGTATACACACACTCTGACCATAAAAAGTAGCTACATTCTTCTATTTCTATAAACCCCACAATACGAAACATACAACTGCTTATTTAAAATTGAAAGTTTGTGGTGCAAGTTCCTCCTCCAAATGGCAAAAATGCCATTATAGTTATAAATAGTTAATGATGAGTTAGAAACATCTAAAATGATGTCCATGTTAACTATGAAACCGGACATGCATAGAAAAGATGCTCTTGGCTTTGATCATTGATGTTGCATATCAAACATTTAGTATAATGCCCCACTATCCTGCACATAAATAGCTGAGTCATTTAGCAACATTTGAAAACACGACTATCCTTAACTTTCATTACAACATAAACTAATTAATTCTCAATAAAATAACTGAATTTATTCAAATATACTAACTATTCAATCCACATAGTGACATCAAAACAAAGTAACTAGTCTCATCCAAAATAGCAAATTGTGTTTTTAAACACTTATTACATCTAAATAAGAAAAAGACGAAAATCTAAAACTAACGAAAAGATAATCTAGTCATCAATTTACTTCTACAAGTCTGCCTGCTACTCAAAGTACGTCAAATCCTGCTTTGATTTTGGTGGATCCACATCTAAGTCTGGATATGCATATTTAGGATTGTTAATAATGCAACCAATAATAATAATATATGAATTCATGACATATCATTAGGAAATCATAAAACAAGATAAATAATAAATCCATTAATTAATGTCATGCTCTTAAATTTCATCAATTTTTATTGTGGTACTTGAAAAATTTGGGGATGTATAATTCTAATAATCTGAATGCATTTACATAAGCTCCTGGACTAACAACAGTTATATGGGTATCCTGTAAACTCTAGAAAAACAATAACAATAATCTTAGTTGGAGCCTATGCTAAACCCTCATGTATAGGATATAATGACAAGTTAGTCGGCATCAATTTCGAACCCTCCATATTGGATACAATGGTAATCAATTAAATTTAATATATAAGTCTATAACCAATTTTGGTTTCCTCCAAAACTCTTGTGTATTCATTCATTTAGTATTTCTTTTTAATCTTTCAGTTTAGTTGACATTAATAGTAATAGTAGTCAATAGTAAACTCTTTAAGCCCAGTCACCATTCACATCATTTAACTTTCATCTAATAAAATTCGAGTTCAATGGACATATTCCATTATCAAATCAATTAACTTTCATATTAAAATTTATGTAATTATTAACAAATTTATTTCATCATCAAGCACATTCATTAAGTCAATCAATAATCTAAGATCATCAAAATCTTTTTAAAACATGTGCAATCAAAGTAAATCTACCTAATGTTTTCTAATTTAATCAATCTCAAGGTTTAATGTGTATTAAATTTTAAAAAAATAATTAAAGTTTCTAAATAATATAATCAATCAAGAAAATAGTAATTAATAGATAGCAGTAATGTAATACCTATGGTCAAATCACAAAAGTGAATAATATTTTAACATCAACAAAATAAACAAGAATTCAAAAACAATTTAGATCTTTAATAAACTATTTAAATAATAGGAAGTATGATCTGTAGTCAGTATAAGAGTAGCCTGATTTAGATGACGATGATCCATGAATTAACACGGTGATAGAGGGATGTGATCTCAGAATATGACTAGATTGAATAAGAGGAGAGATGATTATGTAGATTTCTTCTTTTTTCAATGTAGGTAGAAAATAAAAAGATCAAGATTGATCTCCTTTTAAAAACAAACTGGGCTAATTGGACATTCTTTTGAAAAGGGAGGGTAATAGAATCCTAATCAAAATAGATGAATTGATCAAAGAGCGGTCGTGTTAGATAAAAAATTTGAGTCTGAGTTGAATTATAAGACAATAAGATTAAGTTAGAATAAACTAATGAGATAATTCCAATTAAATTAAAATAATTATTATCAAGATAGGATAAGGAGAAAAATTTAACTTAGATAGAACTTAATAAGTGATTAAAGAAAAGTCAAGTAGGATAGGAATTCAATTTCAAATTAAACAAGGTATGAAGGAAACGTCATATTGTATATAAAATTTGAACTAAAATGAATTAAGATAGTAAGACAAGTTTAAGAATTCAAGATAATTACAGACACAATCTCATATAATAAGGGAGGACCAGGTCATGAGATGGAAAATGAAAACTATTAGCCCTATACGAGATTTGTGAATAAGTGATTGTCTGATGGGGCTAGACTATAGAGAAAGCAAGAACCAATTTGTAAATTCCACTTGCTTATGAGTTGATTTATTGAAATTAATAAATATGGTAATAAAGAGTTTTAAATAAAATGATTTAAAATAAAAAGAAAAGTTAGAATAATTAATTCAAATAAATACTTGAGACCACGACTCAAACCTATGACCCGATAAAATTTCATGCATAGCTCAAACTAACAAGACTAATTAAGTAGTTGTGAATAATTAAGTTGGAGTAGTTAAATTAGACTTGACATAACCTAATTAATAAGATATGATATGATTTGGTTTTTAAATCTATTAGGATTTTATCATTAATTAGTTTGAGAGATTTATCGAGAATACAACTCTTATAAAAGGGAGAGGTTAGCTACAACCCAAACCTTACCAACACAGCAAAATTAGACAGAAAAACATACAAAAAAAAAGAATGAGGGAGGGAAAGGAAGAAGAAGAGGACAAATCGACCTTAATTCATGGTGTTTTCGACATCTTTTTAACCACAGTGCATAGATCTACTTTAGACCAAACTAGGTGAGTGTAACTCACTCAAAAAACATGCTAAATTACGTTATTTGGATTTTATCATATCTAATTCTCATAGATATATTACTTGTAATTGTGATTATCAAAGATTTTTGCTAAAATATATACAAATTAGGGTTTATTGTGATGTATATAATAAATGACATGGTTTTCAATATTAAATGAGTCATGATTTATCGCATATATGTTGGGAGATATATTTTAAATATCTATTCATTAGATTTATTTCTTATCTTTTATTTTATTGTAAAGATGTGACTTTTATCAAAAAGAGATTTGATATGTAATATGTTTTGGATAGATTAGTGACAAACACATAATTTTGATTGATGTTCATGTTAGCAAAAATATAGGAATAATATTAATACAACAACCAGCGGAATCAAATAGTTAACCGAAGAGAAAAATAGCAGAGACAATGAACACGCAAATTTAACGTGATTCGGCAATGTGCCTATGACCACGGGGACACGATCGAAAACTTCCACTATATCAAAAGAGATTACAAATCTCTTCCTCTCAACTACAAGAGAGAAATCAATGAAATCACAATTCTCAAGATCAAACCCTCACCTCGCAAAAAGTATACAATGATCTTACTTGTGCTTTTGCTTCAGCCGCAACCACAAAGAAAACACCTCCTTTGATTTTCCTTCCGCCGAAAACCTTCCACCGAAATATTAGCAGACGCCTCCTTTGATTCCTTCGGCCAAATAATAATTGCAGCAAGAGCAGTCGCAACACCTCAAAAGGAAGCCACCCACCAACTTGATTTCCTTTGGCCGAATCCTTCAACCCCAAAATAATTGAGCAGCAGCCTCTTATTTTCTCTCAATCTCTCTTTGCGAATAGATAGCTGCCCCCACCTTGTTGTTTGCTACAGCCGCCACACAACAAAAGAGAAAACCTTGGGTACACAATGCCCTAGCCGCATATGCCCATGTATGTATGTATGTATGTATGTATGTATGTATGTATCATAACGGGTTTGGGCGGACCGAACCCGTGCGGCAATAGGGCTCCATTAGCAACAGTTCATGCATGTATTTATGATTATATTGATATATATGAGTTTTAATGCAAGTATATGACCTTAGTTGTTTTTCATCATTGATATAAATTTTTGAAAAAAATGAGGGTGAGGATGCCCTTTACTATGTCGTTTTCTGATACTGCTATTAATAATAGCTTCGATAGTAGGTTCGACAGTCCATTATTACTGCAAAAGTGACTGAAACGAAAAAGAGACTTTCGACAGTGGGGATTAGCCTTCAATAGTGGACACTGGTCATTATTTTGTGTTGTATTTTATTTAATATTTCATTGTGAGTAGTTGATTGTAACTAACGTAGAAAGATAATAAGTGATTGTATCAACATGTTAAATATTATTGTATAATAGTTAATCATTAATCTATATATTTGGTCATAACAAGTAAATATATTGACATGTAAATACAATAAGGAAAATTAAATTGTTTCATTGGTAAAGATTGATTACAATGGTAGATGATTGACAACATAATGATTATTGGAATTGAAATCGTATACCATCATTATTTGCAAGTAAATTGAAATAATAAATTGATGTAATTGAAACTGATCGAATACATGGGTTATCAGGAAAAATCATGCTGGTATGATTTAGCACTCTTTTGGTAATTGAATTATTGAACTCTCATTTATTGATTGAATTGTCATTAAACTTAGATGGAATACGCTTCATCGATGTTGCCATTAAATACATGTGGGATATGTTCCTACTGACTATTAATTGATTTGTTTTCCCATAGTAAACGGGGATATAACCTGAGATGCTTACACTATGCTTGATTGGAATTTCCAAATACAATAATAAAAATGTCTAATAAATTTAATTAAATAAGATGAAAATATGGATATAAAACGGAATATATTATTATTTATTTTTTATTGTATTCCTTATTATTCGTTGACATAGTTTATTGAGTATTAGTTTATAAGATTTTCATTGCATGTATTCGTTACTCATCGGTTAGGTATTTTTCCATTTGTTTTTGTTTATTGTATATTATTATTGAGTTACTTTATTTTCTTATTTATTGGTCGCTATATTGATGACCCCTAGTTGTACATGACCTGACCCAAATACAGTCTTAGTTCCCGAAACAGAAATTGGTGCACTAGTTATAGAGTAGGATTTCGAGTATTTCGAGGGACAAATAGCATTACAAACTTAGCTAGTTTAGAAGTTATTTTCAGAATTAATGGACTTGATAGTGTTTGGAGATTATAGTAACTTATTTTCTTGACACTTTATTTACTTGTTTATATGCTTAACTTTTTTCAGATATTTTGTGTGCTTTATTAGCGCTGAATTAATTTTTATAAAGGCAATTAGTTTTAAGAAATATTTATTTAGTATATGATTATAATATTTTTTTTATTTCCGTTATGCAAATGATTGTATTGATTATAATGTTGTCGTGTAATCATGCAATGTCGAACGACTCAGTTATCCATTATGGATAGTGGGGGTCACACAATTGCTGAAGGTCAAAGGTGATGAGAGAGGATCTCCAAGGAAGATCCAACTACAGGTCTTCAAGAAGATCCTCTTGTAATGATTGCGAGCAGGAGATAATGTGGTTGGCGCTTGTGGAATCTATGAGTTTAGAGGTAGCCATGTGAGGAGGTTCCCTCATGAGGATACCATGATAAGGTTAGAAAAGAGAGTCATAGAGTGAAGATTTCATATCTTGTACAAATAGAATAGTGACGAAGTAATCAACATATATGTCTCATAACACCATATACTGAACCCATAGGTGGACATGCACAATCTAGACCATTGTATGTACAATATGTACTAACACAAATGTTTGTAATTACATCATTCCCAAAGTTTGTAATTCATTTCTTTTCTTATCAATATAAAAAGTCATGCCCACCTTTACTCCTCTCATGCTAATTGTCCCTGAAAAAAGAGAAATTGTCTACTCCTCTCATGCTAATTGTCTCTGAAAAAAGGGAATTGTCTACTCGTCTCATGCTAATTGTCTCTGGAAAAAGGGAAATTGTCTACTAAATGTCCCCAGACTAATAAACTTAGGAAAACACAAGCAAAAGAATAAGCGTATAATGTTCTACTAAATAACTAAAGAAGTAGATTTGAGAAACCAAATAATCGCTCATGTAAATGATTTATAGGATATTTTTATCTTATACTATCGGACTTGATTCTACACATGGATATAAAAGTGTAAACTTTTTTATAAACTTAATTTTCCTAAAGGTGTAAACATGTTAGGCATATTTGGATGTTTTAATGAGAAGAGATTATTTTTAGTTCTCCAATGATCTGGTGTTACATGATTCTATAAGTTTTAATATCAATTAGTTGTTTGATGGAAATTTCATAAAGTCAAAATAAAAAATAAAATTCTGCTGCATTGTGCTAAGTATCAGCTAATATGGTAAATATACCACATGATATATCCTATTTAGAGGGAATTGTAATGATATGATGGAAAAAAGAGTTATATTGTTTTGTGCTCATATCGTTCGATATTTGTATTATCTTACAATATATTGGCCTGATATGGTTTAATTTTGTTTCATTTAAGATTTTAATGTGTATATGGATTTATGCTCAAATTTTGTACCCAAACTTCGTACCCAAGTAAAACCCCATATCTTTTCCATCAATTTTAAACAAGTTAGGTTCCAATGTGCCAAAAATTTATAAGAGAGGGAAAATCTCTATCACACTATGAGAGTTACCAACATTGGGGACCTGCACTAGAGAGCTTCTTTAAGTAACATTCAACACTTCAAAAACCTTTCCTGTAAGATTATCTTCCTCTCCTAATTTCTTTCTCTTTTCTTTGTTGCTTGTGGCTGCGACTATCCTATCCATATTTATTTTGCTATGTCGTGCTTGAATGAACGTACATATTCTTGAATGCTCTTATATACATAAACCATTTCTATAAGATAATTTTTAGGACATTACGGACACCTTTAAGATACCAATGTCAAATACATGACTTGCATATATAATGTTCAATAAGAATGCCTAATATGAGCTCGTATTCCCGATATATTTTTGATATCCACTATCCCAATATCCATATTTAAAATTTTGCTATGGATAAGGGAGAGAATCATCATGATAGAAATTATAAACATCAGGATATAGGAGATTTTGATATTCTCTTATATATTTAAATTGTTGGATTGATGGCTCAATTTCTCATAGTTGAGTGTAGAAATCACTAGCGAATGGGGCCTTCGACATCCCTACGGGTTGTCAATAGTGGCTACTACAACAACCATATTGCTCAGTTAAAATGTCTGGTTACTGCTGTAGGAAGGAGCTGTTAACAACGTCGTTCCTGACACGCTTGATTCTAGTCTATTTTGGACTCAGATTTTTTTTATTAAAACTAGCTCTATTGTTTTAGGGTTTGTGGTATACATCCCTAATCTATACAGGAGGATTAGATAAGACTTTTATGACAAATATTTTGCAACTTTTACATAGAAAGAGATCTTTTGTGAGAAGAAAACTCTTATGCATATTTTGAGAGTTTTTTATTTCTCTTCTCAATTTGAGAATTTTGAGAGATTTGAGAGATTCCATAATTTGCATACAAACATCACCAATAGTGGAGTTTGATTTGGCTTATGGATGAAGGACTTACTTCGAACCCCATAAATGCTTAGCATTCTCTGATTTGATCTTATGAATTATTCTTAAAGTTTTTGTTTTTAATCGGTTTATGTGCTGAATCTCAATAAACTTAGTTATCTATTTGCTTGATGCTTCTGCAAAACAAGCAATAGCTGAGCTACTCTGATTTGCAAAACAAGCAATAGCTGAGCTACTCTGATTTGCAATAAGTGGTATCAAAGCAACCAGGTTTTTTATTCTTTAAATTTTGGGAGGTTAGAGATTTTGAAGATTGATAAAGGTGTAATCTTTTCTAATAACTATGCCGAGAGATTCAATTTTAGTTTCATTGGCACCACAATCGACTCCAAGGAATCAAAATCATTAATATCCTTAAGATCTATGGTGACAAACGCCAAGTTCGATGTGGAGAACTTCAATGAAACTAACAATTTTGGCATGTTGCAATGTGAAGTTATGGATGTTTTGTTTTAACAAGATTTGCAAATGGCATTGGAGAAAGATAAACCCGAGGACATGACATAAGAAAAATGGTAGAACACAATAATCTAGCCTGGGGAACAATTAGGTTTTGTTTGGTAAAAGATGAGAAGTATTTTTTTATGGGAAAACTGTAGTTAGTGACGTTGGCAGAAGTTGGAAGAAAATTGTAGCAAGTGACCTTGGCGGAAGTTGGAAGATAGATATGTGGAGAAGAGCATGAGGATCACCTCTATTTGAAGAATGAAGTTCTTTCGATTCCCAACACGAATCATGTACTGCTATGTCTGAACACCTCAATGAATTCAACAAGATACTTACCAATTTGTAGAATTTATGTATAGAAATTTGGATGAAGAAAAGGCTTTATTTTTATTGAATTTACTACCAGATTTGTATGAGCATCTAATTACCACCTTACTTGATGAAAAGTCTGAAATTATATTTAAGGATGTGTCTAATGCCTTGATGAACAATGAGTATTGAAAGTTCAATTAGAAGGTTCACGAAAATTTGAGTTCAGATGCGTTGATAGTAAAGGGTAAATCTAAAAATAGGAATCAAGGTAGGCAAGAAAGATCTCATCCAAAATTCAAGAAGAAGTATTCTGGAAAGGATGAGTACTTCTATTATAGGAAGAAGGGTCATTGGAAGAAAAGTTGTCCCAAGTTGGCCGAAGATAAAAAGAAGCATGGCTCGTCTACAAAAAATGCATACGGAGGTGAAAATTCAGACATTGCTGTAATGGTGGTTCATCTACTAATAGTCATAAGGATGAGTGGATTCTGGATTCAAGCTGCACCTACCATATCTATCCTAATCAAGAGGTGGAATTGTTTACATGAGTAATGACACACCCTATAAAATCAAGAGTAAAGGTGAAGTATGACTACAAATGCATGGTGTAACCATTAAGGGTTTGATAGATGTTGGGATCGTACAGAATATGAAGAAAAATATGATCTTATTGGGAGTTCTATTAGGCAAGAGTCTATATATTATTTTTGCACATTCAGGTTTGAAAAGCCATTTTAGTAGTGATGAATGGTATTTGGAAGAGGAATTTGTTCTATCTATAGGATAGCACTGTTATTAGTGATATTACAGTAGCTTCACATAAGCCATGTAGAAATGATGACAACTCACGGTTATGGCACATGAGATTGGGACATGTTGAATAAGGTGCTTTATAGACTTTGGTAAAGTAAGACCTCTCAAGAGGAGCAAAGACAGGATAATTAGAGTTTTGTGACTATTGCATCATAGGAAAGCAAACCAAAGTCAATTTTGGCACAACAACTCATTATACTGAGGCAATTATGGACTATGAGCACATGGACACTTGGTGACCAAACAAGATAGCACCATCAGGAGGTTTAAATTGGTTTGCATCGTCCATGGATGACTACTAGCGAAGAGTTTGGGTGTACCCAATGTATCACAAAAATGAAGTTTTGGAAGTGTTTCTCAATTAAATGAAGATGATTAAAATTCAGACTGGCAAAAAGATAAAATGACTTAGATCAGATAATGGTAGTGAATACAAATCGGATCCTTTCATGAAGCTGTCAGGCAGAAGGCATTGTTCAATACTTCACTATTAGAGAAACAACGCAACATAATAGGGTGACAGAAAGTATGAATCGACTTTGCTAGAGAAGGTGCAATTTATATTGTCCAATGCTAGGTTGGGTAAGAAATTCGGGGCTGAGACTTTGTCATATAAGTCATCGCTTTAATAAGTTTCCAATAGCTGCTAACAAGGGGAGGACGTCACTTACCGTATGCTTTAGTCATTCTGCTACTGATTATGATCACTTATATATTTTGGGCTATCCTTCTTATTATCATGTTAGGGAAAGTAAGTTTGATTCTAGAGCCAAAAAAGTCAGATTCTTCAGCTTTAGGGGTATTAAAGGGTATAGTCTCTGGTGCCTTGAGACTAAGAATATAATCAATAGAAGAGATATGAAGAGATATGATACTTTACGAGTCCTCCATGTTGAAGAACTAACATGAGATATTTCAGGCTGATAACAATCATAGGAGTACCCTGCTGTATAAAAATAGAGTTGCTGCAGAGGATAACAGTGATACATGTGATGTCAAGGAGACAAATGTTGAAGAACAATAACAGAACTCCTTTAATTTAGGAGACCAAGACGATAGATTAAAAAGCCAATATGGTTCACTGATTTGATGGCATAGCACTTTCAGTAAGATGTTCCGATTACCTATCCAAAAATTAAGGTGAGTGATGAAGCTAAGGATTGGAAGGGTGCAATGGATAAGGTCATGGATTCTCTCAATAAGAATTACGCAGAGGAGTTGGTAAATTTTCTAAAAGGAAAGAAGGCCACAGGATATAAATGGATGTTTGCTAAGAAAGATGCTACTTTTCATAAGGAATCAGATATAGGTTAGATTGGTGACAAAAAACTGCGCTCAAGAGGAAAGAATTGACTACAATGAGATATTCTCTCTGGTTATTAAACATTCTTACATTCATATTTTTCTAGCTTTGATTGCATAGCGTATTTGAAACTTGTTTAGATGGATGACAAAATAGCTGTCTTACATGGTGACTTGAAAGAGGATATCTGTGAGACTCAGCCGGATGGATCTAAGGTTATTGGTGAGAAAGATACAACAACAACTAAACCTTTTATCCCAAGTACTTGGGGTAGGCACTGGTAAGAAAGATATGGTCTATAAATTAAAGAAGTCTATATATAGTTTGAAGCAATCGTTGATATAGTGGTATAAAAAGTTTGATCAATTTATGGTTAAGAATAAGTATACCAAAAGTCATTTTGATCATTGTATCTACTTTAAAAAGCTCAAAGATGGATCCTTTATCTATTTGCTCTTTTATACTGATGATATATTGATAGCATCAAAGAGCAAGGTGGTGATAAATGAGTTGATGGCACAGATAAGAAGCAAATTTAAGATAAAAAATTCTAAAGACGTAAAGAAGATTCTTGGCATGGAGATCAAGAAATATAGTGAAGAGTGCCATCTGCTTGTCTTAGAAATAGTACTTATAGAAGGTGTTAGGTAAGTTTAGCATTGACGAGTCTACTAAGTCAGTTGCTACACAATGAACCTCTAACTTCAAGTCGAGTTACCAGTTATCTCCACGTACTAATAAGGAATAGGAGTTTATGGCTCGAGTTCCATATACTAATGATGTTGGCAGTTTGATGACATGATTGTGTGTATAAGATCCGACATCTCTAAGGTTGTCAGCATGGTGAGCATTTATATAGACAATCCTAGTAAAGGACATTGACAGGCGGTAAAATGATTTGATAGCATATCCTGGATACCATGGTTGTTGCTTTGAAATTTGAGCAAGATAAGGATCTTAGTCAGTTGTTGGGATATGTTGATTCAGATTTTGCAGGTTATTTGGATAAGCACCATTCGTCTATAGTGTATTTATTTATTCTTTCATGAGGTCCAGTCAATTGGAGATTGATTTTACAATCTACTATGGTTTTATCTACTACAAAAGTAGAGTACGTAGCAGTGATAGAGGCCTTCAAGGAGGCACTTTAGCTTCTAAGTTTTATTTGATAACTTGGGTGCCTTTTGAGAACATGTAGATGTTTATTGTAATAGTCAGAGTGCTATTGAGTTGGCAAAGCTCCAAGTATATCATTCAAAGATGAAGCATATTAATGTTTAGTTTCACTTTATTAGGGAGATTTTGGATGAAGGTAATATTCTTTTGAGAACTCCGCCAGTGCTATGCACTGCCTGTCCCAAGCCAGGATAAAGGAGGAGGGTGGTGGTAGGCCAGTAACAGCCAATATAAAATATTGTCACATATTATGAAATGAGCCAAAATATGAATTTCATTGGGGCGTTCTCTACTGAGCGACGCGCTACATCGAAGCCCAAGTGTAGTGAAAATGTGTGAGAATTGCTAGGTTGTCGCTCAGAAGCAACACGTCACGTCGGCGCCTGGATGTGGTGTCAAATATAAGAGGTTTCCATATCTTAATGAGTGGGTGGGGGTAATAAAATTAGCTCATAAATATAAATTTCGGTTGGTATTATGGAATATAGGTTTCTTTACAGGTAGATGAGTAGAGTTAGTTGATACTATGATTAGAAGGAAAGTTAATATTTTGTGCGTGCAAGAGACTAAGTGAGTAGATGAGAAAGTTAAAGTCATAGAGGTTTGGGGTTATAAACTTTGGTATACGGGTAGCAATAGAAATCGTAATGGGATAGGTGTGATCATAAATAAGCAATTACTTGGAGATGTAGTGGAGGTTAGGAGGAAGGGTGATAAAATTTTATTAGTTAAACATATTTTAGATTGAGAAATTTTTAATGTTATTAGCGCCTATGCACCACAAGTAAGACTTGATGAATCCAGTAAACATCAATTTTGGGAGGATTTAAATGAGATAGTATAAGGAATATCTGCTAGAGAAAAACTATTTATTGGTGATGATCTCAATGGGCATGTAAGAACTAATCGTAATGGATTTGATAGTATATATGGAAGATTTGGTTTTGGAGAAAGAAATGAAGCAGGTAACTCAATTCTAGATTTTACTTTGTTTTATGATTTAATTTTAACGAATACTTGGTTTAAAAAGAGAGTTTCTCACTTAGTTAATTTTAAAAGTGGATAGAATGCAAGCCAAATATATTTCTTTTTAACTAGGAGGGTAGATAGAGCTAGTTGTATCGATTGTAAAGTAGTGCCATGTGAGAGTGTAGTTATCCAATATAGACTCTTAGTTTTAGATATTCAGATTAGACAGAAACGTTGAAAAATTAAGTGTAAATTAGATCCTAAGATTAAGTGGTGGCGATTAGAAGGTAATCAAAAAGTTTTTATAGATAGAGTAGTACAAGAAACAGATTGGAAGGATCATGATGATCCTACTGTAACATAAAACAAAATAGCTTGCTGCATTAAAAGGACAGCTAAAAATATATTCGGTAAGTCGAGGGGCGGTGCTCCACCATGTAAGGATATATCATGGTGGAATGAAGAGATAAAAAATGCTATTAAAATCAAACGAGATCTTTACAGAGATTTGAAGAATAATAATAATAATAATGGAATAAGTTTTGAGAAGTATAAACTAGTAAAGAAGGAGGGTAAAAAAACTGTTCGAGATGCAAAAACTAAATTTTTATAAACAAGTGTACGAGAAGCTAGATAATAAAGAGGCAGAAAATGATATATATAGAATTTCTCAAATAAGAGAGATAAAGTCTAAAGACTTATATACTGTAAAATGTATTAAAAATGAGGATCAGACGGTTCTAGTTCAAGACGAAGAGATTAAAGAAAAATGAAAAAATTATTTTGATAGATTATATAATGGTAGTTTTACTCAAGATTTGGGAGATCTTACTATTCAATGTGAGGATATGAATCGTAATTTTATGCGCATAATCAAAGAGTCTGAAGTAAAAAAAGTTTTGAAGAGGATGAAATTAAAAAAAACTGTTGGTCCAGATGAGATTCCTATAGAGGTATGAAGATACTTAGGAGGGATTGGTGTGAGGTGGCTAACAGATCTTTTTAACAAGATTTGACAAACTAAGAAAATGCCAAATGAATGGAGGAAGAGTACCCTAATACCTCTGTATAAGAATAAGGGCGACATTCAGAGTTGTTTTAACTCAGGGAATAAAACTCATGTGTCATACTATGAACCTTTGGGAAAGGGTAATTGAATATAGATTGTGACAAACTGTTAAATTATCGGAGAACCAGTTTGGATTTATGCCGGGGCAATCGATGACAGAAGCTATTCATTTACTTCGTCAATTTATAGAGCGATTTCGAGAGAGAAATATAGATTTGCATATAGTATTTATTGACTTAGAGAAAACCTATGATAAAGTTTCACGAGAGATATTTTGGTGGATACTGATGAAGAAAAGAGTTCCCATCAAGTATATCGACATAATTAAGGACATGTATGATGGAGTAGTGGCCAATATCAGAACATGTGGTGGTTTAACTAGTGATTTTTCTATCACTATTGGATTACATCAAGAATCTGCATTGAGCCCATTCTTATTTGTTATAGTAATGGATGAGCTTACTAAAACCATTCAGGATGAGATACCTTGGTATATACTATTTGCTGATGATATTGTTTTAGTTGATAAGACAAGAGAAGGGGTAAATGCCAAGTTAGAGTTATAAAGGCATACATTAGAATCTAGAGGTTTTAGATTGAGTAGATCTAAAATATAGTATGTGGAGTGTAAATTTAGTAAACGACGGACCATAAACTATGCTGTAAAACTGGATAGGTAAGAGATACAAATGAGCAGTCAGTTTAGATATTTGGGTTCTATTATTCAGAATGATGGAGAGATCGATAATGATGTTAACTATAGGATACAAGCTGGCTGGTTGAAATGGAGGAGGACAACGGGAGTTTTATGCGACCGTAACATTTCGTTAAGATTGAAAGAAAATTTTTATAGGACTGCTATTAGGCCACCTTTATTATATGGGACAGAATATTGGGCTATAAAGAAACGTCATTCACAGAAAATAAGTGTAGCAGAGATGCGCATGCTCCGTTGGATGTGTAGAAACACTAGGAGAGATAAAGTGAGAAATGAAGATATTCGTGCTAAAATAGGTGTAGTTCTCATCAATGAGAAGATGCGAGAAAATCGCTTACGATAGTTTGGTCATGTGCAGCGTAGGCCTACAAATGCACCAGTTCGAAGATGAGAGTTTATTAATGTAGGACAAGTTAAAAGAACGAAAGGAAAACTGAAAAAAATATAGATGAAGGTGATACGTAAAGATATGGAGTCTAGAGGTTTAAATAAGGAGATATTACTTAATAGAAATGAATGGAGAAGGAATATCAAAGTGATCAATCCGGCGTGATTCTTTTTTTGGTTCATGTAGCCTACCCCAAATACTTGAGATAAAAGGCTTAGTTGTTGTTGTAATATTCTTTTGAGAAAGATTAGCACTGCGGATAATCTAGATGTTATGTTTACTAAGCTGGGGTTTGGAGTTAAGTTCTAAACATTGTAGAGGTTTGATGAATTTCGGATCGATGTGGACAATCAACATGTGCATTCACATACATAGTAATGTTGTTTGATATTTTGGATCATTTAATGGAAGCTCATTTGTTAATGATCCGAGTTGTTTAGAATTGGGAATTCGAAATCTTTCAAGGTGAAGATTTGATGGAGTGATGGCTCAATTTCTCATAGTTGAGTGTAGAAAGTCACTGTTGAAAGGTGCCTTCTACAGCCCCATGGACTGTTGATGGCAGCTACTATAGCCACAACAATCGCATTGATTGATAGTGATTGATAGTGTCGCATTTATCACATACAATTTGATCGTATTATGGATTGAACTTGACAAAAATAACTCTATTTGTTCTAGGGCTTGTGTTATACGTCCCTTATATATAAAGGGGTTAGTAGGGCTTTTGTAGAAGATTTTTTCATCTTTTGTATAAAAAATGATCATTTCTGAGGAGAAATTCTTTTGCATCTTTTGACAGTTTTTTTTTATTTGTCTTCACAATTTAAGAACTTTGAGAGGATTGAGTGATTCTAAGATTTATAATTTGCAAACATAATCAATTGTCGAGTTTGATTCAGACCGTTGATGTAAGACTTACTCCAAACTACGTAAATCCTTAATATTATCTGGTTTGATCCTCTGAATTATTGTCTTAAAGTTTCTTTTTTTAGTCCATTTATATGTTGAATCGAAACAAACCCTAGTTCTTTATTTGGATTATCACTTGATGCTTCAGCTCAATAAGATATGATAAATTACTTCAAAATCTATCTAAAATCACACATGCTGTGGTTTTCTAGAAATCTAACCGAACCCTCTATTATTAACTTATTACTTATATATTTATATACATACACGCGCGCGCGTGCGCACACCTACATATATATACACACACATACATTTATATATGGAAAATTCTATTTACTCATGACATATTACTTATGTTGTCCAGATTACTCTTTACACCAACCTCCCATTTTGAAATATCACCAATTCACTCTCTACGCCCAAATTTTTTTTCAAATTTAACCCTCCGTCCCTTTCTCTCCTACTTCATCTATCGCGACTAAACCTTAAAATTTCTAAATTTTTCTCCAAGCCCTGCTCCTCTGTCCGCCCACTTTCATTGCCACCCCCAACTCCGTCGCTACTTACCTTCTCCAGCACCACTTTTTGCCTCCACCCCCAACCCTTTACTCTGACCAGTGACCGATCGTCGTGTAAAAATAGTAATAATTAAAAAATAGTAATAATTAATTGCAAACAAAAACAAATCAAAAACTTAGAATAATTTTAATTCGTACCTAAGATTTATCCTCCAATACCAATTGCACGTTGGATTTTTCCATTTGCTTCAAAAAACTCTAACTCTGAATTTTAATTTCGCTTATCACAGTGAATTCGAAGAATTTAAAATTATTTTTAACTTTTTGAGGAATATGATTGTAAAAATTTTAGAGAGTAAGGAAATCAATGAGTTTGTGAGAAATTATTTTTTTAAAGATTTAAATAGAGCAAAAAAAATATTTTTTTTTGTTTTAGAAAGAGAATATAATAGGAAGATGATGACAATATTTTAAATTTTTAAGAAGTTTTAGAGATTTTGAGATTTAAAATGGTAACTTAGTCAAAAAAAAAAGATTGACAAACTTATAATTATTTGCAAGTTTCAAATCTATGCATCAAGAGTAAATTGTCATGCGTAAATAGAATTTCTCTCTCGCTCTCTCTCTCTCTCTATATATATATATATATTATTCTGTATATGAGTTGACAGCTTAGGTAAATTATGTGAGTCAGGGGCAAAAAACTAATGATTCTATTATCTCTAATCAAAATCTTTTTGGGATCATATTATCCACCTCAATATATTTTTAAGGATCAAATTTCATAGATTTTTAGTTCATTTACCACTTCATCAAGTAGATACAAAATGTTGTATTTAATGAAAACATTAATTTTGTTTCTATTTTATGAAAAGCAAAATTAAAACTAAAATCTAAGAAATTGGGAATGAGTGAACCCTAGAGGGTTAAGATCATAATGCAAAAGGATATTTTGGAAAAAAAATTATCCGAGATAGTGGAAATGAACTGCAGTTATGGTAACTTATGTAAACTGTCAGCTCATTTCCATTATTCTCTTATATATATATATATTATACTATTATACAACATACAGACCGATTTCTATTTCAATTCAGAATATACCATGTGCGAATTCCCATTTCACGGGTATGGAACACAATGTTTCCCTAAGTAACTAACTTCAATGTGAATATTAGTATGAGCATACTCTAAATGGGAATGACACCCCCCTGATGGAGATCAAATTTGATTAGATTAGTATTTTGTTTGTTATATTTGATTGGATTTTGGATTTTATTAGGATATTTGATTGGATTAGGAGTTAGGATTTTATTAGAATTTTGTTTGTTAGGGTTTTTCTATATATATGGACTTTATATGGAGAATTGAAAGATGAATAATATTTTTGAAAATTTTGAAAAATTTCTGGCTTGGATTTTGCTGAATTAAATTTTTTCTCGTGGATTCGCCTAGGTGAATTCTCAAACCCCGTAAGTTCTTTCCCAATTTATCTATTTTTTCTAGTTCATTTAAAAAAAATCCTAATTTTCAAAAACTTAACCCTAATTTCACTTCCGTCATGTATCAAACTTAGATCAGAGCCTAAATTTTCTTCTCTATCACCATCTTCTTCTTCCACTTCTCCATCCTCTTTTATTTTTATTTTAGATTTAAAAAAATAGTTCAGATTTGAAGGTAAAAAAAAAAATACAGATCTGAAGGAAAAAAACAGTACCTCTTCTCCATCCTCAATCCCCACAACCCACCAGCACCATCTCCACCCCGCTCTCTCGTCTCCGGCGACTCGACAACAGCAGCAAACACATCCTCCATCTCCAGCAACGCTGTCGTCTCCTGCAGCAACCTCAACAACAAGTAAGAGAAGCAGTAACAAACAGGAACAGCAGCAGCAGAACTGCAGCAGTAAAATACTGCAGGATAGCAGTAGAACAACAGCAACGATAGCAGAACAGCAGTGATAGCAGCCAGTAGTAGCAGAATAACAGACGAGTGCAGCAATGAAAGGAAAAGTCGTGATTTGGAGCCCGTTCGGAGTCCAATTCGAGTTAGATTCGAAGTGTTGTTTTCCTGGATTTGTTTCCAACAATTATGGTAGGATTTCAGGGCTCTTCAGCAGGCGAACCAACTTTAGAAAATTCCAAGGAACCACTACAAGTGCACAAACTTTTTCGGTATTTGGGTAATCTCTAAACTAACCCATTTTCTTCAGCAAAATTTTGCAATTATTTTTGTGAAATTCTGTATAATATTGTTAGTTAGAATTACTAATAATTATTTGCCAACTCATTACTTGCGTACATACAAACATTTTAGGATCCATTTCCTTACATTTTAGAAACTAAACCTTAAAAAATTTTATTTGATCATATAGTGCACGCATATAGAATTTGACTGAGTCTAGGAAATTGCATTGCATACGCTTGTTTGATTGTATGCTTCATTGTAACAGTAAAATGACCACCCCAAGTTCTAGTAATGTGGATGAAAAGTTAAAAATCATGATAAAATAATTAAAAACTATCACTGAACAAATGGAACAGTTTAAAATTGTTAATAAACGATTGGATGCACTAGAACAACAAATGGACAATCTAGAAGAACAAAATCATTGAATTTATAAGAATGAATATAACGAAAAGAATTACGATCAGTATAAAGGACCAAGATATCAAAATGAAAGGAATAGAAATGAGAGTATCCCTAGAACTAGGCGTGTTGAAGATGATATCACATGTAAAATAAAAATAGAAGCTCGTACATTCAACGACACTCATGACCCTAAAATCTTTAGTGACTGGCTCGCAAATATGGATTACTATTTTGATTGGTATGACATGCCTGAAGAGCGTAAAATACGATTTGCTCGGATGCGATTGACAAGACCTGCTAGGATATATTGGATATCGGTAGAAAGAGAGTGATAGATATTTGGATGCGATAGAGATTTGGAATGACATGAAACCTAGACTTAAAGAGAAGTATCTTCCAGTCACAATTAGGAGTCACCTTTTAGATATATTGCACAGTCTTCGCTAGGGGAGTATGACAGTCCAAGAGTACATGACTCAATTTGATGAATTGATACTTTGGTGTGATTTACGAGAGGACCGACAGCAGGCAATATCTAGATTTTCTTCTAAGCTGCGCGCTTACATACAACGAGCCATGCATATCCATTCCCGGAATATAAGTTCCTTGCACAACCTTGTCAATTAGCAGAAGATATAGAACACTCTCTCAAATTTTCTACTGACTGCAAGCTTACTCTTAGAGCCAGGGATCAGTCCAGATGCCCTTCTGAAGATAACAAAAAAAGCTAACACCCAATTCAACAAAGACTTTAAGGGTAAAACCGTAATGGGTGAGTCATCTAAACATGACACAAAAGGCGTAAAGTATTTTAAGTGTTACGAGTATGGCCACATAGCTTCACAGTGTCCCACTAGAGCTTTACTCGTGAAAAGAGAACATAATGATGATGATGATCTTGAGGAAGAAGTATATGAACCAGTAGAAAACACTAGTGAGTCAGACGAGAAAATAGTCATTTCAAATGTGCGCTTAGGCGGTGTCTTTACACGAAAACGAAAGATGAAGATTGGCGTAGATCTAGCGTTTTTACTATGTACATCACAGATGGAGGGAAAAGTTATCGAGTGATGATTGACGGGGGTAGTTGTGTGAATATAATCTCAAG
This sequence comes from Dracaena cambodiana, assembly GCA_036321105.1. Lineage (NCBI taxonomy): Eukaryota > Viridiplantae > Streptophyta > Magnoliopsida > Asparagales > Asparagaceae > Dracaena > Dracaena cambodiana. The sequence goes on from JAYEPQ010000010.1 coordinate 18,098,913, forward strand.
AACAGCTGTTGAGAAAATGGGCCTCAAAGCTGAACCCCATTCATAACTATACAACGTAACATGGGTAGATAAAACTGCTCAATCTATTACCCAGCGTTATCTACTGCCTATCCAGATGTCAAGCTATCATGACCAGTTTTGGTGTGATGTATTAGATATGACCGCCGCACATATCTTGCTTGGTAGGTCATGGTTGTATGACGTAGATGTGACGAGTTTCGGCAAGTCAAACACATACACATTCAAATTTAATGGGAAAAAATTGTTCTGAAACCCGCGCCGCCTAAGTCTAATGATGAGAGCCCAAAAAGCGAAAAAGTCACAGGTCAGGTACATAAAAAGTCTCTTCACCTGGTAAGTCGATCACAGTTCCTCAAGGAGAGTCTAGAGGAGAAACTAGTGTATGCGGTAATTTCTCTAGGAGAGACTTCTAGTCCACTTGTCGTTTACCAGCCTGAGATTCATCAGATTCTCACTGATTTTCAGGATATCATGCCCGATGAGTTACCTAATGAACTTCCTCCTCTTCGGGACATTCAGCATGCTATTGACTTCGTGCCAGGGTCCAGTTTGCTCAATTTACCTCATTATAGGATAAATCTTGTTGAGCACGTTGAGTTGAGAAGGCAGGTAGATGAGTTATTGCGGAAAGGTTTTATCAGAGAGAGTTTGAGTCCTTATGCTATTCCCGCTCTACTCACACCTAAAAAGGATGGTAGCTGGAGGATGTGCGTTGACAGTCGCGCCATCAACAAAATCACCGTCAAGTATAGATTTCTCATTCCTAGACTTGATGACCTATTAGATATGATGGCTGGCTCTCAAATCTTTTTGAAGATAGATCTTCGAAGCGGATATCATCAGATTTGTATCCATGAGGGTGATGAATGAAAAACTATTTTTAAAATTAAGGATGGATTGTATGAATGGTTGGTCATACTTTTTGGTTTATTTAATACACCCAACATATTTATGAGGGTTATGACCCAGATATTGCGTCCTTTATTAGGCAAGTTCGTTGTTATTTATTTTAATAACATTCTCGTCTTTAGTCAAATCCAAGAAGAGTATCTTTCTCATTTGACACAGGTTTTAGAGACTCTCCGTCAGAAGAAAATGTTTGTCAATTTGAAGAAATATGCATTTTTAGCTCCTCTGTTCACTTTCTTGGGTTCATCGTCTCTAAAGACGGAGTAGCAGCAGACCCTGACAAAGTTAAGGCCATAAGAGAATGACCCACTTCTCGTACGATCCATGAGGTCAGGAGCTTCCATGGTCTGGCTGTATTTTATAGGAGATTTGTTAGGGGATTTAGTATCATCATGGCTCCGATCACTGATTATCTTAAGAAAGGGGAGTTTCAATGGACTAAATCTGCTACTCATGCTTTCGAAGAGATTAAGGAGAAGCTGACTACTGCTCCGGTCCTTCATCTTCCAGATTTCTTGAAGGTTTTTGAGATAGCATGTGATGCATCAGGCATAGGTATAGATGGTGTTTTGAGCCAAGAAAATTATCCTATCGCCTTTTTTAGCAAAAAGTTGAATAAGACGAAACAGCGCTACGATGTTTATGATCGAGAGTTTTATGCAGTAGTGCAATGTTTGCGTCATTGGCGTCACTATTTGCTACCAAAAGAGTTCGTTCTATATTCAGACCATTAAGCTCTAACTATATCAATTCCCAAAAGAGGTAGGATATCGATACATCAAGTGGCTTGAGTTTATTCAGGAGTACAATTTTGTACTCAAACACTGTGCCGGAACTAAAAATAAAGTCGTTGATACATTAAGTAGGAAACTTTGCACTTTACAGACGATGAGTGCAAAAGTTATCGGATTTGAGCAAATTATTCAAGACTATCCTACTTGTCGGGACTTTGGTGACATCTATACATTGCTGACACAGGATCCTCCTACTATAGTAAATGCCTTCACCATTATTGATGGTTTTTTGTTTTGAGATACCCGTCTATATATTCCCAATACTTCTTTGTATGATCATCTTATTTGGGAAATGCATGCGGGAGGGATCGCTAGTCATTTCGGTCGAGACAAAACTATCATTCTTATAGAGGACCGATTTTATTGGTCAAGTATTAAACGTGATATTGCGCGAGTTGTATCGCATTGTCGAGTTTGTCAGATAGCTAAGGATAGAAAGCAGAATACAGGACTCTACACACCATTACCCATACCCTTTGCACCTTATGAGTATCTTAGCATGGATTTCATTTTAGGACTCTCTCGCACACTTAGAAAACATAATTTTATATTAGTTGTGGTGGATAGATTTTCTAAGATGGCACATTTTATCTCTTACCACAAGACTTCGGATGCCTCACATACTGTGCACTTATTCTATAAAGAGCTAGTCCGTTTGCATGGCCTTCCTAAGTCGATTGTTTCTGACAGAGATGTTCGGTTCACGAGTCATTTTTGAAGAACTCTCTGGAAGAAAATGGGTACCACACTTAAGTTCTCCACTGCTTATCATCTACAGATAGATGGTCAGATAGAAATTGTCAATCATAGCTTAGGGACTTGCTTCTATGTTTAGTGGGCGACCATTTAACCACGTGGGATCTTGTTTTGCCTATAGCGGAGTTTGTATATAATGGTTTAGTCAATAGGTCTACTAGGAAGAGTCCATTTGAGGTAGTTGCATATTATAAAGCTAGAAAACCTATAGACCTTCTTTCCCTCCCCATAGGTAATAGGCCTAGTGTCTCAGCCGAGTCTTTTGCACAGCATTTACATGATTTGCATGATCATATTCGTCGGCAAATAACAATTAGTAATAATAACTACAAGTCTGCAGCAGACTCGCACAAAATATTGCAGGAATTTGCAGTTGAAGATGAGGTGATGGTTAGAGTGCGTCCAGAGAGCTTCCCTCTACGAACCTTAAAGAAACTTCATACTCGACATATGGGTCCCTACCGAGTTTTAAAGAGAATTTGTTTAATACTTATGAGCTTGCGATTCCCCACAATCTCTAGATCAATCCAGTTTTCAATATCGAGGACCTGACTCCATATCGTGCTCCATTTGATTATCCAGCAGTTATTCCAAATCTACCATCATCAGTTTCGCCAGGACATCGACATTTTTCCATCCGTACACCACCTCCTCCTGATCTACGGAAGCGTCATATAGATCAGATTGAAGACATTCTGGATGATGAGATTGTTTCGACTGCTTATGGTGAATATCAGCGTTATTTGGTGCACTGGCGTGGACGTCCAGACTCAGATTGCACTTGGTTGCGCACCGAAAAAGTCCAGTAGCTCAATCCGGATTTACTCGATGATTATCATCTTTGTCATTCACCGGAGCTTTATGTTTTGAAGCCGGGGAGAATTGATGAAGATCAGATTTGATTAGATTAGGATTTTGTTTGTTATATTTGATTGGATTTTGAATTTTTTTAGGATATTTGATTGGATTAGGAGTCTGGATTCTATTAGAATTTTGTTTGTTAGGATTTTTCTATATATATTGGTTTTGTATGGAGAATTGAAAGATGAATAATATTTTTGAAAAGTTTGAAATATTTCTGGCGTGGATTTCGCTAAATTAAATTTTTCCTTGTGGATTCCCAAACCAAGTAAGTTCTTCTCCAATTTATCTATTTTTCCCAATTCATCCAAAAAAAACCTTAATTTTCAAAACCCTAACCCTGATTTCGCTTTCGTTCTGCGTCACCCCTCCTCCCCCCAAAAAAATAATAATAATTCTTCTTTGAATTAAGAATTCAAAGATATATATATATATATATATATATATATATATATATATATATATATATATATATATTCATCAATTTAAAGTTTTAGGACATATTATGACCTGTACTCACTATAACAATAATTGTCTTTATCATTGTTAGCCTTATATATTTTGTTTGAGAGCTTGCTTTTATCTAATAATTATTTGAATTTCTTACTTTTTGTATCAACTATTATTACTCCTAAATTGATTGTAATTGTTTGATGCAGAGCATGAGCAGGCCTAAGCTTTTCTGGATCTCTGCAGGAGCACCATTGGCGTCTGTCATCCTTTCTACACTTATTGTCTTCTTATTTAAGTTTCAGAAGGATGGAATTAGTATTGTGAGTACCTACTTATAATATTTATTTGTAAAGATAACTCTTCCATCTAAATATTAAAAAAAAAAAAAAAATTAATCTGCCAAGTTTTTACTTGATGGATGCTTTTGCAGATAGGAAAACTAGATCGAGGATTAAATCGACCTTCATGGGACAAATTATTTTTTGACAGTGCCTGTCTAGGCACCGTGATAAAGACTGGTATTATTGCAGGCATTATCTCCCTAACCGTAAGTTGTACATATCTTAGATATACTTTAATGCTATATTATTCTATATGCACATCATATGTACACTATTTAAGAGGATTACATTGCAACTTATAACACTTTTTCTTAGTGCTGGAGGTACAGGATGGCTTGGGTGTAGAAGAAAATGGTTTTAACTTTAAACTATGTATATGCATGTGGATTAGATCCTTAGGGATTTTATAGAAAGAACATTGTTACACTTATAATAACCATTAATACTATATAAACATTGCATATACGATTCTAAATTTCAAACTCCAGAGTTTAAATTGCATTAGGATTGACAAATTTAGTTACATTCCAACTGCTATCCATATAGATGAAACTAGTATTTTTAATACAACCGTGACGTTCATAAATGAGAATTTTCTAATATAAAGATTGTATGAATCAGTAAAGAAATGAAATTGATTGTGATTGATTTGGCTGATGATCTTATATCGATTAACTAACGAACCAATCATAAACTATAATGAAATGGTTTGATGGTCCCAATTTTTTGAAGTATAACATTTAGGTTAAAATGGCAGATACATGTTCAGTACACAGTTCCACCAATCACCCACGTAACATTTGTATTCAAGTTCGTGCTAAACTATTTTTCAATTTTTGCGTAATTTTAGAGAATCATGAACTATTAACCTCATATAAGGGTCGCTAAAGTCTTGCTTGAGCTCATACATTAAATATTGAAAATGGTTTGAATAACAATATAATCTGGTTTAAATAAATGGACAAATATAAACAATTTAAAGCTTGTCATTGGGCTCGCTTTACTTGCTAACAGTTAGGGAATAACTGAAATATTTTATTTGTTTTTCTTATTAAATTGATAAATCATCTTAATTTAACCTTTTCTAAACTAATTATATTTTAAAGAATTACCCTCAAACACCTAAAAAATAAATTAAATTAAATTAAAAAAATAAAATAAAAAATCATCACATCCTTACCCTTATCATTACTACCGTCACAGCCCGTCCAAGCAGGTACATGAAAAGATGGCACCAAAGCCTAGGTTTCTAAACATCCTAAACTTATTAGATACCGAGAATGCTGTAGTAGTGTATACCTAAGATAAGAGTTGCAAATAAGTCAAGAGAGTTTGGATATTTAAAAATAGTATATGTCTTGAGAAATTGGTATTTAGTTTCGGATATGGACATGGAAATATGACTGATTATGGTTATTGAGGTGGTATAATATGGGAGTAGGATGCAATTATATGATTATGAATATATGTATAGTTAGATTGATTTCTACGCTTCTGTGATAGGCCAAATAGGACTATCCTAGTGCCAATAACTTGCCTAGTGCCGAGCGCATGCCTTCTTAGATGGACCATAATGACTCCGCTCTCATATTAGCCCAAAAAAAAAAAAATCAATGATACTAAGATTTCCTAACCTCTGTTTGAAAAGAAAATTAAAGGCCTTTCAAAGCTAGGAAATCTTTGTAGTGCGTTCTGTAGTTGTTTGACGTTAATGATATCATTGTATTCTCTATATTTAGGACCTTTAGAATAAGCAAAACAATAGATCTCTCTGTAAATTTCAATGTATAACAGTTGAAACTTAATATGAGTGGTTGCTTTAAGCATCTTAATGTACTACAAGGTAGTGGCTTTTACCACCTAAATACATGTATTTCGTGATACTTCTCAAAGTGAGGAAAAGGTGAGTTATTATATATATATAATGATTTCTATATTACTAAAAGCACATTTTACACTATGATGATTCAGGAAGGCGTAGCTGTTGGAAGAACATTTGCAGCCCTGAAGGACTACCATGTCGATGGGAATAAGGAAATGATGGCTATTGGAATAATGAACATCATCGGTTCATGTACTTCATGTTATGTCGCCACAGGTGAGAAATGAGAAGCTAGCTTATGTGTTTCTATTGTCATACAAGTGATGTCTGATTTTGTTTTTGTTTTTCTTAAAATAAACGTTAGAAATTTCTAAAATATGAAGCAAAACAAAACTCTGTTAAAAGTTTCATTCAAAATGGTAACTTGGATCTCTTTTAATGTTTTCTTCATTTGCTGATGTTTCGGGGAAACTGAATATTCCTCCAATCTGTCAGAGATTCCTCAGATTATCTGTTGTTTGACATGTTGATTTGGAGACCGAAATTTACATGGATAAAGAATTGCATGCACAGCAACAAACAATGTATCATAAGATTTTCAAACCTTGTCATCATGTTCTTTCAAGGTTCAAAGATAAAATTTTGCAACAAGTTCATGCCTCCTCAGACGCGAACTTTCTAGTACTGATTCTACTCATCCATCTCCAGGGGCCTTTTCCCGGTCAGCTGTGAACAATAATGCGGGATGTAAGACTGCAATGTCCAACATAGTTATGGCTCTCACTGTGATGGTGACTCTCCTCTTCCTAATGCCCCTCTTCGCTTACACCCCTAATGTTGTTCTTGCCGCCATCATAATAACAGCCGTCATTGGGCTTATTGACATTCGTGCTGCTCATCATATTTGGAAAATGGATAAGATGGATTTCCTTGTTTGCATTTGCGCACTCCTTGGTGTCATTTTTATTTCTGTGCAGGAAGGCCTTGCCATTGCTGTAAGTACTTATTTGGTGTAGTTTGACGCTTTCGCCTTTCAGTGCAGAAATGGTTTTCCCTAAAAAATATATTAACAATTGCAGGTCGGGCTGTCAGTGTTTAGATTACTGCTTCAGATCATAAGACCGAAGATTGTCATCTTAGGGAATTTGACAGGAACTGATTACTATCGGGATCTTCATCAATATAGAGATGCCAAAAGAGTGCCTGGTTTCCTCATAGTAGCTGTTGAAGCTCCCATAAATTTTGCAAACACCAACTATCTAAATGAAAGGTTTGCATCAGACAACTCTAGGAGTTCTAGATCCTGATGCCCTCTCCCATGCATGTCTATCTATCATAGACATAAAGTCCACCTCAACCAGTGTTTGGCCCAGCCCCGTAGGAACTAATCTGGAATTTACGCTCTAACCATGACATCTTCCATTCAAGAGAGCATTTACTGCTGATAGTATAAATGAGTTTCACATGTAGCACTTCGTTTGTGGTAACTTCAAAATATACATTATTTCATGCAATTATCTGACTCAGTTTCTCCATCCCAAACCAGTTGGCATATATCTTTAGATACCGGGGGGGTGTACTTGCATACATACCCATCGACCGAAGCTTATGTGCCAGCACTGAAACTATCATGCTTCTTAGGAAAATACCTCTCTATACTTGTAATGTTCCAGTTCTTTCTCTAATATCAAGGGAAAAAGATACAGTCTCATCTAATACGATAGCTAGTGGGATAGTTTGACATCTTTTAATTACACAAACTATGTTCACTCTGCAGTAAAATACCTCCTATAATTTTCTCTTTTTAAGTTAATGAACTATGTTTATCAAAGTACAGATTTACATATCATACTGGCTCCTCCTTCACATGCTTAAATTAAATTTCTTGCCTTTTTTCTTGTCAAACGTACAGATTAACGAAAATAGAGAAATGAATTCAAGTCCAAAAGTTTGGTTCAAAGGCTTTAACGTTGTGGCAATCATATCTATTTATTTCCATTACTTTACAATTGTGATAAACTTGTGTGTGTCGTACTGCACATACATAGATTATCACTTCCTCAGAATGCGATTGTCGTACCTCTTCTTCGTTTATTTTTAAGCACTTCCACTATTGACATAAAAATTGAGATATAGTCTCAAACCTTAAAATGTTAGAACATGTCGGATCGATACCTCAACTAGAAGAACTAATACTTGGATTCTTGTTTTTCTCCTTTTTTAAATAGAATTGCAAGGTTGATTGAGGAAGAAAAAGCTCTAGAGAAGGAATTTGGCCTTCGCTTTTTGATCCTAGATTTATCAAGTAAGTTATTCTTATTTGTAACTCATTTTAACATACTTATTTTTACTCTACATGTTTGCAATTGTTTAAATATTTCTTCGGATCAATAATTATGTACTTTTTAAAGAAGTGCTTAGCTCATACAGGTAGGAGTTGGGAGTTAACTGTAACTTGTATGGGGCTCTCAAACCTGTGTTGAATAACCTGCTGTAGCACATAGGAGGAAATAGTCACTGCTTGTGGACCGTAATGATAAACCTACTTTCTCTTAAAAACTAAGGTCTCTATTTTGCATAAGTAGAGATACATTGTGACGCAGTACGGAAACGAAATTAGGATTAGGGTTTAAGAATTAGGGTTTTTGGAGAAATTGGAAAAAAACAAGAAGAACTTACAGAGTTTGGGAATCCAAACAGGCGAATCTACACCCACTCTCCAAGAATCTACGAGAAAAAATTTTATTCGAGCGAAATCCACGCAAGAAATTTGAAATTTTTTTTTAATATTATTCATCAATCCCAATACTTCATACAAAACCCATATATATATAGGAAAATCCTAACAAACAAAATCATAGTAAAATCTAAAATCCTAATAAAATCAGAATCCTAATAAAATCATAATTCAATCAAATATTCCAAAATCCTATTAAGATCCAAATCTAATTAAATCTACTCTCAAATCAAATCTGATCTCCATCAATTCTCCCCGGCTTGAAAACATAAACCTCCGGTGAATGACGAAGATGATAATTATCAAGCAAATTCGGATCGAGGTGCTAGACTTTTTCGGTATGCAACCAAGTGCAATCTGAATTTAAACGTCCACGTCAGCGCACCAAATAACGCTGATATTCACCATCAGTAGTTGGAACAATCTCATCATCCAGAATGTCTTCAATCAGATCTGATCTCCATCACATTGTCTAGAGAACATGCAAGGCATTATATATTGGAAGGCAACAGTACTGAGATTTACTTCCATTTGCAATAAAAACTTGATTTTGCTTTCATCCCTTTCTATTTGTTGAATTACATACATCCCTCTTCAACCGGACTAAGAACCAAAATTTCCATTTTGACCCACATCTAGCCACTTCTGTCCAGAATCAATTTGATTCCCGTAATAGATTCCCCTTGAATTTCTTTTTTATTCTGATAACTCTTGGGAAAATCTTAAAATCCTGACAAGAATTAATCCCAGTCCATGTCATTGTTTACGGCAACTATGGTTTCATTCCTCATTCACAACTGTCTACGTATGAAATGATCTCATAAAACCAGCATTTTAACAATTTTTCTTTTCATGAAAGGTTTAATGGAGGGCCTTTGCACACATTATGACATATTTTAGGTAAACAGCATGTTAGAGATTGTTTATTTCTTCTTTCAATTTCTTAACCCCTAAGTGGAAATCACAGAAATATTATTGCATTTTTATTTCTTATTAGGTTATTTCTTCAAAATTTCCTTCTTCAAATAATTCTTTACATTTCTATGATAAAACTACTTTTCTTTTCAAAATAATACATGAAAGGTTTAATGGGAGGGCCTTCTCACACATTATGACTTGAGGCCAATGTTTCTAGTAAGGGATTGCAGCAGCTGCCTCTATGCATCAGAGGTTGAGATTCATATATAGTTAGGAATGAGAATGGGCGAGTTCATAGGTTAGTATTTGGCCCGTCCTATTCCAAATTTTTAATTAAAAAATTATTTTTATTTTTTAAATTCAAAAGTTTTAATAAGGTAGACGAAGGATTGGCCTATGGATACGGTCATTCTCATCCCTACATACAACACTCTCTCTGCCCACAGTCACAAGAGGCAAGAGAGCTTTTGTGCACACGGATGGTCTGCCACTTGCTAACATCCTTCGGTAAGAAAGAATTTAGGGTCTACACTACATTTGGGAAAGAACACAAGATAGGATTTATAGAAAAATAATATAGATAAAGTTTGGAGATCACATCCAGGTGAGTTTCACTCTATTCATCTCTTAGTTTCATTTCTGGTTATTTATAACAAAAACAACGTGTACGACCTATGTGCTAAAATCAAGAGTCACTATAGAAAACCATAAGACAAAGTAATTAAGCAAAGTAACTAAGTATCCCCATCAACCTTTTTGCCAAAAATTGAGATCAGATCATGAGTTAGATGCGAAACTGAATGGTGAAATCAAATCTAGACAATTGTTAAATAACTTGCGGTATTACAAGTTACTCTCTTTTGTTTCTTCAAAACTATAAAATAACACAATATCATTGCAAATTACTCTATTCGGCAGAATTAACATTGTGCTGTATATTCTTACATATGTTTCTCTGACTACTCATATATAGGTTCAACGTAATAGTTGCATTCTGATCAAGGTTTGAGAACATGACGAAGCTTTATATGTCTAGATCTAGGATCTCATGGTTATGCCAAATTACAACCCTTAGTAGAAAATGTGAATTCCATTGACAACTTTGTGAATTCTTATTTGTTGTAGTCACGAGAAACCCTACCAAATTAGTTTTGATTATTACGATAAAATCTCTTGCATATTTATAAAAAAAAAAATGGTAATAAATGCCAAAATGTGGCATTTTAGCCATTTCTATAGCAGAAGCAGGCCTAGACTGCTTCTCCTTGGACGAAAGTAGAAGGATGAAACTGGTTATCACTTCTTGTGCTTTAATGCGGCCCAAATGCTGAAATGCCACCCAGAACGTATTGTAATTTTGGTTATCACTACTTGGTTATTTTAGACACTACTTTAGGTTGCGAAAAACATATTATTACATATAAATATTGCAATTCATAAGAATAAACGAAAAACATATAATTAATTGTTGAATATTGTATGAATATGTAAAATATAGGATTACCAATCCTAGCAGTAAAGGAGGGAAATGAATACTCAATTTAAAGTAGGTAGACAAAATTCTATACTCGATCTTGTAGATGCATATAAAAAATTGTGAAAAGCCATAGTCGTTAAAAGTTATATATATGGCATGGAGGCAGATCTTTCATATCTTTCGAGATCCATCATATTTTCTAATTTTTCTATTCTTACACTATTTGTGTATGTGTGTATATGACACAGAAATTGTGTATATTTAAAAATAAAAATTCTTTTGCTGTTAATGTGGGAAATTTTCATGTATTGGCAGTTTCAATTTTTGGCTGGCGCTTTTCGCTGCTTAAATCCTCGTAAAAGTGTAAAAGCTAAAGCGGTGGTTCACCATTTCGCTCCTCTTTCCACTTTCCACAACCTTGTTGGAAGGATACTATACCATTAATGCACTGACTAGTGACTAGTAAGAGATGGCATGGTCTAATTGCTTCAGATACTCTAATTTCTACTTAAAAGCCATCATTCAGATTTTGTTACGTACACAAGTTCTGTATCAACCATTTGTCCAACAAACTTCAGCTTGCAGGTTTATTCATCCATGAAATTAGTGTTCAAGACTGTAAATTTTTCTCAGAATAGTACTGCCTCTCAGCAAGATCTTAATACTGGCAGTGGATGTAGGTGATAAGATTTGTGATCTATACGCAAAACCAACACCCAAAGTAAAAGTCACCTAAACTAACAGCCAGAGTCATCTTAGTGGGGAGGGGTTATCCCACCATTTATGCTGAAAAAACAGCCAAAGTCACCTAGACCTTTACGACTACCATATTTACAGGAAAAATATGCAGCCTAGTCATTACAAAAGCTTATAGAAAGTCGGATTGTGCTATTGTTATCTACTAAGAGTTCTAATCAAATTGCCAGTAGCCATTTTCCATTTAGAGTTGTCTTTGTTCTTTTTACGTTGTGTATATTTCTCTTCTTATAGCGAAAATATCTCACTCTTTTTTGTTTTTTCCTCATAGTAAAATGAGTTGCTTTACAAATATCATGTTGTGATACTGATGCGTTAGGTCGTTCTCTTCAGTTGTCAGTGCTGTAGATACAAGCGGGATTGCGTGCCTAATGCATATGAAAAGGTCATTGGAGAAGCGAGGCCTTGAGGTACAAGATAGAATTTGGTATTTCCTATTAAGTTCGTAAAAGACATGAACTTCTCATGAGTTTGGGTTTCAGGTTGTCTTTGTAAACCCTGTGGGAGAAGTGATGGAGAAAATGGAACGCGCAAATGACATGAGCAAATTCTTCAACCCTGATTCGCTCTTTTTGACCGTTTCTGAGGCTATCTATTCACTTTCCCCTCTGCTTAAGGGACATATATAGAATTTCTTCATGGGAGAATTGCATTTTTGTGTAGCTTTCAAATTTTAATATTAAAATAATCAAAATGTACACTGCATTTGTACGTCCTCAACAAGCACATTTGTATCCGTTTGCAAACGGGAAAAATCAAAATGCTCAGGACCAGGTGTAACTAATCATAAGATGTGTGGTAAGGTTAGAGGCTAGAGATAAGGGAGTGACATGTACATCTCGAATACCACACAATAAACTCATTAGCGTTAATGGTCATTTTGAAACCTACAGTTGGTAATTTTGTTCTAATTTCCTTTTTCCTCTACTTTTATTTTTTTGCCTTATAGTATGATCAATTGAATTTAGTCAAAGGATGACTAATGCTACTCTTGCAATTTGTAAGAGGGAGTGGTTTAGAGAGTATAATCTCCCATACCAATTTCATGCATACAAACATCCCCCTTCACTCCATAAAACTCCATCTCATTTCTCATCTCGTCCTCTTCATCCTCCTCCATCTTCTCATCTTGTCCAAAGTTTCAAGATGTAGCCACAAGAGAAAGAGTTTTCCTGAGAAAAAAATGTTCTTCAAGACTTTCATCAAAGCCTTTTCTTCAAGATCATGTGCTTTTAGATAGTTATCTGTCTCATTAGAGTTTTGATCTTTATCCACAAGGGTTTCAAACTTCATACCTCATCCAAACTCTCAAGAACTCATATTTTGATTGTATCATGGCAAGAAATCATGCAACTAACTCTCTCTATAGAAGTTCTCACACTCTTGCATTATTTTAGCAAGCAAACTTATTGTTTAGCGCACTTGTGCTTACTAAAATGTTCATATCTTTTGAATCCTTAGTCCAATTAAGTTGAACTTTATTATGTTTAAATGATAATTCAATTTTCTACATATTTTGTACATTACTTTCCTCCTAATTATAGTTCTAACTCCTTGAATAAGTTTCAAAGTCGATACTTATGCAAACGCGGATCTGCTATCATTTCGTCTTCTATTTTTCCATCATAACTTTTGATATAGGATTCCAAATGAGTTAATTTTGGTATCATTGAAAATGTAATTCAATTTCTAATCTATCCAAAAATGTATTCAAAGTTAAGTTTTGCAGCAAAATGCAAATCAAAGTTTATGATCCGCATCCGAATCTAACCCGCTAGGGTGCCAAATGCGGATCCACTTGATCCACATTTGGACCTGACCCATTTGGGGGCCAAACATAGGTCCGTGACCCACTCGCGGGTCGATTATCTAGGATTTGCTAGTGCAACTAGTAAAAAGCGGATAATGTCATTCGCATTTGGACCCAACCCACATCAAACCCAATCTACATTATTTCCAAACTGTCTCAGTTCCAATTTTCAATTAGATGTCATCATAACTTTTGATTCTGATCTCCGATTAAGCTGATATTTGACCATTGGAATGGTAACTCAATGATCTACAATTCATCTTATAGTCCTTTACTAATTCACAGTTTATCCTCCGAAAAAGCAGTTTGAAATTAAGACTGTCACGCAACTGCAAGGTTCTTACATTATGCTTAGTAAATCAATGATATTTGTTTGAACCCAAACACTGATTAAGCCCATCCTAAGCTCAATTGAAAGAGAATTCATTCCTCCAATTAAGTTGATATTGGACTCACAATTATATGTTTCTTTCTAATTCTTATCATATAAAAAATTATTTAATGTCCCAACAACTGCAGAACAGCTAAACAACAATAGAGTTGTTGAAACTTCTCACAGCTCATTGTTCTCTTGGTGAACTTCACCAAACCATGGGGCTCGTCCACAAATATTGTTTTGATTCAGTCATGTAATTTTGTTTTTACTATATTCTATTGTTAATCAAACTAATGTCCATTGCTCATGCAAGGCTATGCTTACTCTCATTGTGCTCTTGATAACATGTTGTGATTAGTCATGCTCATTATGTAACTAGTTCTTGCATGGCCTTGATAAATTAAAATAACTCGAATATAAGAGAAATAAGCAATGATCACATAACATATTAAAAAGATACCACAAGGTTAATCAACTAATACAGCCCCGTGTTGCTGTTATTCAGATTGTAGCTGTGATAATGAAAATCCATCTTATGGTATGACCATGATACTTTCGTTTATGCTGTAACCGTGATATTTTAGTTTATGTTGTGACCATGATACACAACAATGCTGTGACATAATATTCTGACTTAAGCTATGACCAAATTCTCTAGCTCCTATCATGACAATATCAATGGTTCTGGGTTTACGAGATACTCCCTTAATATACAAACCCTTCATTACTAAGTTCCACTTAATCAAAAATACAAGTCAACTAAGTTAAATTTATAATCTTGCTCGATACTAACAAGCTAGTTTTATTGCAAACTATTTCCTTAAATTTGTTCTTTAATTTCTAATAATATTTACATATCTCTGATATTATTTTTCATATGCGTAAATTATTTTTCCACATCCGCAAATATGATATTTATACCATAGATTTGAATCTATCTGTCATAATATCATATACATGAATATAGCAACATCCAAAAACTGACATATGGAATGATAAGCAATATATACATTAAAATGTTACTCATGTAGAGTCAAATATAGTATCAAAATAAAGCAACATAGGTACTGAATATATACAAGAGTGTTTAGATACAACGGACAGAGCTACAAAGTAGGATACATATACATATATAAACCAAAATAATATATACATGAAAAGAATGAAGATCCTATAAAAAATTAGCTACTAACACTTGGCCTGCCCCCTAAAAATATGGATCCTCGAGGGTGAATTCTCCTTCCCAGAATATGGATCCTCGAGGGTGAATTCTCCTTCCCAGCCATTGTAATCATGGATTCTAGAGCTGTGATAATTTCATAGGTCAGAACCCAAATAAAAATACAAATTCAAGCCCGTGCAATACTACATAACCATATTAGAGTGTGACATGCTAGTAGGAACAATTAAAAGATGAATGCATGTGAATCATAAAATACATGATGTGCATAATATAATATAAATCATGAAGTATATAATATGTACAATATAACATGATCATGCATTTGGATTACAAAATACAAAGTATACATATGAAAATATAAATTATGAAGCAAATGGTACATGTAGTATAACATTATCAAGCAAATAGATGTACTTTCTATCATATTAGTTTGGAACTAAATGATGGAAGTATTCACGTGTTAGGAATGTACCACACATACTCAGTACCACGATCTAAAGTACTGATCTCCATACGGACAGCATGGCTGCCGCTAAACATACTGATATCTTGTATATATTCGGAATCACAGTCTCAGGCATTAGTCTCTATACAAGTCGGATGACTACCGCTAATCAAACTAGAAAACCAATAGTATAAATACACAGATTGGCGGATGTATCCTAGACAATATATAAGACTCTGACAATACGTCTTTCATTCTACCATTTATTCCTTTATACCCAAAATGTAGTATATGTTAAGTATCAATGTGTCAATGTGACATATGGAATAAGAATTCATATATCAGTATCCATGTGAATATAAAAGACACGCACGGTGATACTAGTAAGTACAAGAATAATACTAGCAGATGTAAGAGTTATAAAATATATTCACATGCATGAAGTATCATTTTCAAACAGGAATAATATGTAAGTGATAACATGCGAAAATAAATGTGTGCATGTATATCATATCTTAAATTAACTGTTATATGTACAAACATGACATGTATACCTAAACATGAGCTATGATAGACCTGAATTCACCTATATACAGGTAATAACAAGAGTGATTTAATATGCTTATATATATATATATATATATATATATATATATATATATATATATATATATATATATCACTTCATAAGACAAGTGATATATGCTTGGACATAAAATGTGTGCCTATATTGCTGGGATTTGGTGGACATGTCAGATTTTTAAATCTTATTTGACTAGAAATAGAATTAGAGATTAAGATTTAGAATAATTATAGAGAATTTAATTATTTTTTCAATAAATTTTAAATCAGCGCAATTGGAGTTCTATAATAAAAGTTGCGGTTGTTTTACTATGGACTTGCTACTACTAAAATGTAGTAGCAGTAAGTGAATTTGCATATTTGATTTGACCATGAATAAAATAAATTTAAATTAAAATTTCAATTATTCCTATATAAATTAATTATCTTTCCATTGAATCTTGAATGAGCTCAATTGGAGATCTAAAACAAAAATTATGACCATTTTACTACAGGCTTGCTTTGCTGAGCTGCTAACCTAGTATAACAGTCATAAATGAATTTCCAGATTATTTTTTGATAAGAAATAGCTAAATTAGGATCTACGATAGTTGTAAGAATTATAGTCTAATAAATTATCTTTCTAATAGCACTACAATAAGATCAATCTGACGTAATATGTATAAGTTATAGCAATTAAAAAATGGACTGCTGTGTATATTTGGACAGTAATATGGTATATACATATATAACATGCACGGTAATACATATAATGAAATTCAAAATAAATACAAGTTTGAACAAGTATAATCTTGAAATTAGATTAGATATATATTTGGTATCATATATGAGGAGATTATACTAGGAAATCACAAATTTAAACTATTTGAGAGTGTATTTTTGCCTTTTGTTGAACCCAAATTGAAAAAATATAGATGAGATTGCTCTTCAAAAGTGAAAAATTTTACCAAGAATCATACAAGGAAATAAAGACAAATACTAGAGAAAAGTTTTCCACATTATCGGAGAAATTTAAAGCATATTTAAAGAGGTGAAACAAAAGAATAAATTTCAAGTAACTATTTAGTGGATTTTCGGATGACTTTCACGCTGATTATTTGGTAATCTATTTGAAAAAATTTGAGAAGGAATTAGGGTTCTAGCTCTGAAGAGAAAATGAACCTCTGAAGAGAAAATGAAGACTAATACGAGAGGAATAAGCTTGATTTTTTTTTTGGATTTATAAGAATTTATTTGAGAGATTAAAAAGCTGTTGGAATATATATATATATATATATATATATATATATATATATATATATATATATATATATATATATATATATATATTCTATGATCAAAATCTCTTAAACTTCATCTTAATTACTAAATTGCCATTGGGTCAAATTCTATCCAAAATTAGCAAAAATAAGGATGTTGGGCTATTAAAGATAAATATGAGGTAGTAAAATAGTAAAAATTAGAATTTTAAATTTAATTTGATTATTTTAATTGGGTATTTGCCTAAAAATTGACTGATCCGAAATAATTCAAGATAAATATAGAAAATCTAAAATAATAAGATAAGAGATCCTGTCCTACGAAATTTAAAATTGAATATTAGAAGAAAAAACTCAATTTACTCAGTATCTACCCAAATCAGTGTCCGACCTCCCAGACTGATATAAATGACCCGGAATAAACCGATACAAGGGAATAAGAATTAAGGTTGTTACAAGTGATTTAGACAATGCATGCCTTATTTAATAATATTCCTTACTTCCATATTTTATTCCTTGATTCCTATTCCAATCATTCCATTCAAAATAGGCCAGTCCATGTAAGTGATAGCTCAAAAATACATGTAGGAAGTTGATTAATATCATATTTTGCATTTTTCCTTCCATATTTTATCTATTTTGTATATAAATCATTGGTACTTTGGTATATTTAGTGTGCTTTTATAGGTAACAAAGGATATGCAAGGAAGAGAAAAATAAGTAGCAAATTTATCAAGAATATGAGTAAAGAAAGTCAATTAAGGTGAAGACAGAAACTCAAGTGCAACAGTAGTAAATTCAAGAGCATTTTTGGCCAAGATAAAACTTGAACTGAAAATATTTATATTAGAGAAATTTAGAGAGCTTAGAATTATCTTCAAAATGAGTCCAAAAACATCTCAATCCGAATTTGGATGCAAAAGTTATGGTTATTTTACTAAAGCGCTAAAAAATAAAAAATCCGATCCAGCGGGCTACGGGTGTGCTGAATTTAATTTTGGATTTTGAACCCGAATATTAGTATTTTATGCCATTTAATCTCAACCATTAATTTCTAATACCTGTGGATTGAATTAGAATTATATATCTTGAGATTAGTTTGTATTGAATTATGATTATATCTTTTATATTGAGTTTGAATATGAGTAAGATTGTGTATGGGTTATAAATACCCCACAAATCATTGTAAATTAGGAAGGCTTTTAGATGTAATTTTAGATACACTTTTAATTAATAAAGATTAGGGTTTTTCCGAAGGGGTGACGGCCACCATACTGTGCTATAAAGGTGACTCCATTATTTTCAGGTTCTTTCTAATAAGTAGAAATATTTTATTTTTAGATAGATTTAATTGCTTTCAAGTTTAGATATTTAATTTCTTTCATAGAAAAAAAGTGGGATTTTTAATTAGAACCATGAGTAGCTAAATAGTTTAGCTCTAGGATATAAAAGAAACTAGGAATCAACCATGTAATTGATTTTTATTGTTTTCTTTCTAAAATAAAATAATAAAGATATGATTTTTCCATAAAAAGATTATAATACAACAACTCGCAGATTAATGCTTTGATAGGTTATACTTGAGTTAAGTTTCTTGATAACCTATACTTGTTAGGGTTTGGGGTTGTTGATTTCATCTTTTTCATAGACTTATCTAATGATTTAGTTCACTTTTATGAAAAGTAGTATTTTTGATGAGTTATACTTGCACACCACTTGATAGCTCATTCTTAAAACACTTTAAATAAAAATTAAAACTAAAAGATCAATTTTTAAGATAAAAAGAAAATAATAAAAGTAATACTTGATTGTAAACTAGTATATTCTATATCCTAGGCTAATTAGAATAACTCGAATTCAATTTAGAACCCTTATTAGCTCGTTAGGACTAAAAAATTAGTAAGAACGTCAAAACATTCTAGACCCTATGGGAGTGACCTGTAAAGCTTACAGCCGACACTGTACACTTGCAGTAAATTTATCATATCAGAAGTTGTAATATTATATGGTGTCTTGATCAAGATTGTGTCGGATTAAAACACCAAATTTCGTTTCCAATATTGGAATAGCCTACAGGAGAGGTTGGATATCTCATTAAATGTATCATTATCATTCCATCCGCATACACATGGCGAGTCAAAAAGAACGATCCTGATTTTTGAAGACATGCTGAGAGCTTGTGTTATGCATTTTGTTCATGGGAAAATCATTTGTATATGGTTGAGTTCACCTATAATAATAGTTACCAAGCTAGCATTGGAATGCCACGTATGAAGCCTTTTATGGAAGTGCAGATCACGGCTTTGCTGGGATGATGTGGGAGGAAGGCATCAGCCAGGCCAGATATAATGGGGAAAAGTTAAGATTGTACAAGATCGCCTTAAAGTAGCTCAAGATAGACATAATAAGTGGGCATATATGCATCGCAGACAATTAGAGTTTCAGGTTGGAAATCACATCTTTCTCAAGGTACAACCCAACCATTGAGTGATTAGTTTCAGCAAGAGTAGGAAACTTAGCTCTAGGTACATTGGTCAATTTAATATCATTGAAAGAGTGGGAGATGTAGCGACTTGGCTTACCACCAGTTGTAGAACGATAAAAATAATTCAAGTTCAAATCCTAAACCAAAATCTGAATCCAAAATCCAAATCAAAATCCGAATTCGAATCCAAATAATAATAATAAATAAATAAAATAAATAACGGGGGGCCTAGCCTTGCACCCTCGGCCTTGCGTGGATGCGAGGCTCAGGAGGAGAAACTCAAAAGCATTCAAAACTCGTTTTGCATGCCAGACTCAAAAACAGCCAAGCACAAGTCAAGAAGGATGCCAGGCTTAAAATCAGCCTAGCATAAAGTAAGGAGTATGCCAGGCTCAAAAATATCCTAGCACCGATCAACTTGGCAAAGGCCAGCCTAGCACCCATCAGCTTGGCAAAGACCAGCCTAGCACCCATCAGCTTGGCAAAAATCAGTCTATCACCTATCAGCTTGGTAAAGGTCAGCCTAGTATTCATCAACTAGGCAAAGGGGAGCCTAGCACCTATCAGCTTGGCAAAATCCAACCTACCATCCATCAGCTTGGTAAAAAATAGCTTAACACCCATCAGCTTGGTAAAAGATAGTTTAGCACCCATCAGCTTGGTAAATACCAGCCTAGCATCCATCAGTTTGGTAAAGCCAGCCTAACACCTATCAGCTTGGCAAACGTCAGCCTAGCATCCATCAGCTTGGCAAAATCCAACCTAGTACCCATTAGTTTGGCAAAGGCCAACCTAGTACCCATCAGCTTGGTAAAAGATAGCCTAACACCCATCAGCTTGGTAAGTGACATCCTAACACCCATCAGTCTGGCAGCCCAACACTTCTCAGTCTGGCCAACCTAGCACCCATCAGCTTGGTAAAAGACAACCTAGCACCCGTCAATTTGTCAAACGCTAAGCCTGGAACAAGTACACTTGAAAGCCAAACTAAGTTTAGACCAGTACGCGAGGCTAGTTCAACTAAGCCAGCATGTGAGGCTAGATCAGTACGTTAGACTTGTCCAACATGCGAGGATCGTCCAATGCGCAAGGCTAAAGTTAAGCCTCAGTCTCGCATGAGAACAGAAGGATGCAAGGCTACTCAGTAGAGTCATGCAAGACATGCCAAAATTAACGGTGAACATCGAACCAAACTCGAAGTTGAGAAACATAACTTCTATGATTTATTGGAGCCATTTGTTTGGACAAATAAACATCACTCAAGAAGCAGGTCCCGTCCCCAAAAGATGGTTATATCTGCACTACGAGAAGAAACTTCGTATTTACGAGTTTATCTCACGAACAAAAGGGAAGCCGCACAACGCCATCAGTTATGCTACTGTAAAAAATTAATCACTGCAATTTTGACTCACTGCCGCTGTGAAGCTCTGAGAATATCGGTGTTCAGCCGGTTGTCAATACCGAAATCTTGCATTCCAAAGAGAAGACGACTGTAGAGGCGAGACTCCAACTCAAATGAAGAATTGCCCGCTTTCACATCAAATATGGTGAATAAAGGCAAGAAGTCAGTCACAGAAGGGTATGTCTCCGACATCGAGGCAAAGAAGTCCTATCATCACACACGCCTCAAGACAGGTGTGATAGCTCCTCCAATTACAAAAAACTGATTGGGGGCTTTGAGAGAAATATGACGAGCTTAGCAATCACTCGACCATAGTAACATCGAGGTCATATGCTTCTTCTTGGTCTGGCAGAGGGATAGTTCATATGGCCGAGCCGTCGGCCGAGATGAGACATAGAATTGAGGCACAAGAACGCCATATCCAGGAGCAACAAAAAAGCATCGAAGGTTTCAAAGTGATGCTTGCCAAGGTCTTGGAAAACAATCCAAAGAGCACAGAAGACAGAGCAGGGGGTTCTTCCTCTTCTGATAAAACTAACAAAGAAAAGGATGAAACCGAACCTAACTGAGACATCGGGGGAAAAGACATTGAGGAAGAATATTTCATCGATCCTCACGCTGAAAGAATGGAGAAGCTTCATAACCAAATAGAAGCGTTGATGCATCGAAATTGATTGCAAAAAACAGGGATTACGAGACCTTACCCTATAGAGTGGGAGTCTGCCCCGTTTCTAGCAAAGTATAAGCCTCTCGAGCTAGAGTCATATGATGTGAAGGGATCTCCAAACCAATATATGTGCTACTTCCTTTCATAGACATGCCATCTCATGGTTAATAACCTAGTGATGACAAAAAATTTTGCGAATACCCTACGAGGGCCTGCATTCACTTGGTTTATGCAGCTGCCCCGAGAACCATCAATGCCTGGTCTGACGTGGAGAGAGAATTACCTTACTTGCTTCTTTGAAGATGATGCTGAAGTATCAATTCACTCTCTTCTAGCAAATAAGCAAAAAGAGGATGAGACGGTTAAATGCTTTATCGAGCATTTCCACGAGATGTCAATGCGATACCCGCATAGCATGTTGCAGGAGATATTGGTGGAGACTTGCAAGCACAACCTACAGACCGAGATATTGGTCAAAATGGGAGTGGTTGAATCTAAGAGCTGGAAAAAGCTAGCTAAGTAAGGCGAACTAGCTGAAGATCTCATCCGCCGCTTGGGAGAACAATGCCCCACAAGAAATGCCCTGGTAGGACGACAATATCCTCAAAACTTCCGATCGAAAAGACAATAGGCTATGATCGCGGGAATGCCACTGCAATAGAAGCCCAAAGATCAGAAAGAGAAAGGCGCATCCAAGCAGTACCCCGCACCTGTCTGTGACTTCAAAGATGAGCAAACAGTGACGCTGTTCAATTTACTCAACAGGAAGGGAATGCTCTAGTTTCCTTCCAATCCGAGGCCGGAGGAAGCAGGGAAGACCAACAACCCCAAGTACTACCTCTATCATCAGATCTTGGGGCATGCAACGAAAGACTGCTACACATTAAAAAGAAAGATCCAAGCACTAATTGAAGATAAAGTAATCACACTAATGATTTGGACTAATGAATTTCCCACAGGAGTATCTCCAATGCCTGCTGAAAAGATGGTGCTTATTAATCACAACCCACATAACATGAAAGAAAAAGAACTCTCCCCAATCACCACGAAGAAATGTGAGATTATGTTGGTACATCCGGATCTTTTGAACTATGAGCAATGGTTTTCATCAAATAAACAGAAGCTGAGTTAAGGCAAAACTTGCAACATAGTTTCTGCAATCATCGAGAAAGACCACGATGAAGTAAGTATGTTAACCAACTCCAAGACGGAGGCATTGGCTTTGGCCACTTATCATGATGAGGCAGGCCCGTTAGGAACTCGATCGGGGAGGAGCTATCTCAAAGATTACTCCAAAACGTGGTATGACGAACCCACCATGACTAATGAAGAGCCACCCTCCAAGCAGAAGGAGCTTCGCTTTCAGAAAGGGATAAGGAAGGATGGTGAGGCAGCTGGTGTGCCATTTAAATTTGATAGCCAACATCCCAGCCAGCATAACTCTTTACAAGTTATTGCGATTATCCAAGACAACTAGAGACGCATTGAGGGAAGCTATGGCTGATTCCAAAGCCTTTTTGGCTCAAATTATAGAGCCGTCTGTGGACACAAAGGAACCTTGCCCGTACTGCAACTAAGTGACGAGTCAGGTTCCATGCATTACCTTCTCACCAGATGACATGCAAGTCAAAAACTTTAAGCACAACTAACCCTTGTATTATACGGGATACATGGGCTCTCTTAAATTAGACTGAATTCTCATAGACCTGTGGTCCGCCTTAAGTATCATCCCAAGAAGATTGATGCAGATGTTTGGGATCTCAGTTAGCCGACTGACGCCCACCAACACCTTCATCTTTGGCTTCAACTCCAATGAAAGTCATCTCTTGGGGAAGATCCGACTTCGCTGCCAGATTGGAAGTCTGAAGTCCGAGGCAACATGCTATGTCATCGATACCGACACCTCTTACAACATGCTTCTAGGACATCTCTGGATTCACTTCAACATGATGGTGCCCTCTACTCTCCACTAATGCATGAAATATTGTGATGATCAGGGAACAGTCCACATGCTGATCGCTGGCAAACAACCCTTTAAAGGAGTGGAGAACTACTTCACGGATGTCATGCTGTATACAGATACAACAGAGGCGTCTGCGGAATCAATAAAGAATGCTAAAGGGGTTATGACAGTAGTAACGAAGCGGACACTAAGCCCAAGCTATCAGATAAAGAGGACTGTGAGTTCGAAATAAATTCTCTTGTAATCAATATTAATGATTTTGATGTAACCAACGCCGCTAATGAGGTGGACGAGTGGATTATTAATGAAAACATAGGTTTTGCTTATGTTCCTGCTATTGCTTCGGATTCTGCTCCATCTTGTACAAGCACAGAAGTAGATAGCATATCCGAGTGGGGGGGCTCTAGTGGCATTCCATCTGCCAATACAGTCGTCGTTTGCTGGGTAGACCAAAATTCACAATACAAACGGGGCTACTTTTGAGGTACCCGCTTGATGGCCAGATTAACATCCGATAATATTCGAGAGAGTTGAATTGCGGCCTAAGCCTACCATAGATAGTGAAAGTGATGATCAAGTGGCACCTCAATTTGGCCATTACGAATCAGTTTTTCATCAAATGATGAAAAAGATGGGTTAAAATTTTAATCACAAACAGGGATTAAATTTCGGAAGAGGACGATGAAATCTTTTGCTTTCGTTTGTCCCCATTAGGAAAGAATCCCGATTATTATCATAAAACCTCCAGGGGGTTGGGATATGTAACTACTTTCGAATCCTCGGAAGGAGAGTACATAGACTCAATTGAATTAAAAAATCCTAAAGAAACAGTAGAATTGAATTTTGATGTCGGTGCAAGTGTAATATTCAAGGATTTTGCTGCGAACATGGTTTCAGTAAGCCATGAAGAACCAGAGGATGGCTGGGCACAGTACTTTGATATCCAATGGGATATCAGATTTGAGCAGCGAGAACTACCAACTAAAGAACAAGTGGTTCAAGTCAATATGGGGACCGAAAAAGACCTGAAACCCATTTTTATAAGTGAGAGTCCCGCTCCTCAAGAGAAAGAGAATATCGTATCTCTCATAAGAGAGTACATTGACGTCTTGACTTGGAGCTACGAAGACATGCCTGGTTTGGACCCACAAGTTGTCATGCACCGACTCAACATTAAACTAGATGTTAAACCTATAAAGCAGCAACAAAGGCATTTCAAGATTAATTGATGGAAGCCATGGAGTCTAAAGTGAAGAAGCTAATAGACTTAGGATTCATCCGCAAAGAGCAACACTCTGACTGGGTAGCAAATATCGTGCTGGTGCCCAAGAAAAACGACAAGATAGGGATATGTATAGACTTCCAAGATCTCAATGTTGCATGCCCAAAAGATGAATTCCCGCTCCCCATCACGGATGTCATGATTGATAACATGTGCGGGTTTGAGCGGATATCTTTCATGGATGGTTTCTCAGAATACAACCTGTAACGCCCCCGCTTTTCAGCTGTTTTCCAAAACGGAGGACGTTACTTATTACTTGCACTAGACAACCCAACAGTCACATGATCTTGGAATAACCGTAACTACTGCCACAATCAGATAAATAAATAACATGTCTGAAACTAAAATGATTTTATTTATACAAAGAGTTCATTACATAAAATGGCACACTGTTTTAAATATGAACACAAAAGAGTCAAAGAGAAAAGCAGTGCTCAGACAAAAGGAAATATAAACAAAATATACAAAATTCTCCAAGGGTACTTCGCTTGCCTATTATCACTCGATCTGGCCAATGAAGTACGGGTCTTCAACTAGGGCTGGATCCCCTTCTTCACGTTCTAAATCTGGGTTCAAAACCTAGGGGATTAAACCCAGCAAGTAACACATTTAAAAAGAGAAATTATGTACTATCATAGTACAGGAATATCAGTGTGCATGAGCATATTTATGTCAGTGTTGTTAATGTGTATATAAATTAACATGAAGACAACATATAAAGTAACATGAAGGCAAGCATAAATAAATGCATAAATAAATGAACATGACAATAACTACTCTATCTATTTAATCATATATTCTATTGGTCTCAGTTATCATCCAATTTAATTTTAGAAACTGTATTAATAGATAAGATAGCACTATTCTCCATTGTCGTATAAGTGCCCGTGCATACCTGGGACCCGGCCACAATATTCATGGTGCTGAACCATGACATGCCGCTAGGCACTACAATCAAGTTCCGTACTGTATACAGTAACAGACATACCACTCTGCATAAATATCAATTGGTGATTCAGTAATCACCCAGGCCGCTGCAGTAAAAGAATCCCAGCCCTAACAATACAATCAATCCTTATACGGCAAGACTCTTATCCATCATATAGTTTCTCCCATCCCCGTGTTCATAATGAATTATGCACATGGAAAATTTATTTTACATTTATTGTTTACTTTTTCTTTTCCTTCTTTAAATGTTTTTCAATTCATGATAACGTGCTTGCATTTCCATGACTGTACATGACATGTAGTATCATAACACATAACATGTAGCAGATAGATGTTAGTGCACAATTGTACCACAATGCATATCATCAAACTTATTTTAATAGTTTGGTTTCATTCTCAATGCCAATCAAAACCGATGAAACAATGTAATACCATATAGTGTCAAGAAGAGACCCAAGGCAATCACCAAAGGTTACTTCAACGATGGAAGTGTATCAGTCTCACTAGAAATGTTGCCAGCTAGAGATGACGACAATCTATATCAGGTAGCAAAATACAAAATAAGCAGCTGCAGATTACAGTAAAAACAATTCCATATCCAAGATATCTTCGCAAACAACTGCATGTAATATTATATCAATAGTTGTCCTTGTCAAACATCTTTCAATCTTCTCACTGAATCCAATATTTTTTTTTGTTGGAGTATTAATGTTGGAACGATAACGGGTATCATATCATTCTTCACTCTGGTATGTATGACTAATGCACTGAAATCAATTTTGAATTTTATTGCTAACAAATGATAAACAGTAGGCAATTTCAATCTTTTTTTTTCTTCCCCATAGCATATGATATTTCATTCATGTAGCAGATCTAACATTAGAATCAACCATAAGCCTTGATTCACAGTGCATAAAGATCAAATCTTTTCTAATAGAAGCCCAGCAAAAGAGAGAAATTAAGCAGATAAACAAGCAAACCCATATAAATTGAACCCATCCACACTGCAAAAATGTTCATCAAATGATTATAATCAAAATGATTAAACTGCATAAAGATCAAACTTTCCTAATAGAAGCCCAGCAAAAGAGAGAAATTAAGCAGATAAACAAGCAAACCCATATAAATTGAACCCATCCACACTGCAAAAATGTTCATCAAATGATTATAATAAAAATGATTAAACAAAGAAGGGTTTAAGGAGAAGGATGTTACTTACAAATTTTTTTTTTAAAATTAATTGAAGAAAGGAATCCTCAGCTGAGCCTCAATTTAGCAGAGAGTGGTGGCCTTCGTTTCTTTCCTTTTTTTTGTAGTGGATGAAGATGAAACACAAAGAGTAAAAACATGTATATACTCCTAACTATCCACCCATTTCTCCTTTGATTGGTTCTCCAAATGGCAACCACCTTGTTTGGCGGTGGCAGTGAAACAAATCCGTGAGGCTTAGTTGAGAAGCTTTGAAATAATTAATTAAATTTTAAATAAAATTAAAAGATTATTTTAATATTATTAAATTAGCAATTTTAGGAGTATTTTTCGGTCTCGTAAGAAAAATCTAAAAAATTCTAAATATTACAAAACTAATAATTATCAAGATCGAATGTCATTTGGGTTTGTGGGTTTAAAGTTACGTTAACTGAAAGTTATTTTGGTGTCCAAAATTGACTTCGGTGGACTTATTTGGCACCACTGGTCTCAAGCAAGCAATACAGATAGCTCGAATTTTGGGGTATTATATCCTACCCACCTAACAAAAGAATTTCGTCCTCGAAATTCCAAAAACGACGTTCTTATATTCACGGGTACCTACTGATATATAAAAAAATAAATTCAATTGACATACCTGATTATGAGAAATGGTATAGGTACTTTGCCATGATGTCCCTTTCAAGCTCCTAAATTGAATCTCTTGGTAATTGTATATCCCAGGAAACAAGGACCAATGGTATTACTTTATTCTTTAGGATATTCTCCCATCGGCCGATAATTGCTACATGATGCTTCTCATACTTTAGGTCTGATTTCAAATTTACCTCGGACAGATCCACTACTTTGTGCTCTTCACCCAAACATTTCCTCAGTTGTGATACATGGAACACATTATGAACAGTTTCCATCTCTATTGGTAATGATAATCGGTAGGCAAGACTTCCAATCCTCTCCACGATCTCAAATGGCCCGATGTATCTTGGACTGAGCTTTCCTTTCTTGTCACATCTAATCACACCCTTCATCGGGGATATCTTAATAAATAATTTATCTCCTACTTCAAACTCCAGTGGTTTTCTACATTGATCTGTCCATTTCTTTTGTCTGTCTTGAGCCGCCTTCATGTGTTCTCTGATAACCTTCACTTGCTCTGTTTCTTGAGTAATCAACTCTGGCCCCAAAATACTTCGTTCTCCAACCTCGTCCCAACATAATGGAGATCCGCATTTTCGCCCATACAAGGCTTCAAATGGTGTCATTTTGATACTCTCCTAATAGCTATTATTATAAGAAAATTCTACCATATACAAATAGTCTTCCCAAGATCCACCAAAATCCAACACGCATGCCCTAAGCATATCTTCAAGTACTTGGATAGTCCATTCTGATTGACCATCTGTTTGTGGATGGTAAGCTGAAGATAAATCCAAATATGTTCTCAGACTATCCATTAATTTCTCCCAATAGTGTGATATGAACCTTAAATCTCGATCTGACACAATCCTGGCTGGGACTCCATACAATCTCACTATTTCTTGCATAAATTTTCAAGCTAGTATTTCTGTTGACTGACCAACTCTAAATGGAATGAAATGAGCCGATTTAGTCAATCGGTCCACAATTACCCAAATTGCATTATTGCCCTTGGTGCCCCTAGGTAAGCCTGTAACAAAGTCCATCGATATTTGTTCCCACTTCCACTCCGGTATTGCTAATGGTTGGAGCAATCCAGCTGTCATTTGATGCTCAACCTTCACTTGCTGGTAAGTAGAACATCTAGATACATATCTGGCAATCTCTTTCTTCATGCCTGGCCACCAGAAATATTTTTTCATATCCTTGTACATCTTATTGCTCCCAAGATGAATAGAATATGTTGATCTATGAGTTTTCTGTAAAATTCTATCTCTTACTTCCCCCTTTGGCACCCATAATCTTTCCTTGAATCTAATAGCTCCATCTGAGTACATTTTCATTTCTGGTCTCTTACCTGCTTCTATTTTGTTCTTTAGTTTCTGAAAATCTTCATCTCCAACTTGAGTTTGCTTAATTTGCTCTATCAATGGTGACTGTAATTGTATCTCTATAAATTGTGCTGTCACTCTTAGTAAAATTACCTCAAATTCCATTCTTTGCATCTCCATTAAAAGTTCCTTTTGCTGAGTTAATCTCTCCACTGCAGGTTTCCTACTCAGTGTATCTGGTACAATATTAATCCTCCCTGAATGATATTTAATCTCCAAATCATAATCTGCTACTAACTCCAACCATCGTCTCTGCTTCATATTCAGTTCCTTTTGAGTGAAAATATACTTCAAATTTTTATGATCAGTATATACCTCTACCTTCTGTCCCAGTAATTATTGTCTCCAAATCTTCAAAGCATGAATCACCACTGCTAACTCCAAGTCATGAGTTGGATAATTTCTCTCATAGGGTCTCAACTGTCTTGATGCAAACTCAATTACTCTTCCATTCTGTGTCAATACACATCCCAATCGTTGTTTTGAAGCGTCACTATAGACCTTTATTTTCCTAGAATTGTCTGGAATTGCCAATGCTGGTACTGTTGTCAGTCTCCGTTTTAATTCTCCAAATGCCTTATTGCATTCCTCCGTCCAGACATATTCCACTCCTTTCCTAGTCAATTTAGTTAGAGGAGATGCGATTTTTGAAAAGTTTCGTACAAATCGCCTATAATATCCAGCCAACCCCAGAAAACTCCGAGTCTCCGACACTGATTTTGGTACAGGCCAATCTATTACAGTTTCTATTTTCTTAGGATCAGCAGATACACCATCTCCTGAAATTATGTGACCCAAGAAAGCAATCTTATCCAGCTAAAATTCACATTTGCTCAGTTTTTCATATAACTTCTGGTTTTTAAGAGTTTGCAAAACTGTTCTCAAATACTCAGCATGCTCTTCCTTATTCTTGGAGTAAATTAATATATCATCAATAAATACTACCACAAATTTATTCAGATACTGAGCAAAAACATGGTTCATCAGATTCATAAACACTGCTGGAGCATTAGTTACTCCAAATGACATCACCAAATATTCATAATGACCATGTCTGGTTCTAAATGCAGTTTTTAAAATATCTTCTGTTCGGACCCTTACATGATGGAATCCAGAACGAAAATCTATCCTCGAAAGTACCCTTACTCCACCCAATTGATCAAACAGATAAGTTATTCTTAGTAATGGATATTTGTTTTTTATTGTTACTGCATTAAAATCTCTATAGTCCACACACAGTCTTTTACTTCCATCATTCTTTCTTACTAATAATACTGGAGCTCCCCAAGGTGAAACACTGGGCCTCATAAAACCCAATTTTAGTAGCTCATCTACTTGTCTCTTAACTTCTTCTAACTTTACAACTCTCATTCGATAAGGTGGCCTACAAACTGGTTCAGCTCCAGAGATAATATCAATAATAAATTCTCTGCCCTTACTGATGGTAGTCTAGGTATTTCTTTAGGAAATATATCTAAGAATTCTGATATTACTGCGATCATTCCTTCTCCTACTTCCATAGCCTCCAAAACTCCTCCTTTTGGAAACACCTTAGATTTAGCTGGTTTTAGAGTTTGACTTCCACCAATAAATTCAAACTCTGAACAGCTAGGAATCTGAAATATTACCATTTTTTTCCTACAATCTATCACTGTCTGGAAACTACTCAACCAATTCATACCTAAGATAACATCATATCCTCCTCCGTTGATAACTAACAAGTTGACATAAAATTCTCTTCTCTTAATCACTAAGGGACATAGCCTACATTCCTTATTAGTCATGATATTACGTTCCTAGTCTTAATGTTCCAACCCGCAGTTAAGATTGCAAAATCAATAGAATTGCGGGAAACAAACATGATAGAGATAAAATAGTGTGAAGCTCCAGAATCAAATAGAGCAGTTGCTGGTGTATTGCCAACTAAAATCGTACCTGTCACGACTCCCCCAGTGGTCTGAGCCTGCTCAGCATTCATTAGTCTAACATGTCCCTGTCTCTATCCTACTCCTCTTTGGGCTATGGTATAGGCTTGTTATTGTGTCTCCAAGAATCTCTTCTGGTTCGGTCCTTCAGTCCTCCATTTTGTGGTCCCACAGTAGCTGGTCTCCATGCTGGCTGATAAGGAACTCCGCCTGCTGGTTGTTGCCTTAACTGTGCTCTTGGACAATTAGTTATCTGATGATCTGCTGATCCACATATCAGACATAGCCCCAAAGCTCTTCTACACTGCTTCTGAACTTACCCCGACTTATTGCAGAAATTGCATACTAATGGACCTTCTTTATTAACCACTGCTTGTCGCTTTGCCGGAGAGCCTCAAAATCTCTGGGAAGAACTTGCTCCCTGATTAAATGGCCTTTTAAATGTCGCCAGCCTCCCTTCCTTGGCTACTTGCTCCAGGCGACACGCTGCTTCAAACATCTCCGAGTAAGCCCTATAGTTATGACCTGCTAGATGTTCTCTTAGATGATACCTCAATCCTTATTGGAAAATATGTGCTCGCTCCTCTTCATCAGCTACTAGGTTGAGAGCAAATCGACTGAGCCTCACGAATTCTACAGCATAGGCGTCTACAGTCCAATCTTCTTGCTGTAGTGTCAGAAATTTCTTCTTTATTTCTTGCCTTGCTGATGCATGAAAGAATCTGGCAAGAAATGTTTCCACAAACTTCTCCTAAGTTAGGGGTTCCTTATGCTTTACTTCTTCAGCAAGCCACCATGTTCTAGCTATATCAGTTAACTGAATACACACTACCTCTACTCGATTTTCTTTTGGAATTCTCGCAGCCCTTAGAAGATTCTCCATATCTACAATCCACTGTTCAGCCTTTAGTGGTCCTTCTATCCCAGAAAATACTGATGGCTGCAGTCTCCGGAAGTTCGACACCATTCCGGTCCTTTCTGACTCTTTAGACTGCAACATTCTTTCTAATATCATCGTCGTAGTCTCCTGCATCTGTGCTACTCTTTGTACTAGGCTCCTAAGATCAGACGTATCATCATCGGACTTGCACTCGTACTCGCAGGAGATCGGGTCGACATTATTCTGCAACGGACCAGATAAAAATCAATAAAAAGAATTCAAGATAGATACTACAAACGAATAGAAAATAATAGGATAGGCACGATACTAGATCTGATAGATATCAAAGAATAAAAAAAATTTATTACGAATAAGTCACAGACATGCTCTTATGTGGCAATTGTCCTATGGTCTTTCCCCTAAACCAAGGCTCTGATACCACCCTGTAACGCCCTTGTTTTTCAGCTGTTTCCCAAAATGGATAACGCTACTTATTACTTGCACTGGACAATCCAACAGTTACAGGATCTTGGAATAATCGTAACTACTGCCACAATCAGATGAATAAATAACATGTCTGAAACTGAAATAATTTCATTTATACAAAAAGTTCATTATATAAAATGGCACACTGTTTTAAATATGAACACAAAAGAGTCAAAGAGAAAAACAATGCCTAGACAAAAGAAAATATAAACAAAATATATAAAAGTTCTCCAGGGGTACTTTGCCTGCCTATTATCACTCGATCTGTCCAATAAAGTACGGGTCTTCAACTGGGACTGGATCCCCTTCTTCACATTCCAAATATGGGTTCAAAACCCAGGGGATTAAACCCAGCAAGTAACACATTTAAAAAGAGAAATTGTGTACTATCATAGTATAGGATTATCAGTGTGCATGAGCATGTTTATGTCAGTGTTGTTTATGTGCATATAAATTAACATGAAGGCAACATATAAAGTAACATGAATGCAAGCATAAATAAATGCATAAATAAATGAACATGACAATAACTACTCTATCTATTTAATCATATATTCTATTAGTCTCAGTCATCGTCCAATTTAATTTTAGAAACTGTATTAATGGATAAAATAGCGCTATTCTCCATTGTCGTATAAGTGCCCGTGCATATCTGGGACCCGACCACAATATTCATGGCGCTGAACCATGACATGCCGCTAGGCACTACAATCAAGTTCCGTATTGTATACAGTAACAGATATACCACTCTGGGTAAATATCAATTGGTGATCTAGTGATCACCCAGACCGCTGCAGTAAAAGAATCCCAGCCCTAACAACAATCAATTCTTATACGGCAAGCCTCTTATTCATTTTATAGTTTCTCCCGTCCCCGTGTTCATAATGAATTATGCACATAGAAAATTTAGTTTACATTTATTGTTTACTTTTTCTTTTCCTTCTTTAAATGTTTTTCAATTCATGATAACGTGCTTGCATTTTCATGACTGTATATGACATGTAGTATCATAACACATGACATGTAGCATGATAGAAGTTAGTGCACAATTGTACCACAATGCATATCATCAAACTTATTTTAATAATCTGGTTTCATTCTCAATGCCAATCAAAACCGATGAAACAATGTAATATCATACAGTGTCAAGAAGAGACCCAAGGCAATCACCAAAGGTTACTTCAACGATAGTTGAATTTGGACCCGAGAGTAGGAAGTGTATCAGTCTCACTAGAAATGTTGCCAGCTAGAGATGACGACAATCTATATCAGGTTGCAAAACACAAAATAAGCAGCTACAGATTACAGTAAAAACAATTCCATATCCAAGATATCTTTGCAAACAACTGCATGTAATATTATATCAATAGTTGTCCTTATCAAACATCTTTCAATCTTCTCAACTGCATGTAATATTATATCAATAGTTGTCCTTATCAAACATCTTTCAATCTTCTCACTGAATCCAATATTTTTTTTTGTTGGAGTATTAATGTTGGAACGATAACGGGTATCATATCATTCTTCACTCTGGTATGTATGACTAATGGACTGAAATCAATTGTGAATTTTATTGCTAACAAATGATAAACAGTAGGCAATTTCTATCTTTTTTTTTCTTCCCCACAGCATCTGATATTTCATTCATGTAGCAGATCTAACATTAGAATCAACCATAAGTCTTGATTCACAGTGCATAAAGATCAAATCTTTTCTAATAGAAGCCCAGCAAAAGAGAGAAATTAAGCAGATAAACAAGCAAACCCATATAAATTGAACCCATCCACACTGCAAAAATGTTCATCAAATGATTATAATCAAAATGATTAAACTGCATAAAGATCTAACTTTCCTAATAGAAGCCCAGCAAAAGAGAGAAATTAAGCAGATAAACAAGCAAACCCATATAAATTGAACCCATCCACACTGCAAAAATGTTCATTAAATGATTATAATCAAAATGATTAAACAAAGAAGGGTTTAAGGAGAAGGATGTTACTTACAAATTTTTTTTTTTAAAATTAATTGAAGAAAGGAATCCTCAGCTGAGCCTCAATTTAGTAGAGAGTGCTGGCCTTCGTTTCTTCCCTTTTTTTTTTGTAGTGGATGAAGATGAAACACAAGCAGTAAAAACATGTATATACTCCTAACTATCCACCCATTTCTCCTCTGATTGGTTCTCCAAATGGCAACCGCCTTGTTTGGCGGTGGCAGTGAAACAAATCCGTGAGGTGAGGCTTGGTTGTGAAGCTTTGAAATAATTAATTAAATTTTAAATAAAATTAAAAGATTATTTTAATATTATTAAATTAGCAATTTTAGGAGTATTTTTCGGTCTCGTAAGAAAAATCTTCAAAAATTCTAAATATTACAAAACTAATAATCACGAAGACCGAATGTCATTTGGGTTTGTGGGTTTAAAGTTATATTAACCGAAAGTTATTTCAGTGTCCAAAATTGATTTCGGTAGACTTATTTGACACCACTGGTCTCAAGCAAGCAATACAGATAGCTCGAATTTTGGGGTATTACACAACCAGATCAAAATGTATCCAAAAGAAGAGAAACACACAACGTTCAGAACAGCACTCAGAATTTATTGTTACACAGTAATGCGCTTCGGATTGAAAAATTCTGACGCTACTTACCAACGGGCTATGAGTGTCATTGATGTAATAATTACTGTAAGTGCACAATATCAGTGTAGCGCTGTACAGGTCGTCCCACAGGGATCTAATGTTTTGCGATCCTTACTATTTCTTTAATTCTACTAAATTAACTAAGAGTTTCTAGGTTGAAGTTTGGTTGTTCCAATTAGCTTAGAATCTAGAATCCACAAGTTTCCAACCATGTATTTACTTCTATTATCTTTTTTTTTTATAAAAAGATAATCTTTTAGTTTAATCTTTATTTAAAGTGCCCTAAGCATGAGCTATCAAGTGGTGTGCAAACACAACTCATCAAAAATACTACTTTTTATAAAAATAAACTAAATCATTAGATAAATCTATGAAAAAAATGAAAACCAACAACTCCAAACCCTAACTAAGTATAGATTATCAAGAAATTTAAATCAAGTATAACCTGTCAAAGTATTAATCTACGAGTTCTTATATTTTAATCTTTTAATGGAAAAATCATATCTTTATTTATTTTAATTAAGAAAAAAATATTAGAAAGCAATTACATAGTGGATCCTAACTTCATCTACATTCTAGAGCTAAACTAATTAGCTACTCATAATCTTAATAAGCAAAATGGAATTTTTATTCATGAACACAATAAAATCTAATCTAGGAAGCAATAAAACCTAAACTAGAAAGCAATTAACTCTATCTATAAAGCAAATAAAGAACTAAAAGCAATGGCTTACTTCTGGAGCACGGTATTGTGGCCACCACCCCTTCAGTAAAATCCTAATTTTATTAATAAGAAGTACATCTAAAATTACAACTAAAAAGCTCTCCTAATTTACAAGGATTCATGGGGTATTTATAACCCAAATACAATCCTACTCCTACTCAAACTCAATACAAAAGATATAATTCTAATCCAACACAAATTGATCTCAAGATATATAATTTTAATCCAATCCATAGGTATTAGAAACCAATGGTTGAGATTATATGGCATAAAATACTAATTTTAGAGTCCAAAATCCGAAATTAAGTTCAACAAACTCGTAGCCCGCTGGATCGGATTTTTCACTCTGTAGCACTTCAGTAAAATGGTTATAAATTTTGCATACGAACTTGGATTAATCTGTTATTGGACTCGTTTCGAAGATAATTCCGAACTCTATAATTGTTCACTATATGAAATTTTCCAGTTCATGCTTTATCTTCACCTAAAATACTCTTGAAGTTACTGCTGCTGCACTTGAGTGTCGGTTTTCGCCTTAGTTAACTTTCTTTGCTCATATTCTTGATAAATTTGCATCTTCTTCTTCTTTTACTTGCGAAACCTTTGTTACCTATAAAAACACACTAAATATACCTGAGTAGCAATTATTTATATACAAAAATAGATAAAATATGGGAGGAAAATGATAATATGATACTTATCACACCCTCACACCTATTTTTTGCTAGTTCTCGAGCAAAACCTAAACCTAAAAAGAAAAAGAAAAATCCTAACTCACTTTCGCAGGAATCGCGATTGTACTTAGCACATGCAACAAGCCTTTAAACCCCTAGGTTACCCTAGTAGACGAGTATTGTCTCGTGAGGGTTTATAGTGAATATATCCATAAAATTCATGAAGAAAATAGGCTAAGGAATAAAGAAAAAAAAATAAGGATAACCAAAAAAATAAAAAAAGTAAAAATTTTATACAAAAGAAAAAAAAATCTTTTTTTATCATATTTTCATCAATTAATCTCACTAATATACAAACTCAAGAATGCATTTAGATTATCGATTTTCAAATTGAGCGTCATATCAGATACACTTATCATTTTAATCAAAAATTTAAATCCTATCTTTTAATACCTACTAACAGATAATCCATTGGCTCCTATACATCTACGTGAACGTGTGATAGTCTACTTCGGTTTTGGACTCTAACTCTAACTCATGATTCATCTCCTCTCTCAAAACAATTTTTTTCTTTTTTTTCTTTTTTTTCTTTTTTTTTCAGAATATTTCACCTTTCATGCGAATATTCACGCTTGCTTAGGCGCAACATACCTGATTACTCGGTTCATACTCTTTTTTTTAGAATATTTCACCTTTCATGTGAATATTTACGCTTACTTAGGCGCAAAGTACCCGATTACTCAAATCATACTCTCTTTTTTTCACTCTTGAGACTATTGCCTTAATGCCAGGCGCACCCCATTATTTTATCACTCTCGAGGCTATTGCCTTAATACCAGGCTCACCCATTATTTTATTCTTACTTTTTTCTTTTTTTTTGTTTAGAGAGAGAAGACTTACTCAATCGTTATCATTTTTATCCTTAACCTAATAAACTATTGTGAAGTAAAAAATAGGATTTTAATCTTTTTTATAAAATTCAAAGTGCACCATCCAATTTACTCTCCTATCCAATTTTAAATCTAAATTTGTTCCTTTATCTGTAATTAGTTTGATTTATTGATGAAAACATATAAAAAAAATTCAAATTTTATTTTTTAGTTAGTTACTCTAAAAACTACCCAAAGTGTAAAATAAAAAATCTAAAAATCTAAAAACAAAATAAAGATTCTAAAAAAACTAAAAACCCTAAAAAAATATGAAGAAAATATCCTAACCCACTCCCCCACACCTAGACTCGTATATGCCCTCATACACAAACCAAGGATGGTAAAATAAAAAAAAGAAAAACTATTATATAAATATTATACACATATTAAAAAATTCAAACGGTTACGACCTCTTGATCGCTTTTCACTCTCATAATGTGTCCTTTTACGTTTTGATATGGATGAACTTAGCCTTTTTGTCAGTTTTGCATTTAATCACTCCATCTTATTTTTTATTTTTTTAATTTATTCCTACCTTTGTTTCTTTTATTTAATAGTAAAATTTTGAGGTTAGAAAGTATACCTTTACCATCATTCGTATTCTATCCACGAGCATCTTTCATATTAGTAAGTATTTTGGTTTTATCAACTTGTGAAATAATATACTCACTTAGGTGTTGTAGAATTATGAGCTCGATTTTGGATGACTCTTTTAAATCAGCAGGTACCATGACCTTTTCTTTTTTAGATTCTTTCCATTCTTCTAATGCTTTGGACTCGTCATGCAAATTTTCTTCAAATCTGTCATCAACATTCTCAAAGGAAAATGTCATACTAGTGGATTTATCGTTAGTCAAATTATTATGAAGGGATAAAAATTTTCCTACACAATTTTCATCAAAAAAATCAAATTATAATGTGTCACTAGCAAGCTCACCATGAGGTAAATCATCAAGCAAAATATTTTCTTTATCACTGGTTTCTTCATAATTATTGTCACAGTGGTCTAAAATAGGTTAATCATAATATTGAATTATAGGCTCATCATGCATAAAATTATTTAATTCATTTTGAATCATATCTACTTCAAAAGATGACTGAAGTGATTGCTCGTTGGAATCAGATATGTTCAAACTATTAAATGGTTGATCTACAAAAAGTTTAGTTTAAGAAATCGCTTTGAGAAGATCTTCCATATAAGCTGCAATTTGAGAGGATGATTGTTGCAAAACTTCTATACCTTCCTCTATTTAACGTTTTCATTCCTCAGACTCATGATTGTAAGTTTCTTTTTTTTCTTCAAATGATTGCATCTCGAGATCATGAGTGAAATTTGATGGTGGATATGATAGATCTGTGTATATATTTGATGACAAATATGAAGTGGTTGAAGGTATATTCTCATGACATGCATAGCTTGCTTCTAATCTTTTTAATCTTTCATCTAATATGTTCAATTGAATATCTTGTTCATTATTGAATGTAGAACATGAAAATGAATAGCCCATAAAGAAAAGATCAGATGGAGAACTCTCTTGGTATGACTCTTGATTATATGCAAAATTAGTATTATTCATCCATTCATAATTGTAATTTTGTGTATAAAAAGCGCTCGTAGGTTCATTATATGTGTTGTGAATTTGATTATGACCTAGTCCTAACGAACTTCTTATTTATGGACACTGATAATAATTATGATATAGATCACGACAATGATAGCAACCAGTTTGATTTCGAAACATTTTTTTCTAATTTTTTTTTATTATTTGAAAAAGGTAGAGAGGGATTGAGATGGAAAAGAAAAAAATTTGATTGTTTTTTTGAATTTTTGTTTACAAAATCAGGGAACTAAATCACAGAACATGAGGAAATTTAGGTTCAGAATTACCTTTACTTACCACCAATTGGCGGTTTTGGCGCTAAATAACGGCTAAACCAGAGAGTTTGACTCTCTGGTTTCTGCTACTTAGTCCAGAGGCTCTTCTGATCTTTTTTGTCTTCCTGTATCTGCAATTTCTATTCCCTGCACACTCAACACACAATATTAACCCGTAAAACTTTAGAAAAAGTAAGAAAAATACCCTCAATCCCCGACAACAATGCCAATAACTTGATGTGATAATTATTGCAAGCGCATAGTGTCAGTGTAGCACCGTATAGGTCGTCCCACAGGGATCTAAGATGTTTTGCGATCTTTACTATTTCTTTAATTCTACTGGATTAACTAAGAGTTTCTAAGTTGAAATTTGGTTGTTCTAATTAGCCTAGGATGTAGAATCTACTAGTTTCCAACCATATATTTACTTCTATTATCTTCTTTTTTCATAAAAAAGTGATCTTTTAGTTTAATTATTATTTAAAGTGCCCTAAGCATGAGCTATCAAGTGGTGTGCAAGTATAACTCATCAAAAATACTACTTTTTATAAAAGTAAACTAAATCATTAGATAAATCTATTATAAAAATAAAAACCAACAACTCCAAACCCTAACTAAGAATAGGCTATCAAGAAATTTAAATCAAGTATTAATCTACGAGTTCTTGTATTTTAATCTTTTCACGGAAAAATCATATCTTTATTTATTTTAATTAAGAAAAAAATATTAGAAAGCAATTTCATGGTGGATCCTAACTTCATCTATATCCTAGAGCTAAACTAATTAGCTACTCATATTCTTAATAAGCAAAATGGAATTTTTATTCATGAACACAATAAAATCTAATCTAGGAAGTAATAAAACCTAAACTAGAAAACAATTAACTCTATCTAAAAAGCAAATAAAGAACTAAAAGCAATGGCTTACCTCTAGAGCATGGTATTGTGGCCGCCACCCCTTCAGTAAAACCCTAATTTTATTAATAAAAAGTACATCTAAAATTATAACTAAAAAGCTCTCCTAATTTACAAGGATTCATGGGGTATTTATAATCCAAATACAATCTTACTCCTACTCAAACTCAATGCAAATGATATAATTCTAATCTAACAGAAATTAATCTCAAGATATATAATTTTAATCCAATCCATAGGTATTAGAAACCAATGGTTGAGATTAGATGGCATAAAATACTAATTTTCGGGTCAAAAATCCGAAATTAAGTTCAACAAACTCGTAGCCTGCTGGATCGGATTTTTCATTCTACAGCGCTTCAGTAAAATGGTTATAACTTTTGCATACGAACTCGGATTAATCTGTTATTGGACTCGTTTCGAAAATAATTCTGAGTTCTATAAATGTTCTCTATATGAAATTTTCCAGTTCATGCTTTATCTTCACCGAAAATACTCTTGAAGTTACTGCTGCTGCACTTGAGTGTCGGTTTTTGCCTTATTTAACTTTCTTTGCTCATATTCTTGATAAATTTGCATCTTCTTCTTCTTTTACTTGCGAAATCTTTATTACCTATAAAAACTCACTAAATATACCTGAGTAGCAATTATTTATATACAAAAATAGATAAAATATGGGAGAAAAATGATAATATGATACTTATCACACCTCCACACATATCTTTTACTAGTTCTCGAGCAAAACCTAAACCTCAAAAGAAAAAAAAATCCTAACTCACTTTCGCAGGAATCGCGATTGCACTTAGCAACTGTAAAAAGTTTTTAAATCCCTTGGTTACCCTAGTGGACGAGTGTTGTCTCGTGAGACTTTGCAGTGAATATACTACAAAATTCATGAAGAAAATAGGTTAAGGATAAAAGAAAAGAAAAATAAGGATAACCAAAAAAATAAGAAAAGTAAAAATTTCATACAAAAGAAAAAAAATCTTTTTTTATAATATTTTCATCAATTAATCTCACTAATATACAAACTCAAGAACGCATTTAGATTATCAATTTTCAAATTAAGCATCATATCAGATAAACTTATCATTTTATCAAAAATTTAAATCTTATCTTTCAATACCTACTAAGAGATAATCCATTGGCTCCTATACATCTACGTGCATGTGTGATAGTCTATTTCGGCCTTGGACTCCAACTCTAACTCATGATTCATCTCCTCTCTCATAACAAAATTTTTTTCTTTTTTTTCTCTTTTTTTCTTTTTTTTCTTTTTTTTTTAGAATATTTCACCTTTCATGCGAATATTCACGTTTGCTTAGGCGCAACATACCCGATTACTCGGTTCATACTCTTTTCTTTTTCTTTTTTTAGAATATTTTACTTTTCATGCGAATATTTACGCTTACTTTGTTGGCAGTGAAATTTCTGAATAAAAAGAGTTTTCCACAACAGAACGCGGAGCTAATCCATAGCTCCGCGTTTGGCTATTTTTAGCCTCGCGTTTGAGTAAACGCGGAGATGTCCGATAGCTCCGCGTTAGCTCCGCGCACTGGTTATTTAGCGCCGCGTTTTGATGCGATTAAAGCTCCGCGTGACCAAGATAACCAGAATCTCAAGTTAATTGAGATTATGATTTTGGCTTATCCAAATACCAAATCAAGTCCAATCAGAATTCTAAAAGATTTAAATCAATATTAGATATTTGAATGGAATCCTTGATGAGAGCAAATTCTATTCAGATAGAAACTCTCAAATCTTCCTAGGGCTATAAATACCTTCCTGGTGAAACCCTAGGGGCCTTTTCTTTCGGCTTGGGTCTTCTTCTTCTTTTCGGCAATTCAGAGATCAGAGATCATCTCCTTTCTTCTTCTCAGCTGAGTTGATCCTTCGGTAAATCAAGTACGCGAGAGAGCCTTGAAGCCTTTTTGTGGTCATCATTGTCTTGGAGAATTCAAGTACGCGAGAGAGCCTTGAGTTCGGGAAAGACAGAGAAGAAGATTGTCTACAGTCAGCCGATTTCTTCAAGAGAGAAGAAGTTCGACGTACCGATCGTCAACAGGAACTATTATAGATCCCATCGCCACTGATCCCACGATTATTGTAAAAGAGAGAGATTGAAATATAAGATCCTCTCATTTGTTCTCTTTTTTATCTTGTTCACTTTCATTGTAATCTAAGTTGTATTCGATGGAAGGAAGCAAAGGAACTTCTACTGCGAACAA
Organism: Dracaena cambodiana; assembly: GCA_036321105.1. NCBI lineage: Eukaryota > Viridiplantae > Streptophyta > Magnoliopsida > Asparagales > Asparagaceae > Dracaena > Dracaena cambodiana. The sequence continues at coordinate 18,141,671 of JAYEPQ010000010.1, forward strand.
ACTGGCGACCACAGTGGGAGCCATCTCTTTCACTGATGAAGAGATTGTGGCGCAATCGGACGTCGACATGATCGGATCTGAAGTAGACACGCTGGTTGTAGAAATCGACCAGCAGAAGTACGAGGAGTTCCTCTCCTCCGGATCAGGTGACTTGGATGAGACACGGCACTATCGCCGTATGTACTCCAATGCCCGAGTGACGGGTAGAAAGGTATCCACCGAGAGACGGGGATCCTTGGAGACTACGGTTATAGCGCCGGAGTCCACACAAAAAGTCCTAGCCGAGGAGGAGCTTCCGACGGCCGAAGAAGACCTAGGGACTGGATTGACCAGAACCCAACTCCGAAACAGGAACCGGAGAGTGAGGCGTAGAGCCCTCAAAGCCCGCTTTGAACACGGAGCTAACACCAGAGGACGCGAGGCTATGGTCCCTCGCAAACTGGCTCGCGCTACCCGCGAGACCAGACTCTATCGCGTTAAACGCGAAGATACAACTTGCCTTAAAAGCAAGGAAAATCCAGCGTGTGATTTTCCACGCGAGGCTATTGCTGAGCCTAGCGAGAGACGAGAAGCCAGTAAGGGTGCGCTAGCCGCAGAATACCCAACACTCGCGAGTTACGCGAGTATAAAAATTCTTCAAAGCCAGCGTGTGATTTTCTACGCGAGGCTATTGCTGAGCCTAGCGAGGACGCGAAGCCAGTAAGGGTTGCGCTAGTCGCAGAATACCCAACACTCGCGAGTTACGCGAGTATAAAAATTCTTCAAAGCCAGCGTGTGATATTCCGCGCAAGGCTATTGCTGAGCCTAGCGAGAGACGCGAAGCCAGTAACCCAACACTCGCGAGTTACGCGAGTATAAAAATTCTTTAAGGCCAGCGTGTGATTCTCCACGCGAGACTGATACTGAGCCAAACGAGAGACGCGAGGCCAGTACTGGTTGCGAGAAATGCAAGACTTATGACGCTCGCGAGAGACGCGAGGACGATTGGCAAATAGTTGTCAATCGTAAAAATCGTGCTAGGCGTGAAGCTATAATCTGCGTTTAACGCGAAGATAAGCCAGCGTGCAAGAACTTCCCTTCACGCGAGGCAATTATCTCAGAAGCTAAACTTCTGAAGACTCACCAAGCCAGCGAGAGACGCGAGGCTAGTGTGGATAAGCGCGGAGCTATTCTTCAGGCCCGCAATGTGAAACACGAGGCTATTACTAAGCCCCGCGAAGATCGGTCCGACCCCAGAGTCAAGGTTAATCAGTCAAAGAAGCTTCAATGGGTTCCCAGACCTTTTCAAGAGTTTGGACCTCCTGACTCCACGGCTAAAGGCACTATCTCAAGGAGCATCTCTCCAGGAAGAGAAGCGTAGAACAACTTCAAGCAGAACCTATCTGTCACTGCCAGCAACTAATGACCGTAGTATCCGCTGTAATGGACAACTGTGGCTGCAGCAAGAGCAGGGTATCTGCGTTTGATCGATTAATCGAGCCGAACAAGAACCCTGCGAAGAAACCAAAGACTACTTCCCTGAGGCAATGGAGAGCTGTAACCTCCAACATGGCGGGGAAAGGAAAGAAAATTGTAGAGACGGATGATGATTCAGAATCGAGCGATAAAGAACCTCATCGTGTTACTCGACTAAAATCAGGAGTCGTCCCGCCTCGAAATTATAAGAGGCTCGCAGGGGGTTTTTATGATGAGGACAATGATAATTCAGCCATAGCCTCACCTCGTTCCTCCGCGTCATCTCGACTACAGAAGTCAGCATCGCATATGGCAGATAAATCTGATGATATCAATCAGAGATTTGAAGCTCAAGAAAGAATGATTCGAGAGCAACAGAAAACGATTGAAGACCTTAAAATGCTACTTGTAAAAGTTGTCGAGGATAACGCTAAACAGGGCAAGAAGACTTCAAATGAAGAAGAACAGGAGGACAAAGCCCACTCAATGCACGAGGACGAGGACAAATTTTCTTTCCATGATCCGCATGGAGAAAAGATTGAAAGATTGCAAATTCAACTCGAAGTTTTGATGCATAAAAAAGAGTTGAAGGAGTCAGGGGTCTCTAGACCATATCCACCAGAATGGGATGTGGTGCCCTACCCTCCAAAGTATAAGCCACTCAAGTTGGAGCCCTATGACGGGAAGGGATCGCCCAGTCAGCATATCTACTACTTCTTGTCTCAAGCTGGATATTTGGTGGGAAATGACCCCATTATGACCAAGATTTTCGCAAGTACTTTGCGAGGGCATGCCTTTACCTGGTTCATGCAGTTGCCCCCAGGTACCATTAATATCTGGTTAGATGTAGAGAAATTATTTCTCTCATGTTTATTTGAGGATGATACCGAGATTACGGTTCATTCCCACCTTGCAACTAGACAAGGAGAACAAGAAACGGTTAAAGATTTCATAGAAAGGTTCCGGGAGAAGTCCGTGCATTGCAAACACGGAATGGTCCAGGAAACTCTTGTCGAAACTTGTCGACACAATCTTAAAACCAATGTGCTCCTAAAAATGGGGGCCGTAGAGTCTAAGACATGGAGGGACCTGCTCAAACAAGGAGAGCAAGCTGAAGACTTGATTCGCCGAGTTGAAGATTCCAGTGGGACAAGAAGTGCTGGGAGTAGTAAGTCATATACCCAAAACAACAGCAATAAGAATAAAGGGAAAGCAGCGATGTCGTCAGAAGCTGCTCCTCAGAAAACCAGCCCTCCGCCGGAGCCGAAGCCTCAAGGTCAGCAAGGATCAAGGCAAAGTAGACCGCAACAAGAAAGGAATTACACTTTCAAGGCGGAACAAACGCCTATCCTCTTTCACTTGCTCCAGAAGAAAGGAATGTTGAAGCTTCCGGAAAATAAGAAGCCAGAAGACGCTGGCAAAACTAAAGATCCTAACTATTGTCTCTATCACCGGAATGTGGGGCATCCTACTAGGGATTGTTTTTCCCTTAAGAACAGAATCCAAGCACTAATAGAAGCTGGAGTTCTGACGCTTAAGGAAGAGCAGAAGAAGGTCACTGCCAATATGGAAACCATAGTGGTTGGAACCCATGAGTTCCCCGCAGGAGTGACCCCAATCTCTAAAGGTAAGATGGTTACGAAGAATCTCGACCCTCACAACAAAGCCCAAGAAGGACTTGTTCCTGTGATGACCCAAAAGGGGGAAGTCATGTGGGTTCATCCCGATTTGATAGAAGATGAGCAATGGACTACTACAGGAAGTCAACAGAAGAAGCGGGCTGTTAATGCCATCTCTGCGGATATAAATGAAGAATATATAGCTTCGGGAACCTTCACAAGTTCTGAAGAGGAGCTCGAAACTATGGCCACTCATCAAGATGGGGCAGGCCCTTCCGGTACCCGATCCGGGAAGACATATCTTAAGGACTACACTAGAGTAGATCCGAAAGATATCTATGCGGAGCTTGCGAAACCCGCAAATCAGAAAGGGCCTCGTTTCCAGAGGAGACCTGTCAGAGATGAAGGAGATAAAGAGTCTACCTTCAAGTTCGATATAATTACTCAACTGGCCAACATCCCAGCACGAGTAACGCTTTATAAATTGTTGAGACTATCAAAATCAACACGTGAAGCGTTACGAGAGGCCTTGGCAGACTCTGAGTCATTCTTAGCTCAGATAGTCGAGCCGGCTAATGAAGAACAAGACCCTTGCTCCCATTGTCATCAAGTGAGGAGGCAGGTCCCACAGATTATCTTCTCTCCAGAAGACATGCAGGTGAGGAATATAAAGCACAACAGGCCTTTATATTTCACCGGATATGTCGGATCCACAAAGGTGGACCGAATTCAGATTGATCCGGGTTCTGCATTAAGTGTCGTGCCCAGAAGGTTGATGCAACTGTTAGGGATTTCCCTCCATCGTCTGACGCCAACCAACACAACTATATACGGGTTCAACGCCAACAATAGCCGGCCCCTTGGAAAAATCCGACTCCGATGTCAAATCGGGGATTTGAGGACAGAGGCTACATGCTACGTCATCGATGCAGATACCTCATACAATATTTTGTTGGGGCGGCCGTGGATCCATGCTCACATGATAGTCCCGTCGACCCTCCACCAATGCATGAAATATTGCGATGAGGAAGGAGAGGTCCAGACGCTAATTGCCGACAAGCAACCATTTAAGGGACTGGAGAATTACTTCACACATACTGCACTCTATAAACCAGCCCATGAAGCCTCCAATGACGATCCTGACGAACTTCCAAAGCCCGATGATAGTGGTAATGAAGCCGATACTGAATACGAGCTTCTTGGAGAAGATGATGGGGGTGATTATGAAATCAACTCTTATTTAGATTTCAGTTCGAGTCTTGATAATATAGTGAATGTAATAGAAAGTGAGTGGGTTATTAATGAAGACATAAAGTTAGTCTACGAGCATGCTGTAGCTACTGAGTCTGAACCCTCTTGTACTTCCACTGAAGTGGATGGCCTATCCGAACTTGAAGTTCTGGCGGCATATCATTTGCCACTTAGGTCATCCCTCCTTTCTCAGTCTAAAATAGTTGAGGAAAAAGGTCACTACTTCGAAGTGCCTCCTCGGAGAGGATCCCAAAGGCCGATTATGTTCGGTAAGGTAATTACATCACCTCGGCGAAAGCAAAGCAGCGAAAGTGATGAACAAACATCACCACAATTTCATCTGTATGAACAGAAATCCCGACAGATAATGGAGAAGATGGGTTATAATTTTACCCAGAAGACGGGATTGAACTTCGGGAAGGGGCGGCGCAATCTTATACCCTCGTTCAGACCGAGAAGAAAGAGCCCCGATTATTATCAAAAGACTCGCAGGGGGTTAGGTTATGTATCTACTCCACCTTCATCGCCGCCCAAGGATGAAGAGAGTTCTTCGGCCAAGGAAGATACGTCTTCATCCAATCATGACTCGGATATAAGTACCGGTGCCTGGTTTCAATCGTTGACAGCCAATATGGTTTCAGCCGCATTAGAAAGCGACGAGGAACCAATTGATGTTCAAGACGATTCCTGGGCTAAGCATATGGACACTCTCTGGGATGTCCGCTTTGAGCAGCGTGATCCTCCCACTGAAGATGAATTGAAACAAGTCAATATGGGAACGGATGAAAATCCTAAGCCCATCTTTATAAGTGACACGCTAACTCCCTCAGAAAAGGAGGAGCTTATATCTCTCATCAAAGAGTATATAAACGTGTTCGCATGGAGTTATGAAGACATGCCGGGGCTTGACCCTCAAATTGCCACACACCGGTTAAATATAAAAGAAGACGCCAAGCCAGTTAAACAACAGCAAAGGTGTTTTCGGCCGGAGTTGATGGAGGCAATAGTTGCTGAGGTCAACAAACTTATAAAGTCCGGATTCATTCGCGAAGAACAACATCCTGATTGGGTGGCCAATATAGTGCCAGTTCGTAAAAAGAACGGCAAAATACGGATATGCATCGACTTTCGGGATCTCAACGCTGCATGTCCTAAGGATGAGTTTCCACTTCCCATCACCGACGTGATGATAGACAATACTTGTAGTTATGAGAGGATGTCCTTTATGGATGGCTTCTCAGGATATAACCAAATTAAGATGCACCCGGATGATGAAAAGCATACAGCTTTCAGAACGCCGCTGGGGGTATACTGCTATACGGTGATGCCATTTGGGCTGAAGAATGCCGGTGCCACTTATCAACGTGCGATGAGCACTATATTCAAAGAACATCTGCGCAAGACAGTAGAGTGCTACGTGGATGACTTGGCGGTCAAAAGTAAAAATAAAGAGGACCACCTTCAGGACTCAAGAATGGTCTTCGATCTCATGAGGAGACATCATTTAAAGATGAATCCCACTAAGTCATTTATGGGGGTATCGAGTGGGAAGTTCCTTGGATTTATAATAACTTCAAAAGGAATTTTCCTCGACCTGAGAAGGTAAAAGCAATTAGCGAGATGCCGCCTCCCCGCAATCTTAAAGAATTGAGGGGGTTACAAGGGAAGTTGTCCTATATTCGGCGCTTCATTTCCAACTTATCAGGGCGATGCCAGCCATTTTCTCGACTTATGAAGAATGGGGTTTCTTTTGTATGGGATGAGGCATGTCAACGGGCCTTTGATGACTTTAAAGAATACCTCACCAAACCTCCCGTTCTTATAGCGCCAGTCCCTGGGCAGCCCTTCCTTATATATGTAAGGGCCATGGATAATGCCTTATGAGCATTACTTGCTCAATATAATGACCACAGCCATGAGCATGCCCTCTATTATCTAAGCAGGACAATGATCGGAGCCGAACAGCGGTACACCCCGATCGAAAAGGAGTGTTTAGCCCTAGTGTTCGCTATTCAGAAAATGCAACACTATCTTTCTGGGCAAACGATTCATGTTATATCATGGGTTAATCCCCTGAAGATTCTGATGACAAAACCGGGATCCTTAAATGGCAGGTTGGCGAAATGGGCATTATCGCTATCGCCATATGATATGTATTTTGTCTCTCAAAAAGCTACGAAGGGACAGGCAATCGCCGATTTTCTTGCAGCCATCCAATCGGGTCTAATTCCAAACAGATGTCAGAAGCTAACACAGTTAGCAAGGAACAACCATGGCAAATGTTCTTTGATGGTGCTGCCAGATGATCTGCTGCTGGAGTGGGGGTTGTGCTAATCTCCCCACATAAACATGTATTGCCTAACGGTTACTCATTAACAGAACCTTGCACAAATAATGTCGCGGAATATAACGCGCTCATTATCGGCCTGAAGATGGCTTTACAACTGGGGGTGAACTATCTAGAGGCATATGGAGACTCTAAACTCGTCGTCAATCAAATGACGGGAGAGTATGAGGTCAGACATGAAACTCTCATCCCCTATTATCAGCTAGCCATTGAACTAGCTGGCTATTTTGAACAATTCTACATCTCTCATATACCTTGGAATGAGAATGTATATGCAGATGCCCTTGCCACATTAGCTGCAACATTGGCGATCCTGCCAGGTGAGCTTAAAAGCATCACCATTGAAAGCAGAGAGCTCCTTCACCCAGATACTCTTCTTCAAAATAAAGAAGTGTACCAAGTAGGCCTAACCCTGGAGCCCCGTGATTGGCGATTTCCGTTTGTGGATTATGCTTTACATGGGATATTACCAGAAGATCCTAAGGAAGCCACCTCGATAAGGAGGAAGGCCCAAAGATTTTATTATGACTATAAAATTCAGACTTTATATAGAAAGTCAAGAGATGGTCTGCTGCTACGCTGTATATCAAAAGCAGAAGCAGAAGAAATACTAAGAGAAACACACGATGGAGTATGTGGAGCTCATCAGCCCGGTCCAAAACTCGGAGACCATATAAGAAGGCTGGGATACTACTGGCCGAACATGATCTCGGAAGCAATGGCATACGCTAAACGGTGCCATGCATGCCAGATACATGCTAATTTTATTCATCAACCCCAAGAATACTTGCACAATACCGTCGCAAGTTGGCCATTTGAGTATGGGGAATGAATATTGTGGGGCCTATAGCTCCCCCGTCATCCCGAGGACATCGGTTTATTCTGGCAATAACCGATTATTTTTCAAAATGGGCCGAAGCTGTGCCCATGAAAGAGGTGAAGACGACAGATGTGATCAAATTCGTCAAGCATCATGTCATTTACCGCTTTGGCGTCCCCCGACGAATCATCCATGATAATGGTCCGCAATTCATCAGTCAGGGATTCTCCAGATTCTGCAATAAGTTCAGAATCAAAGATATTGCTTCAACGCCGTATAACCCCGCGGCTAATGGGTTGGCCGAAACCTTCAACAAGACGATTATTAAACTCCTTCGGAAGTTCGTCTCTTCTAATAAACGAGATTGGGATGAGAAGCTAGGAGAGTGCCTGTGGGCTTATCGCACCACTGTTCGCACCCCTACGAAAGCTACTCCATTCTCTTTGGTCTATGGAAGCGAGGCCGTCTTACCTCTCGAAATCCAGATTCCTTCATTAAGAGTGGCTTTAGCCACAAAGATGACGACAGAAGAGCGCCATCAGCAAAGATTGCAAGAATTAGAGGCGTTGAATGAAAAGCGTCTCAGGGCTCAACAACAAATTGAGTTGTATCAAGCCCGAATTTCTCAAACGTTCAATAAGAACGTTAAATCAAGGACCTTTAAACAAGGAGACTTGGTTCTGGCCGTTAAAAGGCCAATGGTTCTAACTCACAAGACAAAGGGTAAATTTGAGCCCAAGTGGGAAGGACCGCTCATTGTGGAGACAGTCTACTCCAGTGGAGCTTATCGCTTGATGAATCAAAACGGCGATAGGATGATGATGCCGATCAATGGCAAATTTATGAAGAAATACTATGCTTGATATCCCTGGAAGCATAAATCTCCAATCTATCCAATTTATGCAGATGAGCACTTGGATTTCTTCTATTTTGGTGATCTCTAACCAATAAATCAGGTGTGCTTGGTTGTCAACTTTAAACCACCTCCAGTCTTTTCTTAGGCATGCGCAGTTTGGCTCCTCTGACCTAAACCTGGTGTGCTTGGTTCTCAAGTTTGAACCACCTCCAGTCTTTTCTTAGGCATGCGCAGTTTGGCGCCTCTGACCTAAACCTGGTGTGCTTGGTTCTCAAATTTGCACCGCCTCCAGTCTTTTCTTAGGCATGCACAGTTTGGCGCCTCTGACCTAAAACCTGGTGTGCTTGGTTCTCAAGTTTGAACCGCCTCCAGTCTTTTCTTAGGCATGCGCAGTTTGGCGCCTCTGACCTAAAACCTGGTTTGCCTGGTTCTCAAGTTTGAACCACCTCTAGTCTTTTCTTAGGCATGCGCAGTTTGGCGCCTCTGACCTAAACCTGGTGTGTTTGGTGTGCACAGTTCAAGTTACGCGAGAGAGCCTTGAACCGCCACCTGTTTGGTTCTCAAGTTTGAACCACCACCAGTCTTTTCTTAGGCATGCGCGATTTGGCGCCTCTGACCTAAACTTGGTGTGCTTAGCTCTCAAGTTTGAGCAGCCTCCAGCCTTTCCTTTAGGCATGCGCCATTGAGCACCTCTGACCTAAAGTTGGTGTGCCCAGTTCAAGTTACGCAAGAGAGCCTTGAACAGCCTCCAATCTTTCCTTTAGGCATGCGCAATTAGCGCCTCTGACTTAAAAGGTATAAATTACCCAGCGCCAACTAGGCAATGGGGAGAGAACCAGTTTCTCGCCAACCCCTTCATACTGGGGGTAAAAAAAGTATGAATCGCCCAATACCGATAAAAGTAAAGGGAAGAGGAAAAGTTTGGCATTTAAGCCCAAACGAAATCCTCGACAACTCACCATATTGAGGGGAATAACATGGCTAGCCCAACTCAAATGGTAGTTGGTAAAGGCTAATCAAATCCGTTGATAGCTGGGGGTTTGCTAAAAATCTCATAAAATCTGACATATTAAACTTTAACTTTTACTTCGGTTCGAGAAATTGCGCATAAACGATACCGAGATAAATCGTTTTGACGACAGGTTATTTGTTGGGCAAGCAAATCTGTTTTGAAGCCGGCAAATAAAAGAGTCAAAAGAATCATCTTTATTAAAAAGGTGAAGATGCAAAAAGAATTTCAAAGAATCATCGAAGGTTATCTCTCTCCTGTTTACGAAGTTCTTATTACAAGGAAGATAAAAGCGTAAAGAGAGATGAAACTATTGGCCTCCCAGGAGTCTCAATTTGTTTATTGTCACGTCCAAATTTCTACGATGAGAAGCCTCCACGGTTTGCTGAGCTTGCCTACGCAACTCATCATCACTTATTGCAAGTTGTTGCTGACGAGACTCTTCTATAGCACGATTCCTGGCCGTCTCTTCCTACTGAATCTGCTTCTGCTGGATAAGCAACATCTCCCGCTTCTTGACAGACTCTCCTAATCGGAGTTCATTTTCTATCAAGATGGTCCGAGCTCTGGCGATCGTCTCCTGGGCTTTAGAGATGGCCGCCTGACTTTTCCCAATTCCAAAGTCTACCCTCCGCAGGTCGCCGAGAATGGATTCCCGACTGGCCTGGAGCTCTGTCAGCTCCTGAGACCATTTCTCCTCCTGCTGCCTTAAAGTATTTCTTCGAGATAAGGATTCTGCCCGAAGCCGCACCAGCTCTATCTCAGTGATCGCCTCCACATCCGCATGACGGAGTGTGTGTAGCGTGGTCACCTGCTCTTCTAAGGCTGCAAGGTGGGCCTGGTATGGAGCTGCTCGATCTTGTCCACCGAATTCTTCAATATTCCCTAGATAGCGGAATAACAGTGGACGTGCAAAGTTGAAGAAATCGTGACCGGCAAGAACCATCTCGACACATCTTCTCAACAAACGCATCAAATCCTTGACAGTGCAGCTGAAAAGTTCTTCAAGAGGATTTGCAGTGTCAGTAGGCAAAGCAGGTAATGCCAAGGAAGGTGTCGTAGGCAAGGGAGTAATAGTTGCTGGAATTTGAGAAGAAGAAGCCCGTCCCTGCATTAAATTCATAATATGGGGGACTAGTAGAGCCAGTGCAGATCTGGAAGAGCTGGAGACCCCAGACGAAGTACCGTCAGTACAGATCACTTGGGTACCCCCACCAACAGGAAGAGAAGATGGGATCACTTCGCCTGAAGCTCCTCCGGTGGGAGAAGCATCTTCGAACGAGAATTTCAAATTCTCCTCTTCTCCTACTGGAAGACTTGAAGCCGGGGGAGCTGCAGGTGTCTCAGCAGCCATGATAATAGATGATGTTAAAATCACTGACTGAGAAACGGAAGGAACACCAACTACCGTTGGAAAAGTCTCCCCGGAGCAAACTGGTGGTGTTGGAGACGGCATACTTGGAGACGGTGTGGCCTCTCTTGCTGCAGCCGCAATAATAACTTCTGTTCTTTCATCACTCCCTAATTCATCAATGGGAGGAATTGATGAGGAAATTGGACATGTGGTCGGTGTGAAATAGTCATCGTCAAATTCATTTGCCGAACCACCCACTGAGCCAGTAGCGCCCGAATGGTCCACCCTGTCATCAGACTCCCCCTGAGTAGTAGAATGCCTCGGCGAGAGGAGTTGACCACCTGCATCTCAGAAAACAAGAAAAGTGATGTTACAGTAAACTAATAGCGGGCAAAAGATAAAATGCTAAGAACCATACCAGACGATACAAGTCCAGTTGTCGGACTTGAAGGGAGAGCCATTGTCATTTCCAACAATGTACCCGTCTCGCTACCCGTTGGTTGCGCCACAGGTTCTGCAACAGGCTCTATGGCCGAAAGAGCCGAAACCTCAACGACACTTGGAGCTTTAGCGGGTTCATCCTCCCTTGCCGACGCTGGGGGAGAGCTGAAGCCAATAAGTCCGAAGCAAGTTTGACAGCCACTTCTTGGGGGGCTATTAAAGTTTCCTGAGCCAATTTCTGCTTCTTGGCAGGCCTTTTCTTTGGGGCACTGTGGCGTTTGAGAGTTGGACACCAGGGTTGAGTAACGACAGGTTGGGGAGCACCTCCAACGTTAGGGTTGTTGTCATCACCGGCGTCATCATCGTCAGACTCGCTGGCGTCTGAAGGCTCAGCCGCAGCGCCAAGGAATTCTTCCATCCCTTTTATTCTCACCCTCGAAGCACCTTGGCGGCTAATGTAGAGAGCTTCAATCTCTTTGCAGCAACTGCGATTAAGAGAGAAGCCAAAAACATCAGCATTTGCAATGCTGAACCGTTGCAGAAGCAGAGAGTTGTGGCCAATTCTGGCATCTTCTGGGGCAAGGAGAATTCAGCCTCGGTTCCACCCGCTGCAAAATGGAACCAGCCACGAGCGCCTTCATATAAATTCTCCTCGTAGGCAAGATCTTTATTTGGATTGCCCACATAAAGTTGGGAATATCCAAACTGGCGAGCAAAGCGACTTGGAGTGTACGGCTCAATCAGACACCTGACATCCCACAGATATACCAGGTGCCCAGGTCGAATGTTGAGGAGCCACCAGAACGCTCCTGCAGATAAAGTAGTGAACTTATCTGCTCCAACGGCGTCCTTCAGCCTCATTCCATATCCTCCGCCGGGAAAGTCAGGGAAACACCGAAAGATCTCATAATTCTGAAAACTACAAAGAGTCTTCCGAATCTGGGACATATAATTGTGCGTCCATGAAGAGCGCTCATACAGCTCTACAAAGAAGCACTTTTCGCCTAAACGACGCTCTGGTGCACTCATTAAAGATGGACAATGCAAGATGAGCCACGCCATTAAATAGGTGTAGGGCAGCTCCACCCTAGGGTTTGGAGTTTTCGGCTGGGCAGTCTCTTTCGACTTGCCCTTTCCTTTCCCCTTGACCTTAGTAGTGGAGAGGAAATCACGCAGAGCACCCTCAGTCCATAATGCAAATTGCATACCATGGCGGGAAGAAGTCCAAGGGGTCGGCCATATGCGAGAAGAACCGCTGGATATACCACGGTCACTGCAATTGCTTCTTTGGGCAACGACGGCATGACACATCTCTTCAGCCACAGCATCAGAAATCCGGCAATGAGACCTCTGTTGGAGATCGGGAACTGGGCTTGATAATGGTAGCTCTTGAATGAAGTGCCGGGATCATATCCGTTCTCATTGGATTCCGTGGTATAATACAAACGGTAATGGCCCCTGGCTACACGTTGGTCAATCTCTGGGATGGGGACAGGAGAATGACCATGGATAATGGCCGAGCTATCCTTAGAGTTTAAATTGGCAAAGAGATACTCGACCCATTTCTTATGACCGATACCGTGATTACGCGCACCCGTCAAGTCAGCGCAAATATGATAATGACACATCATCTCCCAGTATGTGGCATAGATGCGCTCATCCTTAGCCATCAACATGTTTAACTCCTTGGTGGAAGGGATGTATTCTTCATAGGGGACTTAACCCATGGAAAGCCCGGAAACCTCGAACATCTCATAGAGAGCGAACCCTAGCTCACCCACTGGTGTAAAGAGAGTGCAAGTCTCAGGGTTGTACATCTCCAGGAGGCAGTAGAAGTGATAAGCACTCTGGGGGAACCCGAATTGGACATTTCTGATGGCTTTATAGAAGCCAATATCCTTTAAAATGGGCTCGTGAGAATCCAGCTTGTACTGAACGAGGCGGGCCCACCACATATTGTTAGAGGAGTAAACCCAGCCAGGCATTTTGAAATCACTAGCCGGGTACTGACCATCTCTTGCCAAGAACTCAGTTAAGAAAGTTCGCGTGCGGGATGGGACTTCTCCCACTGGGAGCTCCTTGCCAAATCGGCCTGGAAGCAAACCAGTAATGCATCTGGGAGAACCATCTTGATAGGGCCCTTGTGCGCCAAATTTGCCTGTTGGGAAGCCATCTTGCTCCTGAGTTAATCCCCACTTTAATTCGCGAGGCATCGCCAGTCGCTGAAGATAAACTAAGGAATAGCCACGATCCATTCTGGGTAGAAACATTAAAACTTCGCCTGAATTATAGAGCCATTCGCGCTCCTCTTCAAAGAGGATCTCATCTGATTGATCCATCTGATCTCCAAAGAGGAATGCGGGCTTCTCCATCGCCTCTCTGTTCACGTTTTCAAAAGCAGCATCAGTTATCATTTCTCGCGCAGTGGTGGGATGATACTTGATCAACTTCTCCTTGCGATCCTTCGGGTCTGGCTTATACGAGGGCAGGATGGTAGTGAAACGGAATTGGCCTGAAGGATCAGAGCCTCCAGCAAAGCCGAAGTAGTTCTTGTGGGGAAGAGATTCCATCGAATACCCTACTGCACAAAGAAACACCAGAGTTAGAGAAGTTTCTCTAAGGCAGAAAATTTCTCTAAGTATGGACGCGCGAAGCTAAAAATTAGAACGCGCGAAGCTAAAAATAGCGCCGCGCGAAGCTAAAGATTAGACTGCGCAGAAGTTAAAATAGCCTCGCGTCTCTACGCGATTGCTACTTAAAATAGCCTCGCGTTTCAGCGCGACTACTAGTTAAAATAGCCTCGCGTTTCTACGCGACTGCTAATTAAAATAGCCTCGCGTTTCTACGCGATTGCTACTTAAAATAGCCTCGCGTTTCAGCACAACTGCTATTCCAAATAGCCCCGTGCTTCAAAACGCGAGGATGACGCGATAACTTCGCGTGAGAAGAAAGCCAGAGACTTCTCTTCTTCTCCAAGGCTTATGGCCGCAGTACGACGATCTCGCCGATGAAATGAATGGTTGTTAGTCAAGATAAGGCAAAATCACTCTAAAAATTTCCTAAAGAGTCTCGATAGAGAGATCCTTACCCCCAATGGGCGAAATGTGGGCCGGCGCGTTGCCGCCATGGCCGCTGCCACCACTGCTCGCGCCAACCGCCGATGACGGAGCCGCGCGGGAAGTAGCACGAGTCTTGGGCACCATTTCTCAGAAAAGTCGAGGAAAATCGACCGGAAATTGGGAGGAAATCGGTCGGAGAACGTTAGGGTCATCTGAGCTCTGATCGTCTGAATTTCTAGGGTTTCTGGAAAATTCTCAAGAGAAGTGAGAAGAAAAGAGATAGAAATTTTATTTAAAAGAGGGAAACCGCCTCTTGGAGTTCGGCGTGGATTTCGGGGAAAATGTCTGGCTGGTTACTCCCTAAAACGCGGAGCAGATAATCCCACGTGGTGATGAGGAGAATGCGAAGCTACTTAGCTCAGCACAACTCCGCGCAACTATTGAAAATGCGAAGTTACTTAGCTTCGCGCAATTCCGTGCAACCACTCAGAGCGCGAAGTTATTTAACTCCGCGAAACGCGAGGTTAACTTGGTATTTTAGCTTCGCGTTCTCATGAAGAACTTGGATTTTTGGTTAGGTTAAAGATGATCCCTATCCGATCACTTCAGGTATTAATGATCTAAGTTACGTAGAAGAGCCTTAGATTATTTTACCAAAATTATTAACCATCTGTTTGTTGAGCAAGCAAAATTATTGAAGCCAACAGATAGAGAGGAAAATAATTTGCCTTTATTGATAAAAAAAAAAGAGATTACAAAGAGGGAGTTATAGCTCTCCCAAAAACTTTTACATAATCAACTCATCAATAACCGAACAGTAAGATTTCTCGACGGGGTGTTGAAATTCAGCTCCCTGGTTCACATGAAAAAGATCTCCTCTGCAAATGCCAATTTGGATCTGTCTTTTGAAATAAAGCACGAGAGGAAAGGGAAGTGCTACAATGAAGCACAAACTGAACTGCAAGTGTTGCATTGAAGCACAAGCTGAACTGCAAGTGCTGCAATTCCTTACTTGAGCTTACGGCTCCTTCAAAAGTTTACCTCTAGGAGCCAGAGCTTGAAACCTGCAACTATGTTGTAAAGCATATGCTTCTGACTTCCTTAGAGTTACTTTTGCTGATGAAGATCGATGGACCTGCATACACTCCTCTTCAGAAAGGATTGGACTTACTGCAAAAGGAACAGAGTTTCCAAAAATGTGAAAATGCGGAGCTAAACTAACTCCGCGTGCAGATTAAGAAATAGCCTCGCGTTTTGAACGTAGAGGATGACGCGATAACTTCGCGTAAATGAGGGATAAAGTTTTTCTATGATTGTTTCCTTCTCTTTCTAAAGCGGCTGCTAAATCAAAGATAGCCTCGCAGATTCCTCGCGACTGCTAATCAAAGATAGCCTCGCGGATTCATCGCGACTGCTAATCAAAGATATCCTCGCAGATTCCTCGCGATTGCTAATCAAAGATAGCCTCGCAGATTCATTGCAACTGCTAATCAAAGATAGCCTCGCAGATTCCTCGCGATTGCTAATCAAAGATAGCCTCGCAGATTCATCGCAACTGCTAATCAAAGATAGCCTCGCAAATTCATCGCGATTGCTAGTCAGAAATAGCCCCGCGTTTCAAGCGCAGGGATGACGCGATAATTTCGCGTAGAGAAAGATCAGAGTTCCTCTCTAACTTCTCCTTCTCCTTCAAGCCTTACAGTCGGAGAACGGCGATCTCGCCGGTAAAGCAAACAATTGGCCAGATTAAACCAAGCTAAAATATCTCAAGATAGTGCTTAGAAGCCCAAGAGTTAAGGTTTTTACCTTTGGAAGACTCTGCATAGACTGGTTCACCGTCGCGTCTACTTCCACGGCCGCTGCCATTAACGCCGGCCAACATGCATAAAGCCAAACTCTTCTGGAGAGACATCCTAATGATGAAAATCTATAGAGAGTTAAATGGAGATCAATTGAAGATCGCTCATTGACATCGTTCACTTGGTTGAAGGGGTTGAGAACTCTTCAAAATCTCCGAATGAAGAAGAAGATGAGCCGAGAAGCTCTATTTAAACAGGATTTCCGTCGCTTGGCATTCGGCGCAGAAATTCGGAGTAATTAATGAAACAATTACTCATTTCACTGAAAATGAGGAGAAGCTGATTAGCTCTGCGTAGGCGAGCATAACGCGAAGGAGACTTGGTATTCTAACTCCGCGTTCAGTTTAAGTATCCAAAGTATTTCAAAATTTGCTAAGTTCTAAGCCATTTTGAAAACTTTGGAGGGGGTTCTGTTGGCAGTGAAAATTTCTGAATAAAAAGAGTTTTCCACAACAGAACGCGGAGCTAATCCATAGCTCCGCGTTTGGCTATTTTTAGCCTCGCATTTGAGTAAACGCAGAGATGTCCGATAGCTCCGCGTTAGCTCCGCGCACTGGTTATTTAGCGCCGCGTTTTGATGCGATTAAAGCTCCGCGTGAGCAAGATAACCAGAATCTCAAGTTGATAGAGATTATGATTTGGGCTTATCCAAATACCAAATTAAGTCCAATCAGAATTCTAAGAGATTTAAATTAATATTAGATATTTGATTGGAATCCTTGATGAGAGCAAATTCTATTCAGATAGAAACTCTCAAATCTTCCTGGGGCTATAAATACCTTCCTGGTGAAACCCTAGGGGCTTTTTCTTTCGGCTTGGGTCTTCTTCTTCTTTTCAGCAATCCAGAGATCAGAGATCATCTCCTTTCTTCTACTCAGCTGAGTTGATCCTTCGGCAAATCAAGTACGCGAGAGAGCCTTGAAGCCTTTTGTGGTCATCATTGTCTTGGAGAATTCAAGTACGCGAGAGAGCCTTGAGTTCGGGAAAGACAGAGAAGAAGATCGTCTACAGTCAGCCGATTTCTTCAAGAGAGAAGAAGTTCGACGTATCGATCGTCAACAGGAACTATTATAGATCCCATCGCCACTGATCCCACGATTATTGTAAAAGAGAGAGAGATTGAAATATAAGATCCTCTCGTTTGTTCTCTTTTTTATCTTGTTCACTTTCATTGTAATCTAAGTTGTATTCGATGGAAGGAAGCAAAGGAACTTCTGCTGCGAACATACTTAGGCACAAAGTACCCGATTACTCAGATCATACTCTTTTTTTTCACTCTTGAGGCTATTGCCTTAATACCAGACGCACTCCATTATTTTATCACTCTCGAGGCTATTGCATTAATACCAGGCTCATCCCATTATTTTATTCTCACGTTTTTCTTTTTTTCTTTTTTTCTGTTTTTTGTTTAGAGAGAGAAGACTTACTCAATCGTTATCATTTTTGTTTTTAACCAATAAACTATTGTGAAGTGAAAAATAAATGTATACTTAGCTAAAAACTACTATTGGCGGTATTTATTTCTCAGATTTTAATCTATTTCATAAAATTCAAAGTGCACCATTCCAATTTACTCTCCTATCCAATTTCAAATCTAAATTTGTTCCTTTATCTGTAATTAGTTTGATCTATTGATGAAAACATATAAAAAAATTTTCAAAATTTTTTTTTAGTTTTTTCTTTTTAGTTAGTTACCCTAAAAACTACCAAAAGTGTAAAATAAAAAAAAATCCAAAAATCTAAAAATAAAATTAAGATTCTAAAAAAAACTAAAAATTCTAGAAAAATATGAAGAAAATATCCTAACCCACTCCCCTACACCTAGACTCGTATATGCCCTCATATACAAACCAAGGATGGTAAAATAAAAAAATTTATTATACAAATATTATACACATATTAGAATATTCAAACGGTTACGACCTGTTGATCGCTTTCCACTCTCATAATGTGTCCTTTTACATTTTGATATGGATAAACTAAGCTTTTTTGTCAGTTTTACATTTAATCTCTTCATCTTATTTTTGATTTTTTTTAATTTAATCTTACATTTCTTTCTTTTATTCAATAGTAAAATTTTGAGGTTGGAAAGCATACATTTACCATCGTTCGTATTCCATCCACGAGCATCTTTCATATTAGTAAGTATTTTGGTTTTATCAACTTGTGAAATTACATACTCACTTTGGTGTTGTAGAATCATGAGCTCGATTTTGGATGACTCTTTTAAATCATCAGGTATCATGATCTTTTCTTTTTTAGGTTCTTTCCATTCTTCTAATGTTCTGGACTCGTCATGCAAATTTTTTTCAAACCTGTCATCAAAATTCTCAAAAGAAAATGTCATACTAGTGGATTTATTGTTAGTCAAATTATTATGAAGAGATAAAAAATTTTCTACACAATTTTCCTCACAATTTTCATCAAAAGAATCAAATGATAATGTGTCACTAGCAAGCTCACCATGAGATAAATCATCAAGCAAAATATTTTCTTTATCACTGATTTCTTCATAATTATTATCACAATGGTCTAAAATAGGTTGATCACAATATTGAATTATAGGCTTATTATGCAAAAAATTATTTAATTCATTTTGAATCATATCACTTCAAAAGATGACTGAAGTGGTTGCTTGTTGGAATCAGATATATTCAAACTATTAGATGGTTGATCTACAAAAGGTTTAGTTTAAGAAATCGTTTTGAGAAGATCTTCCATACAAACTGCAGTTTGAGAGCATGATTGTTGCAAAACTTCTATACCTTCCTTTATTTAACATTTTCGTTCCTCAGACTCATGATTGTAAGTTTCTTTATTTTCTTCAAATGATTGCATCTTGAGATCATGAGTGAAATCTGATGGTGGATATGATAAATCTGTGTATATATTTGATGACAGATATGAAGTGGTTGAAGGTATATTCTCACGACATGCATAGCTTGCTTCTAATCTTTTTAATGTTTCATCTAACATGTTCAATTGAATATCTTATTCATGATTGAATGCAGAACATGAAAATGAATAACCCATAAAGAAAAGATCAGATGGAGGCTCTCTTGGTATGACTCATGATTATATGCAAAATTAGAATTATTCATCCATTCATAATTGTAGTTTTGTGTATAAAAAGCGCTTGTAAGTTCATTATATGTGTTGTGAATTTGATTATGACCTAGTCCTAGCGAACTTTCTATCTATGGACACTGATAATAATTATGATATAGATCACAACAATGATAGCAACCAGTTTGATTTCTAAATATTTTTTTAATTTTTTTTATTATTTGGAAAAGGTAGAGAGGGAGAGAGATGGAAAAAAAATTTGATTGTTTTTTGAATTTTTTTTTACAAAATCAGGGAACTAAATCACATAACAGGAGGAAATTTGGGTTCATAATTAACTTTGCTTGCCACCAATTGGCGGTTTTGGCCGCTAAATAGTGGCTAAACCAGAGAGTTTGACTCCCTGGTTTCTGCTGCTTAGTCCAGAAGCTCTTCTGATCTTTTTTGTCTTCCTGTATCTGCAATTTCTATTCCCTACACACTCAACACACACTATTAACCCGTAAAACTTTAGAAAAAGTAAGAAAAATACCGTCGATCCCCGGCAACGGACCCAAAAACTTGATGTGATAATTACTGCAAGCGCACAGTATCAGTGTAGCACTGTACAGGTCATCCCACAGGGATCTAAGATATTTTGCGATCCTTACTATTTCTTTAATTCTACTGGATTAACTAAGAGTTTCTAGGTTGAAGTTTGGTTATTCTAATTAGCTTAGGATATAGAATCCATGAGTTTCCAACCATGTATTTAGTTCTATTATCTTCTTTTTTCATAAAAAAGGTGATCTTTTAGTTTAATCTTTATTTAAAGTGCCCTAAGTATGAGCTATCAAGTGGTGTGCAAGTATAACTTATCAAAGATACTACTTTTTATAAAAAATAAACTAAATTATTAGATAAATCTATGATAAAGATGAAAACTAACAACTCCAAACCCTAAATAAGTATAGGCTATCAAGAAATTTAACTCAACTATAACCTATCACGAGTTCTTGTATTTTAATCTTTTCATGGAAAAATCATATCTTTATTTATTTTAATTAAAAAGAAAAATATTAGAAAGCAATTACATGGTGATCTTAGTTTCATCTACATCCTAGAGCTAAACTAATTAGCTACTCATATTCTTAATAAGCAAAATCGAATTTTTATTCATGAACACAATAAAATCTAATCTAGAAAGCAATAAAACTTAAACTAGAAAGCAATTAACTCTATCTAAAAAGCAAATAAAGAACCAAAAGCAATGGCTTACCTCTAGAGCAGTGTATTGTGGCCGCCACCCCTTCAGCAAAACCCTAATTTTATTAATAAAAAGTATATCTAAAATTACACCTAAAAAACTCCCCTAATTTACAAGGATTCATGGGGTATTTATAACCCAAATACAATCCTACTTCTACTCAAACTCAATACAAAAGATATAATCCTAATCTAATACAAATTATTCTCAAGATATATAATTTTAAACCAATCCATAGGTATTAGAAACCAATGGTTGAGATTAGATGACATAAAATACTAATTTTCGGGTTCAAAATCCTAAATTAAGTTCAACAAACCCGTAGCCCGCTGGATCGGATTTTTCACTCTGTAGCGCTTCAGTAAAATGGTCATAACTTTTGCATACAAACTCTTCGAAGATAATTCCGAGCTCTATAAATGTTCCTCATATGAAATTTTCCAGTTCAAGCTTTATTTTCACCGAAAATACTCTTGAATTTGCTGTTGCTGCACTTGAGTGTCGGTTTTCGCCTTAGTTAACTTTCTTTGCTCATATTCTTGATAAATTTGCATTTTCTTCTTCTTTTACTTGCGAAACCTTTGTTACCTATAAAAACACACTAAATATACCCGAGTAGCAATTATTTATATACAAAAATAGATAAAATATGGGAGGAAAAATGATAATATGATACTTATAAGTCATCTTTCAAGAACACTTACGTAAAACCGTCGAGTGTTATGTGGATGATCTCACCTTTAAGAGTAAAAAGAAAGAATATCACCTGCAAGACTTGAGGGTGGTGTTCAATATAATGAGAAAGCATCAACTGAAGATGAATCCTACCAAGTTCTTTCTCGGATATCAAGGGGAAAGTTCTTGGGAATTGTGGTGACTTCAAAAGGAATCCACCTTGACCCTGATAAGATCAAAGCGATAAAAGAAATGCAGCTACTGCAGAACTTGAGGGAATTCAGGGGGCTGCAAGGTAAGCTGACATATATCCGGCGGCTCATAAAAAATCTGTCAAGAATGTGCCAGCCATTCTCGAAGTTAATAAAGAAGGGAGTCTCATTTGTCTGGGATGAAGATTGCCAATGAGTCTTTGAGGATATTAAAGAATACCTAACAAAGCCACCTGTGTTAATAGTACATATTCCAGGGAAGCCTTTTCTGATCTATGTGCTAGCAATCGACCATGCCCTGGGGGCTCTATTGGCTCAACATAATGATCAAGACCAATAACAGGCAATTTGCTATTTGAGTCGGACAATGATTGGTGTGGAGTATCGATACAGCCCAATCGAAAAACAATGCCTAGCTCTAGTGTTTGTGGTCTAAAAGATGCGACAATACTTAGTCGGCAAGACGATACATGTCATTTCTCGGGTAAACCCACTGAAATTGCTCATGACTAAGCCGGGATCGTTAAATAGTCGGCTTGCCAATTGGGCGTTATTATTATCTTTATTCGACATGCATTTTGTGCAGCAGAAAGCAACGAAAGGTCAGGCCATAGTAGACTTTCTCGCCGAGTACCCAGTTCTAGAAAACTCTAAACTCTAGGCTAACATCCCAAATGAAGTCACAGAAGTTAACACAACCTCTTAAGAATAGATGTGGCAACTATTCTTTGATGGGACAGTAAAAAGAGATGTTGCTGGTGTGGGGGTCGTACTAATGTCTCCCCACAAACACATGGTGCTTCAAGGATACTTGTTAACCAGGCCCTGCACAAATAATTTAGCAGAGTGCAATGCCCTTATCACTGGCCTTCAGATAGCTTGGCAACTGGGGGTGAGACACCTCAAAGCATATGGCGATTCAAAACTAGTCGTTAACTAGATAACTGGGGAATATGAGATAAAGTATGAAGCCCTCATACCGTATCATCAAACAGCAATGCGACTAGCAAATATATTTGAAGAATTTTATATTGACCACGTGCCAAGATACGAGACCATATACGTCGATGCCCTTGCATTATTGACTGCGACACTCGCCGTACCAAACAGGTCAACTAAGCATGTTACCACTGGAAGTTGCGAACTCCTACATCCAGAAGCAATCATAGAAGTAGACAAAGCAAACCAAGTTGGAATTGGATTTGAGCCTCGAGATTGGTGTTTTCCACTTATAGACTATGCGTTGCACGACATTCTCCCTGAGAACCCTAAAGAAGCTGCTTCCATAAGAAACAAGTCCACAAAAATTTATTACAACGTTATGCTCCAGACTCTGTTTCGAATATCTCATGACGGCATTCTACTTCGTTGCTTATTGATTAGTATCATATATTGTATTTTTTTCTCTCATATTTTATCTATTTTTTATATATAAATAATACTACTCGGATATTTTTAGTTTGTTTTTTAGGTAATCTGATTCATACAAGGAGATTGCATGAAATCAGAACAGGATTAGGTACAAAGCCCAAAAAAGAGTTTAAAGAAAGTAAAACTACAAGATTAAATACTTCAGAGAGTCAAAGTCAAATACAGTCAGGAGAGACAAAATTACAAGACACGAGACTCATGTGAAAGAAAATTCAAGCAATTTTCTTATATTATTGCTGCCAATTAGCATCATTTTGCTGCCATTTGGTGGCACAAAGAGGGTCTCACAGGCTGAGTTTTCTTCGAGTGCTTCGATGTAATTTTGTGGTTTTTCAGTTGTATTAGAATTAGGGTTTGATTTATGAAACCTATATATTGGTCGTGTCCTTATATTTTATGATTTTTTATGCAGTAGTTAATATAGAATTAGCATATAGTTTGTACTCGTTTTTAATTTAATAAAAATAGGATTTTGCTGAAGGAGTGACGGCCACAATACCAGACTCCAGAGGTAATTCTCTTTGTTCTAATTTTTCTTTAGTTAATTTCTTTTAATTGCTTTCTAGTTTAGGTTTTTATCGCTTTCTAGATTAGATAAAAATTTAATTTTGCTTGTTAGAAATATGAGTAGCTAATTTAGGTTAGTTCTAAGATGTAGATGAAGTTAGGATCCACCATGTAATTACTCTTTAGAATTTTCTTCTTAAATAAATAAAATAAAGGCATGATTTTTCTATAAAAAGATTAAAATACAAGAACTTGAAGGTTTTTTTCGCTTTCTAAATTAGATAAAAATTTAATTTTGCTTATTAGAAATATGAGTAGCTAATTTAGGTTAGCTCTAGGATGTAGATAAAGTTAGGATCCACCATGTAATTACTCTCTAGATTTTTTTTCTTAAATAAAATAAATAAAGACATGATTTTTATATGAAAAGATTAAAATATAAGAACTTGAAGATTAATACTTTGATAGGTTATACTTGAGTTAAGTTTCTTGATAACCTATACTTAGTTAGGATTTGGAGTTGTTAGTTTTCATTTTATTCAAAGAAATATCTAATAATTTAGTTTATTTTTATGAAAATTAGTATTTTTGATGAGTTATACTTGCACACCACTTGACAGCTCATGCTTAGGGCATTTTAAATAAAGGTTAAACTAAAAGATCAGATTTTTATGATAGAATTAGATAATAGAAGTAAGAATATGGTTGGAAACTAGTAGATTTTAGATTCTAGGCCAATTAGAATAACTCTTAACTCCAACTTAGAATTCTTTGTTAATCCGTTAAAATATAGAATTAATGAAAACACAAAAATACATGAGATCTCTATGGGAAGACCTATATAGCGCTACAACTGACACGTATGCTTGCAGTTAAATTATCACATCACTTATCGAAAAGCGAGGCTGAAAAAGTAGTTAAAGAAACCTATGACGAACCTGCGAGGCCCATCAGCCTGGACCAAAACTCTGGGACCGTATTAGAAGATTGGGATATTTCTGACCCAAGATAATCACAGATACAGTAACATATGTAAAGCGTTGGCATGTCTGTCAGGTTCATGCTAATTTTATACACCAATCTCCAGACTACTTGCATACGTCAACTTCCAGTTGGCTGTTTGAGACGTGGGGAATGGATGTTGTTGGGCCAAAGGACATCAGTTCATATTGGCGATAACTGACTACTTCTCTAAATGGACAGAAGCTGTCCCCATGAGGGAAGTAAAGATAACGGATGTGGTCAAATTTATCAAACACCACGTAATTTACCGCTTCGGCGTGCCCCGATGGATCATCCACGACAATGGGCTTCAATTCATTAGTCAAGGTTTCGTGAAATTCTGCAGCAAGTTCAAAATTTAAGATGTGGCTTCAACGCCTTATAATTTGGCAGTCAACGGATTAGCCGAAGGTTTCAACTAGACTATGGTCAAACTTCTACAAAAGTTTGTTTCTTCAAGTCGTTGCGATTGGGTTGAAAAGTTGGGCGAGAGTTTGTGGGCTTACCATACAACGGTGTGAACCCCAACCAAGGCTACGTCCTTCTCCTTGGTGTTTGGTTGCGAAGCTGTATTACCATTGGAGATCCAAATCCCATCCCTGTGGGGAGCATTGGTTACAAAGATGACTACTGAGAAAAAAATATCAAAAACGACTCCAAGAATTAGATGCCTTGGATCAGAAATGCCTGAATGCAAAGCAATAAATTAAGTCGTACCAAGCGTGCATCTTGAGAGCGTTTAACTAAAAGGTTAAACGAATAACTTTCAAAGAAAGAGACTTGGTCTTAACTGTCAAAAAACTAATGATCCTGACCCACAAGATTAAGGAGAAATTCAAACCCAAGTGAGAAGAACCTTTTGTAGTAGAAACCGTCTACTCAAACAGATCTTATCATCTGATCAATCAAGACGGTGACAAGATGATGATGCCTATCAATGGCAAATTCTTGAAGAAATACTATATCTAGCCACCTTCAAAAAAAGGGAAGGAAAAGCTAATGAATCAACCGTCCAATGTTGTCAAAAGCAACGGGAAGAGAAATCGACCATTTCTTACCAACCCTATCATACTGGAGGTAAGAGTATGAAACTGATCGTCCAATACCAAAAGGGTAAAGGGAAGAAGAAATGTTTGGTGTTTAAGCCCAAATAAAATCCTCGACAATTCATCATGCTGACGGGAATAGCATGGCTAGCCCAATGCAAATGGTGATTGGTAAATACACATCAAATCCATTCACAGCTGGGGGTTTGCTAAAAATCCCATGACAAATTTGTTATAATATTATCCTATAAGGATACTCATAACCCAATGCTTCAAAAGCATAGGAGAGAGGAATTTAAATCCTCGACAACTTCTCATGCTGAGGTAAAAAGTATGAAGCGCCCAATATTTTAAGAGTAAGGGAAAAAAATAAGCTTCTCACCAACTCATCATGCTGAGGTAAAAAGAATGAGCAATCCAATGATAGTAAGGCAAATGGAAGAGGAACGTTTGGCATTTAAGTCTAAACAAAACCCTTGACAACTCATCATATTGAGAGGAATAGTATGGCTAGTCCAACGCAAATGGTGGGTAAAGGCATGTCAAATCCGTTGATAGCTATGGATTTGCTAAAAATTACGTAAATCTATTATGTTAAGCCCTTATTTCTGACAGCGAGATTCAAATCATTTCATCTCAAAAATGACCGAATCTGTCATGTTAAGTCTTTATCTCTGACAGCGAGATTCAAATCATATCATCTCAAAAATGACTGAACATGTCATGTTAAGCTCTTACCTCTGATAGCGAAATTCAAAACCATCTCATCTCAAAAACAACCAAACCTATCATGTTATAGTCATGTCTCATATTATAGTCTTATCTCTGACAGTAATTTTTGAATAATCACACAAATAATACACCCTATAATCCCAATACGATCGCCGACTTTGTCTGTCAGTCAGGCGAGTTATCGGCTCTTTCTGTCAGCCAGACGAGCACTCCATAACTTAAATCCAATTTTCTCGGTATGTTTAACACTACACCTCTGTTGAAATCCCTTGGTACATTTTCTGAACACCTCTATCAAGACCCCATGAGTACGTTTTCTGAACACCTTTGCTCGTGGCTTTCAGACCCTAATCCAGTCACCTCAATAAGTTTTCTGAACACCTCTGCCGAGACCCCATGGGTACGTTTTCTAAACATCTCTGCCCATGTTTCCGACCCTAACACGGTCACCTCATTATGTTTTCTAAATATCTCTACTGAGACCTAATCGGTATATCCAATACTATACCGCTACCGAAATCCCTTGGTATGTTTTCTGAACACCTCTGCTAAGACCTTATGAGTACATTTTCTAAATACCTCTGCTCATGGTTTTCTGACCCTAACCCGGTCACCTCGGTACATTTTCTAAATACCTCTACCGAGACTCTGTGGGTACATTTTCTGAACACCTCTGCCTATGGTTTTTGACCCTCACCCAGTCACAAGCCAACAATCTATTGAATAGATACTCATTATGATAAGAACAAATGTGCGGATAGCCCAGCGCCCATGAGACAAGAGACAAGAGGAAACTAAAATCCTCGACCAGTCTTATCATATTGGGGGAAGGAATAACCTGATGCCGAAAAGGCAAAGGGAAGAGGTATCTTGTTAAAAATACCAAGAAGTCTTGATATGCTTAATAGTATACCTCTGCTAAAGTTCCATGACTATGTTTTCTTAACACCTCTGCTCATGGTTATTCAATCTCAATTCAAAAATAATCACCGGCTCTGTCTGTCAGTCAGGTGAATCATCGGCTCTGTTTGGCAACCCAAATGAGTCCCATCACAGTTAAAATACTCAACTTGTTAAGTTATTTCTGCACTCTTAGCAAGTTCCACCTCCATGAACTCATCCACCAATTTCAAAAGAAAATCCAAAGTATTTCAAAAATATACTAAAACAAATAGAGAGATAAAATTTTATAAACTTTGGAGGTGGTCTTGTAGAACGATAAAAATAATCCAAGTTCAAATCTAAAACCAAATCCAAATCCGAAATCCAAATCCGAATTCGAATTCGAATCCAAATAATAGTAATAAAAATAATAAATAAATAAATAAAAATAAATAATTAATTAAAAAAGAGGGGCCTAGCCTCGCACCCACGCGAGGCTCTCAGCCTCGTGTGGATGTGAGGCTAAGGAGGAGAAACTCAGAAGCAAAAAAATATTAATTAAAAAGATTATTAAGCAGGCCTAGCCTCACACCCACACGAGGCTCTCGGCCTCGCATGGATGCGAGGCTCAGGAGGCCAAGGGCTCCCACAAACGAGAAAAGAAAGAAAGAGAAAAAAAATTAAAGAGGCCGAGCCTTGCACCCATGCGAGGCTCCCTGCCTCGCGGGCGCAAGGCTCAGAAGATCAGCAAAAGCAGAAGGAAAAAAAATATTTTGAAGAGAGGCCTCTGCCCAGCCTCGCGCCCGTGAGGCTAGCTCAGGCACCGTTTGCCCCGCTCGCCCCCCCCCCCCCCCTCTCCCGTTTCGCACGGTGAACCCCTGATTTCATGCACGCAATATATTTTGGTCCCGTCACCAACTATTTTGCAATTCCTAATCTTATCAAAATTTTAATTAGAATCAAATTAATTTTTGGATGAAGAACTTTAAATTAATTTTATTATAGTTTGATAATTCTACAAATTCTAATCAAACTCAAATTAATTTTTGGGTGCAGGATTTTAGTTTAATTCTGTTTGAGTTTGATAATTTTATAAATTCTAATTAAATTCTAATTTGAGTTTAATTGATTTTTAGGTGCAGAAACAGGCCCCAATTCAATGAATTTGGAGCAAATCAAATTAAGAGAAAATTTGAATATCTCATCAATATTACAAAAAGATTTTGATTCTATCTACAAGGAAATATCTTCAACAACTGGGGGCCTATAAATACCCCCTCAAGAGAACTCAAAGAGGATCTTTGGCCAGATCTCTCTCCTGCGCAAGAGTTCATGTTTTCTCCAAGAATCAGAAGAAAAGAAGAACAAGCTCGCCTCCAACCATCGACGTTAGATTTTCAACGGGGAAATGACCGATCCCATAGCCGCCTCAAATTCCACAATCTTCTAATTAAAGAGAGCGACGTGTTCTATAAGTCCTCTCTGTCTGTTTATTTTCTTTTCATTGTAATCCAAAAAAGAGAAATTTTTGGTAATCTGTAATTTTTTCTCTATAAATGGCAATAGAAAGATCCAACCCTGTTTTTGCAAAAAACACCAGCATTAGAAAGGGTCCATAATATGTTCAATATATCTCAATTAAGAAGATATATTGAAGATGGGAGTCTTGTTAGATCTGACCAAATTGGAGTTACGAGAGGACATGTCCTATAAAGAGAAGCCAGTGACCATCTTAGATCAACTGGAGAGAAAAATTGAGGAATCACTCAATCCCCTTTCTTTAAGTATCATGGAGTAGACATTCATCTAAGGAAACTATATGGGAACTTGAGGAAGCAATTAGGCAGAAGTATCCTGATTTATTCCAATAACTCTTTTTGGCATCCATCTTCATTCATATCCACATTTCGTATACGCATACATAACCATAATCATTACACTACCTTCTCCTCTCTCTTTGAATTTCGAGGGCCAAATTTTTTTTATAGGTGGGTAGATTGCAACAGTCCTGTATTTTGAAACTTACAATTAATAATTTTATTCTAATTTCATTTTCCTCTACTTTTATTTTTCTAGCCTTATAACATGGTCAATTAAATTTAGCCTAAGGATGAATAATGACACTCTTATAATTTGCAAGAGGGAGTGGTTGAGAGAGTATAACCTCCTATACCCTTGTCATGCACACCACCACTCCCCCTCACTCCCCGTTCGTTAAGTACATATAACTCCATCCCCTCCTTATTTCTGATCTTATCCTCTTCATCCTCCTCTATCTTCTTTATGGCTTTTATCAAAGGCCCTTCTTCAAGACCATGTGCCTTTAGATGGTTATTTGTTGAGCTTTTCTCTTTATCCGCAAGGGTTTCAAACTCCATAACTCATCCAATCTTACAAGAACTCATCTTTTGATTGTATCATGGTAAGAAATTATATAGCTAACTCTCTCTAAGCAAGATTCACACACTCTTATTAGCAAGTAACTTGCAATCTAGCGTGTTTGCGCTTACTAAAATAGTCATATCTTTTGAATCTTAAGTCCAATTAAGTAGAACGTTATTTTTTAAGAATAATTCAATATCTATAATTTTTGCATACTTTCCTCCTAATTCCGCTTCTAACTCCTTCAAAATCAGGTTAAAAATGTTACTTGTGCAAACGTGGATCCGCTGTCATCTAGATACGCCTTTGGTTTTCCAATCATAACTTTTGATCTCGAACTCAAAATAAGTTTATTTTAGTCATATTGAAAAGATAATTCAATTTTCTACAAAATTATTAATTTTCTCAAAATTCAACTTCTAACCCCTCCAACTTTGGATTTAAAGTTGAATTTTGCTATGAAATATGAACCAAAGCTTTTTATTAGCATTTGCGTCTAACTGCAAGGGTGCTAAATGCGAAACTGTTGATCCATGTTTGGATCAAGCTACTTAGGGGTCAAATGCGGATTTGCAACCCACACGCATGTTCATGATCCATAGTTTGCTTATGGAACTAGCACAATGCAGATGATGTCTATCATGCCCAAAATTACATTGGCGGGCCCGTGTGTATGTTCCAACAATGGATATGGTGTCACAAATAGGCTTTCTCAGCACTAGAGTGCACGAGGCAATTACATTACACAATCATAAGTAATAGATAGAAAAGCATACAAATATAATATATATCACAAGTCTGAATCTATCCTCTACAGATCATATGCATGAATATAGAAATATCTAAAAACAAGTATATGAAAATGATAAGTAATATGTACATCAAAATGTTACTCATGTATAGTCAAGTACAGTATCAAGATAGTAACATAAGTGTTAAATATATACAAGAATATCCAAATACCACGGATAGAACTAGGATGGAGGATATATATGTATATACAAGCCAAAATGATAAATATACGAAAGAGATGAAGATCTTACAAAAAATGAGCTACTAACACTCGACCTGCTCTTGGAAATATGATCCTCTAGGGGTGGGTCCTCCATCTCGGGCACTACAATCATGACTACTAAATCTGGGATGTGATAATCGTAGGGATCAGAACTCAAATATGAATACAAACCAAATCTCATACAATGCTATAGAAACTATATAAAAGTATGTTGTATGTAGCATGTAAAAGATATATGCATGTGAATTATGAAATACATGATATGCATAATATAACCTAAATAATAAAATACATAGTATATATAATATAACATGGTCATGCATATGGTATAGGAAGTATAAGTATGCAGAAGAAAACATGAATTATGAAGAAAATAGCATATATAGTTTAGCATGATCAAGCAAATAGATACACATTTTATCATATTAATTTGAGACTGAATGGTGGGAATATTCGCGTGTTTTAGGAATGTATCGTGCATACCCGGTACCATGGTCCTAAGTACCGATCATCACACGGACCTAGGCCTGGCAACTGGGCCATGCCCGGCACAGCTCAGGCACTGCCTGTGTCAGGCATGGAGGCATGGCACGCCTGCCTGGGCACAGGCCCGGACATGGCACGCCGGCATGGCCTATCGGGCACGTGCCATGCCCATGCTTGCACTTGCAGGCTCGGGATTTTTCTTTTTTTGATAAATTATAATTTTGGTTACTAAGTTAGTTTAGTTAGTTAGTTAGTTAATTTAGTAAGTTTAATTAGTTCTAAAAAATAAAAAATATTGTGAAAATAAAATTTTATTATATGCAATCTCATTTTATTAACAAAGTAACTCTATAGATCTCTTTGGAAATCATGCAAAACCCGAAAAGAGGGGAGAGGATCCTGGCCATCACCCTCAACTTGTTTTTAGTATTTTTTTTAAGAAAATTATGAGTTTTAAAAAAAATACATGAAAAAAATTACAATTGTAGAATTCAAAATGAAAAAAACTATAATCGTGAAGAGGAAAAAAATGAGAATTTAATAGTGTAGAAGCCTTAAATTTTCATTTTTCCTCGGATGAATTCTCGTGCTCCAATTCGTTACATCTTTCTTGATCTCTTTGTTTAGCTCGAGCCAGTCAAGCGAACACACATCTCCAATGTGTTTTGCTGCTATTGAACTCCTTCACTCCATTAATACTCTATCACTTGCACTAAAAACAGAATTTGATGCTACTATAAATACCAAAGAGGTTAGTAGATC
This sequence comes from Dracaena cambodiana, assembly GCA_036321105.1. NCBI lineage: Eukaryota > Viridiplantae > Streptophyta > Magnoliopsida > Asparagales > Asparagaceae > Dracaena > Dracaena cambodiana. Next base: position 18,173,185 of record JAYEPQ010000010.1, read on the forward strand.
ATGGGCCATATTGGAAAGCATATGATATATTTTCTCCTATGATTTTTACTAGGCCAAAATATCAAAATCTTCATAATAGTCAGATGAATAATTATATGCATTGGCTCTTTCTAAATAATAGTAAAGTTCATTAAAAGAAGCAGTAGATTGCTTAGGTTTTTTTTACTTTCTAAATAATAGTAAAGGAATACGGATGACATTATTGGTTTTTTTACTTTCTTGAATAGTGGGTTTCTTTGTATTTTGTGATTTATCACTATACATAACTTTATATGTATGGTACATAATATCTAAACATGTTTTAATATTATTAACTAATTCTTGAATATTATTTGTAATACATATTTGTATGATATAAGTCTATTAAAATTTCCGTACCATCTAATTTACAATGTGGATATATAACGGTTGCAAAATATAGTTAGTATGGAAACTTTTTAAAATATTTACTAAATTTGATTTCTATGAACTTTACAATATATTCAAGAAATGGCTATTCCTACTTTCATTAAAAACTGAACTAATTTTGGATAAATAGTAAAGTGTATTGTATGTGGTTGGATAGTAAGTACCCGAAAGTACTCCAATTGTATCTTCAAATTTACGTAAAAAATTACAAGTGCAATACAAATGATTCCATTTATTAATATCCAAACTACAAGCTGGTAATTTTATTCTATTAAATATGTTTATTATATCTTTATATGTAATTGCCTCATCTAATATTTTAAATGTTGAATTCTATCTTTTTCTTAAATCTTGGGGTAAAATTCTTAGTGATATTTTAAAATTATTACATATTTATTTAATATTTGTCTTCTTAGCCCACTGCACTTTACAAATACTATTGTATTTTTAAGTTTAGTTATTGAATCATTTACTACTCTTAATCCACCTTGCATGCACAAATTAATTTTGTGGCACCGAATATGAAATAATTTTTCATCTAAAATCAGTTTAGTAATAGTTTTTTAAAATTTCTATTGCGGTCGTATGTTTAAAAGTATTATCGAAAGAAATAGAAAAAAAAAATTCTATTCCAATACTGAAAAAATACTTAGTAAGGATTGTGAAAGATTATGTGTCTTCTGTAAAAATTCAAATCTCTTACACCCTATTATTCTTTTTTGTATTAACCAATCTTGATTTAGATAGTGAGCCGTTACACATAACTAATGACTATTATTTAATGTCTCCCAACAATCAAAAGTTATTACAACTCTATAAATTATTGAAGTTAAAATGACAATTAAAGTTTTGTCTCTTATCTCTATATATTCTTACAATATCGGATTTACAAGTTGAACGTGAGACTTTTTTAATTCGGGATTATGTGTCGTTCCAATAATTTTTTCAAATTTTGGGACTTTGGCCATGGAGAAGGGGTTGCTCAGTGTACACTATATATATTGATAATTGTTCTCTATCGAATATATGATTATATTTAAACATTCCTAAAATTCTTTCGTATATCTTTAATTGTGTTCGTTGTGGCTCATTTGGTGGGTGTGGTTTATATAAATATCTTTTAAAGTGACTGGTTTTACTTCCTTTAGTGAAGGAGTAGGGTCTTTGGCAATATTTGCATCTAGCATTTCTAACACCATCTTCTACAAATTTTCAAAGTGATTCTACATATCTGATTTTAAAGTCCTATGGAGATGGTTGTTTGGGTTTCAGGGATTCTGGTTTGGGTGGGTTTTTATTCAGGCATATTACAAAACTTTATATTTTCGTATGGCTGTGATGCAAATGGTACTTGTGGAGCTCATTCTAATTATTCACAAAGGCGTCAATATTCTTCATACGATGAAAAAAGAGGAAGAGAACTACTTGTGGCTTAAGAAAAAGAAGCGCTAGATGAGTATGGATCTATTTTCAGAAACCACAAAAAACTGAATAAAAATAAAATCAAAATATAAATACTTCAATGCCGCAAATCAAAGGGAAAGCTTGAGAGTTGAGAGTTAAAACTAGAAATTACTTTTTGATACTTGAGAGTTGAGAGTTGAGAGCTAAGAGTTGAGAGTTGAGAGTTAAAGACAAACATTGATTGCTTGGAAGATATATTCTTGATGCCTTTTTTTAAATCTTGAATTTTGATGAAATATGGATTAAGTTTTGTAAGAAAATTTTGTGTTAAGAAAGATTAGAGAGAGTGGAAGATTGAAGATAGTTTGAGAATTGTGACGAAGAATAAAATTGGAGTAAGAAGGGGTATTTAAAGGAGGGAAAAGAAGTTTTTATGAAAAAAATTTTTGCAAACAACCATCCCAATGGCCATTTTGACCATGGGAGGGCAAAATTAGCAAATTGTTTTTGCAAAAAATCCCCCTAACGGCTAGTTTCATAGCCGTTGGGGGCTTTATGTAAAAGAATTTGCAAAACCCATCCCCAAAAAATAGCTATAAACGTCTACATTTTAAAAAAAAAATTATATAGAGGCATGCCATTCTGTGCCCAGCACATGCCGAGCATAGCAAGGCACGACCGCGCCATAACGGGCTGGTGACTTGACTACCCCGACTCGGGCACAGCCCGAGCCGAGGGCACATGCTGGGCCAGGCATGTGCCCGACATGTGCCAAGCCAAGCATGCCCGATGGACTGCCCAGCCCATTTTCCAACCCTACATGGACTGATGATGTACAGTTAGGTACGCTGAATATCCCGTACATGCTTGGGATCATAGCCCATGTACTAGTCCCCACACAAACCAAATGATGTGCTGCTAAGCGCACAAGTTAAAAAACCAATTGTTCCAATACATAGATCAGCAGATGCATCCAAATAAGAAAAAAAAACTCCCACAATATGTGTTTCACTCCATCATTCATTTTTCTCATATCCATAATGTCGTATATACTAAGTATCAATGTGATATATGTAATAAAGATTCATGTATCAATAGTCAGGTAAATATGATATAGCATGCATGATGATAGTGGCAAGTACAAGAATTATATAATATGCTCACGTGCCTGCAGTATCATTTCCAAGTAAGAAAGTCATATATAAGTAATGTCATATGTAATAAATATGTGTGCATATACAACATTTATTGAACCAAATGTTATGTGTACAAACATGGCATGTATGCCTAAATATGACCTATGACAAGTTTGAACTCCCCTATATAGAGATAAGAATAAGAGTAATTAAATATATATATATATATATATATATATATATATATATATATATATATATATATATATCATAAATTAAGAGGTATATGGACAAATATAACATGTGTGCATATATTGTTGTGGTTTAGTAGACATGTCAAACTTTCAGGTCTTATTTGACTAGGGTAAAAATGAAAGTAAAATCTAAGATTTCGTACAGTTATAGTTATCTTTTCAATGAATCTTAAATAAGTTTAATTAAAGCTCTAGAATAAAAATTATAACTATTTTAATGTGAACATACTGTTGTTGAAGTATGGATCTAGTACAGCTGAGACTTCCAGGTTATTTTTTAACATGATAAAATTAAATTTAAAGTCTAAAATCTTAAGTAGTTCTAAATAATTAAAATATATTTTCAATAAATCTTTAATGAGCTTGTGGCCATTTTACTGTGAACTTGTTGTTGTTGAGTTGTTGTTCTCGTATAATAGCTATGGATGAAATTCTAAGTTATTTTGGATAGGAAAATGGCTAAATTAGGATCCGCTGTACTTTGAAGAATTGTCAAGTAATGAATTATCTTTTTAATGGCACTATAATAAGGTCAATAAGAGTTAAAATCCAAAATCTATAACAGTTCTAAGACGGACTGCTGCGTATATCTGGATAGTCATGCAATATGTGCCTATATAATATGCATAGTATGACATATACAATAAACCTTGAGATAAATGTAAGTTTGAGTATGCATAATTTTAAAATTAGATTAATAATATATATAGTATCATATATGAGGAAATTACATTAAGAAATCAGAAGTTTAAAGAATTTGAGAGTATATTCTGGCATCTTACTGTGCCCAAATCAGAAAAGAGCCGATATTGATGTGATTACCCTTTGAAAGTGAAAATTTTCCAAACAATCATGCTAGGAAATAAGGGAAGGTGTTGAAGAAGGTTTCTTCACATTAATGCAGAAGTTTAGAGCTTATTTGAAGAGATTAAACTCGAGGACAAGGTACATGTAGCCATATAGTATATTTTTAGCCCAATATAATGTTGATTATTTGGCGAATTATTTGAGAGAATTTGAGAAGGAATTAGTGTTGAGCTATGAAGAGAAAATGAAGAGGAATACGAGAAGAATTAGCTTAATTTTTTCAGATTTTTCAAAATTGATTTGAAGGGTTAAACAGAATGTTGGAAGATACATATGCTGCATTGTCAAATACCCTTAAACTTCATTACATGTTAGCATTCAATTTTTGTAACGCCCCGCATCCCAAGATACGGGTAGCGTTCAGCGACGTATCATAAATGAATACGCCAAGTCTAAAACACATAAATACATATGTACAACTGCCACAAATACATACACATATACCAGAAGATAACAACATGGATTTAAAAACAATGGGTTTCTTCCATAAATAAAGATCAATACGAGTTTATAGCAGAGCCAAACAATCTTTATTACATCATCGAAAAGTTTAAGTAAACGAAAGAAAAGTGAATGATAAAGTTTCTTTAAAAAATTGAAAATAAACTAGAAGAGTCTCTATCGTGTCCCTCCTACAGCAAATGCACTTATTGAGAATCTGCTAACTCATTAAAATATGATTCCAACTGTGGTGGGTCTTCCACTTTGTTAACCTGCAAATCAGTATCTGGACGTGCCAAACCAGGGTCGTTAAAACGACCTTGCAAGTGCTAAAAAAAATGGATAATAACACACAGGCACGCTATGCGTGGTCTATATAAGTACACATATACATGAAATAAGTGATATAGAAAATATATGACATGATAATAAAAAAAATATCTAATAAATTGATTTATGAATTTAATATACTTGTTTTGAATACAATAGTGGTCAACACGTAGTATCTGCATGTTCTGAATGATATGATAGCAAATATAGGATAGATGAGATAAATATGCATATGAGACTTCTTATGTCTTATTGATGTCTAATACGAATTAGTTTGGAACTATTAGGAGGAAAGACCACATATTTTAAGAGGGTCCCGTACATGTCCGGGACTACGACTCCATGACTCCTGCTACTGCTCCAGGACGTACCGCTAGGCACTCAAAAATGATGGACGAGCATATGCTCCGGGCTCGAAGCCCTATAATATGACATGACGGTGATCCAGTAATCACCCGGAACCTCCATGGTAGGTCCCTAAAGTTCGGTTGCGCAACCTAAAAATGTATACCTCTCAAAATATATATTCAAGTTCCTCCATTAGTTCCCCCACATCCCATTATTTTGTTTTATAATTTTATTCATTAGGACGATATCATAAACTATAAAATTTGGTATGTTAAGGTCATTCAATCTGTATATTTGTTTTAGCTTGTATTAAAGGTTGTTAGCAAAATGAACAGTGAGTTGGTATTGATTAAACTATAAAATTTGGAATGTTAAGGTCATTCAATTTGTATATTTGCTTTAGCTTGTATTAAAGGTTGCTAGCAAAATGAACAGTGAGTTGGTGATGATTTGCTGACGCCCTTTTTTTTTTTCCAAAGTACAATGTGTGAGCAAATTATTACAAGTAAAAAGTTGTGTACTCAAGGTGATAGGTGTTGGAATTTTAGCAAGCCCAATTCCAGTGGCCTTTGTGTTAGGGGCTCAATGACAGTGTACTGTTAAGGTAGCATTTTAGTGATAGTTAGTCCCTTAAAAACAAAAACTAGTATGGGAGAACACATATAAAAAGAAAGAAGTGATTGCATGGGTTCATATACCAGTAAAAAGAAAACAACAGAAGAATAAATTAAATTGTATACAGTTAAACATACCATGTCCTTTTAAACATCTTAAAAATAAGACACAAAAACAATCTTGAATATACATTAAAGAATTTTTTTTTTTTTTTAAAGGGTGTGTAAACCAAAACTCTGAACAGAAATAAACAAAATGTGAGTTATTAAATAAAATAATTGATTTCTTAAATAATCAACATGGCTAGAACATTGTATAGTTGTTGGTTAATATTAATATACAAGTCCTTAAATATTGAGAACTAAATAGAATTTACAGCATACTAAAATAGAGTGTGATTAAAAACTAAATAAAACCAATATAAAAGTTGGGCTAGACGTACCTTTATTTAGATGAACTACAACATGTATCAAAGGAAAAGAACAGGAAGGAGGATAAAAGAGCACTTGCCTCAAATAAAGGCTCCACTTGAAAATTGGCTGCTAATGATTTGGATCAGGTTATGTTTTTTTTTTTTCCTTTTCCTTTCCTCTCTCTCTCTCTCTCTCTCTCTCTCTCTCTCTCTCTCTCTCTCTCTCTCTCTTCTTCCTCTCTTCTTTTTTTTTTTTTGCTATTTTTCTTTTGTTCTCTTCTACCCAGTGCGGAAGAGAAAAAGACGCGTTTCTTTTTTTTTTTAGTTCCCGTATCTTTTTTTTTAATAATAAATATTTACAAATTTAGGTTTGTTTAAGATAAATTTAAATATATGATAGATCTTCCTAATCAATCTGGATTCAGCCAAATCTGTTATAATCAAACTAACCAGTGTTTTGGATAAACTCAAATCATATAATAGATAAAAGATAATACTGGTTAATTAGTAATTATAAATAATCACTTTAATATTTATGATAATGCATCAAAAAAAAATAAACACAAAAATATTGTATAGGAAAACGGGATGTTACAATCTACCCACCTTAAAAGAAAATTTCATCCTCGAAATTTAATTTAAGGTAGAACATATATATTGACAATAATAAGAAATGATATGATATAGAAAACAGCCCACAAGTTTAGTTGTGCACTCTTATTTAAAAGAAAGAAAAAAAAAATGCTGAGAGGGTTAGTCAACTCTCACAAAACACAAGGTCTCTATATTTAGTGAGAAGTTAAATAGACAATTGAATAAAACAAATAAGGGAGTACGAAATCAAATAGAATATAATTTAGTATAATTTAAACCAAAATAGTACCTATTATCGCATTACTATTCGCACTGGCTTGCTTTGCTGTCAGTGCAAGTGCATGCCCATGTCTCTGGTTCTCTCCTGCATGTGCCATTTGGAAAACCTACTGCTGAGTTGCAAGTGGAGGACCCTTCTGAGTAGGCTCCAAAGGTCTCTGTTGTGGTGGCGCCAGGAGTCTGCGTTGTTGTGGAGGTGCTGAAAGTCTTGCCCGCTGGGATTGTGATGCTGGCATCTGAGACATGTTTCTTGCCTCACTTCGGAAAGGACATGATCCAATCTGATGTTCTGTTGATCCACAAATCAAACACAGATTGTGTGCTCGCCTACACTCCTTCTGAATATGTCCTGGTTTTGAACAATAACCACACACCACTAGTCGATTTTGTTGAGTGAACTGACGTTTCTCTGGTAGTTGGGCATCATTATTAACCAAATCTCCTGCTACCTGTGTAATATTCCTCTTCTGGGATCCAAGTTGAGCCTTTTTCCTCCTGGTTGCTATTTGTTCTTGAATTCTGGCAGCATTTAAAACCTGAGCATACGTTTCGAGCTGTGGGGTAGCTATGCGTTCCTGAATCTCAAAATCCAGTCCATTCTGGAATCTTCGTGCCCTATCTACTTCTTGAACTACCAACAATGGGGCAAATCTGCTCAATCGAACAAATTCTGCTGCGTAATCATCTACTGTCCGATTTCCTTGCCTCAAGTGGATGAACTTCTGCTCCAGTTCCCATTGTGCCGTCGGTGGGAAGAACCTTGTATAAAAGCTCTCCTTAAAGGCCTCCCATGTTATCGGTTTTGCTAACTGATTCTCCTCGGCCAACCACCATGTGCGAGCAATATCCATGAATTGTATTTTGATCACCTCTACACGGTCTTCATCCACTACTCGTGCTGCACCCAACAGGTTCTCAGTATCCACCAACCATTGTTCTGCCTTTATAGGTTCCTCAGTTCCATAAAACTGTGATGGGTTCAACTTTCTAAAGTCCGAAACACTGCCCGTCTTCTGTTTTTCAGCCACCAATTCCTGTCGCAACATCTCAGTCTGTTGCTGTTGGTTCTCAATAAGCCCCCTAAATAATTCCAACAAGTTGGGATCTTCTGCTTGGAAAGTGGTACTTGAGGAAGTGATGCGACGATTAGTCATTTCTCTAAAAGATGAAGGATTTGGATTAGATAGGGAAACAAAGGATAAAATGAATGATAGGATATAAGGAATCAAAGAAATAGGACAAGTACAAGATCAAAGGCAATTGCAATTTATGCATATACATATGTGGCAGTAATTCTAGTTTGAGATTTCTAACCAGAAGCTATTGTCGAACCTGGCTCTGATACCAACTGTAACGCCCCGCATCACAAGATACGGCTAGCGTTCGGCGACGTATCATAAATGAATACGCCAAGCCTAAAACACATAAATACATATGTACAACTGCTACAAATACATACACATATACCAGAAGATAACAACATGGATTTAAGAACAATGGGTTTCTTCCATAAATAAAGATCAATACGAGTTTATAGGAGGGCCAAACAATATTTATTACATCATCGAAAAGTTTAAGTAAACGAAAGAAAAGTGAATGATAAAGTTTCTTAAAAAAATTAAAAACAAACTAGAAGAGTTTCTATCGTGTCCCTCCTACAGCAAATGCACTTATTGAGAATCTGCTAACTCCTTAAAATATGATTCCAACTGTGGTGGGTCTTCCTCTTCGTTAACCTGCAAATCAGTATCTGGGCGTGCCAAACCAGGGTCGTTAGAACGATCTTGCAAGTGCTAAAAAAAATGGATAATAACACACAGGCATGCTATGCGTGGTCTATATATGTACACATATACATGAAATAAGTGATATAGAAAATATATGACATGATAATAAAAAAAATGTCTAATTTATAAATTTAATATTCTTGTTTTGAATATAATAGTGGTCAACACGTAGTATCTGCATGTTCTGAATGATATGATAGCAAATATAGGAAAGATGAGATAAATATGCATATGAAACTTCTTATGTCTTATTGATGTCTAATACGAATTAGTTTGGAACTATTAGGAGGAAAGACCACATATTTTAAGAGGGTCCCGTACATGTTCGGGACTACGACCCCATGACTCCTGGTACTGCTCCAGGACGTACCGCTAGGCACTCAAGAATGATGGACGAGTATATACTCCAGGCCCGAAGCCCTATAATATGACATGACGGTGATCCAGTAATCACCCGGAACCTCCATGGTAGGTCCCTAAAGTTCGGTTGCGCAACCTAAAAATGTATACCTCTCAAAATATGTATTCAAGTTTCTCCATTAGTTCCCTCATACCCCATTATTTTGTTTTATAATTTTATTCATTAGGACGATATCATAAACTATAAAATTTGGTATGTTAAGGTCATTCAATCTGTATATTTGCTTTAGCTTGTATTAAAGGTTGTTAGCAAAATGAACAGTGAGTTGGTATTGATTAAACTATAAAATTTGGTATGTTAAGGTCATTCAATTTGTATATTTTATTTAGCTTGTATTAAAGGTTGCTAGCAAAGTGAACAGTGAGTTGGTGATGATTTGCTGACGCCCTTTTTTTTTTCTCCAAAGTACAATGTGTGAGCAAATTATTACAAGCAAAAAGCTGTGTACTCAAGGTGATAGGTGTTGGAATTTTAGCAAGCCCAATTCCAGTGGCTTTTGTGCAAGGGGCTCAATGACAGTGTACTGTTAAGGTAGCATTTTAGTGATAGTTAGTCCCTTAAAAACAAAAACTAGTATGGGAGAACACATATAAAAAGAAAGAAGTGATTGCATGGGTTCATATACCAGTAAAAAGAAAACAACAGAAGAATAAACTAAATTGTATACAGTTAAACATACCATGTCCTTTTAAACATCTTAAAAATAAGACACAAAAACAATCTTGAATATACATTAAAGAATTTTTTTTTAAAGGGTGTGTAAACCAAAACTCTGAACAGAAATAAACAAAATGCGAGTTATTAAATAAAATAATTGATTTCTTAAATAATCAACATGGCTAGAACATTGTATAGTTGTTGGTTAATATTAATATACAAGTCCTTAAATATTGAGAACTAAATAGAATTTACAGCATACTAAAATAGAGTGTGATTAAAAACTAAATAAAACCAATATAAAAGTTGGGCTAGACGTGCCTTTATTTAGATGAACTACAACATGTATCAAAGGAAAAGAGCAGGAAGGAGGATAAAAGAACACTTGCCTCAAATAAAAGCTCCACTTGAAAATTGGCTGCTAATAATTTGGATCAGGTTATGTTTTTTTTTCCTTTTCCTCTCTCTCTCTCTCTACTTCTCTTCTTTTTTTTTTTTTTTTTTGCTATTTTTCTTTTGTTCTCTTCTACCCGGTGCGGAAGAGAAAAAGACGCATTTTTTTTTAATAATAAATATTTACAAATTTAGGTTTGTTTAAGATAAATTTAAATATATGATAGATCTTCCTAATCAATCTAGATTCAGCCAAATCTGTTATAATCAAACTAACCAGTATTTTGGATAAATTCAAATCATATAATAGATAAAAGATAATACTGGTTAATTAGTAATTATAAATAATCACTTTAATATTTATGATAATGCATCAAAAAAAAATAAACACAAAAATATTGTATAGGAAAACGGGATGTTACAATTTTCATAATGGAGATCCACATTATCTTTGAGTCATCTATCAAGGCAAGTGCTAATCTCATTATTTCCTATTTTGTTCTTTTATTTTAATTTATTTTGTAATTAATTTGAAACAAAATAATTAAATTATATTCTTTTTAATTATACTCAAACTATGGTTTTATATTCAATCAGTTAGCAATTCAATGATTGTTGGAACCTTACTATTAATTCTTTTAGTAGAGTAAATTACTATTAATATTTAGTAGTAGCGAAATTTATACTATTATTGTTTTTTTAAGAAAAATTAAAAAAAAACTATTTCCACTCTCTCATCATAGTTGAATAGAGAAGCGAAGATAAAAACAAAATTAAAAAAACATCTATCCAATGCTGAACAGAGAAAAGAAAATAAAATTAAATTAAAAAAATATAAAAAAAAGAAAGAAGAATTCTATTTACTGAAAAGAACAAGTAATAAAAAAAACGAACTTTTGATTTAATTCTTGCTTGGATAAATCATAAGTCTGTTCAATTAATCAATTAAGATAGTTTGATCAAAATTATTAAGAATTGCATTTTTTTTTTATATTGTTTATTTCATCGAGAACTATATATGGTGTTCTAGGTTTCCATTACATTATTTGATACCGTAGCATGTACCTATTTCCTATGCATCACATATTTCTTGAAGAATTCATTTTATTTATTTTAAATAAATAATATTCATTTATATTGGCCAAAGTTTTTTCTGACAGAAACAATAGCCAAGTTGTAGCGTTCCCATTCATATACTCCATAACACTTTACTTGTTATTTTATTTAATTTATTTAAGATGCATATAACTATTTAAGTTAATCTAAATATAAAAAAATATAATAATTTCAAAACCTCCAACTATCTCAACCTCTGTACTCATAGTCATATATAAATGGTCAGTGCATTTTTGTGGTTTGTTTTATATGCAATAATATGTCGTCTCCCTTACATTCGTTTCTAGCATTTTCTTATGTCAATGTTAAATTATTTCGCACAAGAAATCTCTTTCTTTCCAATTAGGAAATAAAAAAATAAAAAGAAATAAATTTTATCTTTTTTGTTTAAGCATGTCATAAATATTTTAATATTATTTTCTAATCGACTTCATGTATTATTAACTATGTTGTTTAATTTTCAAAATCTCATTTTACTTTTTATGCAAATTTACGCTTTGACATGTTTTGATTGTCTAATATATCTCATGTGTAATCTCTTTTCAACTCTACATTACATATTAGTATTATTTATTTATATACTTAAAGTATGACCACAAAATAACAGGGCTAAAAGGAGAACTAGATGGAGGACTTGAACACATATTTTAGAAGGTCTACTATTTTTAGGTTGCGTAGCCAAAATTTAGAGACCTACCATGGAGGTTTCAGGTGATTACTGGATTACCTTCATGTCATGCTATAGTATTTCAAGCATGGAACGTATGCTCGTCCATCATTCGTGAGTAGCAGTACGTCTTGAGACAGTAGCAGGAGTTATTGGATCGTGGTCCTAGACATATAGGGGACTCTTTTAAAATATGTGGTCTTTCTTTTTGACATTTTCAAACTAGTTCACATTAGACATCAATAGGATATAATAAGATCTACATGCATGTTTATTTCTGTTTTTCGATATTTGTTGTCATATCATTCATAACATACATATACTACATGTTGATAACTACCATATTCAAGACAAGTATATTAAATCCATAATTTAATTTACAAGACATAGTTTTTTTATATTATTCTGTCATGTATTTTCTATATTATTTATTTTAACATATGTATATATATATACCACATATAGCGCGCATGTGTGTTATTATCTATCTTTTTGTAGCACTTATCAGGTCATTCTAATGACTCTAGTTTGCTACGTCTAAACACTAATTTGCAGGTTACTTAGGAGTATGATCTACCACGCTTGGAGCCATAATTAGTGCATTTAGCGGATAATCACTAGGTGCCTTCGATGTAAGGCGTTTATTAAAAAATCTTTATTTATTTTTTATTATTTCAGTAAATTAGACAATATCATCCACTTTAGTTCATTGCTTTCCAGACTCAAGATTCTTAAATTGTAATAAGTATTATTGTCCTTTTTGATCCTTTCATGTCCTTTGATTGACTTGTTACTTTGTTAGAAAATATTATTTTTGTGTCATCATATTACATTATGTACATATGTGTATATGATCCTGTGACAGTACCATTTGTTTTATTAATTGTGCTATAGGCTTGGCGTATTTGTTTATGATATGTCTATGAATGCTACTGGTACTTTGGAAATCGGGGCATTACATAGCACTAATAGACTGAGATGTTATGACAAGAATTAGTGTTTGGAAGACAAATGAAAGACAGTGTGTCAGACTTCAGAAAATTGAACCTGACACCCTTTTATGGAACTTATGAACCTATAAAGGCAGCGTAGTGGCTGGTGTACACTGAAACTTGTTAGGTGTAGCACGAGAAGCAGATGGAGGTCGTGTGAGGGGGGTCAAAATTTAGTTAATGGGCATTGCTCACACATGGTGGTTGGCCGAGGAGAACTAGTTGGCAATACCCATAACATGAGATGCTTTTAAGGAGAGTTTTAGATGAGTTCTTTTATCTAATGGTATAATGAGACCTGGAGCATAAATTTATCTACTTAAAACAAGGGAATCAATCAGTTAATGAATAAGTAGCAGAATTTTCCAAACTGAGCAGATTTGTCCCACCGTCAGTAGTTCATGAAGCTGATAGGGCATGGAGGTTTCAGAATGGACTTATCTCTAAGATTCATGAGTGCATAGCCACTGATAATTTGAGATTTATGCTTAGTTATTGAACACTACTAGGGTGCAAGAGCTTATAGTATATAGGAAGAAGAAGATCCAGATGGGTCCAAGAAGAGGAATGTGGGTTAGATGGTAGGAAAACTCTTACAAGAATTCTCTAGCACCACTATAGAAGCATCATGTCATGTGGTAGGATCGCAATGTGGTTTGTAATTATCATTTTTAGCTAGGCCATACTCAAAAAGATTGCATGTGAGCCTGTAACTTGTGTCTAGTTTGTAACTCAACGGAGCATTAGATTGGAGACTGTCCACGGTGGAGGTAGATAGGTGGTATGGCTAGATATTAATGTAACCTCCCAATTTCTCAGCTACTTCGAAAACGGAGGATACTATTTAAAATTATACTAAACAATTTAACAGTCATAAGATTTTGAAAAAATAGTAACTACTTCCACTTTCAAATGCATAAAAGTATGTCTAAAACTAAAAATATTTATTTATACAAATAGTTGATTACATAAAATGGTGCATTGCTCTGAACATGAAAATAAAAGAATCAAAGAACAAAAAAGTAAAGAAATGTCCAGACAAAAGAAAATATAAAGATATGTATATTAGATCTCTAGAAGATACTCCATCATTTACTTCTGCTCGGCATGCTTAAGGAAATACGAGTCATCAATTAGGGATGGTTCTCCTTGTTTGTTTTATAGACTTGGGTTCAGAATCTAGAGAGTTAAACCTAATAAGTAACACCAAAAAGAAGAGAGATTATGCTATCTAGTACTCAGAATATGTGATTATGAACAGCTATATCAGTATTAGTCGTAATAACATAAATCAAGATAATATAAATAAACTTAGAATCACAATTAAATCAGATAATCCAGGATATACAGATCAAAGAAAAATAACCAATCTTGTTCAGGTTTTATGTTAAATATCAAAAACTAGACAGATTAGTAATTAGTCAGATATTTAAAATTATTATTAAGACATAAAATATGTGTTGTTACTCATATCGTATAAGTGCCTATATATGACCCAGATCCAGTCAGAACCCATGATGTTGAACTATGGCGTACTCTTAGGTGTTGCTAGACGGACACGGTATTATGAAACAGTAGCAGATGACTCATCATGAGAACTTAAATATCAAACTTTGGCTTAATATTATAGGTGTTGTTGTAGTATAATCCTCCACACTCTCCTAGAAATGGCCAACTACATTCTCATATGATACGATTTTATCAATCATGTAGTTTCTCCAAATCTCCATGTCAATAATATACGATACACATGAACCAATAGAAAAAATCATAACATACCAAGTCAGATTGTGTACATTCTTTACTATAAACTGAAATTCAAAAATCAATTTAATTTAAGATTATGTACATAAGTATACAAGAATACTCTATTTCCACATAATTGAGATATTTCAAATTGAACATTGTCATCATATTTCCATGAGTGATCATGTTCATCGTGCATCTGATAATTATGTGTTTGTTCCTTTATTTGTCTTGATTTTGGTGTCATGTTTTAATTTATATTAGAAATAGAAATCATGCACCTTGTGTCACAATATCAAGGTGCCACAATCATGTAACAAGGAGGATCACAAGCTTAATGTATTTAAGTTCACATCTAAATGTCATATTCATGTTGTATGATAGTGTTGGCAGTGAAAATTTCTAAGTAAAAAGGAATTTTCCATACAGAACGCGGAGCTAACTGCATAGCTCCGCGTTTGGCTATTTTATCCTCGCGTTTGAGCAAAACGCGGAGCTAATTCATAACTCCGCGTTCTGATGAATTTAGCTCCGCATTAACTCCGCATGAGCAGATTTCATTAGAATTCCAAATTGATTGTGATTGAGATTTGGACTTATCCAATATCCAAATTGAGTCCAATCAGAATCCTAAATTGATTGTGATCGAGATTTGAGCTTATCCAATACCCAAATTGAGTTCAATCAGAATTCCAAATCAAGAGATTTAAATCAATATTAAATATTTGATTAGAATTCTTGATGAATACAAAAACCTTCTTTTCCTATTCCTATGGAAATCTCTATTCCTATTCCTATGAAAATCTTTATTCATATTCCTATGGAAACTCTCATAACCACTAAAGTCTATAAATACCCTCTTTGAGGAGACTTTAGAGATCATCAATCAATAATAGATCAATCCATAGATGATCATCAATCTTTAAGAGATCTTTTGAAAGTTTTGAGAAGTTCGAGTTACGCGTAAGATCTTTGAACGAATCAAGACCAGAGAAGATTATCCAAACTCGGCCGGCATCTTCTTTATCAAGAGCAAGAAGACCATCGTCATCAGATAGTCCAAAGGAACTACTACTTAGATCCCATCGCCACATAGATCCCACGATATCATTGTAAAAGAAAGCGATAGATTATAAATCCTCTCGTTTGTTCTTTTTCTTGTTCTCTTTCGTTGGAATTTAAGTTGTATTCAATAGAAGGAAAGCAAATTTCTGCTGCGAACAAACTGGCGACCACAGTGGGAGAAGTCTTTTTCACTAAAAAATAGATCGTGGCGCAATCTGACGTCGAGAGGATCGGATCCGACGTAAACATGCTAGTCGTTGAAATCGACCAGCAGAAGTACGAGGAGTATCTCTCCTCTGAGTCAGGTAACCTGACCGAAACGCGGCACTATCGTCGCGTGCGCTCCAATACCCGTAAAACGGATAATCAGAGATCCACTGTTAATCGGGGACTCTTGAAGACCGCGGCCATAGAGCCGTTATTTGGACAGGAAACCCTAGCAGAGAATGACCTCTCCATGGCCTAAGAAGGCTCGGGAACTCGATTAACCAGAACCAACTCCGGAATAGAAATCGGAGGGCTAGGCGAAAAGCGCTTAAAGCCCGCGTTAAACGCGAGGCTATTCAGGCAGCAGAACGCGAGGCTACTGTACTTCACGAAGTGGCTTGCGTTAATCGCAAGGCCTGTCAATATCGTGTTAAACGCGAAACTGCAACTTGCGTTAATCGCAAGGGCAAGCCAGCGTGTGATTATCCACGTGAGGCTATTTTATTTGAGCTTAAAATCATAGTAGCTCAAGTTAATCGCGAGGATAAACTTTCTTTAAAGCCAGCATGTGATTCTACACGCGAGGCTTAGACTCGCATAAATTGCGAGGATAAATTTTTCCTAGAGCCAGCGTGTGATGGTGATTCTCCACACGAGGCTAAGACTGAGCTTAGCGAGAAACGCGAAGCTAGTAAGACTTGCGTTAATCACAAGATTTTTGAAGCTCGCGTTAAACGCGAGGATAAATTTTTCCTAGAGCCAGCGTGTGATGGTGATTCTCCACGCGAGACTAATACTGAGCTTAGCAAGAAACGCGAAGTTAGTAAGACTTGCGTTAATTGCAAGATTTCTGAAGCTCGCGTTAAACGCAAGGATAAACTTTTCCTAGAGCCAGCGTGTGATGGTGATTCTCCACGCGAGGCTAAGACTGAGCTTAGCGAGAAATGCGAAACTAGTAAGACTTGTGATGAATATCATATATTGTATTTTTCCTCTCATACTTTATCTATTTTTTGTATATAAATAAATGCTACTCGGGTATTTTTTGTGTCTTTTGCAGGTAATCCGAGTTATACAAAGAGAAGGCATGAAACCAGAGTTGGACTAGGAAATCAAACGCCGAAAAGTTTCTAAAGCGGGCAAGACTACAACATCAAAGTACTGCAGGAAGTAGAAGTCAAATACAGTCAAGCAAGAAAAGAGTACAAGAGAAGATATTTCTGTATAAGAAACAGTAGCCCAATTGATCATAGCTGAGCCACTAATTGGCGGTTTTTACCGCCAAATAGCGGCCAAACCGTGGCCTTCTCAGAGGAATTTTCGTCGTGGGCTTAAATGTAAATTTTTAGTTTTTGTGATTCTGCTAGAAATAGGGTTTGGTTTCCGAGGCCTATTTAGAGGCCGACCGTTGTATTTTGACAAGATTCTGGAATTTTTGTATTCGATTTTTCTGATCAATAAAGTTAGGGTTTTTGCTGAAGGTCGACGGCCACAACACCGTGTCCAGAGGTAACCCATTGTTCTTGAGAATTTTTATTTGCTTTCTGCATAAATTTAATTGCTTTCTATTTTAGGGTTTATCGCTTTCTAGATTAGGGTTTATCATTTTATGAATAAGAATTTGATCTACCTTAGTGAGAATCATGAGTAGCTAATTAGATTAGCTCTAGAATGTAGATGAAGCTAAGATCCACTATGTAATTATTTTCTAATATTTTTCTTCTTAAATAAAATTAATAAAGCCATGATTTTTCAAATGAAAGATTAAAATACAAGGACCCGAAGTTTAGAACTTTGATAGGTTATATTTGAATTAGGATTCTTGATAATCTATGTTTAGTTAGGGTTTGGGGTTGCTGGTTTTGTCTTTTTATTTGAATTATCTAAAAGATTTAGTTTATTTTTATAAGAAGTAGCATTTTTTGATGAGTTATACTTGCACAATACTTGATAGCTCATACTTAGGGTACTTTAAGTAAAAATTAAACTAAAAAGATTGAATTTTTATGATAGAAGAAAATAATAGAAGTAAGAATATGGTTGGAAATTAGTGGATTCTAAATCCTAGGCTACTTAGATTAATCCGACTTCAACCTAGAACCTTTGGTTAGTCCATTAGACTGTAGAGAAAGTAAGAAATGCAGAAACACCTTAGATCCCTGTGAGACGACCTGTACAGTGCTACAACGATACTGTGTGCTTGCAGTAAATATAACACATCAAGTTTTTGGCGCCGTTGCCGGGGATCGACGGTGTTTTTCTTACTTTTTCTAGCATTTTACGGGTTAACAGTGTGTGTGAGTGTGCAAGAAATAGACATTGCAGAGATAGGAAGATTTAAAGGATTGGAAGAGCCTCTGAAACAAGTGGAAGAAAAGTACAAATCCAATTAGCTACTTTAGCCGCTAATAAGCGGCTAGAACCGCTATTTGGCGGCCAAACAGGTACGTTCTGAACCCAAATTTTCTCTGTTTCTGTAGTTTTGTTTCCTGGTTGTGTCGAAAAATTTAAAAAAAAATTTAGGAACAGTAGAAATCACATTTTTATTTGATCATATCTATTCCACCGTTTTATCTCTCCACCACGCCCCACTTCTTGCATTAGTTTAGGAAGTTCATGCATACACTCACGGTCGCTGGTTAATGCCACATTGGACCCGTGATCAATTTGGTCGACTTGTAAGATCAGATTTATTCATGAGAGACAAGATGGACCAGCCGATCCCGATCCTTCAGGATCGATGTTACCCGTTGCGTACATCATTACTATCATGCATCAAACTTCCACACGTAGCGGGTAATCATTATGAATTAAAACCGTAGTATATTAGTATGCTTCCCAAATTCACTGGTTCTGATTAAGAAAATGCATAGCTCTTTATCAGTGAATTTCAAGAAGTATGCGTAATGATTAAACTGCAAAACTTATCGGAGGATGCAATTAAGCTCCGCTTCATCCCTTTTGCACTTAAGAAGTGGTTGTACAGTATGCCTACTGATTCAATTACTACTTGGAATGAATTCGTTACAGTGTTTCTCAAGAAGTATTATCCTACGCACAAGACGGCAAGAATCAGAAATCAAATTAATCAATTCCGTCAAGTGCCAGGAGAACCCTTATGGAAATACTTAGAACGGTTTAAAGATTTATTAGCTCAGTGCCCCCACCATGCAATAGAAAAGTGGCGGTTGTATCAAATCATATACGAAGGACTTGATTACACATCCAAAACTCTTCTGGAATCCATGTGCAAGGGGAGTTTATGAGGAAAAACGAGGATGAAGCATGGGACTTTCTTGAGGACTTATCATGGAAGACTATGCAGTGGGAGAATTCCACTGAGAAGCCCAGTATATCAACTTCTGCTCATAAGAATGGGATCCATAGCGTCGACAGCTCTATAGCTGCTGAAGCAAGGATCGCAGCACTTATAAGGAGAATTGAGGCACTGGAGACTCCTAGTACTCCATCAGTGGGTCAAGTGAATCAAATCCAAAGTCCCACATGCTTTAATTGCGAAACTCCCAATCATGTTATGGAGGAGTGTCCATTGTTAGTAAATCCTATGGGTCCCACACTTGAACAGGCTAACACCATGTATCAAAGACCTGTTAATAATCCATACACTCCGACATACAATCCTGGCTGGAGGAACCATCCAAATCTCTCATGGAGTCAAGGGCAATATCAGGGAGCCCCGAACTCCAACATGCAGCCTCCAGCTACTGGTCAGTTCCCAAGACCAAATATTGGTGCTTATCAACACCCAAATACTTCAAACCATGGGAACAACCAGAATAGACCACCTATACAAAACCACTCATATCCACAACAGGGGTCTAATAATGATCAAGAAAAGTGACTTCAATCACTTGAGAAGAATGTTGAAAATCTTCTCAAGTCTCAGTCCAACCTTGACACATACATGCAGAATCTTATGAAAGTGTCAACTGATTTTATTCAAAGAACAGATCAGCACCTGCTCATGAACTCTCAATCTATTGAGAATGTAGAGCAGCAGGTTGGACAACTAACAAATCAAATGAGCGAACGTGGCAAGGGCACTTTTCCAAGTCAACCCATAATAAATCTTAATGCCAGTTCCTCAAATTTGAATCAGTCGCATGTCCACCAATGCAATGCCATTCACACGCTTAGATCTGGCAAGCAAGTGGACAATAATGTAGCCATGCCTCCTGATCCCAATCCTACTATCTCGCAGGCTACATCACCTCTTCCACCCCTTTTTCCACAAGCATCTCCATCACCTCCATCACTGTCACGTACTCATTTGGAAGAACCTGTTCCTGAGCCGAAAGCACCATATCCAAATCGGCTTAGGAAGCCTTCATCGCAAGTAGAAAAGATTCTTGAAACATTTCAGTAGGTGAAGGTTAATATTCCACTCCTTGACATTATACAACAGGTTCCTACTTATGCTAAGTTCCTCAAAGATTTGTGTACTAAGAAACAAGCAAGAAACGTTCCTGAGAAAGTTTTTCTTACTGCTAATATATCACATATCCTCTCTAACTCCTTGCCTATCAAGTACAAAGATCCAAGTTCCCCTACAATATCATGCACCATTGGGAACACTACATTTGATAGGGCGTTGCTTGATTTAGGGGCAAGTGTCAACTTACTTCCTTACACTGTTTATCAGCAACTGGGGTTAGGAAAACTTCAACCTACTAAGGTCACATTACAGCTAGCTGATCGTTCAATTAAGAGACCACTTGGTATAGTTGAAGATGTGCTCATTAAGGTCGGCGAGTTTATTTTTCCTGTAGACTTTATTGTCTTAGAAACTGAGCCAATCTCCAATCCACGGAATCAAATTCCCATTATCTTGGGTAGACTATTCCTTGCAACATCAAATGCATTAAATGATTGTAGGAGTGGTCTCATGAAGT
Source organism: Dracaena cambodiana (assembly GCA_036321105.1). Taxonomy (NCBI): domain Eukaryota; kingdom Viridiplantae; phylum Streptophyta; class Magnoliopsida; order Asparagales; family Asparagaceae; genus Dracaena; species Dracaena cambodiana. The sequence continues at coordinate 18,194,237 of JAYEPQ010000010.1, forward strand.
TATCATTTGGGAATATGACTGTGGCATTGAACATATTTAATATGAATGAGCACGCAACGAGCTCCCTCATTGAGGTCAATATGATTCATAGTTTGCACTCTTATTCGACCTCTTGTACTGATGAACCCTCATTTAAGCAAATGTTCAAAGATAAGCTCATACTATTAGAAAAATTGGCACATACTAATTTTATATATGATGATACTTATACAAGTGTGCCTTTGGATTATGAGCATACTTTTGAGGATTTGTTTGCAGAGGAGCTCGCATTACTTCGTGAGTTAGAAGAGCCACCACCACATCCACTTGATCATATTACACTCTTCTCACCTCATGATATTTCTACATGTATGCTTGTTACTAATAATGATTGACAGGTTTATAATAAAGAATTCTTTAACCCAATTGCTAATGCTTACATGTGGACAAAGAAAAAGCGAGGACGGCATAAGAAACAGACAAGTAATCTCGTAACTTGTAGGATGATGATGAGATATAATAATGCACCCACTTTATGTTTAAAATGCACACACTATGAAAGTGGGAAGCGATTAAGAGGTCGTAACCGCTTTCCATGCGTTAATAGAGTGATGATATTGAGATCGTAACTTTTACGACTCTCATTATTTGTATAATAGTTTTCATATTTCTTTTACCACCAATGATTTGTGTATGAGGGCATACACAAGTTTAGGTGTGGGGGAATGTATTAGGAGATTTTTATTTTTATTTTTACTTTTTTTTTAGGATTCTTAGGATTTTATTTTTATTTTTTAATTTTAGGTTTTTGGGTTTCTTTATTTTACACTTTGGGTAGTTTTTAGAGTGACCAACAAAAAAAAAATTTCACAAAAAAAAAACTAATAAAAAACACAAAAAAAAATTATAAAAAAAATTTGTAAATCAATAGATCAAACTAATTACAGATAAAGGAACAAATTTAGATTTGAAATTGGATATGAGAGTAGATTGGACGATACACTTTGAATTTTATGAAAAAAGATTAAAATCCGAAAAATAAATATCGCTAACAGTAGTTTTGAGGCAAGTATACATCTATTTTTCACTTCACAATAGTTTATTAGGTTAAGGATAAAGCTGATAACGAATGAGCAAGCCTTCTCTCTCTAAACAAAGAAAAAAAAAGAAGTAAGAATAAAATAATGGGGTGAGCCTAGTATTAAGGTAATAGCCTCGAGAGTGAAAAAAAAAAGAGTATGATCTAAGTAATCGGGTATTTTGCGCCTAAGTAAGCGTAAATATTCGCATGGAAGGTGAAATATTCTTAAAGAGAAAAAAAAAGAGTATGAACTAAGTAATCGGGTATGTTGCGCCTAAGCAAGCGTGATATTCGCATGAAAGGTGAAATATTCTTAAAAAGAAAAAAAAAAGAGAAAAAAATTGTTATGAGAGAGTAGATGAATCATGAGTTATAGTTGGAGTCCAAAACCAAAGTAGACTATCACACATGCACGTAGATGTATAGGAGCTAATAGATTATATGTTAGTATGTATTGAAAGATAAGATATAAATTTTTGATTAAAATGATAAGTGTATCTGATATGACGCTTGATTTAAAAATTGATAATCTAAATGCGTTCTTGAGTTTGTATATTAGTGAGACCAATTGATGAAAATATTAAAAAAAAAAGATTTTTTTCTTTCTTTTGTATAAAATTTTTTATTTTTCTTAATTTTCGGTTATCCTTATTTTTCTTTTCTTTATTTCTTAATCTATCTTCTTCTTGAATTTTGTGGGTATATTTACTGCAAACCCTCATGAGACACAACTCGTCCATTAGGGTAACCTAGGGGTTTAAAGGCTTGTTGCACGTGCTAAGTGCAATCGCGATTCCTGCGAAAGTGAGTTAGTATTTTTTTTTCTTTTTAGGTTTAGGTTTTGCTCGAGGACTAGCAAAAGATAGGTGCGGGGTGTGATGAATATCATATATTATATTTTTCCTCTCATACTTTATCTATTTTTTGTATATAAATAAATACTACTTGGGTATTTTTTGTGTCTTTTGCAGGTAATCCGAATTATACAAGGAGAAGACATGAAACCAGAGTTGGACTAGGAAATCAAACGCCGAAAAGTTTCTAAAGCGGGCGAGACTACAACATCAAAGTACTGCAGGAAGTAGAAGTCAAATACAGTCAAGCAAGTAAAGAGTACAAGAGAAGATACTTCTGTAGAAGAAATATTAGCCCAATTGATCATAGCTGAGCCGCTAATTGGCGGTTTTTACCGCCAAATAGCTGCCAAACCGTGGCCTTCTCAGAGGAATTTTCATCATGGGCTTAAATGTAAATTTTTAGTTTTGGTGATTCTGTTAGAAATAGGGTTTGGTTTCCGAGGCCTATTTAGAGGCCGACCCTTGTATTTTGACGGGATTCTGGAATTTTTATGTTCGATTTTTCTGATCAATAAAGTTAGGGTTTTTGCTGAAGGTCGACGGCCACAACACCGTGTCCAGAGCTAACCCATTGTTCTTGAGAATTTTTATTTGCTTTCTGCATAAATTTAATTGCTTTCTATTTTAGAGTTTACCGCTTTCTAGATTAGGGTTTATCATTTTATGAATAAGAATTTGATCTACCTTAGTAAAAATCATGAGTAGCTAATTAGATTAGCTCTAAGATATAGATGAAGCTAAGATCCACCATGTAATTATTTTCTAATATTTTTCTTCTTAAATAAAATTAATAAAGCCATAATTTTTCAAATGAAAGATTAAAATACAAGGACCTGAAGTTTAGAACTTTGATAGGTTATACTTGAATTAGGATTCTTGATAATCTATGCTTAGTTAGGGTTTGGGGTTGCTAGTTTTATCTTTTTATTTGAATTATCTAAAAGATTTAGTTCATTTTTATAAGAAATAGTATCTTTTGATGAGTTATACTTGCACAACACTTGATAGCTCATGCTTAGGGTACTTTAAGTAAAAATTAAAGTAAAAAGATTGAATTTTTATGATAAAAGAAAATAATAGAAGTAAGAACATAGTTGGAAATTAGTGAATTTTAGATCCTAGGCTACTTAGATTAATCCGACTTCAACCTAGAAACTTTGGTTAGTCCGTTAGACTGTAGAGAAAGTAAGAAACGCAAAAACACCTGAGATCCCTTTGAGGCGACCTGTACAGCGCTACAACGATACTGTGCGCTTGCAGTAAATATAACACATCAACTTGCGTTAATCGCAAGATTTCTGAAGCTCGCATTAAATGCGAGGATAAATTTTTCCTAGAGCCAGCGTGTGATGGTGATTCTCCATGCGAGACTAATACTAAGCTTAGCGAGAAACGCGAAACTAGTAAGACTTGCATTAATCGCCAGATTTCTGAAGCTCGCGTTAAACACGAGGATAAACTTTTCCTAGAGCCAGCGTGTGATGGTGATTCTCCACGCGAGGTTAAGACTGAGCTTAGCGAGAAATGCGAAGCTAGTAAGACTTGCGTTAATCGCAAGATTTCTAAAGCTCGCGTTAAACGCGAGGATAAACTTTCCCTAGAGGCAGCGTGTGATGGTGATTCTCCACGTGAGGCTAATACTGAGCCTAGCGATAAACGCGAAGCCAGTAAGACTTGCGTTAATCACAAGATTTCTGACACTCGCGTAAACCGCAAGGATAAAATTTCCCTAGAGCCAGCGTGTGATTCTCCACGCGAGACTAAAACTGAGCCTAGCGATAAACGCGAAGCCAGTAACACTTGCGTTAATCGCGAGACTCGTCACCTTCGCGTAAATCATGAAGATGAGTGGCAAATTTGCGTTAATCGCAAAAATCACTCTAAACGCGAAATTATCGCCTGCGTAAATCGCAAAAGTAAGCCAGCATGCAAGAATTTTTCTCTACGCGAGGCTAATATCCCAGAAGTTAAACTTCTGCAGAGACGCCAAGCCAGTGTGAAACGCGAGGCTAGCGTGCAAAAACGCGAAGCTATTATTCAGCCCCGCATATCAAAATGCGAAGCTAATTCTCAGCTCCGCCTAAATCAACCTAAATATAGAATCAGGTTTGATAATTACACTATTGGATCAGGACTTGACTCTAATGATTCTAAGAAGGTTCAGTGGGCCCCTGGACCCCCTCAACAACCAGGTGGCCCCCACGATTCTTCGTCATCCGAGGTCACCAATCTCAGAAATTACTTGACAAAATGAGAAATATGACTCAAGCTCAGCCACACTCAACATGTCATTGTGAGCAGCTCATAACAGTCATATCTGCTGTATTGGATAATTGTTGTTGTACCAAGAAGAGAGTGTCTATATTTAATAGAATAACTGAGTCTCGTCAAGGTACTCCAAAGAGGAGAAAGAATGATCTGAGATACAAAATTAAAGAAAAAGAATTAAACGCAGTGACCTCAAATATGGTCGGTAAAGGCAAAAAGATTATGGAGAAAGAATATGAGTCAGATGCAGACGATGAAGAACCTCATCATTTCACCCAGCTCAAATCAGGCGCTGTCGCTCCTCGAAAATACAAAAAACTTGCAAAAGATTCTTATGATAATGACAGCGACAATTCAGCCATAACTTCCATACAATCTTGTGCATCCTTCCGATCACTGAAATCACACTCGCACGTGGTGGATAGGTCCGATGATATTGATCAGAGGATAGAAGCCCAAGAGCAGATGATTTGAGGTCAGCAAAAGGCCATTGATGACCTCAAACTAATGCTCCTAAAAGTAGTCGAAAATACCCAGAAGATAGCCGACAATAAGGCTAAAACTTCTTCGGAACCGTCACCTAAGACAAATGAAGAAACTAAAGAAGAAAAGGCTTATTCGGTGCATGAGGAGGATGACAAATATTCTTTCCATGATTTTCATGAAGAGAAGATGGAAAACCTACAGAAGCAACTAGATGCATTAATGCAAAAGAAAAAGCTAAACGAATCAGGGGTTTCAAGGTCATATCCGCTTGAGTGGGACTTTACCCCTTATCCAGAAAAATATAAACCCCTCAAATTGGAGTCATATGACGGGAAGGGGTCCCCAAGCCAACACTTATATTACTTTTTATCGCAGGCAGGTCATCAATGGGAAATGATCTCGTAATGACCAAAGTATTTGCGAGCACCCTGCGAGGGCCTGCCTTTACATGGTTTATGCAGTTGCCCTCGGGAACCATAAACTCTTGGTATGATGTCGAGAAGTAGTTCTTAGTGCGTTTCTTTGAGGATGATACCGAAATATCGGTTCATTCCCACCTTGCGACGAAACAAGGAGGAGAAGAAATAGTTAAAAACTTCATTGAACGCTTCAGGGAAAAATCCGTGTATTGTCGACACGGTATGACCTAGCAAATCCTGGTAGAAACCTGCAAGTATAACTTCAGGACTGGCGTGCTGATAAGAATGGGAGCTGTAGAGTTTAAAACTTGGAAAGATCTGTTAAAGTAGGGAGAGCAAGCGAAAAATATAATTTGCCGGATTGAGTAATCTCGTAGCACGAGAAACTCTATAAATAACAGGCCATATCCACAGAATCCTAAAAATAAAAGGAAGGCTGTGATGGCGACAGTTGCAGATCCGAAGCAAAACCTCAAAATCCGAGAGGTGCAGGTCAAAATAGACACCGACAAGATAGAACTTATACATTCAAGACGGAGCAGACAAGTACTCTATTCCATCTCCTTTTCAGGAAGGGTATGTTAAAACTTCCGGAAAATCGAAAACCAGAAGACGCTGGTAAAACCTACGACCCTAACTATTGCCTGTACCATCGGAGTGTCGAGCACCCAACTAAGGATTGCTATCCTCTTAAGAACCAAATTCAGGCATTGATAGAAGCCGGGATTCTTACACTTAAAGAAGAACAGAAGAAAGTTTCTGCAAATATGGTAACTTTAGTAGTAGGAACCAATGAGTTCCCTGCCAGAGCAATCCATTTACCAGTAGGAAAGCCAATATTGACACCAAGCACGGGCAGCCCGCACTTACAAATTGGCCCCTTGGGTACGCTCCGAACCACAGCTGTGACAAAGTCATTCTCATTGGCTAACAGTCAGATTTGGCTAGGGGTGCCGAAAAAATTGACGATGATTAATATCATGTTGCTTCCGCTACTTTTACTATCCATTAGAATGGCTAATTGAGTGCTAAAAAAAATTGCCCAATGCTGTTAAAGTAGTGGGAAGAGGAGATCAAGTTCTTCGCTAATCCTATCATACTGGGGGTAAAACTATGAAATTAATTACCTGTTAAAGTGGCGGGAAGAGGAGATCAAGTTCCTCACTAACCCTATCATACTGGGAGTAAAAGTATAAAATTAATTGCCTGTTAAAGCGGCGGGAAGAGGAGATCAAGTTCCTCACCAGATCCATTTATAGCTGGGGGTTTGCTAAAAATTTCGTGGACCTGTCATGTTAAACTCTTATCTCTGACAGTGAGATGTAGTTCAAGTTACGCGTAAAAGTCTTGAACCGTCTCTACCAAACTCTAGGCATGTGTAATTAGGCACCTCTGCCGAAATCTAATGATCATGACCCGATTATCTTGGCGTGTGCAGTTCAAGTTATGCATGAGAGCCTTGAACCGCCTCCATCAAAGTTTCAAGCATGTGCGATTAAGCACCTCTATCGAATTTCATGATCTTAACCTGATCACAAAATTGAAGATCCAAAGTATTTCAAAATTTGCTAAGTTCTAAACCATTTTGAAAACTTTGGAGGGGATTCTGTTGGCAGTGAAAATTTCTAAGTAAAAAGGAATTTCCACACAGAACGCGGAGCTAACTCCGTAGCTCTGCGTTTGGCTATTTTAGCCTCACGTTTGAGCAAAACGCGGAGCTAATGCATAACTCCGTGTTCTGATGAATTTAGCTCCGCGTTAACTCCGAGTGAGCAGATTTCATTAGAATTTCAAATTGATTGTGATTGAGATTTGGACTTATCTAATATCTAAATTGAGTCCAATTAGAATCCTAAATTGATTGTGATTGAGATTTGAGCCTATACAATACCCAAATTGAGTCCAATCAGAATTCCAAATCAAGATATTTAAATCAATATTAAATATTTGATTAGAATCCTTGATGAATACAAAAACCTTCTTTTTCTATTCCTATGAAAATCTTTATTCCTATTCATATGGAAACTCTCATAACCACTAAAGTGTATAAATACCCTCTTTGAGGAGACTTTAGAGATCATCAATCAATAATAGATCAATCCATAGATGATTATCAAACTTTAAGAGATCTTTTGAAAGTTTTGTGAAGTTCGAGTTACGCGTGAGAGTTTTGAACGAATCAAGACCAGAGAAGATCATCCAAAGTCGGCTGGCATCTTCTTCATCAAGAGCAAGAAGACTATCGTCGTCAAATAGTTCAAAGGAACTACTACTTAGATCCCATTGCCACATAGATCCCACGATATCATTGTAAAAGAGAGCGATAGATTATAAATCCTCTCGTTTATTCTTTTTCTTGTTCTCTTTCGTTGTAATCTAAGTTGTATTCAATGGAAGGAAAGCAAATTTCTGCTGCGAACAGATCGAATCTAGTCCAGATTACTCATTAATTATGACACCCCAAATCATACTGGTGGGTCCGAGTATGTATCCGAATAATAGGTAGGGTGTCACCAACGGGCACTCTCAATACCGGAGTGTATGAGGCCATTTATTCTTTTTCATACAATCACATGTAAGAGATATGAAAGTACGCAAAAATAAAATAAGTACCATAGGTCTGAATATATCTGCCACAATATCCTATGCATGAATATAATAATATCTAAATATATATAGAAGCAATAAATAATATGTATATCAAAAAGTTGCTCAAGTATAGTCAAGAACAATATCAAAACAAAGCAATATAAGTACTAAATAAATATAAGAGTGTTTAGATACTATAAACATAACTAAGAAGTAGAATATATATGCGCATGCAAACCAAAATGATATATATATATATATATATATATATATAAAGGATAGAGATCCTATGAGAAGCGGGCTAGTGGTGCTCTACCTGCTACTGAAAGTAGGGTTGCTCAAGTGGTTGGTCCTCCTCCTATGCTCCACTATCTCGACTGGTAGATCTAAAGTGTGATAATTTTTGGGGTCAGAATCCAAATAAGAATATAAACCCAATCCCATGCAATTATATAGATCCATATAAAAATGTGTGGCATATTAGCAAGAACAATAATATGGTTGTAGGTACATAAATCTTGAATTATGCAAAATATAATATGAATCAGGACATGCATGGCATATATAGCATAATATGATCAAGCAACAAATTATGCAAAATATAATATGAATCATGAAGTATATGATGTATATACTATAACATGATCATGCGTATGAATCATGAAGTACAAGGTATGAATAATGTAACATGATCAAACAAATGGATCAAATTATATCTTCTAGTTTGGAACTGAATTGTGCGAGTATTCACGTGTTCTAAAAGTATATCTTACATATTTGGTGACACGGCCCCAAGACCAATCACCTACGAATCGGATTCCGCGTCACTGGGCACACTAGATATCCCGTGCATACTCGATATCACTGCCTCAAATACCAGTCTCCACTGGAGCTGGATGATGTCCTTGTAAGGACACAAGAACAAAAAAAACTGATAGTGTTAGTACACAGATAGGCAGATGCATCTCAAACGAAACACGAGACTTCTATAATACGTGTTTCATTCCACTATTTATTTTTCCATACCCACAATGTAGCAATTACTAAGTATCAATATATCAAGGTGTTATATATAATTAGGGTACATGTATATATAGCTAGGCAAAAATAAAACGACATGTACATCAATACTGACAAGCAAAAAAGTAATACTGGAAAGTAGAAGAGTCATTAAACATGTTCACGTGCGTGAGATATCATTTTCAAGTAAAAAATATTTACATGTAAATTAAACGTATGTGCATGTATATCATATCTTGTATCAAGTGGTATATATACAAATATGGAATGTATACCAAGACATGAGTTATAATAGGTCTAAAATAAATATGTATAGATAATAACAAGAGTGATTAAATATACGCACTTATGTATCATATTAGTAATGAAGCAGTATATACACAGACATGATACATATACTTATATTGCTACAACTTAGTAGACATGTTAGACTTTCAGGTCTTATTTTACTAGCATAAAATGGAATTAGTGGTTAAAATTTTATACAATTGTAGAAAATTCAATTATTTTTTAATAAATTTTAAATGAGCTTAATTAGAATTCTAAATCAAAAGTTATGGTTGTTTTACCATAGTCATGTTACTACTGCTATGGACCTGGTATAGCTAAAATTTTCAGATTATTTCTTATCAAGATAAAATTAAATTTAGAGCCTAAGATCTTAATCAATTTTAGATAAATCAATTAGCTTTGTAGTAAAAGTTGAATGAACTCAATTAGAGTTCTAGAGCAAAAGTTATATCCAATTTACCATAGGCTTGCTTCGATAATCTGTTGACCTGATACAATAGTAAGTCATGATTTTCTAGGCTATTTTTTGCTAGGAAAGTGACAAAATTAGGATCCGCTATAATTAGATAAATTATAAATTAGTGAATATTATTTTTAATGGTATTAGAATGAGATAAATCAGAGTTAAGATGACAAAGTTACAGAAGTTTTAAGATAGACTGTTGTGTATATATGGACAGCGATACAATATGTTTACTAATGACATGTACGATATGATACATGCAATGAAACTCAAGATATATAAGTGAGAACATATATAATTTTTAAATTATATTAATACTACTTTTGATATCATATGTAAGAAGATTAAATTAAAAAATTACATGTTTGAAGGATTTGAGTGTATTCTCGTCTTTTATTGAACCCAAATCAAAAAAGAATTGATATTGATGCGATAACTCTTCTAAAGTAGAGAAATTTTTTAAGAATCACTCTAGAGAATAAGCATAGATATTGGAGAAGTTTTTCCTATATTGGTGATTAGAGCTTATTTTAAAACACACGTAACTAGAACTCCATATCTATATTACATATTTTTAGCACACGTAAAATAAATATTCTTAATAAACATAAACTATGTTCATAGAATAAATAGCCATGGTTTATTCTTAGATATAGAATTCATTATAGATAGCCCTTTTTAAACAAGATTTATACAAGTATATAAAATCCATAATGGGATACCATGCAATAAACATGATACGATTGTAGTGAGTAAGTGTGCACACAATCATGATAACATCATGTAACAAATTATGGTTACCATAAATAAATCAAGTATAGAGAGAAAGGGAATAGAGAAGTGCTACTTACCTTTTTTTTACAACTTGGAAAATAAACCCTGAATTTCCTGTTACAGCTAGCCAAGAGAGAGCGTGGGTTTTACATGTATTCTTTTTTTCCCTTTTTAAAGGAAAGAGAAATGAAAGGGAAGGAGGGATTTTATTACGGTCTAAATGACATGTTTGTAATTATGTCAAACTTCATGTTGAAGGAACCATTCTATTACCACATTATCCCTATACCCGTGCTATATCACTCTCTTGCAATGATAGCACATAACCAACTTTGACTTGGGGACCATTATAAATTAATATAAGAAATGAGACGTTTCTAAGGTAATTTACTTATACTTTTTATTTATTTAGTATTTTATTATTTACAGTTCTGATCAATATTTTTTAAATATTACCAAATTAATCTACATTGTAGCGGTCAATGAGAGAAATACTAAGAAATTATTCATATATTGTTTTGATATCCAGAATGAGAAATATAAATTATTAAATTCATTACAAAAATAATATAATTAATGGCAATTAGAAAAATTTGGAGATTTTTTTTGAGTTTTCGAGAAAATTTCTAAAATTACAAATACTATAAAATCCATAACGTCGAAAATAAAATGTCATTTGGAGTTATAGATTTTAAATTACAATCACTAAAAGTCATTTTGATATCAAATTGACCCTTAATAGCCCTAATTTTGCATGATTAGACCTAAAGAAAGCATACAAGTAGCAAAAATTTTAGAATATTACAATCAGCACCAACAACAACAATAGTAGTGGATTCCACTACCCCTATAGCTACAAAGACTTATGGTGCCACCTCAAAAGAGACATATGAGGTCTCTTTAGATAGATTCTACGCTTGTCACTCAGTGACAAGCTTTCCAGAGGGCACAAGCAGGAGGGAACCAGAGACAGGGGCAGGGAGCAGGCAATGAGATCATAGTATTATGGTAGGTATTATCTTGGTTTATGCTACATCGCACTTAATTTATTTAATTCTAGAGCATCTTATAGTTTTTTATGATCTATATTTGTTTCTTACATTACATTTCTTATGATAACTTGTCTACAGTTTGGAATATCAATAGTGAAAATGTGACGATTATAGCTAGTATTGAGTGTAAATTGTGTCTCTTAGTGGTTTGTGGAAGGAAGTTCTATGCAACCTTTTAATGATTGATTCTACGGAATATGATACCATACTAAGAATGGATTGCCTCAGCACTTTCATGAAATAATAAATTGCAAAAGGAGTATTGTGCTCGGAATTTCTAAGCACCTAGAGTTTAAGTTCCTTGGTAGTAGCAAATCTTTGGAACCGGGTGTATATAGGATAAGCCGACAAGTGGAGTCTTAATAGTCTTGAACGCTAAGGAGAAGCCAATTTTAGTAGTATGTGAATATTTGGATGTTTTTCCTAATGAGTTACCTCGGTTACCTCTAGAGAGGGAGGTGGAGTTTGCCATAGATCTTGTACTTGATACAACGATTATTTCTAAAATATCTTACTAGATGGGACCTACAGAACTAGTAAAAGTGAAAAAGCAATTGGAGCAGGTAAAGAGTCTGAGTTTCACTCAGCCAAGTACATCACCTTCGGGAGCCCCAATATTGTTTATGAACAAGAGAGCTGGCAACAAGAGATTGTGCATTGACTAGGAGGGTTAAAACCGAGTCAAGATCAAGAATAAGTCCCAGATTCCTCGGATTGATGATTTGTTTGATCAATTTAATAGAGCCAAGGTGTTTTATAAGTTAGACTATTTATCCAGATATCATCAAGTGAGAGGGAAGGCAGCTGATATTTAGAATTTGCTTTCAGAATCCGTTATAGCCACTATGAAGATTCCATAATGACATTCAGTATGACGAATTTATAAATGTAATGAACATGATATTTATAGATATAATGAACAGGGTATTTGCACCGTATTTAGATCACTTTGCGGTGTTTTTATAGATGATATTTTGGTGTACTCCAAGACTCGGGAGGATCATGAAAAGTATTTTTGAGAACAGTGTTGCTGACCCCAAGAAAGGAGATATCATTCGGAAAATTGAGTAAGTGTGAGTTCTGGTTGGACAGAATATCCTTCCTGGCACATGTTTTGGGAGAAAGAATTTTGGTGGATTCCAAGAAAGTGGAGTTAGTGAAGGATTGGTATACTCCTATATCAGTGACAGTAGTAAGAAGTTTTCTAGGATTGGTTGGTTATAAGAAGTTTGTGCAGAATTTTTCAAAGACAACAAGGCTTTTAACCAAATTTTGCAGACGGGAGAGAAGTATATCAGAACCGAGGAGTGCTATGCATTTTATGATTTGAAGCACAAATTAGCTACGATGTTAGTATTGACAATACTAGATGGATCTAGAGAAATGGTGTTATACAGTGATGCATTAGAGAACAGTCTACAATTAGTTATTATGCAGAGTAGTAAGGTAGTTACTTATGCCTCTAGATAGCTCAGGCCTCATAAGACGAATTATCCTACCATGATTTGGAGTTAATAGTAATTATCTTTGCTTTGAAGATCTGAAGACACTACTTATTGGGTGATAGGATGGAGATATATATAGATCACAAGATGTTTGAAATACATCTTTACCCAGAAGGAGATCAACATGAAGTAAAGAAGGTGGTTAGAGTTAATGGTCAACTATGATATTGATTTGCAATACTATCCCAATAAATTAAATGGTGTATTGGATATATTGAGTAAAAAATGATAGCCATATATCTTACCTAGCAGATAGAGTCGCTAAAGAATACGATGAGTTTGGGTTTGGAAGTAACTATACCAGGGACTTCGAGTCATGATGATTCTAATTCAATCCAGCTTAAATAAGGAGATTAAGGCAACATCCCCAAGTGATAGTCAGCTTCAAAAGATTTTGGAACAAGTAAAGGCACGTTTGAGATCATATTTTTCAGTTCATTCCGATAGATCACTTCGATATGGTAACAGGTTGTGTGCATGCAAGGAAGATGTCAACAATAGGTTTTGATAGAGCTCATGGTTTGGCATATTTGATACACTCTGGAAGTTAAATTGTTGAAAGTTATGAAGGAACACTTTTGGTGAAACAGGATGAAGATATTGACAGTCAATTATGTATCAAGGTGGCTAGAGTATCAACAGGTTAAGACTGAATACGAAAGGTTAGGAGAACTTCTTCAGCCACTCTCTATACCGGAATGAAAGTTTGAGAAACTAACCATGTACTTTGTGACAGCTCTTCTCCATAACTCTAAGGGGAATAATGCTACATGGGTTATAATAGATTGTCTTATAAAGTCGGTTTATTTTATACCATTTTGTGCAAACCAGAGCATGAAAACTTTGGCATATTTAGAAAGAGGTCAAGTTGCATGAGTTTCAACTGAGATTGTCATAGAGATATACAAGGTTAGGTTGTAGTATCATACCAGGTTGTAGGAAAATTTAGGCAGTTGACTGAGTTTCGATACTTCTTATTATCTAAGATAGATGGACAGTTAGAAAGGATGATATAGATATTGGAAGATATATTGAGGGCATGTACTACAGACTTTAGTGGACCTTGGAAGGACCATTTGCATTTGGTAGAGTTCTCATACAATAACAACTATCATTCAAATATCAAGATGGCACCATTGAAGGTTATATATGGGAGGAAGTGATAATTACTATTGCGTTGGGATAATGTGGGTGAGAGGAGACTATTGGAACTAAGTTTCTAACCTAGGCAGTGGATAAGTTGCAAGTGGTGAGAGAGTATTTAAAGGCAGTATAGGATCGACAAAAGATTTAGGTACATTTACACTAAAGGCCTTTGGAGTTTGAAATTGGAAGCAAAGATTTTCTTAAGATATCACAAACTCAAAGAGTTATTCACTTCGGTAAACATGGAAAGTTGAATCCTCGTTTCATTGGTCCATTTAAAAATGTTGAGAGAGTTGTGGCTTACTAATTGGTATTACCCTCATTTTTGGAATGTGTGCAGAATGTGTTTCACATATAACAATTAAGATGATATATTCTAGAAAAAAGTCATACGTTGGATCATTCAGAGCTAAACTTGGACGTGGATCTATCTTTCTAGACGAAACCAGTTGCGATTCTGGATCATAAGATAAAATGCTGAAAAACCCACCAATTCCACTTGTTTTAGTTGTTTAGGATTGTCATTGCAAGGAGATGAAGAAAGAAGAGGATAGTCGGAAACCATACCCTTTCCTTTTTCTCAATTTAGGTAGTTTATGCTTTTTGCCCTTGTGTTTATCTTTAAATTTTATGGACAAAATTTTCTTTAAGTTGGGTAAATTGTAATGCCCCAGCCTGAAACAACACTTTTAAATTCTTACAAAATGAGAAATTTATTTTCATACCTGTTATTAATTGATAAATCATTAATAGTAACTAATTAGTTTCCTTATGGACCCAAAAGTCAATTCAATAACTACCACTTAATTAGATTTGATTGGAGGGATTGGATTCCATAAATTGAAATTTAACTTTGACCCTAACAATCGCTATCATATCCAACAGCCTTCTTAACTTAACCCCTCTCCAAGGAAAAAAAATAGAAAAATGATAGAGAAGATCGGAAAGTGAAAGGAGAATAAATCGGTAGAGACAAGGCTAATCCTAACTCTCTCTTTATTTATTTTTATGTTAATTCAAATTCCACAAAGAGTAGAAGAAAATATTTCCCCCACTTTCCTCTTTCTTCTAATTACTATTTGTGAGGATAACCCTAGTTTTTTTATTGATCATCAACATGAAAATATGATAAGTTAGAAAATAATTTTTAGAAGCACGTTTTTTATGACCATGTTATTTAGGTACATGTGCTCACTATCTATTCTTGTTAAAAATCTAACTTTTGTTCATTTATTTCTAATAATATAATCATGTTAAAAATAACTTAAATTCTTTCTCTTTTATATGTTGTTCTTATGATAAAATACGACTATCATATGATTTAACAAAAATCCAATTTTGTGTTCGATCTGTGTTTTAATATATATTGTTAAAAAAACAAAACATATCTCAGTTCCATGATAGAGGGATGCAGTGTTAGCACGATCAATAATCCAAAACAACAGCGATGCTCTGTCAAAAAAGACAGTGGGCCGCAGCCAATGACCAAAGCAATCGTAGTGATCAGTCATGTATGGCAGTGAATCATCATCAATGACGGTCTATCACCATCGACAATGATATGTTGTTGTCACTGTGACAGTGTGCATCTGTGTTTTCAGCATTGAATTTCTCATTTGCTCTTGTTATAATATGTACCATGATAAAAAGAAACTGATGTATACATGTAGTCATTTATCTAGTGTCTTATATGATAATTATAAAATAATTACGCTTATTATATAAAATAGAATCATGGGGTTAAAGGGAGACTAAAAGAAAGGTCTACCATGCCTCGCTTTTGATATGCGGTATATGAGTACGCATAATATGTACCAACAACATATTCAATATAAATATACTAAAGTCTCCGATAGAATAATAAGAATCAAAATAATCTATAATTAGCCATAGTTTCCATCTCAAAAATTTAGCTATGTTTACTTTATAGATTCATGATAATTATTATAAATCTTACTACTCTTATCTCATATCCTGTGGAACTATTCGACATAGGATATTACATTATTTCCTTCTTTGAAGATGTGACGTCCTTATTAGAGGGGCACAGTAACATATTTATACTTCACCAAGCAATGTGAAATTCTAACGGTGGATAGTTCCATGCAATCCTGCTGGCGTCTGACTCTAATACCATTATAACACCTGTTACACCCCTCTTTCGATATACGGCATACAAATACGTATAACATGTACCAGTAACAAATTTAATTTGAATATGAGAGAGCATCCAGTAGAATAATAAAAATTATAATAGTTTATAATTAGCTATGGATTACTTTCTCGAAAAGACTACCTACGATTACTTTATTAATATATGAGAATCATTATAAACCACACTAATTCTTATCTCATATCTAACATAGGACTATTTCAAGGTGGGATATTGCAAGAACAGTATGTATATTTTGGGAGTTTATTTTATAAGGTTGTGGAAACTTAAGTATCGGACCATGTATTAGCATTACTATTTACAGGACAATGCCCCTAGAGTTTGTATTCATCAGAGTTCATGTTTCTATTAGTGTCTAGAGGTATGTCATGGGGCAGTACTAAGAATTAGGGTCATGGTCTCGAATATGTATAAGATACTCATAAAATATTTGGGACATTCCTCTTAATAGTTCTAAGTTTCATTTATATATACCACTAATGGCACATTGCTTGTATTACTTACACTCTTAATCATTTTATTATTAATAATATTATTATTATTATAACATAATAACTAAATACCATGCATATTCTTCTGCTTACTTCACATCACTACATTCAAGACAAACATGGTATAATCAAATAACTTACACTATTCAAGACATGATATTTATGATACATTTATATGTGGTTTACATTATTTATGTGTTGTTTATTTACAAAGATAGCCTCTTTATTTGCTATGTATTCCTTTTTTATGCTCTTGTTTGGTCGTTCTAGCGATCTTGTTATGGCATGCCTAGATAATCTTGACCGACATGTAACAAGGAAAAAGAAATCTTAGAATTTCAAGTTGCACTTCAAGAGACTAGTAGATAACCAATCGGTAGTTTTGTTATGACAATTTTATAGAAGGACTTAACCTTTGCATCAATCTATTTCCTTTTAATGAAGGTGACAGTTGCATCCTTATTTATTTCTGTCATTCAGGCCTCGAGTTATGAGTTGTAATGATTATTTTGATTTATTTGGATCGCCTCATTTAGAGTTATTGGATTTTATTTGTTTGAATTGATAATTCCTATATATTCATATCACTAATGATTCAAAAATATGTGTTCGTATTTTTGTGATAGTAGATATATATTATTCTCTGGTATTTTTGGCTTGATGTATTTATTGAAATACGTCAACGCAATACTAAACGTACCTTGAGATGCATAATGTTACAGTATATGTGAGAGAGAGGGAAGGAGTGAGAGGTGGATATATATATATATATATATATATAGAGAGAGAGAGAGAGAGAGAGAGAGAGAGAGAGAGAGAGAGAGAGAGAGCACCCATCATTTCTATGTTCATTCATAGGGAATGTTGATTAACTTAGCTCATTATATCCTATACTTCCAGAGGATAATTCAGATTCGATCTCAATAAAGTTGATAAGAGGACTTAACTAGGACAATTAATTAGGTTATTTTATTATGAAGAAAGCTTTACCTTCAATAAGGAAAGAAACTTTTGTAATGGAGCTAAGGGTAATGATGGTTTGTATCCCCTCGAAGGAAAGAAAGTAATCTCCCAATCTCATTTTCTTTTTCTCATACTTTTAGTTAGTCAAAATTGACTAAACCACTGTTGAATGAATTCGTACTGGCATATTCAGAGCATTTTAGTGAGTCCTTCATTAAAATAAAAACATATAATACAAAACAAAAAGTATCTATTTTTATATTAAGATATAAATATAACATTAGGAAATTTTCATTGTATTATGATTAAGAGATATTTTAGTTGGATATATAGAATATTTAGAAAAGTTTTCTTCAATCTTTCTTTGATAGGAGTCAAAATCGTTATCACTTCCAAGCCTTCTATCTAAAACTAGAGTTTGTTACAGATAGGAAATAGAGTTGGAAAATAGAAATAGAGTTGCAGCTGCAGTTTCAGTTGTTTGGTTTGTTACAACTTTTTAATGTAAGTTATAGAAACCAAATAGTTGTAAAAAGAGGTGTAACTGTAATTCTAATTTTATGTTCCCACTCTTCTACCCAACCAAATAATATATAAAATTTAGCTCTATGTCCTAGAGCTCAACACTTTCTAGGAATATCGCAGGCCCAAGCTCAATGCTCTCATTTAACTTTTATAATCCAAGGTGAAAGGGGGAGATTCTAAACAAGCACACAACTTGATTTAGTGAGCACCATTTGCTTAGTTTGCTTAATGAGCACTACATCTATTTCAAATTTACTTGGTGAGCACCATTCTTATTTCAATTTTAATCCTATTCTTATTTTTACATAGAGAGCACCGCGTCATCTCAAAACCAAAAAATTGACTTTCTAAACCCCCCGCTCCACCGTATGATCTGCCAACACCCTCTCCCGCTCCGCCGGTCTGTCCCCTCTCACATGCCACCTGTACTGTTCCCTAATCTGCCGCTTCATCCCCCATTCCACCTTTTCGTTCTGCCCCATGATGTGCCCGCACCCTCCCCTGACGATGTGCTCGCAAGCCGCTCCTTCTCACGATCTGGCTGTGATCTGCCTACACTCTCAAGATACGACTCCTCTATTTTCTCTAATTTCACGCCTTTTCTCTTTGCGTATTTTTGTTGTTACTAGGGTTTACTTGTTTCTAATATGAAATTTTTACTAGGTTTAGGGTTTTCTTTTCCTTACTTTAATTTTCTCTAATGTCGCCTGCACCGTCTCTCAATGCTTTTCATCCCTAAAACCTAGAGACAGGACACAATGTCATTTGGTCTGCTTAAAAAAAAAAAAAACTCTTTCTAATTCTTTTAATTTCAATTTAACAATCAAAATTTGCTTCAAATTGAGTAAAAAGGTTAATAAATACCTCTTACTAAATAAGGAGAATCACCCAATAAAACTAATTTTATATTAGTTTTCTCCATTTTCTTCAATTCCTTTGCTCCATGAATAATAACTTCTTATTTTGTCTTTGCAAACAAAAATTGCTTCAAATCAATACTATGCACTACTCTCATGGGGATTTAGGGTTTACAAGCTTTTTTTTTTTTTTTATTTTTTGGATTTGGATGTGCGGGAGAAAAAGATTAGGGTGGGAAAGAAGAAACGGATGAAGGGTAATTGTGTAAAAAAACAGTATAGTTGTATTTATTTTTAAGCTTGGGAATTGTGCTAACTAAGTCTCATGTGCCCATTTAGAATTTCCCGAAAAAGTCGGCGGGCACGCATCTGCCCCTGCAAGCAGAGCCAGAGGGTTTGTTTCGAAACCCATAGCAAAGCGAAGAAAATACGACCCAAGGAAAAAAAAAGAAAAGAAAAGAAAAGAAAATAAAACCAGCGGGGCAGGGGAAAAAAAAATTTGAAAGAGCTTGAAGAGTTAGAGATCAATTTTGAACTGAGATAGCTTTCGCGCGCTCTCTCGCTCACTCTCGCTGGCCATGGCGTCTCCAGTGGAGATCCCTCCCTCCTTGGACGACGCTGAGAAGGCGAAGACGCTGATCGGGGCCCTTAATTTGATTTCTCGAAACCTCCCGCTGCCTCCCGATGTGTTCAGTGCGGTCTCGTCGATCTATTTCGACGGAGAGGACGAAGATGGGACCAAGGAGATATTGAAAGAGGAAAGAGGAGATGAGGCGATGGCGAAAGTTTCAGAACAAGAAAGGGGCGATTCGGCCGGTGGATATGAAGATTCAGTATGGTTCTTGTTTTTCTTTGCCTCTTTGACTTCTTGATTTTGGTTACAGTTTTTTGTGTGATTTGTTGGGGGCTAGGAAGGATCTAGGTTTTTGGATGAAATTTTTAATTTTTTGGGATTTAATTTTGGAAAGTTAGTTTTTTTTTTTTTTTTTTTTTTTTTTTTTTTTTTTTTTTTTTTGGATAGGTTTTTTGAGGGTTGAAGATGATAGATTGTTATTGACTGTTGATTTATCTTATGGTGGAGGTTTTATGGTCATCTAAATCCTTTGGAGTTATGATGAAATATGGGTTTTTATTGCTTGAGTATGGTGAATTTAAGGGGATATAACATGCCTGGTGGCCTTCGCATTGAAGAACAACTCGGTGATACCTGCAGCATGGCTAGATATTTAAAAGAGCACAAAGATAAGAAATATAAGAAATAGAGAGAAGAAGAGAGAAGAAAGGGAAAGTGAGAAAGAAGAATCAAGAGTTCATTCTATTAGGTGAGGATTACAATTACCCAAATTGAGCTATATACTCTCATCTCTCATAGGCATCAAACTCACCCCTTACTTTCTCTTCATTCATATATCGATGGCTAATATTGTTGTTTCCTCCCTTCTTTCTCCTATCGCAGCGATGGGCAGCGATGGGCTTGAGCCTTGATTACTAATTCGATCTGGCTTGATCAAAGAGCCGCTTGGACTATTTTAGGCCTCGACTGTCCTCCCTCCTTAAGAATCAACTTCGTCCTCAAAGTTGAACACTGCCACCCCGGCTTGCGTCATAATCATCTGTCTTCCTCCATTTGATAAGAACTTGGCTGGCAGTGTGGTTGTCTTTCTTCGCCCTCCTATGACCCAAGACCTACTCAGGTTCTTTTTCTTTGCACTCCCAAAAAGGCCTGTGAAACAACACCCTTGCATCTCCAAGACGGCCAATGTTGTTTGCTACAAAAAGTAGTAGCGAGCATATGCTTTGAGGAGGATGACAAGGACTATAAACATGAAGTTGAAGATGTGATAGAGCTAGTTCAGCCACATCGATGTTAATAAAAATTCTATGAAATACCACCAAAAGGAGCAAGGGGTGCCGAGGAAACTGAATTGATGGCGAAGGCCCTTCCGGTGGCAGGAGTTGTGTTTCCTGCAGCATCCAAGGTAGCCTTCTCTCACAAATTCTATGACTCATTTTCACTACTTCTGCAACTCCTGCAGCATTAACCCTGATTGAATCATAGGCATCAATTGCCAAGCAAGTAGTGATGGTGTTTACCATACCAAGAGCAACAACCACAATTCTGTATATTATAGTAAAGCTAAAACTAACAAACATACCAACAACATAGGATGACTATGTATGAGCTGAAAAGATCAGAATCCATTCCAAAAATATCACCAAAGTGGTCACCAATATTGATGCCTATCACAGCTAGATTTCTCTGGTGATCCATTGATGCGTCCTTTTTGACCTTGCTAATAAGATCATCACCAACATCAACAATCTTTGCACGAACACCAACAACAACTCTTCCAAAGGAAGCTATGGATGATCCACAAAGCTCATAACTAATAATAGCCTCAAAAAACCCTAACCAACCCTAACCAAGATAGAGTTTAAATAGGTTGATGGCAATGAACAATACATGAAACCCATTGGCAGCAAGTAGCTCATCATCACACCCAATGGAATGTTGTGATTACAACCTTTCTGACTCCCTTCTTTGCTTCTAAGGGAGTCCTTGCGTTAGCATAAGTGATTCCTACAAAGGAAGTCAAAAACACAAAGTTAGACTTACAGTAAAAGTCAACACAAAGTAAGACGAGTAAATTCTTTCTTCGTGAGACTGGTTATCCTCCGCTACATTTTATTCGTTTTATACTCAGGTGATGCTTTAGGAATAGTTGTCCTGTCAACCAATGATAATTCATCTCTGCCATCTATTGAACTCAACAAATCTTCTAGCAACATGATGCTTGCTCAACATTTTATCACCTTACATGCACCTTCCATGCTCCCACATCTCGCATACATGTCAACACGAGCCATTAGTAAGAACACTCATAATTCAAATCATATTTGTAAACAAGGAGAAAAATTGTGTGATCCACCACATTTGTGTTGCTCAACTCCAAATTATGGAAATCTTTCTTTGATTTGTCAAGACTAAAATACCCTTTCTTAAACGTCTCTCTCACCTTCATACAAAGCTCCGGATCAACAACCAATTCAATAACCAATCTTGTTTGGCCCAAGCTACTCTTAACTCATAGACTGAATAAACATGGAAGCAGGCAATGTAGAGATAACAAAAACCTTCTCTTTGCCATTGCTTATTGATGCTCTTATAACTATTTTCTTAACCTTAACAATCAAGCTCATTTCTACCTGACCTCCTGAATGCAAAGACTAAACAAACTCTCTAATGCTAGCATTAATGGTCAGAATTTGTGCAAAGAACCTCAAGTCAACCTCATTCTCATCAGTCTCTCCTTAATTGAAAGCCCATCAACCAACACCATCGAAGTAGAAGTCTTCTTGCAAAAGAAGGGAATAACCTCTTCACTCTTTTTCATACTAGATAAACTCCCATAACTAATTTTCTCACGAACAGTTAGCATGGAATCAAACATCTATCTTTTATCAGGAGCTTGAATGTGATAACAATTACTCCCATCCCGAATACATTCAAACTTCTCAAAATTGTTAAACAGTTCGGAACCAGCCTTCTCTTTTCCGAAATCCTAAACGAAATCCCCAAACATGTTGGTGTCTTTCTCATTAAACTCCATACTCTTTTTCATAGATCAAATTAGAAACTCCATAGTTTTTGGACTTTTCAGTCTCATTCTCCATTTCTCATTTAAAAAAACTTATCAATTTTCACCCGTGTTTTGGACAACAATCATGGATTTCTCTCCAGGACCATAACTGGAGGACCACAACTTGGTGCTTACCTTCCCGAGGAGCCAAGACTGCTTGAGGGCGGAGTTAGTCTCGCAGCACTTGGCTTCTGCATTGTTGAAGGTTCGTCGTCGTTCGTAATGAGGTCACAAGAAAATATAAGGTAATAAGAAAAACATGGCAAATACCGTTACTATTATTTGACCCCAATCTCGAGGACCTTGGGATCATAAGAGGTCTGTTTGGAAATTCCAACAAACACTTAGCATGTGAGATGATATTAAGAAGTTGGATTTCTTATGCTGGAGATGAAGACATCTATTGTGGAGGATTGCGGGCCTGGATCCGGAGCTACAATTGATGATATAGAGGGTTGAGTCTTCATGTCTGTGATTGCGATAGGATTGTGGGGATGAGGAAATCGGGTCATTGGCCGGGAACAAAATCTGGATAGCTACATGTCTCGGCAAAAATAATGTCAACAACATTTTGTCTTCAATATGTATCAGTATTAACTTCTTCATATTGAAGTATGATTCGAATTCAGTGAGTTCATTGAAATGGTTGGAGAATTGAAGAGGACGTTAAAGGACCACTTATCGTGCTTAGTGATAGTGATTGTCCCTACGTCGAAACCATATTTTTTTTATAGAGATCCAACCTCTGTCACTGGCATGATTTGATCGAATCTTCTTCATCTTTTCTATCTAAACGCAGATTCAGTGTGATTTTAGCTAATATATAATGGAATATTGATTGTCAATGGATTTCAGTGATATGACGTTAGCCTTGAGGGATGCTTGGGTCTCTCTGGAATTGGAGAGTGTGCAGTGCTGGCTTTGATACCATTGTTAGGATCCGGTTCGGGTGAACTTGCAGCATGGTTAGAGATTAAAAGAGCACAGAGATAAAAAGTAATGAGAAGAAGTGAGAAGAAAAGGAAAGTGAGAGATAGGAATCAAGAGTTCATTCTATGGCTTAGGATTACAATTACCACAATTGGGCTATGTGCGCTTATCTCTTATAGGCAACAATCACACTCCTTAATTTCTCTACATTCATATATCACCGGCTAAAATTGTAGTTTCCTTCTTTTCTTATTGCAGCAACGGGCTTACTAATTCGATTGGACCTTGATTACTAATTCGATTTGGACTTGATCAAAGAGTCGCCTGGACTCATAGTTTGGGCCCCGACATAAAATTAACTTATGATAAGGAATTGGAAAGTTTCTTGTTTTTTTTGTGTTTGATTTATTATCTCTTTGATTTCTTGATTTTGGCTTAGTTTTTTTTTTTTTTTGAATTTGTTGAGACTGGAAACAACCAAATGTTTTGGGGTGAAATTTGTAATTTTTGTTGGGATTAATTGTGGAAGGATAATTTTTGGCGAGGGTTATCGACGATTGAAGATAAAAGATTATTCTTGGCTGTAGATTTATCTTGTGGTGGAGTTTTGCCTTTATCTAAATCCTTTGAATTTGGAATCTGGAGTTGCGATGAATTTTGGGTGTTTTTCTTGGAGGTACGCAATACTAACTTTTTAAGGGGAGAACACTTGATGTTGAGGATTTGATACGATATTTGTACTGATCGTTCATTTAGTATAATTTGAGCATTCAACTGAGGAAGAGGGCTTGGGTATGTTTGGAAGTTTCTGTACTAGCTTTTTTTAAGGGGAGAATTTCAAGCTGTCTGTATTCTTTATAGTTAATTATGAGAATTATTGGGGATTAATTGTAAAAGTAGAGTTTTTTGAAGGAGGGTTGAAAATGATTGATTGCACTTGGTTGTTATCTTGTGCTGGAGGTTTTACAATTAATTAAATCCTTGGAAACAAGTTTGAGTCTTGGAATGATGAATTTTGGGTATTTAGGCTTGAAGTTATGCAGTACTAGTTTTTCAAGAGGACTTGAATATGTTCTTTGCACATTTACAATGTCTGGTGGAGATTGTTTGGAACAAATTGTATTTTCGAGAGAAGGTCTGGGGCATTTATGCAGATGAGTCTTTGGGTTTTGTGATCATTTCTAACTGTACAAAATTTTAGCATGTGGACATGGTAACTTATTCTTGGACAGGATTGCATTGTGAATTTTCCTCCATTGATTGATTGTGAAAAGAAAAGAAAAAGGATGAATAAACAAA
Organism: Dracaena cambodiana; assembly: GCA_036321105.1. Taxonomy (NCBI): domain Eukaryota; kingdom Viridiplantae; phylum Streptophyta; class Magnoliopsida; order Asparagales; family Asparagaceae; genus Dracaena; species Dracaena cambodiana. The sequence goes on from JAYEPQ010000010.1 coordinate 18,219,046, forward strand.
ATTATGTGTTCAGAATCTTTTATTTCCTTTTGTTCATCTTAGGTACGTAGAAACTTTGTCATATGGCTTATTGAATCTTTGAAATTTTATTAGATGCATAGTTGTTAGTTTTTGGTGGACTACTTTTAGTTTTTCATTTCTGGATGTTTCATATGTAGTTCAGTTTTTTGAAATATGGTAGTCGAATAAATATTGCACTTGTCATGCATGAGAATGGTTTGAGGTGTGGAGACAATTGAGACAAAGAGGAAGAAACTCTGAGTTCTATATTGAACTTAGCTTATACCGTAAACTAATAAAAAATTAGGGTTAATTGAAATGAAATTCATGTATATCAAAATCAAGAGTTGGCTCATCGTAGCCTGCTGTATAATTAGATATAAACTAAGCATAAAATTCTCTGATTACAATTTTCCTAAGAGAATTGTTGGGAATTTTTCAGTAGCAAATTATTCGCCATACCAATAAGGCTAGTGACTACAAGCTTCACTTGCCTTTAAAGCTTAACTTATATTTAAGCTAACAAGGACTGAAGCCAACACCAACAACTGGAAATTTTAAGATAGTACATTTGGGATGGCAATGATATGAAAAGTGTGGTTTTTAATATATGATTAGTCTCTGACATGGACATGGATGCACCGGAGAAGTGACAGCATTATGTAGTATTAAAGAGAGATATTTAAGAAACATGTCTTCTTTAAAAAACTTATTATTCTGTTATGAAATAAAGAAAAGGCAATATATTAACTTATGCCCATTGATTTCAAGGAAAGATTTATCTGCTTCCTTGTGATATCTGTGACCCTTTTGTCCGTTGCTGTTATAAATAAGTGGGTATTGTGCAATTTTAGATGACAACCATAGAGTTTTAGCATTTTATATCGACACTGCACTGGCCACTTGATTGACGTTATTTTTACTACTTATCTCATATAAATTAAATTTCATGATTGTATTTAGTGCAATTTTATAAATCCAATTAAGCATGTAATCTCGCCTCTTGTGACCTAGAATGGGCTTTAAGGTTAAATGTTTGAGGAAAGTTACTTCTCTACAACGTTGAATAGTTGTGTTATTAGGAGCTAGCCTTTGTGTTCGAAGTATGTATGGATAGTAAATTTACCAAATTAGGTTTCTTCACAAATTATTTAGTTTTACTAGAAATTTACAGCTTATGCTTGACTAATATTCTACAATTATAAAAGCCTTAGGGTTATTCTCATTGTTCTAAAATAGATGGTTTTGCAATGCTTATGCATCATCTTTTATACCTCTTGTGGTTTCCATTCACCGGCATCATGAAACCCAAGTGAGCGGACACTCTTGACTGCGGACTGCTTTGGCACCTGGCCATCTACAGTTTGAAATCTGGAGAATGTTGCAATATGATATTCTATTTGGATGATAAAGGTTCCATCTCTTGTTTGTTGCATACAGTTAAACATTAAAACTTGTAGGTGATATATATTGTCTGTGATTTGACCACGAATAACTGTAAGATGGAAATTTTAATAGAAATTATATTGTGACCTGTGAGCTTTTTGGTGCAGATCCATGGAGTTTTAACCAAAGGAACTTTGATATCAGAGTTTGAAGATGCCCTGGTGAAACAACAGAATTGCCGCATGTCTGGTTTAGCATTGAGGCAATCGAAGGAAAGTCGTCTTCAAAGTCTCATCCAAGCTCGCGTTTCAGAGCTTGAAGGTTATTTCCAACTTGATATCAAATACTTCTCTCTTGATTAGATTTCATGAACTATTCTTTTTGGATCTCGTGGATGATCTTCACTTAGATTGGCTTGTCATTGAAGGATTACATACTGGAAAAATCTTCACTATAGTGTAGTAATTATTAGTTGATTGAAATCTGATGTAAACTAGGGGCTGGTGCATCACTTTGACTAGCTTGTGCTTGAAGAATTACATGCTGAAAAATGCTAACCATACAATGTACAACTTTCATTATACTGTAGTAACTAATAGTTTGTGCAAATCTGATGTAAAAATAGGGACTGGGGTTTATAGAAAGTTTTTTTTTTTTGGTGAACTCAATATGAATTAAGAGAGGTCTCTGAGTTTGTCCTATATAACCTGAACCTCTTAAATCTAGTTCGTCTGATGGTGCATAAAATCAGCTTTGGTCCACTGTTACGGTGCTGCCGCTGTTTCCCTAGTACTGTTGGAATCTGATTGAGTGGGTTTTCAGGTTTGGAGTGGCAATTGGATTGTTTGTATTGTTAACCTATAGAACCATGTCAGATTTGGATTCTTAAACTCTGTTAAGATCAAAGTGAAGTGCTGTTCAGATCTGTAAAATTATGGTAAGCAAGCAGAGCATTATTTGATGCAATACAGGTTATATGCTCCTATCTTTAGCTATTTGGTCTTCTCAGAGGGCTGAACTTTTTCATTTTCCACCCAACAAAGGATACTATTTGTATAACCCTAAAAAAAAACCTAAAATTACTGCTGGAAGATGATGCTTTTGCGTATAGTTTTTTTTTTTTCACATATGCTCCTACAAGAAATCTATGCTTTTGTATTCATATCAATAGGAAATGATATGGTGCAAGGAGTACAAAGAGAGGAAATTACTTAGGTGACCGACTGTCATATTGCTTTAGACCTAGTAGGTAGCAAAAGGTGCATGGAGATCATTGATTGGAATAAGCATGCCATTAAAAATGTGATTGAGGATTTTGTGATGTCATATTTATGTCTAATTCTGGAAAGTATCCTAATTCCCACCAACACATGCACACCCTAGCACTCGCACAACTTAGCCTGTCAGGGAGGAATCGGCTACAGAAAGTGTGCAGGGCTTTGGTGTGTTTTAGCATCCTTGCCTAGGAAAGAAATCTTTAGTTTCCATGTCAGGGAAATGCCTTTCTTTTCTGCATCCCGGAATGAAGGACAAAATTTTCTTGGGGTTAACCCTTCCATAACTTTCTTGTTGTAAGTTACGTTTATGTGATTGATCTTTTTAAAAAAGTCTATTTTACTTTTATCATTTTGACTGGTGGCAATTATGGGTTCAATTGCTCACATAGCTTTCTTTCACAATTTATGACATAAATTTTCCTCATTTGTAGGTTTAGTTAAGTCCTGACATATGCACTTCAGTAGATTCTAGCCTTTAAGTATAACACTGCTTGCTTGCCTAACACCTTGTAGCATGAACAAGAGAATCCATGTTGATGACCGAAATGTTTGGAATAAAGGTTTTCTTGTCGTTATTATTGGCTGCTTCTTCTTGTTGTAATGTTGTTGTCAGCTTGTGAGATCTGATCTGTGAAATAGACTTAGTCAATCTTCTCCGTAATATTATCTGTACATGTCTTCCTTAACCGTGTTCTATTTTTTTCTTTTTCAATTTGTCTTCTGTGATAGTCTCCTATACCCTTTAATTTATTTTAATTTATTTGTTGCTAACCGTCTGATGGTAATCGTGTGATATTAAACAGGACTGCCTTCAAATCGGGGCGAAGACTTGCAAATGAAGTGCTTGCTTGAACTTTATGGTCTAAAGGTATTGAACAATAGATAATACTCCATCCGGTCAACAAAGAAAGTCATTCTATCTTTTTTTTGGTCAAAATAGTTGTGTAGTCTAAGGCACTTTAAATGACTTGCCGTGCCCCACTCCCCCTCCCCCCGGTCCTCCCCCAACCACCAACTGCCACCACATCCAATAGAAGACTATAATTTGACAAATTTACCCTTGTATTAAAGACCCTTTGTTAATTGGAAATTGAAAAGAGGGTATATTGAAAATTTTCAGTGTTCATGATTGGGTGAAAAGGCAAATTAATTATTACCATAATTCTTGTGCTCAAACCTTAAACGACTTTCTTTCTGGATCAGAGGGAGTATAACGGGCTGTATCAAGAATCTGGTTTAACTGTCAATGCTACTAGATATTTAACATAGTAAATTGGTTGTACTGAAACACTGTGCAGTGTTGGTTCCTCATCAATTTCTGTTTATGTTTTTTTGATTTTAGCCTTAGTAGTGGATTCTTTGAGAACTATTCTGTGTACATTCTTGTTATTTTTTCAATTATTTTTCTCTTTAACAAGTAAATTGGTTAACTTTCATTCTTTCCCTAGGGGGTAAAATATTCCTTTTAGAATATGCTGCTAGCCTGCCTTGAATCCATGACCTCTTCCATACGTGAATGCTCTATCAACAGTCCAAGATCCTATTTCTATCATGCACTTCTTAATTTTAGTATGATGCTCCAGTAGATGACCACTTAAACCCAATACTTAGTTAATGAGCTGTGGGAAAGAGTGTATATCAAGTCATCAATGTCCTTTTTGTGGGCTTAAACGTAGGCCTCCTTCACAGCTATACATAAATTCTTTTTTGAAAACTTGTCATTTGGGTCTAAAGCTGGGTTGCTTGAAACCATGTTAACTGCTTTACCCAAGATCTCATTGATGAATCATCAGCTAACAAAACATATCATGCAAACTTATCATTTAACATGTTTGATGATTAATAGTTTCAACTTGCTTTGCGTAAATTAGTCTGAGCTTAAAAAACCACAGCGAACTTTTAAAAAGTTTGCAGTCTATGTATGTTGCTGCACTCGCTCCTAAATATTGATAATGGTCCTTTTGACTTTTCTCAGTTAGTAGAATTACAGAGGAGGGTGCGATCAAATGTTAGTGCTGAGCGCTGGCTACATGAGAAATGTGCATATGCTGACATGCAATTGTACGACTGGGGAATAATGCGGCTAAGGTATCCCTTTAGTATGTATGGTATTGGTGATGCATTTGCAATGGAAGCTGATGATCGTCAGCGGAAGAAAAGAGATTCTGAGGTTATAGAACACTGTTAATTCATTACATCAACTATTTTTTCAATACTGCCTTACATTCTTGCACTATCAGGTTTTTTTCCTTATTGTATTTTAGTTCTTGCTGCAGAGACTCTCAAGATGGGAAGAAGAAGAAAAGAATCGATATGAAATCAGAAAGAGGAAATTTTTTGTGGATTTACTTAATACTGCACGTGAATTTCAATTTCAAGCACAGTCTGCTTCTAAACGTCGAAAAGTGAGGAATGACCATGTTCAGGTATCAAATCTTTCTAGATTACCATTTGAAGAATGGTTTGGTTACATATTACTGATCTTAGCTCAAGTAGCTTCTAGAGACTAAACTATATGGGACATGAAAACTAAGAACATCCTAGCTCAGCACATTCATTTAGGTGACAAAGAACCTACCACATATGAATAGACCCCTTTAGTAAGACTATATGCATTTTCTTTTGAGTTGCATGCTGTATGATGTGTGGCTTGTGATGGGTGCTGCCCACCATTAATGAAACCATCCAAACTGATGACTGGAACGGCTCTTCATGGTCCACTCCTAAGATGCTTATACCACCTCTGTGTCTGTATGTGTGGGACAGAGGAGGTAGGGTGTGTGGGTGGATGGATGAATTGGTGTCTAAACATACATAAGAGAGAAATAACGAAACTCTTGCCATGATTTTAAAATTTAGATGTTTATTTGCTAGTCTACTATTCAAATATGCTCTCTCTTAATTTTCTTTTTGTAAGATTTTTTTCATCTGCTTTAAAACTGTGTTTCTGGTTCATTAGCAATGGCATGGAAGGCAAAGACAACGAGCTACGCGTGCAGAAAAATTGCGGTACCAAGCACTGAAAGCAGATGATCAAGAAGCATATATGAAGATGGTAGAAGAGAGCAAAAATGAACGCTTAACTATGCTTCTTGGTAAGACAAATGATCTTCTTGTTTGCCTCGGAGCTGCTGTTCAGAGGCAAAAAGATGCAGAGCATACAGATGTCCTTGAACCTCTGAAAGGCTCTGAGACTGATGATACTTTGGTCTCGCCATCCATGAGCGAAACCCCAAAAGAGTTGCCTGCAGAAGAAGTCGATGCTGTAAATGCAGATTCCGTTCAAAAAGTTATTAAAGCAAATGATCTGCTTGAAGGTCAGCGCCAGTACAACTCAGCTGTTCATTCTATCCAGGAAAAGGTAAAGAGCAGTGGTTTTTAATGATATCTTTATTCTATTCTTTTTTATCCTTCTTATTGCAGGTTTAAAAGTTAAGTCTTTATTTTCAAAGATTTTAATGGAAGTTTTTTTTGGCAAAGTGAGAGTTCACATTTTGGCAGAGTTCAATTATTCTTTTCACTTTTTGGACTTTGATACACCACTTATTTAGATTCTTAAATTCCCTTCTGAAAAAATGTTTCTTGTTAAGAATTGCCCCTTACTGGTAATATATGCTTCTCTACGAAAGCATCCTAAGAGTCCTAAAAATCTGGAGTGCCAAAAGGGAAACATTGGACTATCTCAAAGTTTAAATGCACTAGATACGTATGCCAAAAGCATATAAAGAACATATAGTGTTGATAAATTTGTTTTTTATTGTTAAGTAATGAAGTGAGATGTGAATTTCAATTGTAGGATTTCTCTTATAAGCTCTTTAAATTATGGTGTCAAATGTATTTTATCAAGGCAGTAAATGTGTTGTGCATTCTGATAATGAAACAATCTGATTTTATTTATTAGTAACATTATGGCCTGATTATTTTCAATAGAGAAATCCCCATAAATCTCAATAGAATGTTAGTCTAAAAAACTAGATTTGATCAGACATAATGCGAGAAACTTTATATTGTTTTTAAAATGTAAAACAATTATTTCATTCTCACATTCTTATGGTCATCGTGCACTTCCTCTTTTACTGGAGAGTTATTAAAAATGGAGAGTTATTATAAATGTAGTCTGCATTGCAAGCTCTCTGTAGTCTTTCTTAGCAAGTATTGGTTCAATATGCTAGCTTTATCTAACCTAATTTTGTCGAATATCCACCACCTTCTCCATCCTCACTAAAAAGTGTGTTTATTTTGATGCTGATTAAGCTTTTTTACCATGACTTGTGGACACAGACATGGATGTTGTACTTTGACACAGACAGAGGGTGTAGGATACAACAACCGTCCATATTAAGGCAGGACAATGCTATAGATATGCATTTAAAAAATATATGTGTATCTAAGATACGACAACCGTCCATATCTAGGCAGGACAAGGTTATATATATATATATATAATATTATATTATATGAATTTAAACATTATATGTAAATCTAACTCACATAATTATATGTATTGGGTTGTCATTTACATATGAAAGAAGCTTGAAAAGAAAAATGAACCCATAGAATATTATTCTTGTCAAAATTGTCACATGACATATTTGATGCAACACAATTGAAGGTTAAATAGAATAAGTTTAGGAGGAAAAGCAAGGAATTTGAGTCTTGTGTCTCGGTGATCTTTCACCCACTTTCAACGAATCCGCGAAAAATGATTTGAAGTAGTTAGAAAATCAACAAGATGCTAAATAAGGGTTTTCATATCAAAATCTGATTGGCCTTCAACAACACATCCACAAAACATATATATAAATACAATCCATGTGCATGACACATGCACTTATTCTAAGTCTTTATAACACACAACTCAAGTGCGCAATGCATGAAATTGAAAAAATAAGACAAACTCAAATAAAAGAGACTTGGACTGAAGCTCAGGTCCTCTGTTTCGCTCAAAACTTTATGAAACTAAGAAAAGATGAGAAAATTACAAGATAGAATACTCAGTTCTTATCAAATAGGTGAAAATTCAATTCACAATATAATCACTGAACAAAATCATGCCTTTTCCTTTATTATCTGGGAATTTGTGATCATGGGTACTTAGCCAGAGTTTGAGGACTGAAAAACTCTTAGAACAATTTAATGGATTTTCAGCCCACTCTCTAGCTGAAATTTGGCGATTTATTTTTGGAAAAATCGAGAAGGAATTAGGGTTCGAGGACGGACGAGAAAATGATGAGGGGAACGAGAGTAAGAAGCTGGATTTTTTTCAGATTTTTTTGAATTTATTTTGTGGGTCAAACTGCTGTTGGAAGATAAGCATGTAGCCATTTAAAAACCTTTAAATTCCATCTTATTTATAAAATTGCTATTGGGTCAATTTAAACTCAAATTTGGTCAATGAAGGTTGCAACGCTTCTGGAGATAAATTTGGAGTTGGTGTAAAAGTGAAATTGTAATTTAAGATTTAATTTGATTATTTTAATTGGATATTTGCCCGAAAATTGACCGATGCGGAATAATTTAAGGAAAATATGAAAAAATCCAAAATAATGAGACAAGAAGTCTCCGCTATGTGGAATTTAAAATTGAAGACTAGATTAAAAGGTATAGCTTAATTTACTTGGTATCCGCTCGAATCAGTATTCAGATTTTCGGGCTGATACGAATGATACGGAATAAACCGATATAAGACCCTAGGGATTAGGATCGTTACATTTAAACTGATTATTTGGTAATTTATTTGAAAAAAATTGAGAAAGAATTAGAGTTGGAAGTTTGAAGAGAAAACAAAGAGGAACATGAGATGAATTAGCTTGATTTTTTTTATTTTTTAAAAATTTATTTGAGGGGTTAAACAAATGCTGGAAGATAGGTATGTTGCAATGTTCTTAAACTTCATTTTAATTACAAATTTGTTATTGGGTTAACTCCTATTCAAAATTGGTTAAATAAGAATGTTAGACTATTAGAGATAGATATGAGGTGGGTAATAAGATTAGAGGTCTCCGCTCTGCGGAATTTAAAATTAAAGACTAGACTAAAAAATATAGCTCAATTTCATATCAGTATTCAGGCTCCTGGACTGATGTGGATAATACAGAATAAATCGATGTAAGGGTTTAGAGATTATGGGCATTACAGTTAAATTGAAAATACTTGCGTGGGAGTCGTATCCTATTCTTGGCCATAGTTTCCCTTACGGAATATAAATAGGACAACTAGAAAGCACGGATACGAACATGGACGTGGATGCGGACATAGACGTGGGAAGCAGCAGTTTCAGAAATCTAAGGATACAGACACGACAGGATATGACTACTATATGTGTGTGTGTCCAATGTTTAAAATAGCAATAACGGTAACGTAACGTTTTGCCTTTGTTAGGTTATGTCGCATATAGCGTAACGCATAACGTAGGTTACGCAATTTACTATTTATTTAATAAAAATAAATATAAAACTATATAAAATAATCTTTATAAATTAAAAAATTCTAAAAAGAATATATAACCATTTTGTAATACATAATCTATTCTAAATTTTTATTAAATTTTACAATAATTTTTACATTTATCTTCATAAATTATGTTAAGTCTGCAATCGTAATTCCAGTCATCAGCTAAACAAAAAAATAAGATTATAATTTTTTATTTTAATTCCAGTTATTATCTTATTGTAATTTATATTTTCAAATGTTCAATTATCTTATTTGTAATGATTGATTTCAATTCAGTTAAAAATTCAATAGAATCATCAAATATAATATTTCAGCCACCGTATAGGAACTACAATAAGTAAATAAGGAAATAATAACTAATTAGTATGTTAGTAATTCTATAAGCAATTAAACAAGTCAAACCAAGTAACAAAATTTTTGTAATTCGCTAATAATCAAAATAATAAGTAACAAAAATATAGATATTACTAAAAAAAATAATAGTAAATAACGTAACATAACGTAATGTTACGTAATATAATGTAAAATAACATAAAAAATGTACTGTTGCTGTATACTGAGTTATTTTCAGTTGTTACGTAGTGCTGGAGTTCCGTTAGGTTACGTAATGCAATATATATTTTCAACATTGTGTGTGTCTATATATATATATATATATATATATATATATATATATATATATGATATGTATATATACGTATGTGTGTGTGTATGTGTATGTGTGTGTGTGTGTATAGGATGCTGTTTTTGGCATGTCGGACATGGATTTTGCCGTGTTTGACGTGCGTCCGCACAGACGCGGTGAGCCCCCAGCTGCATTCGTGCTTCATAGTAGGACACATAGGCATGAAATATGTAACCCCAAAAAACCATAAGGAACGTGAAACAAAGACATGTAAGTGAAACTTCGAAAAAACTAGTGGGTGTGCAATCTAGAAATTGTAATAAAAACAAATTTTCCTAACACTAAACAAATTTTCATGATACTAGAAACACAATGAGATATTTGGGAAACTGTAAAAAATTAAATGAAAGCTCAAGAAAAGTAGAAATCTGAGAGAAAAATGATAAAAATATTCTTAAGAAGCAATATAAGGACTATGCAATACAGTAAAAGAAACTTTTGAGAAACATATAACAATGATAATATGTTTAAGAACAAGTACATCAAAAGTAAAAATCTTCATATCCGTGGGGTACCGAAATGTAAAAATCATTTTTTTTATGTGCATTATACTAGAATAAATGACAAGTAAATAAAAAATTATATGAGATGATCATCCAATTATTCCACTATGCATTACATAGATTTATTTTGACTATTTATATAATGATGATATTTTGACTATTTATATAATGATGAATGATTGTTCATTCAATATTAAGAATTAACAATATTTTTAATCTTTTATTGATTAAATTTATAGTATAACCTCTAATGATTATGAAATCTTACAATAATTGAAATATGTAAGTGTACATAAACTTGTTTTATGAGTAGCACAATTTAATTATATGATTTATCATAAGCATTATACTGTATCATGGGAATATGTTAAACATGCTTTCTAAATATTTAAACAAATGTTTTTACTTGCCAAATATGGTTCGTAATAAATGTCCTTATGATATGATGCTTTTTCACAAAGTTTCTCCATATGTAAGATATTATTTCTGATTAGAATTTGATGAAAAAAAATATTGTTTTCTTACAAATATCGGACACTTCAGCCTTATCAAGGATCAAAATAATACTGTTTTCTTAATGTTTCCAACATTATTAACGTATTACTAATAAATTTTCTTTTAAGTTCCTGACTCTAAAACATTATAAAAAGGTCATGTCATGGGAATGTCAGAAACGTTTCTGAATATTTTAAAGACATCGTATGTTCTTGGTATCAAAAACAGGATACAGGGATTGTATGTCTTATAAATAGCATGTCATTATGCTCTGGCTAATAAAACAATTTACAGCAAAGGGCCTTCTCAGAGAACAGAAAATCCATTTGTGAGAATTGATCTATAGTATATAGTAAATTGCTTATTATTAAATGTCAATTCATCAGGTTTCTATATTTAACAATATGTCATTGTTCATTTTTATTGTCCCTTGCTCTCTTTTCTCTATCTTCTTTTGTTCATAAATTTTTTGTGTCGTGCCCAATAAGTTTTTGGTGGTTGAGATGTCATGTCTCTGCAGTCCCGTCTTGAAAGATAAAGGCTTAAGCATTGATAATAAGTTAATTAGTCAACTTGGACCCTTCCCATGTAATATAATTTGCGAGCAACTTACACTGATACACTAACTCGAAATTAAGAAGTTCTATGTAGATAGTATCCAACCTTAGAAGTATAGCAAGTTGACTACCATATAACCATTTAAATCTTTTTTTCCCTACTTGAAAAGCTACACTAGTGATCATGCTTGAACTGATACCTCTAAACCCATGCAATCAAGGAGCAATTTTACATAGCTCATAATTAAATAATATGAAAAACGAGGGAAGTTAAATATTTATGATTTTTATGCTAAATATCAACACACACTCAAATCTAGAGGCCAAGACTATATGGGTTAGAGTGGGTTAGAGAGAGGGAGGGGGGGTTTCCTTATTCACATGTGAAAGTTTTCCTAATTCCCATTATGCACCATTATTCGTTATATTTCACAAAATTCAACAACAAACTTGTAAGATAAAAGCTCCCCTCCACTAGTTTTTCCATCCAAATGTTGGTTTCTTCTTGTTTTAATATTGTGACTGATATATTATATTGTAAACTCCCTGAAATACGTCCTACATCTAATTCCCAAACCAACCCTGTTTGTCCTCTAACCAAATCATTTAATACCAGAAGGATCTCTCACCCTGCAAGGGCTGAGCTATGAGGAGATTCTATAGCTCTGCGTTAGCTTCTGCTCCATACTAGCAAAGCAAAGGCTGCATCCACTTTCAGTTTCGACTGGAGGAACAATGCATACAATGCATGTCGCTTTTCAAGAATCACCTTGCAGGCATTATGCTATAGCGCACAACAAAAACCTATGAAGCATGGACACTTTGAAGTAAGTCCTTTGTTTGACATAGGCACGATTGTATACCAACACTTACACAACACTTGCTCCATATGTGTTTGAGATTATGAATATGTGTTAAATATTTAGAACCCAAAAACTTCTGTTTTGGAGCCATATCAACTTCCTGGAAATCCTAAGGATCATGCATCAGGAAACATGGTGCCTTGCATTGCTTTAAAAACCATAGAAATCTATATAATTGGACACAAGTGATAATACGATACTAGAACCTAATAACCTCACAAACATGTTAAGACATGTATAGACTTGTATTCTGTGAGATATTGGCTCGAACTTTTAGATTGTTTCTTTAATATAGTGACTTGAATAAAATCTATGGTTTAATAATATTATGTTTTTACTTTTTTTTTTTCCTTTTATTTCTAATAAAACTGGTCCTAATACTGATGGTTTTTAATGTGTATTATATGTATTATATATAGATACATTAATAAATATGCTATTGTGTCTTTATATCCTACTTTTTATGATTTGCATGTCTAGTTGTATATGTGTCTCATATCTATATCCATGTTTCATAGGCAAAAACTATGATAGAATCTCATTTTGGTCAACGTTTCATACTACCAAATTCATACCATAACACCAAACATCTCATCAACATAACACAAATCTTCACGATTACAACAACAACCCACCCTTCTCTACAATCTATCCAACACTCATTCAGTTTCACCTGTAGGAATCGGCCATTATAGCATTTCCACGAACACTTCGCAGGCATGCCATAGTTTACAACACAATACTAACAATAAGTTCTCAATTAACAGAATAATTTGAAAATTAATATCACATCATAAACCAATCATCTCATTAACAAAACATATAAAAAATAACAAGCAACTTTCTCAATATTGCAAGTTGCAACAACAACCCACTCTTCTCCACAAATCTTTCGTTGCCTCTAAAGATCAGTTTATTCCCATCTTTCCATTGTGTGCATCTTTTCCAACCTCAACCTTACTACTCCCGGTCATCTCTTGCTCCTTGTACATGTCCTCGTTGTGGTGGCGTTGAAGAGGACGCGCATAGGGACCAATATAGAGCTTGCTGGTCTTGTCGTCACACACTTAAGGCTTCGACGTTATTTGAAGGACGAAGACCATGACGATTCAGAGGACGATAAAACAGGAAGCAAGGACGAGGACAGTGAGGAGGAAGTGAGTCGGGGAGATAAAGAGGAGAGAGAGGAAGGTGAAGTTGAGATTGGTATTGTTTTAGGGTTTTCTTCCATTGGTAGACCTTGGAGGTCATAATAGATGAAAGAGAGCAATGGGGGGAATTAAATGAAATGAAGGACGAGAGAAAAGATTCTTTGCTGACCAAACTAGTGTATTATGGTCTTTTTCAAACTTGACTGTCAATAACTTAACAACAACTAACATTTGTTTTTTTTTTTTTTTTTGTTGGGGGGGGGGGGGGGGTGGGTCTTTTATTGTAATTTACAAGTTTGTAGGTGAGTTTTGGAAAATATGAAGAATAATAATATGTCATGGAAATTAGGTAAGAAGGTATGAATAGGGAAAAACACAAAAAGTTATAGGAATTAGTTTTAGCAATGCATTAAAGACCTAAAAAATTGAATGGACTTTTTAAACATTTAGGTCAATGTATGACCATGTACATTGTGAATGTGATGTGGAAAACAGTTAAAACTTTTAAGGACGCTTGCATAGTCTTAATCTCTTTGCCACTAGCCTCTCCCTTGCTGTAAGTTTAGCTACATATCATATGTTTCATTGATATTCTCACCTCCTACTGCCTATAACATGTTTGCCAACATATCCTGTCCTTGGTTGCATGCTCAAAGACATGACCAGTATAGGTAGATCTATCATTCACACAAATTTAGTTCTTAAACTGGGAAGTTCCTTGACAGACCAAGCAAATATCGTATACTATATCTCAGTATTTTAAAAATTCTTGGGACCATGGGGAATTCCTTTCTTTTTTTTTTTTTAAGTGGAGATGGTTGGGGGTTGGGGGGTTGGGTTTACTGGGCATAGATGTCTTTGTAGGATATTTTACAACATTACTACAATATGGTTTTTCTAATCCCTCTTTGGTTTTTTATGTTTTCGTAACATTGTCTTTCTTCCACAGCCTATTCTACATCAACCAACATACCTTGGCCTTTTGGATGTATATATATACTTGGACTTCATGAGCATTGCAGTTAGTTTTATCTTTCCCATGAAAACCAGTGATGAAACTGCCAACTGGGAATTCTTTGAACAAACAAACAAAGCTTAGTAGTATTAATTAAATTTATTATGCATTCTAAGACCTTGTGCATTGACTTGGACTTATGACCAACAGTAAGTCTGGAATCCCATTTTTCTCGCCATATGACCTTGTACGAGTTCAGAACCTTTACCAGATGACATGGCAAAATAATTAAGATAGACAATTATAAATTTTATTAGGCAGAAATTTTGATTGTGATACCTTGTAATAGTTAGATTTCATAAGACACTCCAGCATTGAAATCTGAACTCTTCTAGAGCGATTGTAGATGTGCTGGCATGTTTGCTAATTTAATAAGCTTGTTATTTCACCTTTAAATTAATTATAGGCTTTTCCGCATGGCATGTTTTGACTAGATGTGCACAAAACTGCAATTGAGCCTTCATTTACTTCATAATTCTGCCTTATTGTGTTTCTGCTAATTGACTTCCTAGTGTGATTAGACTACTACAGTCACTTTAAATGGTTGATTGTTACATGGTTGTATTCATATGATTTAATCAGAAGTATATTAGCCTTTTTGCTGATCTATAATTTTGTTATAAGGTCTTTTGTTCATTAATCAGAAAATATCAATAGGAATACTTGGATAATATATGGATGCAAGTGATAGGATATGTGTAAACTTTTTAAGCTATCTTCTTACAAAATTTAAGATTAATCGGAATTTCGTGCTCTTGTTGTACCTTCAATTCTCTGTCTCTAAAATCGTCACAATCTCTTTAGCTTTGACTTCAGATCCTTGTTCAATAGCTCTGACTCTATTCCATTGTTATGTTTCCTTGTCCTTTTATGTTCCCCCTTTTGCTTAATTTTATGGTTATTCATAATAGTACGCCATTATACATTGCATCCACGTCATAGAAGATATAAGGTATAACCTTTTTGGTTTTTATAGGTTACGGAGCAGCCATCTATACTGCAAAGTGGGGAATTAAGAACTTACCAGTTAGAAGGACTTCAATGGATGCTTTCTCTGTTTAATAACAATTTAAATGGCATCCTGGCTGATGAGATGGGTCTAGGAAAGACAATTCAGACCATTGCGCTGCTTGCATATTTATTGGAGAATAAAGGTGTCACTGGTCCTCACTTGATTGTAGCCCCAAAAGCAGTATTGTCAAATTGGGTTCATGAATTTACTACTTGGGCCCCTAGGTATCTTCTTCTCTTTTCTTTTCAGTTTGAAGTGTCATGCTTACATATTTACTTTATTATTGTTATTAACTTCCTTTTGTTCAGTATTGTGGCAGTTTTATATGATGGACGCCAAGACGAAAGAAAAGCATTATGGAAAGAATACATTGTAACAGGAAAGTTCAATGTGATGATCACACATTATGAGTTCATTATGAGAGACAAAGCATATCTGAAAAAGATCCACTGGTACTATATGATTGTTGATGAAGGACATCGTCTTAAAAACCATGAGTGCTCTCTTGCTCAAACCATCGGGGGGTAAGTTATAATGAAAATCAATGTTACCTCTATACTTCTTTTTTAATGTTTATTTAATGTAGTTTTATTCTTGAAAGTATATTCTCCAGTATATAATCATTCATATCAGGTTTCCTAATTTGGAACTATTGGCTAGAGGGTATCGTGATTTTATTTCTAATGAAAATTGTTGAACTTTTTAATTTTAATTTTTCCTTTCAGAATCCATTCTGAGCTTTAAATTAGCCAATTGTAAGGAAACTAGAATCTAGTTTAATAAGATGACCTTAAAGTACACTTGATAATTCAACAAAAAAAAAAGAGCTTGTCTCTTTGTGTGGGCGATTGCCCACTAGATAGTGAGAGAGGGATCACATTAATGTCGGTCAGAGGGAGAATTTACATTCCAGGTCCTGAAAAGTGACTTAAATTAGGCCCATAGTACATGCTCATACACCATTATCCTTTGTATATGATACACTTGATTATATTGCTGACTTTGAAAAGTTAAAAGATCATGGAACATGTGGGTACATGGGAATTTTCTGTCAGATGCTTTTTCAGTTTAGCATCCTTAACTAGACCCGGTGATGATTATTTGTGGCCATTGCATGATTAGTATATTTTGTTTTGCCGTATGAGTATTTTTGAGTTTTTTATTGGTGATGATTCATTGCACACTTTTCATTCAGTTCTTTCTGCAGTCTTGTTTTTTTTTCCCTTTCAAATGTTGGCTAGAATTCTGTCTGCCTAGGAAGGATGGATATAGGCGGATACCAACATAGACACGGGACACGGTATTTTGAAAAAATAAGGATGTAGACAAGGCAATGATATGAGAAAAAATGTAAATATAAATATATATTCATCTATTATTAACATAATAATTTTTCTACTCAAATATCCTAAAAACAAGGCTTGATGCATGGGTTCATGTCTTTTTATTACTTTACAAAGGGTGACACCTCAAATCACACTTGTGGATCCGAGTGTGTTCCAATAATGGGTAGGTTATTATCGACGGGCACTCTCAATACAGGAGTGTACAGGGCAATTATTTTTCCTTTTTCAATCACAGGCAAGAGAGATGAAAATGCAGAAATATGAGATATATACCACATGCCTGAATCAAACTGCCACAACATCAATAGTATAAATAAAGCAATATTCAAAAACAAATATATGGAATTAATAAGCAATATGTACATTAAAAGTTGCTCATATAGAGCCAAACACAGGATCAAAACAGAGCAACGTAAATATTGAATATATAAAAGAGTATCCGGATACCATGGATAGAAATAGAAAGTAGGGTACATATGTACATACGAACCAAAATGAAATGTATACAAAAAGGATGAGGTCTTACAAGAAGCTGGATATTGGCGCTCGGCCTACTCTTGCAAGTATGGATTCTCAAAAGGTGGGTCCTCCTATGGTACCTTTGTGGTAGGTCTGGGGTTTGATAATTTCAAGGGTCAGAATCCAAACAAAAATACAAACCCAAGCTAGCGCAATTCTATAGTAATCATATAAAAATATGTATGGGGCATGCTAGCAGAAAATAATATTAAAAAAGTATGCATATGAATCTTAAATTATACTAAATATAACATAAATTATGATGTACATAGTATATGTAATCTAATATAATCAAGTAGTAAGGCATGCCAAATATAACAAGTATTATATGGTACATGGCATGCATAATATAATATGATCAAGCAAATTGGTGTGCTTTCTATTTTATTAATTTGAAACTAAATGGTGGGAATATTCACGTATTTTATGAGTGTATCGTACATATCTAGTACCATAGTGTCAGGTACCAGTCCTTATATGGACCAATGACTGCCGCTAAGTACTAAACACGCAGGATAAACAGATACTGGATATCCCGTGTATACCTGGAATCACGGCCTCAGATACCGGTCTCTACACGAGCCAGATGGTTACTGCTAAGCAAATTTAGAACCGATAGTGTCAGTATACATGTATTCCAAATGGAGCAGGCAGAACAGACAAAATTAAAACTCCGACAATACATATTACATTCCACTATTCATTTTCTTTCTGCTCATAATGTAGTAAATGCTAATTATTAATGTGTCATGGTGTCATATGTAGCCAGGTGTGTGTATCAATGTTTGGTCAAGATGAAACGACACGCACGACAATACTGGCAAATATAAGAGTAATATTAGAGGGTACAAGAATTATAGAATATATTCACGTATGTGAGATATCATTTCCAAGAAATAATAACATATACATGTAATAACATATATGCTTAAACATGTGTGCATGTATATCATATTTTGTATCATGTGGTGTATGCACGAATATATAATGCATGTCAAGACATGAGTTATGACAGATCTGAAATCAAGATGTACAAGAATAACAAAAGTGATTGAATATGTGCACATGTGTATCATATTATTAATCAAACAGTATATACACATATGTGATATATGTGTTTATGTTGTTGCAACTTAGTGGACATGTCAGACTTTTAGGTCCTGTTTAACTAGCCTAAAATGGAATTAGATGTTAAGATTTGGTATACTTGTAGAGAATTCAAATATTTTTCTAATGAATTTTGAATGAAGTTAAATGGAATTCTAGAGTAATTGTCATGATTTACTTACCATGGACCTGCTGCTATGGAAATGCAATAATAACAAGTGAACTTCCAGATTTTATTTGACCAAGATAAAAATTGAATTATAGTCTAAGAATTTGGATAGCTGTAAATAATTCAATTAAGTTTCTAATGAATTTTGAATGAGCTCAATTGGAGTTATAGAGCAAAGTTATGGCTATGTTACCATGAGCATGGTGTTGTTGAACTGGTGACCTGGTACAACAGAAAGGGATGAACTTTCAGGCTATTTTTAGTTAGGTAAATGGCTGAATAAGGGTTCATTATGGTTGGATGAATTGTATCTTAGTAATCATTCTAATGGCACAGGAATAACGTCAATCGGAATTATAATGCAAAATTTATGACACTTCTAAGATGAACTGTTGCATAAGTCTGCATAGTGATACGTTTTGTGTATGGATAACATGCACGATGTGATGCATATAATGAATATCAAGTTACATGCAAGTTTGGGCATTCATAATAATAAAATTTGGTTAATAATATATTTGATATCATATGAGAGTAAATTACATCAAGAAATCCCAGGTTTAAAACGTATGAGAGTGTATTCTTGTCTCTTATTGAACCCGAATCGAAAATAAACCGATATTGATGTGATTGCTTCTCAAAAGTGGAGAAGTTACCCAAGAATCACACTTGGAAACAATGGTAGGTGCTAAAGAATGTTTTCCCACATCGGCGGAGAAGTTTAGCGTTGATTTGAAGAGGTTAAACTAAAAAACAAAGCTCTTAGAACAATAAAGTAGATTTTCAATCCATTCTCAGGCTGAATATTTGGCGATTTATTTGTGAAAAATTAAGAGAAAATTAGGATTGGAGATTTGAAGAGAAAATAAAGAGAACGAGATGAAGATATTGATTTTTTTCAGATTTTTTTTGAATTTTTTTGGGGTTCAAACAACTGTGGAAGGTGAGTATGTTATTATATTAAAAACTCTTAAACTTCATTTTAATTACAAATTTGTTATTGGGTCAATTATTATTCAAATTTGGTCACGGATGGCTACTTAAACTTGTGGAGATAAATTTGAAGTTGGTGGAAGCTTGAAATTGGAATTTTTGATTTAATTTAATTATTTTAATCGGGTATTTGCCAAAAAATCAGTCGGAATAACTCATGAAAATTATGAAAAAAATTCAAATCCGCACTCCGTAGAATTTGAAATTGAAGATTAAATTAAAAGGTATAACGCAATTTACTCAGTATCCGCTATATTAGTATTCGGGCTCCCGAACTGATACGGATAATGTGGAATAAACTGATATAAGGGTTTATGGATTATGGATTATGGTTGTTACATTCTACCCACCTAACAAAAAAATTGTCCTCAAAATTTAAATCAAGAACGAAAGATAACAATAAGTTAGATGGTGAAGTCTTGATGGTTTAATAATGAGTTTAAATTCTAGGATGGTATGTCTCTTGAATACTCGGGCAAACAGATGAAGTCCCCGTTAAGTACAACGTAGCAGTATCATCCCCGTGGAGTATTCAATCCCCATGTAATACAATGTTAACGTTTAAATTTGCTTATTATTGGAGTATCCACCCAGTGATCCCAAATATTGTCATTTTGTGATTCGTATATGTAATTATTTATAAAAAATCATCAACGTTTGGACAAATCTAATAATCTATGACAAAGTCCTAACAATGAAATAATAAACATATGTTATTCATTGAGGACAAGAATAGAATTAGGATTGGAAATAAAGAATATGGTATAGAATAAGATAAGGAAACAAGAAAATATTAATGAATATTGCTTGTATGCATGTGTCGGAATCCTAAGGTCACGGTTCAAATGATAAAAATTATTGGTTGCTTTTATACCACTCTGTGACGCCTTAAATCACATTGATGGGTCTGAGTGTGTGTCCAAATAATGGGTAGGGTGTCACCGGTGGGCACTCTTAATGCTAGAGTATATGAGGTCATTTTTTTCTTTTTTAATCACAAACAAGAAATATGAAAGTGTGCAAATATGAGATATATGCCACATATCTGAATCTATCTATCACAACATCACAGACATGAGTATAGCAATTTCAAAAATAGATATATAGAAATGATAAAAAATATATACATCAAAAGCTTACTTATGTAGAATCAAGTACAATATCAAAATAGAGTAACATAAATACTGAATATATATAAAAATGTTCGGATACTATGGACAGAATTAGGAAGTAGGATATATATATGCATATACAAACCAAAATAAAATATACATAAAAAGGATAAGGATCCTACAAGAAGTTAGATATTGATGCTCGACCTACTCTTGGAAATATGGATTCTCGAGGGGTGGGTCTTTCTATATTATCTCTGTCTCGGTTGGTAGACCTAGGGTGATAATTCCAGAGATCAAAATCCAAACAAGAATATAAATCCAAGTTAGTGCAATTCTATAGGAATCGTATAAAAATGTGTATGGAGCATGCTAGTAGGAAACAATATAAAAGATGTATGCTTAGGAATCTTAAAGTATGTTAAATATAAATGAATCATAATGTACATGATATGTGTAGTATAACGTTATCAAGTAGTAAAACATGCCAAATATAAGAAGAATCATATAGTATATGGTATGCATAATATAACATGATTAGGTAAATGAGTGCACTTTCTATTCTATTAATTTAGAACTGAATAGTAGGAGTATTCACGTGTTTTATAAGTGTATCGTACATATCCAGTATCACGGTCTCAGGTGCCGGTCCTCATACATACCAGATGGCTGCTGCTAAGTACAGAACATGCAGGACATGTAGATACTAGATATCCCGGTCCTACTCGGGATCACAATCTCAAATATCGGTCTCTACACGAGCCGGATGACTGCCGCTGAGTAATTTTAAAACAAATAGTGTCAGTATACAGATCGACAGATGCATTCCAGACATAACAGACAAAATTAAAACTCCCACTATACGTGTTTCATTTCGCCATTAATTTTCTTCATGCATATAATGCAGTAAATGCTAAGTATTAATGTATCAAGTTGTTATATGTAACCAGGGTGTATGTATCAATATCCAAGCGAAAATAAAATGACACGCATGACAATACTGGTCAGTACAAGAGTAATACTACCTGGTACAAGAGTTACAAAACATGCTCACGTGTGTGAGATATTATTTCCAAGTAAAAATAATATGTACAATTAATAATATATATGTTTAAATATGTGTGCATGTACATCATTTTTTGTATCAAGTGGTGTATGAAAACGTGGAATGCATGTCAAGATATGAGCTATAACAAGTCTGAAATCAACATGTACAAATAATAATAAAAGTAATTGAACATATGCACGTGTGTATCATATCATTAATCAAACAATATATGTACGGACATGATATATGTGTTTATATTGCTGCAACTCAGTAGACATGTCAGACTTCTAGGTCCTGTTTAAGTAGCGCAAAATGGAATTAGAGATTAAGATTTGGTACAGTTGTAGAGAATTCAGTTATCTTTTCAATGAATCTTGAATGAACTCAATTGGAATTCTAGAATAATTGTTATGATTTATTTATTATGGACCTGCGGCTACAAAAATGCAATAATAACAAGTGAACTTTCAGATTTTGTTTGACCAAAATAAAAATTGAATTATAGTCTAAGAATTTGGACAGTTGTAGATAATTTAATTAGTTTCCAATGAAACTTAAATGAGCTCAATTAGAGTTCTAAAACAAAGTTATGGCCATTTTACCATGGGCATGGTGCTGCTGAACTGGTGACTTGGTACAACAAAGAGGGATGAACTTCCAGGCTATTTTTTTTGGTAAATGGCTAAATTAACATCCGCTGTAGTTGGATGAATTGTATATTAGTGAGTCATCTTTCTAATGGTATAGGAATGAGGTCAGTCGGAGTTAAAATGCAAATTTCGGTAGCTCTAAGATAGACTACTGCGTAAGTCTGCACAGCGATACGTTTTGTGCATTGATAGCATGCATGATGTGATGCATACAATGAAACTCAATTTATATATAAGTTTGAGCATTTATAATCATGAAATTTGGTTAATAATACATCTGGTATCATATGAGAGTAAATTACGTCAAGAAATCCCAAGTTTAAAAGGTTTGTGAGTATATTCTTACTTCTTGTTGAACCTAAATTGGAAATGAACTGATATTGATGTGATTGTTGCTCAAAAGTGGAAATTTTTTCCAAGAATCACACTAGGAAACAAGCGCAGGTGTTGTAGAATGTTTTTCCACATTGGTAGAGAAGTTTAGAGTTAATTTGAAGAGTTTAAACCCTTGAACAAAAACTCTTAGAACAATACATTGTATTTACAGCCCACTCTCAGGCTGAATATTTAGCAATTTATTTAAAGAAAATAGAGAGGGAATTAGAGTTGGAGGTCTCCAGAGAAAATGAAGAGGAGAACGAGAGGAAGATGTTGATTTTTTCATATTTTTCTAAATTTATTTCGGGGGTCAAACAGTTGATGGATGGTGAGTATGCTGTTATGTTAAAAATTCTTAATCTTAATTACAAATTTGTCATTTGGTTCCTATTCAAATTTGGTCAATGATGACTTTGGCTTCTGGAGATAAATTTGAAGTTGGTGGAAAGTTAAAATTAGAATTGTTAATTTAATTTGATTATTTTAATTGGGTATTTGTTCGAAAATTGGCTAATTCGAAATAATTAAAGAAAAATATGAAAAAATCCAAAATAATTAGATAAGATGTCCCCGCTATGTGAAATTTGAAATTGAAGCCTTTATTAAAAAATATAACTCAATTTTCTCAGTATCCGCCCGTATCAGTCTCCAGATTCGGATGATACGGAATAAACTGATACAAGGGCTTATGGATTTAGGTTATTAGAGGTAAGTCTTACCAATAACCATGCATCTGTCTCCCTCCTCTTATTAGCAAAGAGACAAAAAGAGTTGGTGGTGATGACAACAGTTCACAATTTGGAGAATGTGAATGCAAAAAATTTTCTTCTGACATAGAAAGCAAACATGTCTCATATGTACAAGAAAACATTGAAGTATGAATTTATAAAAACTAACTAGATATGAATAATTGCTCGACAACTTTGCAATGTTTTATCATTGATTTTTCCAGACAATTTAACTTTTCTTTTTTTCTCGAAAACAACCAAGAAGAAGGATGGATACAATAATGACATGATATTTTTTTACATCATGTGGCTTGTTCGACACAGTTTTCGCTATATCTGTGACTTGTTCACATCCGACACGGACATGCTGTCCCCAACGGTGTGCATACGCTTCTTAGTTGTTTTCTATACAGATTGCATGTTTGTGTCTTATGGTCTAATCTCAAAGAGGAAATTGCACTTGCATTTATGTAGTCTTTAATGTAAACTTTGTTATAATCAAACTTATAGACGGACCTGAGGTGATGAAATCTTTTAGGTTTTATGAGAACATGGAATTGAAAGATTTGGTATATAAGCATCGAGATTGGTTTTTTTTTTTTTTTCTCTATTAGCTTCATTAGATGAGTTTTGGACATCTTTAAAATTATGTATCTACTATACAAGAATGAGAGGTCTGATTGGGATCATTCACCTCCTTGGAGCTTTGATATGTCACAGCAACTTGATTAGATTCTGAGAGTCATATCAAGAGAAAGAAGCTTGACAAAACACGTGGGGGACTATACCTTTCCAAAAGTTAATATCTTGCCCTTTAAATAGGAATTGGAGGCCTGCAGAATTCTTGTTTAGCACATTTTGCAACTTGAACATATCTAATTACCAAGAACCACATAATTTCTAATTCTGAAACTGCATTGATCCACTAGTTTAGTGTCAGTTTTTTTAAACTTCCTTTAATATAAAACATCTAGGAATATGTTCCTTCTAGTTCCCATAATCATCCAATTTAAATTCCAATGAGATGATATAATCAATTGGTGGAAACGTATTAAATCATTCAGATTCTGTCCAGTTGTCTTATCCTTGGATTTTTAGACAGTTCTTTTTTTTTCTTTTTTTTTTTTTGTGCCACTTTGAAAATACTAGGCACTCCACACTGGTTAAGGGTCATTGATGTTGGAGCACTTGGTGGTTTGTGGTCTGCGAATGAGTTTGTCCAACAGAAACAAGGATAATATTGCATTATCAGGCTTGAATTAAGTTGTGATGGTTGCTTCTTTGGTGATCTAATTTTTATTATGCAGTCATTTGGTATATCTAAGGTGACCAGTCGAGCTAAAGGGGCTGGTTTGAGATTTAGATTTAACATAGTTTGTATTAGGAGGATATTTGTAGATTGAGGACTAAGAGAATCCAACTCTTTCTTCAAGTGCATATTTCTTTGGTCCGATAAACAGATAGCTGCTTTACTCAACAAGGAGTGATGGTTGATTGTGGTTTAGTTAGCTTTTTTCTGAGCTAATAGCTAGAAGAGCTTACATATAGCATTTTGTAACTTAGTTCCGAAATACAAATTTTATTGGTGATTCTTTTATAGTCTCAGTGTTCTAAATATCGGATACCGGTTCCTTACTGGTCAGCCAAATTACATATCGAATACCTAGCGAGATGTCGCGATATGACCCTAAATACCGGAGTGTCATATCGGTATCATACCGGTTAAAAAATAATCATATAATTGGCTACATAGAATATATTAAAATATATAAAATAAGTTTATGCTACTTACTTTGGTTTATTTGCATTCAAATTACGAATTTGCAGATATCGTTCAGAACGTCCGTATATGCGCAAAGCGACAGATAATCATAAAATTAAGAAAAATAAGTTTTCAAGAAAAAAAGAGAAGTGTTTCTACAATACAAAAGTCATATAATTAATAAATTTTTAGTATTAATTGAGCAATGTTACAATATCATATAATTAAAAAATTGACAATTGCACAATTAGAAACATACAAGTATTAAATTATTAATACAACATAGCAATAGGCCTAATAGATCAAACACTCTAATTCTCAATCAAACACTCTAATTCTCATACACTCTAATTCCCAATAGATCAAACATTCTAATTTGAGAACACTCTAATACATCATAGCCATAGCCATAAGCCCTATCATATGTTACATATCAACAAATAATCTCCTCAAACACTCTACTTACTCATCACTCAACAAATTCTTAATCAAATTCACTTCAAAATTCCTATATAGCCAAACAATCCTAACATGTAATTATTACTGTCACTGTTCACTATTCTTCATTGTCATTGTTCACTGTTCGGCCACTGATTCATTGAATCAATGGGTTGAACACTGATTCAGTATGAATCAGTGGGTCGAACACTGATTCAGTGAACTGAATCAGTGTTCGGCTCACTGATTAATTGAATCAGTAGGCCGAACTCCAAAATTTCCTCTAATTGCACAAAAAAATTAAAGATTTAAATACAAAACGCAATCAATTCAAGTTAAATAGTAAAATTATAAGAGAAATTAAGAAAATTATAATCCTAATTAAAATTAATATGAAAATAATCAAACTTAACTTGCCAGTGGGACTCTTCGGCCGACGAAGTCGAAAGCCGGTGAGCTCCTGTCGAAGTCAAAGGCCGGTGAGCTCCTGTTGAAGTCAAAGGATGACAAGCTGCTTTCGGAGGTGTTAAAGCCGAATTACATCTAAACCTTGCTTGCTAGGTGTTAAAGCTTTAAATTTGATGGCAAGAATTTTGATAGTGAACTCATGTTCCTTTTTTTGGCTACCTAGTGATTTCTAATCTATTGCTGTTGGGGAGTAAACTAATGCTTAAGGTTTTCCATTAGCCACTACGCTTGTTTTACTTTCTGGAACTTGTGTCTCATGAGAAGATAAAATTGTGTGATAACTTGGGCTTGCCTTTGTCTAGTATCTAAAAATTATAGAAGTTGGGATCACATAGCTTGAGGATAAGGTGATTATTCGACTGAAGTAACATACTTAACTATGATACAGTAAGGACTTATTAAAATGATCGCTTGATTTCATTTAATAAGTTCATTGTACACTTTGAAACAGGATAGTCTGAGAATTATATATATATATATATATATATATATATATATATATATATATATATATGGAATTTTAGTTTATTGGACTTCAGGCTCTAGGGTGGATTCTTAGATTTTTATTGGTAATGAAGGCATGAAATCAGAATCCAAATTTTCTAAGCCTTGATGTCAAGTTTATTTCGATCTCCTAGTGTTCTAAAATCCAATTTTATTATATGTTTGGTCTGAGAGTGAGTAGTGGGTACTCGGAAAATTTGGCAAGTACTCGGATTACTCATGAAATATTAATATTTTAATATGTATAACGAAAACATTAAATATGTAATACAAGAATATGTGATTTCAATTCTTAAAGATTGACATTAAACATCAAATTATCAATATTAATGGTCAAAATATCCCCTAAAGTTAATTAAGAAGATTTAGAAAGTATGTCTTTAATGTTATAAAATTAAAATCTAGCATATGCATATGAGGATTGCAATATTATTAAGTGGCAAATATGTAAAGAAGTAATATACTTATCTCCAAAAACAAAGGACAAATTTTTCTAAAGAAATTTTAAAGAGGCATATTACAAGTGTGTTTAAGGAAAGAAATTAAATTTATAAGACAGAGAGAACTATTAGGAAACTCTTGCTTGTGTTCGTAAAATTGATTGTTTTAGGCATTATAAGTATATATTATCAAACAACAAATCAAACAAAAGATTCAAGATCAGTTCATGATTTCAGCTGTGGTTTTTTTTTTTCAAAATTGATCCATTTCATAACAAAAATTGGCAGTTTAGTTTTCCTATAAAAGCATTACGACTCTTTTATTTTTGTCCCAGTAAGGGTCCAAATATCTGTCTCATAATCCGGATTCGGCAAAGTACTCAATCGAGTCAAACTAGTATTTGTTTTGTCCTCTTTGTTTATCTTGTTTCCTTTTTTGGCATGTTTCAAGAACGAGTCTGAGTACTCATGCAAATTCTTTGAATGTGACGTCCAAAATCACACTGGTAAGCTCGAATATTTGTCCTAATAATGATAGGGTATTACCAGCGGGCACTTTCAATATCGGAGTATACGAGACCATTTTTTTTGTATAATCACGGGTAAGAGATATGCAAATGCGTAAATATGTGATATACACATGTTTAAACCAATTTGCAATAACATTACATGCATGAATATAACAATATCGGAAAACATGTTTACTGGAATGATAAGCAATATGTAAATAAAAAGTTGCTTATATAGAATCAAGTACAATATTAGAGCAGAGCAACATAAGTACTGAATATGTATGTGTCCGGATATTATGCACAAAACTAGGAAATATGATAAATACGCACATACAAACCAGCATGATATATACACAAAAGGATGATGATCCTACGAGAGGCTGGCTACTGGCGCTCGGCCTACTCCTAAAAATGTGGATTCTCGAGGGGTTGTTTCTCCTCTGTCATCTCTGTCTCGACTGGTAAACCTGAGGTGTGATAATGCCATGAGTTAGAACCCAAATAAGAACACAAATATAAGCTTGTGACATGCTATAAAAATCATATCAGTGTGACACACTAGTAGAAACAATATAAATGATGTATACGTGTGAATCATAAAATATATGATATGCATAATATAATATGAATTATAGAGTACCTGGTACATGTATAATGTCATTAAGCAACGAGGTATGCAAAATATAACATGAATCATAAAGTACATAATATGCATAATATAACATGAATTATGGAGTATATTATATATATAATATAACATGATCATACATATGGGTTATGAAGTACAAGGTATGCATAAGAAAATATAAATCATGAAGCAAATGATATATAGTATAATATGAAGTACAAGGTATGTATAAGAAAAATGAATCATGAAGTGAATGATACATAGCATAATATGATCATGCAAATGGATGCAAATTCTATCCTATGAGTTTGGAATTGAATTTTGGGAGTATTCACGTATTATAGAAGTATACCGTGCATGCCTGAAACGACGGTTCCAAAATTGATCATATACAAATCGGTTTTCTTACCGCTAGGCATAGAAACTCTCCAATACGTGTTTCATTCTACCTTTTGTTTCTCCCATACACAGAATATAGTATATGTTAAGAGTTAATGTATCAATGTGATATATGTGATATGATGCATGTATTAATAGTTATGTAAATATGAAACGATACACACATCAATACTGGTAAGTAAATTTACTTACAGGTATAAGAGTTACAGAATATATATTCATGTGCATGAAATATTAATTTTAAGCAAGAATAACATGTACATATAATAATATGCGTAAATAAATATGTGTATGTATATGATATTTTAAATCAAGTGTTATATGCATAAATAGGACATGTACGTCAAGCATGAACTATGCCAGTTCTGAGCTCACCTTGTACATATAATAATAAGAGTGATTAAATATGTGCACATGCGTATCACATTATATGCCAAGCAGGACATGCACGAAATAATAATATATATATCTATGTTGCTGCAATTCGGCGGTCAATTAGACTTTTAGGTCTTGTTTGACTAGGGTATAAATGGCATTTGAGACTAAGATTGGTACAGTTGTAGAGGATTCAAATATCTTTCTAATGAATTTTAAATGCACTTAATTGGAGTTTTAAAACAAAAGTTATAGTTGTTTTATCATGGACCTTCTGCTACTGAGCTACAACAGTAACAACTGACTTCTATATTTGATTTGACCATAATAAAATGAACTTAGAGTCTAAGATTTGGATCACTCCTAGTTAATTCAATTTTTTTTCCAATGAATCTTCAATGAGCTAAATTGGAGTTATAAAGTGCAATTTATGATTATTTTACTATGGACCTGCTGCTATTGAGCTACTGCATTAAAAAGTAAACTTATTATTTTTTACTCTGATAGGATTTGATATAGAGTCTAATATTTTAGTTAATTCTAGATAACTTAATTATCTTTCCAATGAATTTTGAATGGGCTCAATTGGAGTTTTAGAGCAAAAATTATGACCATTTTACCATAAAAATGGTGTTGCTAAATTGCTAAAGTGATGAAATTTCATGCTATTTTTAGGTAAGTAAATGGCTAGATTAGGATCCGTTATAGTTGGATGAATTGTATATTAGTGAATCATCTTTCTAATGACACTGGAATATGGTCAATCGGAGTTAAAATGCAAAAGTTATAGCAGTTTTAAAAAGAAGTGTTGTGTATGTATGGACAATGATATGTTTTGTGCAAATATAACATGCATGGTGTGACACGTTCAATAAAACTCTAGATAAATGCAAGTTTGAGTATATATAATCGTGAAATTGGTTTAATAATATATCTAGTATCATATGAGAGGAGATTACATCAAAAAACCACAAATTTAAAGGATTTGAGTGTGTATTCTTATCTCTAGTTAAATCTAAGTTGGAAAAAAACCGATATTGATGCAGTTACCCTTCAAAAGTTGAGAAGTCTCCCGTGAATCACGCTAGGAAAGAAGCACAGATGCCGGAGAAGATATCCTCACATTGCAGGAGATGTTTAGAGCTTATTTAAATAAGGAAAACTCAAGAATAAAGTTCATAAAGCAATATAGTGGATTTTTAGCCCATTCTCAGACTGGTTATCTAGCGATTTATTTGAGAGAAATTGAGAAGGAATTAATAGTGGAGGTCTGAAGAGAAAATGAAGAGGAACACTGTCACGTACCGCTCTCGATATACGGTATATGAGTACATACAACATGTACCGACAATGTATTCATTTGAATATGCTAAAGCCTCCAGTAGAATATTAATAATTTGCCACAATAATACTCAATAATAATGGTAGAAAAATTTAACAAAAGTTTGACTTTTCATTGATTCGAACGGAGTTTGGATATAGTTGAAAGCATAATATAATACAATTAAACTAAATAATATAACTTTAATGCTCAGTTGGGTCTCAATCTGCTCTTCAAAATAAACTAGATTCTGCATCAGTTTTGGCATCCATTATGAACTTTGGGCATACACATTCAGATCGTTAGATTGCGACCAAAATAATATACACAGAAAGAATATATAATTAAACAGTTATATCCAACATTATTTAATAATAATAACAACTGATATAGGTTATTCCTAATGCTTTCTAGTGTAGTCAATATTATGACAAGAGCGTCTATATTTAAGATATCAAGTATTGGAAAAGCTAACTGATAAGATAGTACTGTTTCGATTGTTTCCTATATAAACCCAGAAAATACACATGAATTATCCGGTGCTGAGTCGGACCTATCATTAGGAAAACATGAATAGTTGGGTGTGATTCAACAAATCATCATGCACCCATGGTATGCGAAATATTCAATTGTACTATTTAACAAGTTTACAGTCGAAATAGAGTATATTTCTATCGTTCAGTTTCTCTCTCAACTCAGTGTTGTTTACGTCAGGTCCAATTCTAGTTCTTATATTCTGTATATCATATCATGTGCAATATTCTAATTCAATTTTATTAGTTTATTGACGAAATGATACAAAGTGTTCATTTAATTTATTCTTTATTGAATATATCTTAATTGACTAAATTAAAGATTTACTGATTTGAGATATCGTAGAAATATCGATCAGATAAGTGTATGAATGCTAAGAGATTTTCTGTGGGATGCACGTTCTCTAATTAGAGAATCAGCATATAAAACAACTTACCTAGACACCGACACAAAATGAAATCACAAACAATATTTTTCCATAATTATAATTTTTATGTGATTTATTAAATATTGTAATTTGATTATTCTACAATTTAATTATACTATGTGATTTAACATATTTAATCACAAGTATATGACAAAAATGACAGAATTTCGATAACAGAGACATAATAAGTAGTTGATGAGTTCATATGAGATAACAAATCATTATAGAAATAAATTGTTAAATAGAATAACATGATTAATGAGTCCAAAAATAAACTCACCTCGATCCGTGTCTCGATATCGATCAATCATCAATTCAATGACGTAATCTACACATAAAAAATATTCTTAGAATATTAAATATGAATTATTATGAATTTAGATGATTTTTAGAGATTTTTCTATTATTTATAACACAATCAAAAGTTTTTTTAGTCTTAACGAGTCTGAATTTAAGAAATAGGTCTGCATTCATCTTATTGGGTTTATAAAATGATGAATATTATTTTTAAACCATTAGAATTATTGAGTAGTGGGTAAGCAAGTAGTAGGATCCAATAAAATAATTTAACCCAATATGAAAAAAAAAAGATAATGTCTTACCTATTAACTAAAGGTGAGATTCCAAAATTATGAAAAGAGGAGGGAGAAGGTGTTATCTATCCGGTGAAGTGGTGGCTCTGATGGCGACGACAGCTTCGGGGAGATGAGGGAGAGAATTTTAGAGGCAAGATTATATTTGCAATAGGGTTAAGAAATATGGATTTATATAGGTTTTCAAATTAGGGGTTTAAAATATTAAGGGTTTTTATTTAATTTAGGGAGTTTAATTTTAGAATTAAAAAGAGAAGTTAAATTGAAGGGTTAATGGTTAAATGGGAAGAGTTGGGAGTTTAGAAGATAAAAGGTTTAGAGTTATAGAAGATCAAATGTTTGGGAGTTAAAGAAAATGTAAGGTTATTATTTTTTTTATTTTTTATTTAATTATTTATGGTATCAAAGATGAAGGGTCATTACAAACACGTGAGGAATCAATTTTTTTTTTTCAGATTTTTCTAAATTTATTTGAGAGGTCAAACAGCTGTTTGAAGATAGGATGCTGTAATGTTAAAAGTTCTTAAACTTCATTTTATTTACAAGTTTACCATTGGGTTAATTTCTATCCAAAATTGGTCAAATAAGGGTACTGGACTGCAGGAGATGGATATAGGGTGGGGAAAAGTTAAAATTGGAGTTTTAGATTTAATTTGATTATTTTAATCGAATATTTACTCAAAAATCAGCCGACATAGAATAATGCAAGAAAAATATGAAAAAATTCAAAATAATAAGGTAAGAAGTCAGCGTTGTGTTGAATTTGAAATTAAAGATTATTTTGGAAGATATAATTCAATTTACTTAGTATCCATTCGTATTAGTGTTTGGGCTTCCAAACTAATATGGAATAAACCGATACATAGGCTTGAAAATTAGGATCGTTACAGACTACCCACCTAACAAAAAGTTTTGTCCTCGAAATTTGAATCTAGAATGGAAGTTAACAATAAGGTAAATGGTGAAGCCTTGATAGATTAATAATGAGTTTAAATCGTAGGGTGGTCCACATATTGCTGGAATATTCAGGTTAGTAGAGAAAGTCCCCGTTAAATATAATGTTGTAATATCATCCCCCTGGTGTGTTCAATCCCCATGTAGTGCAATGTTGTTTGATGAAATTAATTGGAAAAATTTGCTTATTATGAGAGTATCCAGTAAACCTAGGACTACATACCATATCACGATAGAAGCTGAAATTCATGCCATAGTATATGCTGAAATATCAGGTCACAGCTCTGACCATTAACCATATTTCATATTCTAGTTATTTATTAGGTCACAGCTCTGAGTATACAAATTATAAATAACTATATTTCATGTTTTAACCTAAGAATATTAACTTTGTATATATTCCTAATAATATATACAAAATTCCACTCAGACATAAGTAGTGAACATAAGTACATAGTGTGTATAATATAACATGAATCATGAAGTATATTATATATATAATATAATATGGTCATGCATATGGGATATGAAGTACAAGGTATGCATATAAAAGCATGAATTATGAAGCAAATGGTATATATATCATAATATGATTATGCAAATGGATGCAAATTCTATTCTATTAGTTTGGAATTAAATGGTGGGAGTATTCACGTGTTCTAAAAGTGTATCGTGCATATTTGATACCATTGTCCCAAGACTGACCGCATACGAATTGGATTTCCCACTGCTAGGCACAATAGATATATGATTATAAACTCCCATAATACGTGTTTCATTCCACCATTGATTTCTCTCATACCCACAATTTAGTATATGTTAGGAATGAATGTATTAATGTAACATATGTGATAGGATGCAAATATTAATAGTCATGTGAATATGAAACGATACACCCATCAATACTGACAAGTACAAAGTAATATTGGCTGTTATAAGAGTTACAGAATATGTTCACGTGTGTAAAATCTCATTTCCAAACATCTGTTTTTGGATATTGCTATATTGTTGCCTGTGATGTTGTGGCAGATAGATTCAGATTTGTGATATATATTTCATATTTGCGCAGTTCAATATCTCTTGCCTGCATTTGTATGAAAAAAATGGTCTCGTGTACTCCGATATTGAAAGTGTCCACCGGTTGGGATATATATTCGGGCCCACCAGTGTGATTTGGAGTGTCACATTGGAACATTATTATTTGCAGTTGTTAGCTTCTCTTTAAGGTAGAACCATAAAAGAGTTTAGAATGAGAGAGGAAAATATAATAGAAACTTTAAAATATTTCGACTTCTACAAGTAAAATTAAACCTTGGTGACTTTTAATAACTTATTAGCTTTATAGTCCATTTTGAGTCATCATGCTTTCGTACTACATATATTACTTGCTCAATCTGTCTAGGATTAGGTTTAAGTCTTTTATTCTAATACCTATTTTACTTTTTAATCTATTTTGCTAACCAGAGTTTCTTTACCTTCAGATATCGTATTCGTCGTAGATTGCTATTAACTGGTACTCCAATACAGAATAGCCTCCAGGAGTTGTGGGCATTGCTTAATTTCCTTCTCCCTACCATTTTTAATTCAGTACAGAATTTCGAGGAATGGTTTAATGCTCCCTTTGCAGATCGATGTGAAATATCTCTCACTGATGAAGAAGAACTACTGATTATCCGCCGCTTACATCATGTGAGCATTGATTTTCTGATTATATAACTATTCCTTTTCTTGATTCAGGTTATAACTTCTATGAAAATTTGCTTTTTTCAGGTAATAAGACCATTTTTGCTAAGAAGAAAGAAAGATGAGGTGGAAAAGTATCTCCCTAGAAAGACTCAAGTCATACTAAAATGCGACTTGTCTGCATGGCAAAAAGCGTACTATCAGCAGGTGACTGAAATAGGAAGAGTTGGTCTTGAATCTGGTAAGTTAGACAGGTGATATAGTCATTTTTAATGTTCGTACTTTTTAAGTAGACGCTAGCCATGCAATATCGTGATCAAATTATGTTGCTTAAAATTAGGCATACATTGCCAAGGATCTATAATACATATTATTGAATTAAAGTTACAATATACAACTGTAGATCTTATCAATGTTTAGAATAGCGATAACAGTAACATAATGTTTTGCCTCCATTAGGTTCATATAGCATAACACGTAACATAGGTTATGCATCTTTTTATTTATTTAATAAAATTAAATATAAAACTATATATAATAATTCTTAATAAATTGGAAAATAAATTGAAAAGTTCTATAAAAACATCTATAGTACATAAAAACTATTTTACAATAACAAAGACAATAATTAGGCCTTTTATCTCAAGTACTTGGGGTAGGTTATATGAACCAAAAGAGACTCATGCCGGATCGATCACATGGATGATTCTTTTGCACTCATTTCTATCAAGCAATTTGTCTTAGCTCAAGTGTTTAGCATTCAGATCCACCATCCATGTTTTCTTTGTTGTCTCTTTACTCTCTGAACTTCTCCTACATTGATAAGCCTTACTTATCGAATTGGTGTATCGAGTCTATATTTCACATGACCAAACTATCTACGTGATTTTCTCGCATCTTCACTTCTACGAGGGTTACATCTACCTTAGAAGAATATATCCTCATTTGTCACTTGATCTTCCTTAATGTTACTACACATCCAACGAAGCGTACGCATCTTTGCTATTCTTTATATCTTATCATTCTGTGTCATATAACAAAATTGACCTAATAGTAGTCCTACAAAATTTTTCTTTCAGCCTTGAAGGAGTGTTGCTATCACATAAAACTTTCACTGTGCTTCTCCATTTCATCTAGTCAATTAGATCTTATTATTGATATTACTATCGATTTCTCTATTATTTTGAATAGTAGAACCCAACTATCTAAACTGTTACTCATTTGTATCTCTCGTTTGTCCAATATCATAAAAATATAGTCTCGGGTCTTTCGTTTACTAAGTTTGCATTTCATATATTCTATTTTGGAGCCACTCAATTTTAAATCTCGAGATTCTAATGTTTGCTTTCACTGCTCCAACTTGACATTTATCCATGCTCTCGTCTCATTGACTACGATTATATCATTAACAAACTCTGGATAGTTTAAGTAAGCTCATCCATTATTATATAGCAAATAGGAATGGATTTATTGCAAATCCTAAATGCAATCTAATATGATCTAAAAAATCACTTATTTGATCGCGCTGCAAGTTCTAACATTTGCTATACTTCATCGTACATATTCTTAATTATGTCAATATATTTGATGGGGACTCCATTTTTTATCAATGTCTACCGTAATGCCTCTCTCGGTATCTTATCATAAGTTTTTTCTAATCAATAATAGCCATATACAAATCTCTCTCTCTCTCTCTCTCTCTCGAAATCGCTTAATGAGTTGCGAAGTAAATAAATAACTTCTGTTATCGATCGCCTCAGCATGAATTCAAAATAGTTCTTTGATATCTTAACTGTCTACTATAATTTATGTTTAATTATCCTTTTCCAAATATTCATATTGTGATAGATGAGTTATTCTACGGTAGTTAGAACAACTCTATTCTTATATAAAGGTACTAGAATACTCTTTCTCCATTTACTTGGTATCTTCTTACTTTATCAAATCTTGTTAAAGAGGTCTGTTAGTCACATCACACCTATCTCTCTTAGGTATCTCCATACCTCTATCGAAACTTTGTGGACTAATAGTTTTTTCTTGAGTTCATCTTTTTTAAAACTCCTTATATTTCAGATTTTTTTAATTATGTGCATAAAACTACAAGTATATCCTCACACTGAATAGTAAATCATCCAAATCTTGAGTAAATTACTCTAATTTTCTAAAATTTAACAATAAATTTCTTATTTGTCTTCATAAATTATTAGTTCACAATCGTAATTTCAGTCATAACTAACAAAAATACAAGATATTAGTCATTACCAATGCTATAATTTATATTTTGTGATGCGTAATTAATCTTATCTGTGATTTTTCATTTAAGTCCATTTGAGAGTTAAGTAGAATCAATAGTAAGTAAGAAATTTCACCAATCGGAGGGGAATAATAACAAAACAATAGCATATCAGTAAGCCAACAATTTTACAAGCAATTATACAAGGAAATAACAAGCAATCAAGTAAAGCATTGCAACAATCAATTAACAATCAAATCATATAATCAACAACATTATGGAAATTACTAGAAAATAACACAAAAAATCATACCATTATGTAATATAACGTAACAAAACTTAAAATAAAATAAAAAATGCACCACTACAGTGTACTAAGTTATTGAATTGTTAGATGGCACAGGGCTTTATGTTAGGTATTATAGTGCAATATAACATGTTTCATAATGCGTTATTTTCAATATTGAATCATATAATATGGTTGTAATATCCACTGAAGGACAACATAGAGAAAGTTATTAAAAAAAAAATTAAAAGCAATAGGAGGCTCGAACCTATCCTAAGATTTTTTTTGCTTTGCATCTTTCAAGAAGATCCTTGATACAGTTATACCCTTCATTCCTTTTTCATTGTTCCCTTTGAAAATATCTTCTATTTTGAATTTTCCTATCAAATAGCAATAGGTTGTATCTAATACTTCTTTATATTGACTTTTTAAATAATGGTAGTAACATTTTTTTAGACCTCGGATATTTCTTATTACTGTATTCCAATTGACATTTTACTGATGTTAGATTTTACCTCTGCTTCTGTTTCATGAATCCTTTTGTCTTTCAAAATATCTTCAAGCCCATATTCTGCCTTGGCATTCACATCGTTTGTTGGAATTATGAAATAGTAGTGTAGCCCTCAAAAAAGAAAAGCAAGATAAGTGAGAAATGAGGATATTCAGGTTAAGATACGTGCAACCTCCATAGAAGAGAACATATAACAAAATTGTTTATAATGGCTTAGTCTATAGTTATCAATATCTTATAATACGCGATATGTATCCTATGATATGACACAATATACAAAAAATTAATATTTATTGTATTAGTGATATTATTGGGTTATGCATCTTACGATACAGTAAGCGTATCCTACGATATATGATATATATTACGATATGTGATATATTACAATACGCTGAATTGTCTTATAAATAGATTTTAAGCTCCTTCAAATGAACTTTTAAGTTAAATATGGAACACAAATTCTGAACAACCATAGTCATTTAACAATAGAGAGTATTATTCAAAATACTTATTTTAGTTGATAAAAACATATAAATAAATCATTACAATAGGTATATTATTAATTTATAGTCAATACAACTTGCTCGATAGGAATAAGTGGAGAAGAACCCTCCATGCGATCGAACCTGCGTGATTCCCTTTTGGTTCATATAGTTAACCCTAAGTGCTTGGGACAGTTGTTGTTATAGTCAGTACAAATTATTTATTATTAATTCTCAATTTAAGTATCTGATGAGTTTATTTATTATACGCTAAAATCTCCATAAAGGAAGAATTTGTATTGATTTGAAAAGATGAAATTGACGAAACTAGAATAAAAATTCTTAAAGATGATGACAGTGATATAGCTATAAGAGATGATTAATTGATATTATATTTATTTTTTTGTATTTTCTTGGAGGAATAATGAACTTATGCTCAATACTGTTTTTGGTTAAGATATTATACAATTGAAACTGAAGCAACAAAAGTGAAAAGACATAAGAGAAACATATGCTTTATTTGATTATTGGATATAAAATATGAATATCAATAGTTAAATGAGAATAAAAACTTTACATAGTGAAAAGTGTTGTTTGGATGGATTTTAATGCATGTTTTAAGTTGAAGAAGGAACATTGAATCTACTGGAAGGAAAAGGAAGAGAATGTATAATTATAAAATTTTTATAATTAGTTATTTATTCCTAATATTTAGTCTCTAATAGATTATTTTATAATTATTAATGAAACCACATAATTTGAATGCAATTGTAAACAATAATTAAAGAAAAAGAAAGAAAAATAAGAGTATATTAAAGGAGGAGTTTGTATGGAGTTAAAAGAGACGAGGATGAGGAAAATGAATGTTATTTTCAACTTTAAGTGAATTTGGTTGCATATTTACTAATATAATATAATTTTATTAATGATCTCATGGCTATCACACTTTGAATGTTAGTTACCTATTTATATATATTTATTTACTTATATTTAACATATTACCGGCGTTAACATTTGTTTTTGGTATTTGCTCATATATTTTTTATATTATATATTATTATGTGACTTACCATTATATATTGATTAATATATCTTACAATATAATACATGATATAATATATATTACAATACATATGGATAAAGATACATTATATGTATCTTGATTTCATAACTTTCATTACATCATGTGCGATATAGATTCACTTGTTGGGCAAGTGGAGGGCATTAACATAGGCCAATTTAAATAGCAAAGAGGAGAACATATGGATGGAGGTGCTACAAAAAGGTATGATGCTAAAGGTCTTAATGAATAGGTATTGTTCAATAGGAATGGGTGGAGAAGGATGATCCATGTGTTCAATCCGGTGTAATTTTCTTTTTTGGTTCAAGTAGCCTACCCCAAATACTTGGGATAAAAGAAACGTTGTTGGATACTTTTTCATCAATGGTCAAAAATACCATTGCCCCAACTATCCGTTTGTCTTTATAAATCTGTACTGATACACATTTAAAAACTAAATTGAAATCACTATACAGCCCCAACACATATGTAGTTTCATTCTTAGGCCAAGTGTCTAGTTATAGATTACACCTCTAAGAGGTCTTTAGGTTACCGATAATTGTTCTCTCTTTTCCTGTTGCTTGTAAGGATCGAGGCTCTTAAATGTAATACCTACATAGTAGGGAGACTGAGTGGGTTCTTCTGGCCTTTAAAAATAATCTTTAGGTTATGCACATTTTTTGGCTGTTCCTTGTGTCTCTTCCTTGTTGGCCATGGTATTCTGTGTGCAATGTGCATGTAGCTCACAGATAGAAATCATACTTTTTTGGCAGTCTGATAGGCTACTGACAATTTGTTATGTCACAGTTAATGAATAATTGAATATCATCAGGGAGGAATTAGGATTTATATGTTTGAAACTTCAGTGTGCTTACGTGCATCTATTGTTTGTCTTATGTTCGTCATGTATGATGATCGGATATTTCTTTTGAAAGTTAAACAAGTAAAATATAGTTTTACTGAATGGCAGCCTCAAATGTGCAGGAACTGGAAAGTCAAAGAGCCTCCAGAATTTGACAATGCAACTGAGAAAGTGCTGTAATCATCCATATCTGTTTATGGCAGACTATAACATGTGGCATAAGGAAGAAATAGTAAGGGCATCAGGAAAGTTTGAACTATTAGATCGTTTACTGCCAAAATTGCAGAGATCTGGCCACAGAGTGCTGCTTTTCTCCACAATGACTAAACTCATGGATATTCTTGAAGTTTACTTGAAGCTTTGTGAT
Organism: Dracaena cambodiana; assembly: GCA_036321105.1. Lineage (NCBI taxonomy): Eukaryota > Viridiplantae > Streptophyta > Magnoliopsida > Asparagales > Asparagaceae > Dracaena > Dracaena cambodiana. Next base: position 18,259,332 of record JAYEPQ010000010.1, read on the forward strand.
ATGAAGTACCTTAGGCTTGATGGCTCAACCAAGACTGAGGAACGGGGGGCTTTGGTCAGACAGTTCAATGCACCTGACTCTCCTTACTTTATGTTCCTCTTGAGCACTCGTGCTGGGGGTCTCGGATTAAACTTGCAGACAGCTGATACTGTTATAATATTTGACAGCGATTGGAACCCTCAAATGGACCTGCAAGCTGAGGATCGTGCTCATCGTATTGGACAGAAGAGAGATGTCCGAGTGTTTGTGTTTGTAAGTGTTGGTTCAATAGAGGAGGATGTCTTGGAACGTGCAAAGCAGAAAAAGGGCATTGATGCCAAGGTGATCCAAGCAGGGCTCTTCAATACAACTGCAACAGGTTGAACTCTTCTCCGTGCATGATATTGCTTTGTAGCGTGCTTATAAATCATTTGATTAGTTTTTTTGAATTAAAATAATTAATACATATGTTTTACTTATCTAAAAATTAGTAGTAATTTTCTTAATTACTCTGGTCATAGGCATGAGATTCTGCATGAAAATTTCTCTACTGCTTCCAGATTCCGTAGCCTATTTATTATCTGTCTCCAACAATGTCTCCCTAATTAATTCATGAATTATTTTAAAACTCATGGACTTCATTAAATATTAAAAAAATGTTTTTTTTTATTTTTATTAGGGAACTATTTTATAATACATTATTGTAATGTCATCATGTAACTTGCCAAGGTATTCTTCATCTACTATCTGCCTTCCCCAGCCACCAGCAAGGATGGTTATTGACCAGAATTTTAAATTTAGATGCTTTTACAGAGAGATTCAGTATGAGCTAATTTTAATGTCTAGTTGTCCACCTAACGGAGCACTCATATTTGGAAATTTATGTACAGCAATTACAGTGTAAAAGTATTCACATGCTTGCACACAAATTTTAAAGTTATTTTGGACCTTCTCCTATAACTTTGGGCACATTGCTGCTTTTTACCACAATTCACTACTTCACAAGGGCTGATGCAAGTCAAATTAGTCATCAACCGTTGTTTATACATCTTTAGCTGGCTCTATTCTTTTGATTTTTTGAAATTAAACCTAATGCTATGGAGTTTACTGGTGCAGTTGAGGAGAGACGAGCAATGTTGCAGGAAGTTATGAGGAGAGGCACAAGTTCGTTGGGAACAGATGTGCCAAGCGAGAGAGAGATTAACAGGTTGGCAGCCCGAACTGATGAAGAGTTTTGGTTGTTTGAGAAGATGGATGAAGAGAGACGACAAAGAGAAAGATATAAATCGAGGTTGATGGAGGAACATGAAGTCCCTGACTGGGTCTTTCCCAGAGAAACCGAGGAGGAAATCAAAGCAAGTATTGAGGCAGAAAACCAGAGAAATGGATTAGTCACTGGTAAGAGACGTAGGAGAGATGTGGTTTATGCTGATCAACTCAGTGATTACGAGTTTATGAAGGCAGTTGAGGGAGGAGACGACGTGTCGACTCTGTCCACCAGAAGGAAGAGGAGAAAGAAATCAGCTGATATTGCAGCTTCATATGAAACTGTTTCTTCTGATGGATTGGAAGCACAGGCTACACCTTCTGAGCCAAGAATTTCAAATAGGTTTTCCGTAGTTAGTGAAGGCAGTGATGATACGTCGAGCAAAACCTTGAGAAAATCATATGTGCATTCTAGTATGCAGCCCGACGGAGATGAAGGCGAGGGGTTTGATGGTGACGACAGTAGTTGGCATGGCAACGTTGTCACATGGAAGACACATAAGAGGAAGCGCTCAAGCCATGGTGTTGCCGGTGCATCTTCCGGTGCAAAAGGTTCATAGAACCCCCAGATATGAAGTTTCCTTGGTATTACTCCCAGATAATAGTTAAATAAGCCACTGAAGTAGTAGTTATCATTGAGGTGCTTGTATAAATGATTACGTCTTATGGGATCTTATATTGCTATTCTTGAATGCTCAAAATTATTGGATTGCATCCTTACCAACTAGTTAAAATAGATCGACTCGAGTATTGGCTGTATAGCTAATTTTCTCCTACAATGACTGAGTAAAGGCTCTAAGCTGGACTGTTGCTGGTGTTTTCCCATGCAATATACAAGCCCTCTTCTGCCTCTATAAAAATCTGGAACTTGTTATGAATGGTTCCTGATTATGGAACTCTTTGAGACAAATAGTTGTTATATTGTTTAAATTGGAAAATTAAATAAATGTTAGGAGAGTATGTTTAAAAGACAATTCCTCCAGATTGAATCTTAATTTTATACACTTCTAAATGGAAAAGATCGATAACTTCTAAATGAAAAAGATCGATAAGTAATATAATTTTGGTAAGCTGGAGGTGAATAATTTGGTATTAAGAACAAGAGTTTATGCTAGGAAAAAAGAACATAAGTTTGCAGAGTAAGAGTAAGGAAAATAGTAATTTAAATAGAAGTAGAAAATCAATGTGAAAAGCTAAGGCTTCAAATTCATTTGTTTTATTTTATTTTTAATTTTGGCTATTTAAAGTTAAAAATTATTTCTTATCTTTCTGTCCATATTTATATTATCATAACCTTGGATATTTACCAATAATCTTCATCTAAAATCTTGATTCAAATTCCTATTTAAAGATATCACATTTGAAAAGATAACATATTTCGGGTATGTGCAAAGACTATAGTCAAATATTATATAAGAAACAAGGAATAAAATTAGATCATTTTATTCCATGATCATATCATCATATAATCCTACGAGTCCAATCAATAAAATAGATTATGATATGAATCACTAAAAAAAAGTACAAATTTTCCTTGAAAAGTAGAATATTTTGGATACATGTAATAATATACTAATATAATCATGAAAAATAAGTAAGAATCAACAAATAACAATTAGATGAGATATATCAAAACATTATTGATGAACTAGAGAATTCTCATCTATCTTTCTCCCAAGAATTAGCTAATCCCTAATGAAAAAGAGAGTTTTTTTTATTGAAAAGAAAAAGAAGAAGAGAGATGATAGAGGGAGAGATGATAGGAAGACACATCCCCTCATATTTATAAAATACTAAAAACCATAATCTAATCATATCCCTAGATTCACAACCAATTACAATTCAATAGCTAAGATTGAAGGCCGAAAATCACGAAGAGAAGACTAAAAATTCGGATTTTGACAATGGGTCACTGGTTGCCTACAGATGTACTATTTTTAGGCACTGAAAAGCATGATCAGCAGTGGCCTGAGTTAAGCCATATGTGACCTAATTTTAGTTATTTCAGATGTTATTTTATTACAAAGTACTTCAGTAAAACGATCATATATTTTGCATATGAACTCGGATTGAGTAGATACTTTAACTCAATGTTTAAAATAACGATAACGGTAACGTAACGTTTTGTCTTTGTTAGTTCATATAGCATATAGCATAACACATAATGTACATTACGTGATTTTCTATTTATTTAATAAAAATAATTATAAAACTATATAAAATAAATTTTATGAATTAAAATTTGAATTAAAAAATTCTAAAAGAAAATTTTAAAAAATTATATCCCAGTATTATTTTTTAATTTTTAATAAGTTTCATAGTAATTCTCATATTTATCTTTATAAATTAAATTGCATTCACACCTATAATTTCAGTCATCATGTAAATAAGAAAACAAGATTTCAAATTTATTTTTAATTATTATCAATATTGTAATTTATATTTAGTAATCCTTAATTTATATTATTTTTAATTATTTATTTTAGATTAGTTGAGAATTTAATTTACTCAGCAAGTAATAAATTTCAGTAATTGGAAATGAATTATAATAAGTAAATAAGGATGTATAAGTTAACAATAACATAAGAAATCAAATAAGCAAATAATAAGCTGTCAAATGAAAAAACTGCAGCAATTCACTAACAATCAAAATAAATAATCGAAATCAATATAAAAACTATTTAAAAATTATTATAAATAACATAACATAACTTAATTTAATGTAACGTAACGTAATATAAAATAATGTGAAATAACATAAAAAATGCACCGTTATGGTGCATTGAGTTATTTTCGATTGTTAAGTAATACTGGCTTTCTGTTAGGTTTCATAACGTAACATAACATGTTTTATAACGCGTTATTTTCATTATTGCTTGAACTATTAGAAACATAATCCAAATGAACTTCCACCTAGGTAAAATTTTCATTTTGAATTTTATTTATATCAAACTGGCCATGAAGTTGTAGCCGTAGTAACTCGATTGAATTTGATTTCACTGTCTTCCTAGCTCCATTTGATCTCAAATTTGAATATAGCTCGGCTATAATATGGATACTTGTAAAAATTCATATAATCATGTATAAATTATCGTTCTATACTAATACACAAATAATTCTATTAATTCAAAATATATTCCATATAACACATGATTTACCATATAAACCTGATAAAGAGAATATAAATAACATATGCAATATTCAAGTGTGATCCCTTCCCTTCCCTCGAGATGGTGTTTGCATTGATAGATTACCTTCTTACCTTTTGTTTATTTTCTTTTTGTAACTAGCAAAATGAAAGGAATAAATGATTATGATCTATTTTATATAAATTTATTTGATGGGACATTGTCAAAATCGATGGGAGCATATCCTAGGATTCATTGACCTCTAATCCTTAATTATAGGGTAGTTTTTCAAGATTTGCCTAATAAAGTCGCATACTAGGATTCACCGACTGTTAATTCTTTATACTCCTGATTGTTCAAGATTTGAGGAGATAAAAATCTATTGCTTACTAAAATCTCAGTTTCCATTTTTTTATAGGGAAAAAGTAAACCAGCTTGCACTTTCCACTTGGAATCAAACTTGTTAATCTCGATGCAATACTAACTTTTGGTTTAGTGGATTGGGATAAGAAAATTGTGCGGATTAGAAAGCCCGCCTCCAGAGACAATGGAGATATTGGTGTGAGCGAGTTCAGTTAGAGTTTAGGGCTCTGATTAAATTGATTAGAGTGGTCAGGGTGTGTGTAGAAAGGATTCATTGTATAGCATTCTCGCAAAATTATGTGCCTCTTTGAGTAGTAATGAGAGAGATAGGCTTGAAATGCCGAGCATAGTGCATTAACATGGGGCATACAGCAGGTCTAGCCTGAGTAGTGTTCTACCCTAACAAGAAGTCTGCATAGATAAAATTGTGTTTAGATGCTTCCACGACTATAAGATCATGAGCATAAAGAAGGTCTTAAGCTTAATTTAATTAGTAATTTATGAAGATATAAATTCACGATATCTAATAACTGCATATGGAAGGTATAAGTGGTTCAACAATTTCGTAGCAACTAGTGCAATCAAAAGTAAAATGATCAAATAAAAAAATTAATTATAATAAAAAAAATTCTTAATCAATTGATAAATTAATCAATTAGGGTCGACTAATTCTTTGCAGAAGAAAAGAAATTAGACTTGGTTATTTTAAAATTAACTACAACATTGTAGATCCAATCACATTTTAATTTAGATTTTAGAACTAAATAGGACCTCATCTATAAGTGATATTCTTAGTTGAAGTCTCTATTTTTTACATTAATATACATAATCTAATTATAAGATAGTCGTGCACGTGCCCATAATTATGGTCCATGTAAAAAAAAGAACTAGCTATAAGTTGAGAAAAAAAACCTAATTTTATGAGGAACCCATTATAAGTTTGAATAGGATCTAACACTAAATGAATTTTTGATGCAAGAGCTAGATATCTAGCCATTTAATGATCAGAAATATGTAAAAATAAAAGAAAGAGATTGCCAAAGGTGATAATCCAGTACTGCTCCTCTGATGCACAAATCACATTCATAATCACGAAGGAGGCAGAAAGTTAGGATTTCTTTATAGATAAGATTTTTGGATTATTTTGTATGTAGTTTAGACTTGAGAATGTGTGGTGTTTATGGTGAACTTAATGACTTTATATGATTGAGATTAAGGGGTATATTCTAACATGGGAGAAGCTCATTTGCCCTATTAAATTTCGCAGCTTAGATAGTATGTTAGTTGCTTCGATTGCAAGTTACTATTTTGGAGAGTAAAATTTGGAGTTTGAATTCACTTGGGAGTAATATTTAGGATGAATCTAGCTTTTGTCAATGTTAGATCAAGTTTTAAGTCTCCTTTTATATTATCGAAGAACTCCACTAGCTTAGCACAAAATAAGTTTAAAATAGTTTTTGTATCCGTATTTTGATTTTACATTAAAAACGCGAAGCAAGTTGCTTAAAGAAGTTTTTTATGAATAAAAATATGAGGAAAATTGGATATGACTATATCTAAATAAAATAATAGTAAAACAATAATTAATTATGCAAAATAATTAAGATGAAAATTTAGAGAAGACTTCTCTACTTAGATTAAAAGATGGATGGAAATTGGAGTTGATCGATGTTGAAATCAAAGTAAAAATTGTTACTAGAAGCCTCAAAAAGACGCCATTGCCAGAATTTCCTTGCTAGACGTAAAGAGCACTCAAACTCTCTAATAGATTCATACGACTTTTATAGAAGTGAAGATTATTAGTGTCTATTGAATGAGAAATGAGGGTCACTAATTATAGAGCATTTCTAAGTGCTTTTGAAAAAGATCTGTCCATGAGGACTGTGGTGGTCCATCTGGATGAGGTTGGTTAAAACCAACCCAAGATTTAGATATGATGTTTTTGCCATTTCAATAGATTAACATGCCATTCAAAGGTTGGAGAGAACAATTAGAAGTTGTTTAAGCCAATGAGTCTTAGTTCAAGTGGCACCACCCCTCTCCAATTTGCGAGAAATTCTGAGTTCGATTTCCGGTAGGAACTCAATTTAGGTAATATTGCCAAATATGTGTGTGTGTGTGAGTTTGACTAGCAAAAAAAAAAAATTAGAAGTTAAGCGGACAAGGGTCTCATCCATACACCAGGAGATATATTTCGTCAGTTTTAAGATAAGAGTGATTGAAGTAAATGTTTAAATCAAGAGAAAACTTCACATCAATCAAATAACTTATCTAGAAAGAAGATAACTATGATGCTTAAAAATCAATTGAAGCTAATAAAATATGAGAAAAGAGATGATTTTATAAATACAAGTGATTACAAGAGTATTAATGCATAATTTAACCCTCAAAAAAATATGAATGCACATTTTAGTTTTATAATCACTTAATAAGTCATAACTTCCTTGAAATAGTTTAGAAATATGTGCCAGTGAGTACCTAGGCAGAGCAGCTCTTTGGCCCATTGATGATCCTATACTAATCTAATATAGAGATCGACAAGGATATCAAAGGGGCAAGAAGATATGAGGAATATTATTTCATAGAGGTATGGTGTTGAATGTAACAAAGGATCTTCATGGTAATGTGAGCCTCAATGAGCATGATATGAAAGCACTCTTCTCCTTCGTACACAGTGATAAAACTTATGGAAATGAAGTAAAGATTCTATTGGCATTATGATCGTGCAGTTAAAGAAGATGGCACTACAACTCTAACTGTCACGAGTTCTTAAAAATTTTCTAGAAAGATCAACTAGAGACCCTTACAATGTTGCAGATCAAAGCATTTTATAAAGATCATGAATTCTCGAATCCTTCATCTTTAATTGTACATTTTAACTAAATTCCACTTTAATTTAGGTCATTCAAAAGAGTTATACGATATTAGGATAGAAAAACAATCTCAATTTGGTTTGGAGATAGCTATGTCATCACTGTGAAATCAGTGACAGAAACCTGACCTAGGCTTCTTATTGACCCGCCACCAATGGCGGCAATAGTGGCCATTTATGGTGGCTCTATTACTAATAGTGTTAGGGTGGCCTATAGCAACAACGATGTGCAAGTTAATCCATCATTGATGGCATTATGAGTGGCCATCAATGGTGGTCGTGCCATTGAGCTATAATAGCATGTAGCAAGTACAGTTTGTAGGCCAATCCATCATCAATATCTACCATCTTTGGGGATACCTTGCGACATATCTACTTATTTTTGAACCTTCATAACTTTCATTCTCGAAGTCCCTTTGGCATGGAAAGAGGGCTCGAAACTCTTCAACTTTTCCCTGTAGAGATGTTTTTTAGGTCTGTTTTTATCATGTTCAAAACTAAGGTTGAAGTTGACATTACTACATAGGCTTTGTCGAAATCGGTTTCCATGATTGTTGACCTATTAACTGATCTTCAACCCTCATTTTTTTCAGTATCTACACTAAAAATCGAATAGAAGGCTGAGTTTGATGTGATCTGAAACATGCACTCCTAAACGCAGGAGATCGATAAATAGTACTCAGATAGTAAACCCAAAATCATCCTCTTGAGGATGCAAGACTTTGTGATTGTGATATGATACTAAAAACTATAGATTATGAAAAATAAAAGAAAAGTATGGAATGGTTTGAAAGTTGATTAATTGAAAATTTGTATTTAAAATAAACTAGAGAGTTAAGTTAGTTTAGATAGGTTAATGCCCTCAAAATGGTATTACTAGATGAGTTAATACTTATTTTATGTTAATTATATAGATCACGTGGTCTCATATAACCGGAAAATAAATTATTAAAAGCATATAACTAAATAAAATTATAATATTGATAATTAGTTAATTCCCTCAATTAATTTCTATATGAATTTTTGAGATAATTTTTAAGTATGACTTATGAATGACAGAAATAACCATTCAAAGTCTAAGTATACGTCATGCCTAGAGAGTTTATAGTATATCAAAAACTAAACAATAACTATACTATCAAACTTTAAACCATCAAAGTATCAAAAATCATATTTGGTGCCTAATAAGATAAATAGGGAATTAAAAATCAAATATCATATAATTTAATTAAGAATAGAAAAGAAAAAACTCATTAGATTATCATCAAAAGTTTATTACCTTATCCAAAATCAATGAGAAATTTAGCAACTCATACTCTTCATAACCATCAAATAATTAAAAATAAATTATTTAATTGAATAATTAGGGGAGAGTACAAATACTTCAAAATCTCAAAACTCTAAAAAATTTCTAAAATCGTTTATAAAATTCATCCTCTTGTCTCTCTCTTTTTATTTCTGAAATACAAAGGGTATATATAGAACCCTCATGGGGTTTAATCATCATAATATAATAATTCTATCTAATTGGAAATTCTTTTTGTTTTAGAAATCCACATATCCATATGTATAGTCACCTCGCTGTCGATAGTGGCTTCAACAGCCTTTCTCAGGTAAGCTTACAGTACTTTATAAAGGATGATTATCAACAACCCTTTCAGGTGACTGTCAACAACCATACTTGGAAATTCAACTCTGGGCTGCTTTTGTGCATATATCTGATTCTTATTTGATTTTCTTTCATCTAGAACTCCTGTAAAAAAATCATATAATACTAGAAAATTATTAGAGTGGTGAGTTAAAATAATATCAATAATAAATCATTAATTTTATGATATTGATAATTAGTTAATTCCCTCAATTAATATCTATATGAATTTTTGAGATAATTTTTAAGTATGACTTATGAATGACAGAAACAACCATTCAAAATCTAAGTATATGTCATGCCTAAAGAGTTTATAGTATATCAAAAGCTAAATAACAACTATACTATCAAACTTTAAACCATCAAAGTATCAAAAATCATATTTGGTGCCTAATAAGATAAATAGGGAATTAAAAATCAAATATCATATAATTTAATTAAGAATAGAAAAGAAAAAACTCATTAGATTATCATCAAAAGTTTATTACCTCACCCAAAGTCAATGAGAAATTTAGCAATTCATACTCTTCATAACCATCAAGTAATTGACAAGAAATTATTTAATTGAATAATTAGGAGAGAGTACAAATACTTCAAAATCTCAAAACTCTAAAAAATTTCTAAAATCGCTTATAAAATTCATCTCTTGCCTCTCTCCTTTTATTTCTGAAATACAAAGGGTATATATAGAACCCTCATATCATCATAATATAATAATTCTATCTAATTGGACATTCTTTTTGTTTTAGAAATCCACATATCCATATGTATAGTCATCTCGCTGTCGATAGTAGCTTCAACAGCCTTTCTCAGGTAAGTTTACAGTACTTCATAAAGGATGATTGTCAACAACCCTTTCAGATAACTGTCAACAAGCATATTTGGAAATTCAACTCTGGGTTGCTTTTGTGCATATATCTGATTCTCATTTGATTTTCTTTCATCTAGAACTCCAATAAAAAAATCATATAATACTAGAAAAATATAGAGTGGTGAGTTCAAATAATATCAATAATAAATCATTAATTTTCTGTATTAATTACAAAATTGAATTACAAGTAAATAAAATAGATATAAAATATAACACTTTTCACTCGTAATCAGAGTGAGCCCAATGGATACATAGAATATGTACTGCAACTAACTCTCTTGTCCGTACTCCAATTCAAGTAAATGAGTAGATAATTTTGAGTATCTCTATACGATGAAAATGCTAGTAAAGTCAGATATACATAGCCTAACATATCAATATGGTCTATCTCGTTCTGGAGGGATGTTTCATGCATACCAATGTTGTTCTAGACATTACTTTTTCATCTGATTTTAAAATTGTCCGTATGATATATGAGCTTGGAGCAATTCTATCAAGGGATTTGATGGTATAATTGGTTGCTTGAGAGCATGACTGGACTGTGTAGATTAAAATTTCCTTTTTGTAATTTATGATTTAGTTACTTGTGAGTTCGAGCTCCAAATTGAGTGATCCAAGAGGCATTGGGCTCATAGTTTGAAGCGCTATGGTTGAATTACCATTCGAAAATTATTCATACCAATTTCAATTGTGGATGGTATGGAAAACGACAGTGGAATGTAGATCGACATTGACAGACTAAATTTTTGATCTGCGGCCTTATGTATAGCTCTTGTGCGCTCAAGAATCCATCTCCACGTCTCTAGAATCTAGGGGATAAGCTAGCAATACGGTCTATTGGATCGATCATGAGTTTTCCAGTATTGTGAATCGCCAACAGATAAAAACACAATTAAGAACACTATCTATAATTTAAGAAGACCTCATAAACAAGACAGTAAATTATAAGTTAAAGTGTCAATAGACATGTAGGGATTGTCAGATTATCTTGGGCCAGCTAAAGACCTATATCCAAAAGGTAATTATTAGCATTTTCTTTTGTTGAGTTCGTATAAAAAACTTAAGATCTCATGATCATGAAACGGAAGAGAAAATGTATTAGCATCTAGCAGTAGCTAAGATGATGACGCCAAAGGAGCTACAATATTCAAAAGAATATATGGCTCGTTACTAATCCAATAATGATCCTTGGGAACATCTTAACTCGGTAGAGACACCCACTACTAAGAGCATCATCATTCGAGAGGAGATAGTGAAGTGGGAGTGCCACTATAACACCTCCTCCAATATGGAAGTCACGGTGGATGGATCCTGGCTAGTCAAGGATCCTTAAGAGCAGTGCATGGTAGTGACAAAGGCAACTCCAAGCGAGGCTCTAGTTTCCACTAATGACGATCATTGTTCAAATTTGACAAACATAGGGTGCAATATATCCTAACTTATGCCCATTCTGAAATTTTATTTAGTATAAGTATATAATTTTAAATTGTAGTATAATACATGTCAATTCATAAGGAAGAGGATTTTATCGAGTTATTTATTCTGATTTAGGCAAATAAATAGAGAGATTGATAGGTTGTTTTCTTTAAACTAATTGAACAAAACAAGAGGTTAAAATTGATTCCCCTATGTTGTTTTAGAAGTATATCTTCTATCTTTTTATTAATTTATTAATATAAATCCAAAAAGAATAAGTTGTTCAGAACTTGTATAAATTTAAATTTAGTTAATAAGATTAATTCACTCATCAATAATTTCTAAGTATAATCAAATAAAAATCATAATTTTTTATTATGTATAGTTATTATTTATTTAAAATTATAATCTATCAAAAAGGATAAATTCATGAATTGTATCTTATGAGGTCTAGATAAACTTTGATATAAACATTAAGGACATACAACAGTTATGGCTGTCAACCAAAGATCCAACCAAGACTAATCATTTTGGATTTTGCTCTAAGAGTTTTTAATTCTAGACTAATTAATTTGGTATAGTTAAAATAGTTTGAATCTTACTTTAAGAATATGTTTCCTGTTGACTTAAAAAACATATTGATTTTCAATATCAGATTTTCTAAGTCATACTTGCTATTCCTAGGCTAGATTCTGGCATATTCTATTTCTGGATTATCTTACTATGTAGAAATAAACTATGAGAGATGTTTGCATTGTGAGAGAAAATACAGAGGATGTAACTACCCAAAACTGATATGATATATATTTATTAATATATTTTTCTCTAATATTTATGCTCAAATAAAAATTAAAATAAATTAACTTAAAAATAATTTTAAGGCCTGAACTATTTTTTTAAAGAAAATAATAATTGAACTATCTCATTAAGGCTCAAGCCTAATCCCTTGGCCCAAACTCAAAATAATAATAACAACAACAACAACAACAATAACAAAAACAACAACAACAATAATAAAAACCTAAGCCATTATTTGAACCCAAAACAAATTACAATCAATCACTAAGTCAAATTTTATTTTGTAATAATAAAATAATAACCTTCCATTTTGAATACTCAAATTTAAATTTTATCATTCAATTTTTAAAATTAATCTTTAGTCAATTCTATTAATGAGTTTTTTTTATCACATTTGAATTCAAATTTAAAACTTGTCATAAAATACGAAGTCAACTATCATAGTCAGTTATATTAATGAGCCCTTTTAATTCATTTAAATCAAAATTTAAAATTGTCATTCAAACGCCCTAGTCAACTATAATTATGAGCATTTGACCAATTTAAAAATATGTCCTTAAAAACCTTCTAAATCAGTCATATCGGATATCCATCAACTACTAGAGGAGCTATCTAGCGAGCCATATATGCTATCTGAATGTGCACCATACCGTTAGAATTGTCCTACCGGCAACCACCATAGTTGGAGCATCTCTCGTTAGAGCCTATTTACCAGAGCAGATCATTCTTTTTCTTTTCTTCACTGTCAAGAGATAGGTTTCATTTTCTTTCCTTAATTAGCTTATTGGATCTAGGTAGATAACTTCATAATAAGAATTTAATTAAAATCTATATCTTTCATCTTATATAGTCAATAAGATGATTTTTCCTAGTCATTTCATTGTTTCTAACTTGCCGGTCTTTAATAACTAAAACAAACTTCTTATATTCCTTAACAATTCAAGAAATTTTTTTAAACTACAAAAAAAAAATTCAAATTTAGTTATTTAAATATTTTCATAATGATTTCTTACTTAGATTTTAATTTCGATCAAAAAATTGAATGTGAAGTTATTTGACGAATGTAGTTCAGGCTAAGGTGAGTTCATATCAAAGTCACTATTCCATGCACTATTGCTATTAGATAGAAATGTATTATATTTTAATTTTACATAATTGTTTATTTATGTCATGATATGTCATTGTTTACATCGACAAGAACTATTTAAATAACTTATATCTTATTTCTAAGAATTATCTCACATACAATTTGATTATCTTACAAACTTTATTCTAATGAAGCATGTGTTAAACATTGACTTAAAAACAATAGTAAATTGAAATGCTAATTGATAGTGATGATAGTTGGAACGTCATATGACAATGATGTCTAGAAAAGAGTTCTAAACGAAAGTGGTTATTTAATTAAGAAATGTGTTTATATGAAAAATCTTCTACTTCCTTATTCTTGCCTGACCGTGTGTCATTATTATATGTAGTCAAAAATTCCTAAAATTAATAGTTAAAATTTTTAATAACATATTACAATTGAAAATATCTTTTTAAGAATTATTGAACTATAATGAACTTGAACTACACTTGAACCCGAACTGAATCAAGATCATATTGATTGAAAATGTATTGTACTGGATTTGACACGATCTTATAACTGTAAACAATAATGGTATGGAGGAAACCTTAATTGATGTAAATACTGTATTTTGGCTGTACCATTAAGTTGTACAACTGATTTTTGTGCACACCATAAGTGCATGGTGATTTGCTGGACCCAATCTGAAAATTATTGTTTGCCGTTATATAGGTCCGTGTTAGCTCCGGACAATTCTGGTGACCATTTTTCTAGGTCTGTACGGGAGACAATTGAAACACGGATATAGTATCAGTTAGATTCTCCAATACTAAATGACACCTTAAATTAGAACAGTTGATATGTATGCTAAATCTTAATTGTGGTTAGTATTACCTAATTAATAAATTAATTCATATTCTATAATTACATTCATATACACTTTGTCACTTATGTCATTCATGCACTATTCATGTCATTTAAGTTACTTTTATCTTTTCACACTTGTATTAAATTGAAAATAATAGAGAAAGATCTGATGGAGCTGCTGAAACTAGTATATGACCTTTCTTTCATTTCACTCTTGACTGTTGTTATTTTAAATTGCTTTTGCTATTGAAATATTATCTTTGTCCTTAGTTATTTCTCCCTCTTTATTTCCATAATCTAAATTTGTCCACTGAATAAAACTTTAAATTTTCCATTAAGATATAGTTGTAATATGTGGCAATGATTAATATTGTACCGAAACTTAGTGTATTTTCACGAGTACGCTCTGAATGACTTAGCTATCTAGCTGTTCGGATGGCGAGCCATTGTAGAGGTGTTGGACCTAGTCAAGCTGATTAGTGTTATATTTTATATATTTATATCCCATATTTTATTTATATTTCTCTGTGATGCCCCAAATTATACTGGTGGGCCTGAGTATATGTCCTCATAATGATAGTGTGCCACCGGTGGGCACTATCAATATCAGAGTGTATGAAACCATTTTTTTTTATACAAACATAGGCAAGAGATGTAGAAGCGCGCAAATATGAGATATATGCCATAAGTCTGAATTAATCTGCCACAACATCACATACATAAATATAGTAATATCCAAAAACAAATATATAGAAATGATAAGCAATACGTACATCAAAAGGTTATTCATATACAGTCAAGTATAGTATTAGGACAAACCAACAAAGTATTGAATATATACAAAGTATCCAGCTAGTATGGACAGAACTTGAAAGTATGATACATATGCAAATACAAATCAAAATGATATATACACAAAAAAGATAAGGATCCTACAAGAAACTGACTATTGATGTTTGACTCACTCTTAGAAATGTGGTTCCTCTGTAATCGATGTCTCGGTTGATAGACCTAGAGTGATAATTTCAGAGTCAGAACCCAAATAAGAATACAAATCCAAGCTTATGAAATTCTATAGAACCATATAAGAATGTGTATGGGGCATTCTAGTAGGAAACAACATAAAAGGTGTATTCGTATGAATGTTAAAGTATGCCAAATATAAAATAAATTTAGAGTACAGTGTATATATAGTGTAACGTGATTAAGTAACCAGGTATGCCAAATATAAAAAGAATCATGTGATGCATGGTATGTATAATAATGCATGAATCATGAAGAAAATAGTATATATAATATAATATAATCAAGCAATGAAGAAAATTCTATCTTATTAGTTTGGAATTGAATGGTGGGAGTATTCACGTGTTCTAAGAGTGTACCGTGCATATCTGGTACTATGGCCAAAGGTACTGCTTTCTACATGAAACGGATGGCATGCCGCTAGGTAAATTAGATATGTCGTACATATCCAGAGCCACGACCCAAGTACCAATTTCTATATGAACTGGATGGCATGCTACTAGGTAAATTATGTATCACGTACATACTCGGGACCATAGCCCAATTACCAATTTTCACATAAATCTGATGGTACGTAGCTAGGTGAATTAAATATCCCTTACATACCTTGAATCACACCTCAAGTATTGGTTTCCATACAAACCGAGCGGCACGCCGCTAGGAAAATTAGATATCCTGTACATACTTGCGACTACAACTTTAGTACTAATTTTCACACAAACCAGATGACATGCTACTAGCTGAATTAGAAATAAGATTGTAACCTCCCACAGTATGTGTTGCATTACACCATTTATTTTCCCATACCTATAATGTAATATATACTAAGCATCATTGTGACTTATGCAATAAGAGTACATGTATCAATAGTGAATATGAAATGATACGCACGACAATACTGATAAGCACAAGTGATACTAGCAGGTACAAGATATAGAATATGTTCATGTACATAAGGTAGCATTTCCAAGCAAGATGACTATTTACATGTAATAACAAGCATAAATAAACATGCATGCATGTATATCATATTGCTAGTCAAGCAGTATATGTACAAATATGGCATGTGTGCCTAAACATAATGTATAATAAGTCTAAACTTATCATGTACAAGTAGTAACAAGAGTAATTAAACATGTGTACGTATGTAACATACCATACGTAATTAATTATCTTTTTAATGAATTTTAAATGAGCTTGATTGAGTTCTAAAATAAAAGTTATGGTTGTTTTACTATAGACTTGTTGCTACTTATATGGTACAATAACAAGAAAAAATTTCAGATTTTATTTGACCATAGTAAAAATTAAATTAGAGTCTAAGATTTAGAAAAGTTGTAGACAATTTAATTAACCTCTCAATGAAACTTGAATAAGCTCTTTAGAGTTTTAGAGCAAAAGATGTAGACATTTTACCATAAACTTTCCTGCTGAGCTACTGATATGGTACAATAGCCATAATATAGTTTTCAGGTTATTTTTGGCTAGGTGAATGACTAAATTATGATCCACTGTTGTTGGAAAAATTATAATTTAGTGAACTATATTTCTAATGACACTGAAATAAAATTAATCAAAATTAAGATGTAAAAATCATAGCAGTTCTAAGATATACTATTGTGTATATATGGACGACGATATGTTTTGTGCATATATAACATGCACATGTTGGCACATATAATAAAACTAAAGATAAATACAAATCTAAGCATTTATAATCTTGTAAAAGGTTGGATAATGTCTTTGGTATCATATATTTGGTGATTGAATCAAGAAAATTTAAATTTAAAAGATTTGAGAGTGTATTCTTATCTCTTGTTGAATCAAAATCAGAAAAAAAAAAAATATTGATGCCTTTACTCTTCAAAGATTAAGAAATGTCCTCATATTAGGGAGGATGTGAGCTTATTTGAAGCAGGAAAACTCAAGAGCAAGGCTGATATACTCATTTTGTGGATTTTCAGCCCACTCAGGCTGAATTTTTAGCGATTTATTTGAGAAAATTTGAGAAGAATTATGGTTGGAGGTGTGAAGAGAAAATAAAGAGAAACACAATAGCAGGATGCTTGATTTTATATGAATTTTTTGAATTTATTTGATGGTTTAAAAAGGTACTGGAAGATAGTTACTCTATATTAAAATCTTAATTATAAATATGCCATTGGGTCAAATTCAATCCAAACTTTGTCAAGATTGGTTGCTGGGATATGGAGATAAATCTATAGTTGAGAAGAGGTTAAAATAGAAATTCTTGATTAAGTTGATTATTTTAATTACGTATTTGCCCGAAATTGGCCGATCCGAAATAATTTAAGAAAAATATGTAAAAATAAAAAATAATAAAATAAGAGGTCCTCGGTCTACAAAATTTAAAATTGAAGAGTAGATTGAAAGATATAACTCAATTTACTCAGTATCCGTCCGTATCAGTATCTGAACTCCTAGGTTGATACAGATGATATGGAATAAATCAATACAAGAGTTTAAGGATTAGGAGCGTTACAGTCACCCACCTAATAAAAATTTTGTCCACCAAATTTAAATAAAAAAAATGAAAGATAACAATAAGGTAAATGGAGAAGTACTGTTTAACAATGAGTTTAAATAGGTACATGTATATCATTGGAATAGATAAAGATATCTCTTCCGAATATCGTCTTCTCGCTCCAATGCCACTTACTTGGAGAGTAATTATCCCAAATGACAAGAACAAATTGGATTATTATTCCACCGTTGCTTTCGGTTCATGAGCTCCTTAATCTTTTAACCCGTAATAGCTATGGGCCTCTACTCAAAGGATAGATCAGATTCTAACTATTCCAATTTGCGGAGTTAAACTTACTTGGGGATTAGAGCTAAGATGCAATACGGCCCATGTTTATGATACCAAGGTTCAGGTTTAGAACCAAAAGCCTAAATAGAAATTGAAATAGGCCACGTTCAAATATTCCTGGTCTACAAAGCACAAATTATAACCAATAGTTTTGCCCTTTACTTTTTTCCTTTCTCCCCTTCTACTTAAACTATCTCTTCTAATTCCACTGAATTCATATTGTAAGGGGTTCTTGATATAGGTGTTGTCCTAGGATCAGATTTATGATAACTTCACATGCCTCTCTGGATGCGAACCATATTCCTCAGAGATCAAATCTATATAATCAAATACTACAGTGATTTGCCTCTCCCTCGCATCCAAAGAAGAGAGAGCTCCATCTATGGGTCTTTCCCTAGCCATTGATGGTTCTAGATCCCACTACCACAAAGAAACTCAGATTCTAGCTGATTTAGGATTTGAAATACTAAGACTCTTCTATGACAATCAGTCAATGCATGAGGGGCACTCAGCCAATTCATGTCTATGATCACATCAAAGCCACAATGATATAAGACAACTAGGTCGACATGAATTCTCTATTATCTACCACTAATGGATAATGTCTACATAATTTACTAGACACAATTATCACATTCCTAGTGTTAAATATTCAACCCCGAGCTAAGGTAATGTATGGTATAGTATACTGGATGATAAATATAGATAATGTGAGGTAATGTAATGCATCGGAGTTAGATAATACATATACAAGTACATAACCAATTACCTGTCACAACTTCCTCATAAGTACAGGCCTCCTTTGCTGTTAAGATATAAGCTTGACCCTGTCTGTGCTCTGGAGCTCCTTGTACCTAAGCTCCATGGAAAGCTTGTTGTTGTGGTGCAAATGACCTCCTCGGTGTTACTCAAGTAGATTTTACTGTTGGTATATGCTCTTGCTGCTGAGGTGGCACTATTCTTTGTTGATACTGCCATGACTGCGACGGCCTCTGAGACTGCACTAGTTGTCCCTGACCTCAAGAGAACCTTCTTTGTGGGCATGCCCCCATTTTATGGTCAAACAGAATCCAAGAACTCTTCTACACGTACTCTTGGTGTGCCCTGGCAACTAGCAATAGTTACAAATCAATGTTGGTCTGATTATATAATGAGTCATATGGTGCTAAGGTGGAGAACGTCCACTGCTCAATGCCCTAGACACCTGGCATGTTAGATTCTACTACATCTCCATCTCTGCCATCCTTCTTCCATTGGCCTGTTCCTAATGCCGAGTTGCCTAGAGGACTTCTGCATAAGTCTCCCAGCGAGACAATGACAGCACAGAAGAAATAGTCACCCTCGAAAATCCATATTTTCAGAAGTAGGCTGAGCACCAGTAACTAGTTTAATGTAGGATCTTCATCTCTTCTGGGTATTTGTCATTTTGGCTTGTATGTACATATGTATCCTACTTTCTAGTTTTGTATGTGATATTCAGACACTCTTATATATATATATTCAGTATTTATGTTACTCTGTTATAATACTGTACTTGACTCTATATGAGCAACCCTTTATGTATGTATTGCTTATCATTTTCACATATCTGTTTTAGGATATTGCTATATTCATGCGTGTGATATTTTTGCAGATAGATTCAAACCTGTAGTATATATTTTATATTTGCACGTTTTCATATCTCTTTTTTATGATTGCATAAAAAAATGGTCTCGTGCACTCTGGCATTGAGAGTTCATATAAGTGACACTCTACCCATTATTAGGATACACACTCGGGCCCACCAGTGTGATTTGGAGCATCACCCCAAATCACACAGGTGGGCCCGAGAATGTCCCAATAGTGGGTAGGGTGTCACCACCTGCACTCTTAATATTGGAGTGTATGAGCCCATTTATTTTTTATACAATTATAGGAAAGAGATATGGATGCGAGTAAATATGATATTTATACCATAGGTCTAAATTTATTTGCCACGTCACATGCATGAATATAGCAATATTCAAAAACAAATATATGAAAATAATAAGTAATATATACATCAAAAGGTTGCTCCTATATAGTCATTTACAGTCAGAACATAGCAATATAAGTAAGGAATATATATAAGAATGTCCAGATACCACGAGTAAATTAGAAAGTAGGATATATTTGTACTTATAAGCCAAAAAGATAAATATACAAAGGAGATGAAGATCCTACAAGAAACTGGCCACTTGCAATCGGCCTACTCCTGAAAATGTGATCCTTGAGGGATCGGTCCTCCTCCTTTACTACTTCTATCTCGAGTGGTAGAACTTGAGTGTGATAATTCCAAAGATCAGAATCCAAATAAGAATACAAACCCAACCTTGTGTCATGCTATAGAAACCATATCAGTGTGACATACTAGTAAGGACAATATAAAAGATGTATACGAGTGATTATGAAGTACAAAATATGCAAAATATAATATGAACCATGAATTACATGGTATACAAAATATAATATGATCATGTATATGAATCGTGAAGTACAATATATGCATAATATAATAGGAATCATGGAGTATATGATATATATAATATAACATGATCATGTTTATAGGCTATAAAGTACAAAGTATACATAAGAAAATATGAATAATGAAGCAAATAGTATATATAATCAAATAGATGCTAATTCTACTCTATTAGTTTGGAATAGAATGGTGAGAGTAATCACATGTTCCATGAGTGTATCGTGCATACCTGATACCACGACCAAAAGTACCAGTTTCCACATGAACTGGATGCCATGCTGCGACATGAATTAGATATCCCTTACATGCCTCGGATCTCGGTCCAAGTACCAGTTTCCATACGAACCGGATGACACGTATCCCGTACATACCTAGGACCACAATCCAATTACTGGTTTCCACACAAACCAGATGGCACGCTGCTAGGCGAATTAGATATTCTATACATACCTGGTACCACGGCTCAAGTACCGACTTTTACACGAATCGGATGGCACGCTGCTAGGTGAATTAGATATCCCATACATTGGTACCACAGCTCAAGTTCCAGTTTCCACACGAATCGGATGGTATTACCTTTAGGCAAACTAAGATATTAGAAGTAGTATTAAGCCAACTTCTAGATTTACCGGTACTTGAGCAGGACCAACACCGACGAGGAAGGCAAAGATGGGGACCAACACTTAGAAGTCAAGTACTGGTTTGACTTTGAACTAATATCTTTGAAACATGTACTTGACTCATGGGATTATCACCAATGTGATTTGGAATTAAGATCTACTGAACCAATACTGAGGAGGAAGGCAGAGATGGGGACACTGTAGCATCCAGCATGCCAGATGTCTAGGGTATTGAACAATTGAGTTTCTCCACCTAAATGCCAGATGACTCCTTCTACACTTAGGCCATCACTGATTTGTAACTATTGCTAGTTGTTGGGATACACTAAGAGTACATGCAAAAGAGCTCTTGGGTTGTGTTTGAGTTGTGGCGCTACAGACCATCAAATAGGGGTATGTCCACAAAGGAGATTCTACGGAGGTTAGGGACAAGGAGTGCAGATTCAGAGGCCATTGCAACCACCACAGTATTAGTAGAGAACTATGCCACCTCAATAGAAAGAGTAGATATCAATAGTAAGATTTATCGAACAACACCGAGGAGGTTATTAGCACCACATCAGCAAACCTTCCTTGGAGCTCAGGCACAAGGAGCTCCAGGATGCAGACCAGTTCAAACTCATACCTTGATAGTAGAGGAGGCTCGTGCTTATGAGTAAGTTGTGACAGGTATGATTTTAATTGGTTATGTATCTTCACGTGTATTATTTGACTCCGTGCATCATATTGTTTCATGTCATCTGTATTTACCATCCAGCATACCATACCATATATTAACTTGACTAAGGGTTGAATATTAACACTAGGAATTGGATAATTGTGTCTAGTAAACAATATAGATATTGTCCAGTAGTGATAGATAACAGAGAATTTCATACCGACCTATTTCTCTTAGATCATTGTGGTTTTGATGTGATCGTAGGCATGAATTGGCTCTTGTTGAATTAAAATCAGAAAAAAAAACTAATATTAATGCGATTACTCTTTAAAAGGGAGAAATCTTCCAAGAATCACACTAAGGAAGAAGTACAAATGCTAGAGAAGATTTTTTTCATATTGGAGAAGAAGTTTAGAGATTATTTGAAGATGGAAAACTCAAGATCAAAGCTCATGTAACTATTTTGTGGATTTTTAGCTTGCTCTTAGACTAAATATTTGGTTATTTATTTTAAGAAATTTGAAAAGGAATTAGGGATGAAGGTCAAAAGAAAAAAAATAAAGAAGAACATGAGAGGAATAAGTTTAATTTTTTTCAGATTTTTATGAATTTATTTAAGGGGTTAAAAAGCATTGGAAGATGATTATTCTGCCATGATAAAAACTCTTAAATTTAATCTTAACTTCAAATTTGCCATTGGATCAAATTCAATTCAAAATTAGTCAAGAATAGTTGTCGGACTGTTGGAGATAAATATGAAGTTAGAAAGAGATTAAAATTAAAAATTTTGATTTAAATTGATGATTTTATTCATGTATTTGTCCGAAAACTGAGCGATTCAGAATAATTAAAGGAAAATATGAAAAAATCCAAAATAATAAGTTAAGAGGTCCCACCTCTTCGAAATTTAGAATTGAAAACTAAATCAAAATATATAACTCAATTTACTAAGTATTTGGCCGTATCAATATCCGATCTCCCGAGCTGATACAAAATAAACCGATATAAGGGCTTAGGTACTAGGAGCGTTACAATCTACCAACCTAATAAAAAATTTTGTTCTCGAAATTTAAAATAAAACTAAAGACAATAATAAGGTAAATGGAGAAGTATATATTTAATGACGGATTTAAATAGGCACTGGGATATCATTGGGATAGATGTACATATCTCTCCCAAATGTCATCCTCTCACTCCGATGCCTCTCACCCGGAGAGTAATTATTCTAAGAGATAAGAACAAGTGAGATTATTATTCGATTATTGCTTCTGGTTCTTGAGCTTCTCAACCTTTTGATCCGTAATGACTTTTGGCCTTTATTCAAAGGATAGATCAGGTCCAATTATTCCAATTTGCGGTGTTAAACTTGCTTGGGGATTGTAACTGAGTATGCAATGTAGCCTATGTTTATGATCCCAAAGTTCATGTTTAGAATCAAAGGCCTAAATAGAAATTGAAATAGGCCACGTTCAAATATTCCTAGTCTATTAGATACAAATTGTAACCAATAGTTTTGCTATTTTCTTTTTCCTTTCTTCCCTTCTACGTAAACTATCTCTTCTAATTCCACCTGACTCATACTGTAAGAGGTTCTTGAAACAAGTACTGCCTATGATAACTCTACACTCTTCTCTGGATGTAAGTCATACTTCTCAAAAACTTATTACGATACTAGGCTCTAAAACAAATCTTACCAGGGAAAAAAATAATCTCTAAGTTTACTTGTTGTTACTATAGTTTAGTAGCAGTAGGTCCATAGTTAAATAAACACAACTTTTGCTCTAGAACTCCAGTTGACTTTATTCAAAGTTTATTAAAAATATAATTGAATTATTTAGAGCTGATGAAAAGCTTAGGCTCTATGTTTAATTCTATCTTTGTCAAAAAAAAAATCTGGAAGTCTCACTGTACCAAGTCCATAGCAGCAGTAGTAAGTTTATAGTAAAACAGTCATAACTTTGTTCTAAAACTCTAATTAAGTTTATTTATAATCACTGGAAAGACAATTGAATTTTCTAAAATTGTACTAATTCCATGTATATCCTAGTCAAAAAAGACTTGAAAGTTTGACAATCCATCAAGTTGTAGTAGCATAGATATATATGTTACGTTTGTGCATATATCACTTGATTAGTGATATATGTTACAAGCATGCATGTTTCTTATGCATGTTATAATTTGTACATGGTTTTCTTTTTTGGAAATGATACCACACGTACCGAATATGTTCTATAACTCTTGTACTTGCCAGTATCGTCTTAAGTGTCGTTTTATATTCATATAGCTATTGATACATGCATTCTATTCGATATGACATCTTGATACTTAGCATATTATATTGTGGATATGGGAGAAATTAATGGTGAAATTAAATACGTATTATGAGAGTTTGTAATTTTATTTCTAATTCGCTTAGCGCATGCCATCCAGTTCATGTGGGAACATGTAATTAGGTCGTGGTTCAGGGTATGTACGAGATATCTAATTCACCTAGCGGCGTGCCATTCGGTTTGTATGGAAACTGGTAATCAGGCTGTGGACCCAAGTATGTACAGGATATCTAATTCGCCTAGTAGCGGCCATTCGGTTCAAATGAAAACTGGCAATTAGCTGTGGTCCCGGGTATATACGACATATCTAATTCACCTAGTAACATGTCATTCGGTTCGTATGGAAACCGATAATTAGGTCATGGCCCTGAATATATACGAATATTTAATTTGCCCAGTGGTGTACCATCCGGTTCGTGTGGAAGCTGGTACCTGGATTGAGATCCCAGGCATGTACAGGATATCCAATTCGCCTAGCTGCGTGCCAGCCGATTCGTGTGGAAACTGGTACTTTTTTCCATAGTACTGGGCATATATGATACACTCCTCGTAAGTGATTACTCTTATCATTCAGTTCTAAACTAATAGGGTAAAATTTGTATCCATTTTCTTGATCATATTATACTATATATACTGTTTGTTGCATGATTAATATGCATGATCATGTTATATTATGCATATATATGCTACATTATTCATATTATATTTTATATACCTTATTGATTAATCATATAGTTTAATCATGTTGTACTACATATACCATATACTTCATGATTCATGTTATATTATACATATCATGTTTTTGATAATTTACATGCATACATCTTTCATATTGTTCTTAATAGCATGCCACACTGATATGGTTTATACAGCATGGACGAGGTTGGGTTTATATTCTTATTTGGATTTTGACCCCTTAGATTATCACGCTCCACGTCTACCAACGAAGATCTATACGTGACGAGAAGGACCCACCCCTTGAGGATTCACATTCCAGGAGTAGGCTATGCACCAATAGCTAGTTTCTTTTAGGATTCTCTCTAGAGTTAAGTACATATTTCCACACAAACCGGATGGTCTCGGGTATGTACAAGATATCCAATTCGCCTAGTGGCGTGCCTTTCAGTTCGTGTGGAAATCGAAACTTGAGCCATGGTTCTGGGTATGTATGGGATATCTAATTCACCCAGGGCGTACCATCCGGTTTGTGCGAAATTCGGTATTTGAGCTGTGGTTCTGGGTATGTACAAGATATCTTATTTGCCTAGCAGCGTGCCATCTAGTTTGTATGAAAACTAGTAATTGGGACATGGTCCCAGTATTTGCCTAGTAGCATGCCATGCCATCTGGTTCGCGTGAAAACTGGTACTTGGATCGAGATCCCAGCCATGTATCCAATTCACCTAGCAGCGTGCCAGCTAGTTCATATGAAAACTGATACTTTTGGTTGTGGAACCGAGTATACACGGTGCACTCTTGGAATAGGTGATTACTCCCACAATTCAGTTCCAATCTAATATGATAGAATTTGTATACATTTGCTTAATCATATTATACTATATATACCATATGCTTCATGATTTATATGCCTGATCATGTAATATTATGCATACCATGTGCTACATGATTCATGTTATTTTTTAATTCCTTATTGCTTAATCAAACAGTTTGATCATGCTTTAGTACATATACCATATACTCAATGATTTATGTTATATTATACATATCATGTATTTTATTATTCACATGCATACATCTTTTATATTGTTCTTACTAGTATGTCATATTGATATGATTTCTATTGCATGGCATGTGGTTAGATTTGTATTCTTATTTAGATTCTGACCCTTCGGATTATCACACCCTAAATCTACCAATTGAGACAGTGGTAGCACAAGAGGATGACCCACCCTCTTAAAGATCCGCATTTCAAGGAGTATGCTGAGCGCCAGTAGCCAGTTTTATTTAGGATTTTCATCTTTTTTATGTATGTATCATTTGGACTTGTATGTGCATATATATTCTACTTTCTAGTTCTATCCATAGTATTCAGCCACTCTTATATAGATTCAATACTTATATTGTTCTGTTTTAATACTGTACTTGACTCTATATTAGTAACTTTTTGAAATATATATTGCTCATCATTTATATCTTTTTTTAGATATTGTTATATCCATTCCTGTGATATTGTGGCAGATAAATTCAGACCTATCATATATATCTCATATTTGTGAACTTGCATATCTCCTTTATGTGATTATATGAAAAAAAAATTTGGCCTCGTGCACTTCGGTATTGAGAGTACTCACTAGTAACACTCTACCCATTATTGAGACATATACTTAGACCTACGACTATGATTTGGTGGGCCTAAATGTGTGACCCAATAATCAATAATGGGTAAGGTTCACCGGCAGGCACTCTTAACACCGGAGAGTACCAGGCCATTTTTTCAAACAATCACGGGCAAGAGTAATATGAGATGCAAGTCTGAATCTATCTGTCATAAAAGCACATATGACATCTAAAGTAGTATTAAGCCAATTTCTAAATTATAAATACTCTAACTTGCATTTATCTTGAGTTTTATTATATTTGTCACACTGTACATATCATATGTGCAAATATCGTATCGCTGCGCAGACATATGTAGCAGTCCATTTTTGAATTGTTTAACTTTTGCATTTTAACTTCGATTAATCTCATTCTAGTTCCATTAGAAAAATAATTCACTTAGCTATAATTCTTCCAACAATAGTGACCCTAATCCAGGCATTTCCCTAACAACAAATAGCCTGGAAATTCATTACTTATTGTTGTCCCAGATCAGCAGCTCAACAACAGTAAGCCATGGTAAAATGGCCATAACTTTACTCTAGAACTCCAATTGAGCTCATTCAAGTTTTATTGGGAGCCTAATTAGATTATGTACAACATTCTTAATGTTAGGATCTAATTTAATTTTTATCCGGATCTAATCAAATCTATAAGTCCCCTTGCTACTGTACAAGGTCAGTAGCAGTAGATCAATGGTAAAACAATCATAACTTTTATTTTAGAAATTCAATTAATTTCAATTAAGATTTATTAAAAAGGTAATTGAATTTTCTATAATAATACAAAATTTTAGCTTTAAATTCCATTTTTGCTCTAGTCAAACAAGACCTGGAGATTAGATAGTCTACCAAATTGCAATAATACATGCATATATGTTATGTCCATGCATGTCCTACTTGACTTATGGTATAATACATATATACACATATTTAACTAATCTTATTATTACTTATATATGGTGAGTTAAGACCTGTCATAGCTCGTGTCTAGACGTATATGTCATGTTCGTGCATATACCACTTGATTTAAAATATAATATACATGCACACATGTTTATATATACTTATTATTACTTGTATATAGTTTTTCTACTTGAAATATTCTCGCATATATGGAACATGTTCTATAATGCATGTACTTGTCAATATTGTTGTGTGTATCGTACCATATTCATATGGTTATTAATACATGCACTCTATCACATATGACATCTTAATACTTATCACATACTACATTGTGGCAATAGGGGAAATGAATGGTTGATGAAATACGTATTTTTGAAGTTTGTAGTCTTATTTATAATTCACCTAGCGATGTGTCATCCGGTTCGTGTGGAAACTGGTACTTGAGCCGTAGTCTTGGGCATGTATAGGATATCCAATTAGCCTAGCAGTATGCTTTCCAGTTCGTGTGGAAACCGGTACTTGAGCCACAGTCTTGGGTAGGTACAATATATCTAATTTGCGTAGCAGTGTGCCATTCGATTTGTGTGGAAATCAGCAATTAAATCATGGTCATGGATATATATGAGATATCTTATTTGCACAAGGCGAATTAAGATATTAGAAGTGGTATTAAGATATTATAAGTGGTATTAAGAAAATTTCTATATCTACCGCACCCCATCTCTGCCTTCCTCCTCGTGTGGAAACTGCATGTATACGGAATATCTTATTCGCCTAGCTACATGCCATCTGGTTCGTGCGGAAACCGATGCTAGAGCCATGGTTCCGGGTATGTATAGGTACCTAATTTGCATAGAAATAAGTCATCTGTTTCGCGTGGAAACCGATACTTGAGTCGTGGTCCTGGGTATGTACGGAATATCTAATTCACCTAGCGGTATGCCATCTAATTTGTATGGAAACTGGTAATTGGGCCATGGTCCCGAATATGTATGAAATATCTAATTTGCCTAGTAGCATGCCATCCGATTTGTGTGGAAACTGATACTTGGAATGTGATTTTGGGCGTGTACAGGATATGCAATTCACTTAATGGTGTGCCATCCAATTTGTATAGAAATTGGTACTTTTGACCGTTGCAGTGGGTATACACAGTGCACTTATAGAACATATGAATACTTCCACCATTCAGTTCTAAACTAATAGGATATAATTTTCTTTATTGGTTGATCATATCATGTTATATATGCCACTTGCTTAATTATTCATGTTTTATTATACATACTATTTACCACATGATTCTTATTATATTTGGCATACCTTGTTGCTTGATCATGTTACACTATATATACGTCTTGATTCATATTATATTTAGCATACTTTAATATTCATATGCATACATATCTTATATTGTTACTAGCATACCCTATGCATATTCTTATATGGTTCCTATAGAATTGCATGAGTTTGGATTTGTATTCTTTTTTGGGTTCTGACCATTGGAATTATCACTCCTTAGATCTACTAGCTGAGACAGCGGAAGAAAAAGAGGACCCACCTCTTGAGGATTCACATTTTCAAGAGTGAGCCAAGCGTCGATAGCCAGATTCTTGTAGGATCCTTATCCTTTTTGTATATATATCATTTGTCTTGTATTTAAATATGTATCCTATGTTCTAGTTTTGTACGTGGTATCCAAATATTCTTATATATATTTAGTACTTATATTGTTCTATTCTGATAATGTACTTAACTCTAAATGAGCAACATTTTGATGTACATATTGCCTTTCATTTCCATATATCTATTTTTGAACATTGCAATATTTATACCTGTGATATTATAGTCGATAGATATAGACCTATGACATATATCTTATATTTTCGCACTCCCATAACGCTTGTATTTGTATAAAAGTAAAAAACCGCCTCGTGAACTCTGGTGGCTTCGTGTACTCCTATTTTGTGAGTCTCTGTCGGTGACTATCTATTATTGAAACACACTCGGGCTCACTAGTGTGATTACTGATTTCCACATAAACCAGATGGCATGCCACTAGACGAATTAGATATTCCATACATACTGGGGACCACAGCCTAATTACCGGTTTCTACTCAAAATGGTTAGGACATCGCTAGGTGAATTAGATATCCCATAAATACACGAAACTACAGTCCAATTACCAGTTTCCACATGAACTGGATGGTACGCCACTAGGCGAATTATATCCCATACATATCCTGAACCACGGTCCAATTACTGGTTTCCACACGAATCGGTTGGCATGCCGCTAGGCGAATTGAAAATAAGACTTCAAACTCTTACAATATGTATTTCGCTCCACTATTCGTTTCCTCCATACCCACAGTGTGGTATATGCTAAGTATCAAGATGTCATATGTGATAAAATATATGTATCAATAGCCATGTGAATATGAAACGAAATGTACGGTGATAATGGCAAGTATATGAGTTATAGAATATGTTCCATGTGTGCGGTATCATTTCCAAGAAAGAAAACTATGTACAATAATAATATGCATAAGTAAATGATGAGTGCCATATATTGCATATTTATAGCCTTCATATTACCTATTTTTGTATATAAATAATGCTACTCGGGTATTGTTAGTGTGTTTTTCAGGAATTTTATTCGTACAAGGAGATGATATGAAATAAGAGTTAGAATAGGAAATCAAAATCCGAAAAGTTTCTAAAGTGGGCAAGACTACGAGACTACGATGCTTTAGAGACTCAAAGTCGTATACAACCAGGAAAATTAAACGTACAAGACAAGAGTTTCATGTGGAAAAATTTCAAGAATTTTTAAAATATTTTTACCGCTAAATAGCGGTAATTACCGCTAATTAGCTGCACAATGTTGGACCCACCGTGGAATTTTCTCCAGTGGCTTCGTTGTAATCTTTTAGTTTCACAATTGTATTAGAATTGAGTTTGATTTTTCGAAGCCTATATATTGGTCGTATTCTTGTATTCTAGGATTTTATGCAGTAGTTAATGTAGATTAGGATTTAGTTTGTACTCGTCTTTCATTAATAAAATTAAGGTTTTACTGAAGGGGTGGCGGCCACAATACCGTGCTCCAAAGATAGCCATTGCTTTTAATTCTTTATTTGATTTTTAGATAGAGTTAATTGCATTCTAGTATAGATTTATTTGCTTTCTATATTAGATTTAATTGCTTTCTAGAATCATGAGTAGCTAATTAGTTTAGCTCTAGGATGTAGATGAAGTTAGGATCCACTATGTAATTGCTTTCTAATAGTTTTCTTCTTAAATAAAATTAATAAAGACATGATTTTTCTATAAAAGATTAAAATATAAGAACTCGAAGATTAAAACTTTGATAGGTTATACTTGAATTAGGTTTCTTGATAGCCATACTTAGTTAGGGTTTGGGGTTGTTGATTTTATCTTTTTCATTGAATTATCTCAAGATTTAATTTGTTTTTATGAAAAGTAGTATTTTCGATGAGTTATACTTGCACACCACTTGATAGCTCATACTTAGAGCACTTTAAATAAAGATTAAACTAAAAAGATCAAATTTTTATGATAGAAGAAGATAATAGAAAAAGAACATAGTTGGAAATTAGTGGATTCTAAATTCTAGGCTATTTAAATTAACTCAACTTCAAACTAGAATTTTTGGTTAGTCCGTTAGACAAAGGAAAAAGTAAGAAACGCAAAAACAACTTAGATCCCTGTGAGACGACCTGTACAGCGCTACACCGACACTGTGCGCTTGCAGTAAATATCACATCAAGTTTTTGGCGTCGTTGCCGGGGATCGACGGTATTTTTCTTGCTTTTTCTAACGTTTTACTGGTTAACAGTGTGTGTTGAGTGTGCAGGGAATAGTAATTGCAAATACAGGAAGATAAAAAGGTTTAGAAGAACCTCTGGACTAAGCAGCAGAAACCAGAGAGTTAAACTCTCTGATTTAGCCTCTATTTAGCGGTCCAAACCACCAATTGGCGGCAAGTAAAGGTGATTCTGAACTCAAATTTCCCCTTGTTTTGTGATTTGGTTCCCTTATTCCGTAAAAAAATTCAAAAAAAAAAAAAAACAATCAATATTTTTTTATTTTCTTTTCCATCTCTCTCCCTCTCCACCTTTTTCAAAAAAAAAAATTAATTAAAAAAATGTTTCAAAATCAAACTGGTTGCTATCATTGTCGTGATCCATATCATAATTATTATCAGTGTCCATGGATAGGAAGTTCGCTAGGATTAGGTCATAATCAAATTCACAATACATATAATGAACCTACAAGCACTTCTTATATACAAAATTACAATTATGAATGGATAAATAATTCTAATTTTGCATATAATCAAGAGTTATACCAAGAGAGTCCTCCATCTGATCATTTCTTTATGGGCTATTCATCTTCATGTTCTACATTTAATCATGAACATATTAGATGAAAGATTAAAAAGATTAGAAGCGAGGTATGCATGTCATGAGAATTTAACTCCAACCACTTCATATCAGTCATCAAATATGTACATAGATCCATCATATCATTCTTCAAATTTCACTCATGATCTCGAGATACAATTATTTGAGAAAAATAAGAAAAATTATGATCATGAGTCTGAGGAACGAAGATGTAGAATAGCGAAAGATATGGAAGCTTTGCTAAAATCATCATCTTAAAAATCATCCTCTCAAATTGAATCTTGTATGGAAGATCTTTTTAAAGCAATTTCTCAAACTAAACTTTTTGGAGATCAACCATCTAATAGTTTGAACATATCTGACTCCAATGAGCAACCACTTCAGTCATCTTTTGAAGTAGATATGATTCAAAATGAGTTAAATAATTTTGTGCATGATGAGTCTATAATTCAACATTGTGATCAACCTATTTTAGACCATTGTGAAAATAATTATGATGAAACTGGTGATAAAGAAAATATTTTGCTTGGTGATTTTCCTCATGATGAGCTTACTAGTGACATATTATCATTTATTTCTTTTGATGAAAATTATGAAGAAATTTATGAAAAAGAATTTTTATTCCTTCATAATAACTTGACTAATGATAAGTCTACTAGTATAGCATTTTCTTTTTGAGAATTTTGATGACAGATTCGAAGAAAATTTGCATGACAAGCCTATAATACTTGAAGATTGGAAGAAACTATAAAAAAAAGAGATTATGGTACCTAATGATCTGAAAGGGCAATCCAAAAACGAGCTCATGATTCTGCTTCATCAAAGTGAGTATGTTATTTCACAAGTTGATAAAATCAAAATACTTACTGCTATGAAAGATGCTTGTGGGTCAAATATCAACGATAAAGGTACGATTTCCAACTTCAAAATTTTATTATTGAATAAAAAAAGAAAAGTAGAAATAAATTGAGAAAAATCAAAAACAAGATGGAGAGATTAAATGCAAAATTGACAAAAAGGCTAAGTTCATCCATATCAAAATATAAAAGAACACACTATGAGAGTAGAAAGCGATCAAGAGGTCGTAACCGGTTTAAATTTTCTAGTAAGTGTATAATATTTATATAATAATTTTCTTTTTTTTTACCACCCTTGGTTTGTGTATGAGGGCATACATGAGTTTAGATGTGGGGAGTGGGTTAAGATATTTTTTTTGTGTTTTTCTAAGTTTTTAGTTTTTTTTAGAGTTTTTATTTTATTTTTAGATGATTTTTGGGTTTCTTTATTTTACACTTTGGGTAGTTTTTAGGGTAACTAACTGAAAAAAAAATTAAAAAAAACTGAAAAAAATTGAAAAAAAACTGAAAAAAATAAATAAATTTTACAACAAATTTATGTATTTTTATCAATAGATCAACCTAATTACAGATAAATGAACAAATTTAGATTTGAAATTGGATAGAAGAGTAGATTGGATGATACACTTTGAATTTTATGAAAAAGATTAAAATTCGAAAAATAAATACCGCTAACAGTAGTTTTGAGGCAAGTATACATCTATTTTTCATTTCACAATAGTTTATTAGGTTAAGGACAAAGATGATAACGATTGAGTAAGTTTTCTCTCTCTAAACAAAAAATAAGTGAAGAATAAAATAATGGGGTGCGCCTGGTATTAAGGCAATAGAATCAAGAGTGAAAAAAGAGTATGATCCAAGTAATCGGGTACTTTGTGCCTAAGTAAGCGTGAATATTCGCATGAAACGTGAAATATTCTAAAAAAAGAAAAAAGAAAAAGAAAAGAGTATGAACCGAGTAATCAGGTACGTTGCGCCTAAATAAGCGTGAATATTCGCATGAAATGTGAAATATTCTTTAAAAAAAAGAAAAGAAAAAAAAGAAAAAAGAAAAGAAAAAAGAAAAAAAAGAAAAAAATGTTATGAGAGAGGAGATGAATCATGAGTTAGAGTTGGAGTCCAAGGCCGAAATAAATTATCACACGTGCACGTAATTGTATAGGAGCCAATGAATTATCTGTTAGTGGGTATTGAAAAATAGGATTTAAATTTTTGATTAAAATGATAGGTGTATCTGATATGACGCTCGATTTGAAAATTGATAATCTAAATGCGTTCTTGAGTTTGTATATTATTGAGATTAATTGATGAAAATATCATTAAAAAAAGATTTTTTTTTCTTTTATATAAAATTTCTATTTTTCTTGATTTTTGGTTATCCTTATTTTCCTTTTCTTTATTTCTTAATCTATTTTCTTCTTGAATTTTGTGGGTATATTCACTGCAAACCCTCACGAGACACAACTCGTCCACTAGGGCAACCTAGGGGTTAAAGGCGTGTTGCACGTGCTAAGTGCAATCGCGATTCCTGCGAAAGTGAGTTAGGATTTTTATTTTTCTGTTTAGGTTTAGGTTTTGCTCGAGTACTAGCAAAAGATAGGTGTGGGGGTGTGATGAGTGCCATATATTGCATATTTATAGCCTTCATATTACCTATTTTTGTATATAAATAATGCTACTCGGGTATTGTTAGTGTGTTTTGCAGGAATTTTATTCGCACAAGGAGATGATATGAAATGAGAGTTGGAATAGGAAATCAAAGTCCGAAAAGTTTCTAAAGTGGGCAACACTATGAGACTACGATGCTTCAGAGACTCAAAGTCGAATACAGCTAGGAAAATTAAACGTACAAGACAAGAGTTTCATTTGGAAAAATTTCAAGAATTTTTCAAATATTTTTACAGCGAAATAGCGGTAATTACCACTAATTAGCGGCCCAATGGTGGACTCACACGTGGAATTTTCTCCAGTGGCTTCGTTGTAATCTTTTAGTTTCACAATTGTATTAGTATTGGGTTTGGTTTTTCGAAACCTATATATTGGTCGTATTCTTATATTCTAGGGTTTTATGCAGTAGTTAATGTAGATTAGGATTTAGTTTGTACTCGTCTTTCATTAATAAAATTAAGGTTTTGCTGAAGGGGTGGCGGCCACAATACCGTGCTCCAGAGGTAAGCCATTGCTTTTAATTCTTTATTCACTTTTTAGATAGAGTTAATTGCTTTCTAGTATATATTTATTTGCTTTCTAGATTAGATTTAATTGCTTTCTAGAATCATGAGTAGCTAATTAGTTTAGTTCTAGGATGTAGAAGAAGCTAGGATCCACCATGTAATTGCTTTCTAATTTTTTTCTTCTTAAATAAAATTAATAAAGACATGATTTTTCTATAAAAGATTAAAATATAAGAACTCGAAGATTAAAACTTTGATAGGCTATACTTGAATTAGGTTTCTTGATAGCCTATGCTTAGTTAGGGTTTGGGGTTATTGATTTTATTCTTTTCATTGAATTATCTAAACATTTAATTTGTTTTTATGAAAAGTAGTATTTTTGATGAGTTATATTTGCACACCACTTGATAGCTCATACTTAGAGCATTTTAAATAAAGATTAAACAAAAAAGATCAAATTTTTATGATAGAAGAAGATAATAGAATTAAGAACATGGTTAGAAATTAGTGGATTCTAGATCCTAAGTTATTTAAATTAACTCAATTTCAAACTAGAATCTTTGGTTAGTCCGTTAAACTAAGGAAAGAGTAAGGAACGCAAAAACACCTTAGATCACTGTGGGACGACCTGTACAGCGCTATACCGACACTGTGCGCTTGCAGTAAATATCACATCAGTAAACATGCATGCATATATATTATCTAATTAGTCAAGTGATATATGCACAAACATAAATATATGCCTTTGCTGCTACAATTTGGCATATTGTTAGATATCCAGGTCTTGTTTGACTATGGTAAATTAGGAATTAGAGGCTAAGATTTAGTATAATTGTAGAAAATACAATTATCTTTTCAATAAAAATTAAAAGAGTTTAATTGGAGTTATAAAACAAAAGTTATGTTTGTTTTACTATAAACGTCCTATTGCTGCTACTATAAACCTTACACTACTGAGAGTTTTAGATTATTTTTGACAAAGTTAGAATTATATTTAGAGCCTAACGTCTTCATCAGTTCTAGATAATTCAATTATCTTTCTAATAATCTTGAATAAGATCAATTAGAATTCTAGAGCAAAGTTATGGTTATTTACTATGGATATACTGCTACTAAGCTATAATAGCAACAAATTAACTTATAGATTATTTTTTATCCAGATAAGATTTTATTTAGAGCTTAATAATTATTCTAGATAATTCAAATATTTTTCCAATATGAGTCTTGAATGGGCTCAATTGGAGTTCTAGAGCAAAATTTATGGTCATATGAACAAAGTGTTGCTGAACCGCTGACCTAGTATAGTAGCAAGTGATAAACTTCCATGCTCTTTTTGGGCAAGTAAATGGTTAAATTAGGATCCACTATGTGATAAATTGTAGCTTAGTAAATCATCTTTCTAATGGCACTGGAATAAGATTAATTAGAGTTAAGATACAAAAATTATAGAATTTCTAAGATGGACTGTTATATAAAATAGAAATGAGACACGATTTAGCACCCGATGATCTTTCTAACTTGTTTAGGTGACATATCCTCCTTCTGAGTCTCTACGAACCTGAACTTCCTCTTGTCGTAGTACCTCATCGAGTTGAGCTGGTCCCACTTCCTCACCTTCTCCACCAGCTGCACCTCCAGCACTGCCACCAATGGCGGGATACTATACACAGGTTGCATCACAGGTGAAAGCGGGAGCATTGCTGCCAGCCCCATCATCCCCGGTGGTGCGATCAGTACTGAAGAGGATGTTGTCATGGACAACCCTCCATTGTTCCACATCACAAACAACTAGATTAAAGTAGAGAGAGAGAGAGATTTGGGGCCGAGATCCTTCTAAAGTTCCCCCAATGAGGGTTTCAGGAATGAAGAGAAAGGTCTCACCTTTTCTCTCAATTTTCTTTTGGAAGGGAAAATGAAAATAAAAAACAAAAAAAGAAATTCAAGAAATGAGAGAGATACCGTCAGAGTTGAATTGGAGAAAAGTTGCTTTGGGAAGAAAAGGTTTTAGGAGTAGAGAGAGATAGTGGTACGCGTATAAAGAAATAGAGAGGAAGAGTCGTTTGGGAAAAATAAATAAAAAAGTAATTAATGTGACAATCTTATCAGTCGCAATACAACAACAACAACAACTAAGCCATTTATCCCAAGTATTTTGGGTAGGCTACATGAACCAAAAAAAGAATCACGCCAGATCGATCACTTTGATATTCCTTCTCCATTCATTTCTATCAAGTAATATCTTCTTATTTAAACCTCTACACTCCATATCTTTGTGTATCACCTCTATCCATATTTTTTCGGTCTTTCCTTCGTTCTTTTAACTTGTTCTACATTGATAAACTCCCCTCTTCGAATTGGTGCACTTGTAGGTCTACATTGCACATGACCAAACCATCGTAAGCGATTTTCTTGCATCTTCTCATCGATAAGAAGTACATCTACTTTAGCACGAATATATTCATTTCTCACTTTATCTCTGCTAGTATTGCCGCACAACCAACGGAGCATGCACATCTCTACTGCACTTATTTTCTGTGAATGACGTTTTTTTATAGCCCAACATTCCGTGCCATATAATAAAACTGGCCTAGTAGCAGTCATATAAAAAAAAAATTCAATTTTAACGGAATGTTACGGTCGCATAAAACTCCCATTGCCCTCCTCCATTTCAACCAACCAGCTTGTATCCTATGATTAATATCATTATCGATCTCTCCATCATTCTGAATAATAGAACTCAAATATCTAAACTGACTGCTTATTTGTATCTCTTGTCTATCCAGTTTACAGCATTATACTTTATGGTCCGTCGTTTACTAAATTTACACTCCATATACTCTGTTTTAGACCTACTTAATCTAAAATCTCTAGATTCTAATATATACCTCCATAACACTAACTTGACATTTATCACTGCTCTTGTCTCATTAATTAAGAAATATCATCAGCAAATAGCATACACCAAGGTATCTCATCCTGAATGTTTTAGTAAGCTCATCCATCACTATAGCAAATAAGAGTGGGCTCAATGCAGATCCTTGAAAAATAACATATTGCACCAGCCGGGAATTGAACCCAGGTCTGTACCGTGGGTTCGATTTCTAACTGGTACAATATGTTATTTTTTAAGGATCTGCATTGAGGCCACTCTAATTTATGTTATCTTATCAGTCGCAAATAATTTATTAAAAAACAAAAAAGTAATTTATGTGACAATTTTATTCGTCACAAAAATCCTTTAGTGACACATATATAAGTTCTTGTTATAAATATTAAGATCTAAATAGAATTTTGTGACAACAAAAATTTATCGTCACTAAAAAAGCCATTGTTTAGTATAAGTTTTAATATGTTGTTACTAAAAATTAGGATTATGTGACGAGTATTTATCTTTGTCACAAAAATTTCTAATTTTTAGTGATAAGGTTTATTTGTTGTCATAAAATACTCTCATTTAGTGACAATATTTATATTCCTCACCAAAAAATTTGGCACTGAAGTACAATTTTTGTGACAACTAAAACTTGTCTCAATAAAAATAAATATTTAGTCGCAAGGTTTAATACATTGTCACTAAAAATTAGGATTATGTGACAAATACTTATCTTCGTCACAAAAATTTCTAAATTTTAATGACAAGACTTATTTATTGTCACAAAAGACTCTCGTTTAGTAATAATTTTTAATTTTGTTACAAAAAACTCATCACTGAAGTACAATTTCATGACAACAAATATTTTTCGTCACCGAAAACAGATATTCAGTGACAAGTTTTAATACGTTGTCACTAAAAATAAGTATTACGTGATGAAAACTTATTGTCATTACAAAAAATCAATTTTCGTGACAAGGTTTATTTGTTGTCACTAAATACACTCATTTAGTGACAATATTTATATTTCTCACAAAATTTTTGTTACAAAAGACTAGTTTTCTTGTAATGTGTATGGATAACAATACGTTTTGTGTACATATGACATGCACAGTATGATACAAGCAATAAAACTCAAGATAAATATAAGTTAAAACTTGTATCTTGAAATTGGATACTTGAGCCGTGGTATGTACGGGATATCTAATCCGGTTCATGTAGAAACTGGTACTTGAGCCGTGGTCCCTGATATGTACGAGATATCAAATTTGCCTAGCAGTATGCCGTCCAGTTTATGTTAAAACCGGTACTTGAGTCTTGGTCTTACATATGTACGGGATATCTAATTTGCCTAGCGGCATATGTCATCCAGTTGTATAAATAGTGCTACTTGGTATTTTTAGTAGTTTTTAGGTTAGGTACTACCGCAACAAGGATTTCATGGATTTAGCCGAAGACCTGCAAAATCGAGTTCAGAAAGAGCTAAAATAAGAATATCTAAAGAATAAAGGATTTCAGAGCTGATAATCAAGAACCAAGTCCTAAACAGAAAAAGTCTGGAGCCTCAAGAATCATTGAAGGATTTGGAATCTTCTTACATATGTTGACATGACAGGTAGCAGTCTATGCAGCTATTTGGCGACAAGTCAGCAATTGGAATTTTTTTTGGTGTGTGTGTAATTTTGGGATTTTGTTAGACTGACTGGATTAGTATTTAGTAATCGGAGTCTATTTATATGTTGTAATCCTTATAGAATTATGATACTTTTGTACTATTTTTGATTAAGTTATAAAAAACCAGGTTAAGTTTTCCTAAGGAGACGACCACCATAATGGAGCTTTGTAGTGCTTAATTTTATCTTCTTCCATTTTTTTCAATATTTAGTAAATTATTTATTGCTTTTTAGTTAGATCATTATTGTTTTTATAGATAAATTTATTCCTTGCATAAATATAATTAGATTTCTTCATGTTTTCTTAATTAAAATATGGTTTTTATAATAAATAACATATGTAGCTTGTAGGGGGTAAAATTTGCCCATCGCTAGATAAGACCAACCGAAGGAAAATGATATATCATTAGGCTGAGTTGGTAAAAGTACTAGTTAGATCGATGGCCATTCTCACCACATAAAAAATCTCAGCTTCGCCATACAAGAAAGTTTCTTTATCAAACAGAGGAATCCCAACTTCGCTAAATGAAGCAATATTCCTCACTAAGCAGTACTAGTCTATAGACTTCAAAAGACAAAATCCACTTCCTTAGTCAAGACATCCCATCCTTGCCTGATTGAAAGAAAACTAAAACCCAACAGTCATAACAAATGGCTAAAACTAACTTCGCCAAAGATGACAGGCCGATCTCGCCTATTAAAGGAGTCAACTCTACCAACAAAGGAATCTTATCCTCTTCGGTGGACGATTATCCAAACTGATCAAATCGTGGTGTAATTCCACCATGATCTCTCGGATCAGATTGTAGTATAGTTCTACCATGATCTTCTGCAAATCAAGAAACAGTTACAACTACTCAAGCTATAAAACCATTCTAAGTATGTGGATGAAGGGATCAAAAAAATTAAATAAAAAAGATCATACAAAGAGAGCCCAGTTCAATAAAGATCCTTCACCGAATAGTCAACGGAAATTAAAAAGCATCACTTTAATCATTCTTCCATCGTCGCACTCTCCAGAAATCTCGATTGTAATCCTCTTCATTAGTGAAAGAACATCTTGAGTATTACAATTTCCAAATATCAAATAAAAAATTTTGTTTTGCTTTCAGAATAGCTACATTCTCCGCTAATATTGCAAATGACAGAAACAAGCTGGCGACTCCGCTGGAGAGCCAAACCTTTGCCATAGAATTTGTGTCACAATCCAGTGAAGTTGCTGTTGGCGCCACCATTGACACCTAGTAAATGAGTTCGGCCAGGGAAATTATGAAGAATTTCTCCGTACCAACTGTCTCTCCAACAAATGCAAGAGTACCTTTCGCACAGCAAGGAAGGTCACCTCGTCTTCTTCAAGGAAGGCAACACACCCTCGGCATTGCTAAGAATATCGATAACTGTAGGGTAGAATCCCAATTTAGCATACTTGAAGAAGCTGACGCCATGATCACACTCTCAGCAATTTATCGATATACTTCCATTGGTACAGTTTCATCCACTACCAATGAGAGGTTGTCGATCCTCCCTGCCAATCGCTTTGCTATTCCTCTCAGCAACAAAGAGCAAAAGTAGGCATTTTACTAGGCTATCATCGTTAGGTAGATGGCCAGGAAACAGGGCATAACTACAAGTACCTTGGGTGATAGTAAACCCTGTAGTGGTACAGAGAAATATCTTGAGGCCAAAGCTCAATCACTAAGCAAACCCTCATCCTCTGTACGAGTGCTTAGCTTTGGAGGATTCGAACCAATAGCGAACAAAGTTCATAAATTGAACAAAGTTTTAAAATTCGGTGAGCGCAGACTAACAATTTGCTACTCGATCGGAGATATCAAAGAATATTCTATGACCAATAAGTGTAAGGTGAGGATGATCTCCTCAGAAACATCTTTTGCCCCAATCTTAGATTTGAGGGAGCGTCACAACTAGATTCATCAGGCTGTTAGACCTCGAACCCACCGGCCAAACTCTCAGTATTTAGCTAGTTGTCATTCGCTTCACGACTTTCCATTTAGGGGTGTTAATCCCAAAGGTCTCGATACAATTCAAAGAAACCTCGAAAGGAAACTGAGCTCGCTCATGCTACAGTTAATATGGTGGGACGTGGCAATGGTTATGCTTGAAAAGTGTAATATTTTTAGTTTATTTTGAGCAAGCGTAATCTAATTTTGTTGATTAATACAAGAAATTAATAAAAAAATTCTTTTTATTAATCAAATTCCTCACTATGTTATTTTTCTAGTGTTTTTCAATATTTTTGTAGAGTTTTATACATAAGAAAATTGAAGTATCGAAACGTATCTCAAATATTAGCTCAGAATTGTGCATTTTCAGGAATACTTGTCGATAGCCAAAAGACTGGTATAATGCCCTCGTTTTTCAGTTGCTTCCCAAAATAGAAGATATTACTTAAAATTTGTACTAGACAATCTAACAGTCATAGGATCTTGGAATAATCGTAACTACTGCCACAATTAGATGAGTACATAACATATTAATGAGTGTCATATTTTGCATATTTATAGCCTCAATATTATCCATTTTTGTATTTAAATAATGCTACTTGGGTATTTTTAATTTATTTTTTTAGATAATCCGATTTCTACAAGGAGATGGTATAAAATTAGAGCCGGATTAGAAAATCAAGTTCAGAAAAGGGATAAAAGAGGGCAAAGCTACAAGAAAGTGATACTGTAGAGAGTCAAAGTCTAATACAGTTAGGAAAAATTAAGAGAACAAGACAAGAGACTCATGCATGAGAAAAACCAGAAGAATTTATTAGAGTTTTGCCGCTATTTGGAGGCAGAAAATGGGCCCCTCTGTGTGATTTATCTATGAGAGCTTCGACGTAATTTTGTAGTTTTTCAGTTGTATAAAAATTAGGGTTTGATTTTCTTAAGCCTATATATTGGTCAGATCCTTATATTCTAGGGTTGAATATGTAGAATAATAGAGAGAATATGATATAGTTTTGTACTCAAATTTTTAATTAATAAAATTAAGATTTTACCGAAGGGGTGACGGTCATCATACCGACTCCAGAGGTATTCCTTACTATTCTTCAATTTTTCTTAGTTAATTCTCTTTTAATTACTTTCTAGTTTAGATTTATATTGCCTACTAGATTAAATTTCTTCGCTTTCATGAAAAAAAATAGATTTTTCTTACTAGAATTATGTGTAACTAATTTTCTTTAGCCCTAGGATGTAGATGAAATTAGTTTAATAGATCTAATATGGATTTATCTGATCTTCTTTCTAAAAAGAAATAAAGTCATGATTTTTCTAATTAATAAATAAAAGATAGATTTTGTAAATCATAATTCTTTGATAGATTATGATTAATTCATATTTTGATAATCTATACTTAGATGAGATTTGGAATTCATATTCTTTATTTTTATTTCTAGAATTATTAACAAGATTTTTCTAGAAATAAATTGAAGAGAATAAACTTGTAAATCTAATTTCTTTGATAGATTATACTTAAGTTTGGTCTTTTGATAGCATATGCATAGACTAGGGTTTGAAGTTTATTTTTTTGTTTTTGTTTATAAGATTATCTACTAGATATAATTTATTTTTAAGAAAGATATTATCTTTGATGATTTATACTTGCACGTCACTTGATAGGTCATACTTAGGGGCATTTAGTTAAAATCAAATTAAAAATGTCACCTTTCTAATGTGTTACTTGATCGTTCATAATTAAAAAGTTAGGAAGAAAGAGATAATTCATTGTTAGGCTATTATTCTAATGGATTAGAAATGCTAGGCTAATCTTTAGAATTCAAAACCAATCTTCTCAATTTAGAAACTCATAGTTTAACTTGATAGAACTAAAGAATTAGTAAGAATTGCGAAACACCTGAGATCTCTGTGGGACGACCTGTATAGTGCTACACCGATAATGTGCACTTGCAGTTGAATAATCATATCAAGTTTTTGGCGCCGTAGTCGGGATCGACGATATTTTTCTCGCTTTTTCTAATGTTTTACAAGTTAACAGTGTGTGTTGAGTGTGCAGGGTTCTGGAAGTTCAGATATAGAAGCATAAAGGGACAAGAAGAGTCTCGGAAGTGCACTACAAAATCCAGAGAGCAAAAATCTCTGGTTTTGCTACTAAATAGCGGCAATTGCCGCTGTTTAGCAGCAACTTTGGTGAGTTTCTCCCCCTCTTTTTCTC
The DNA here is from genome assembly GCA_036321105.1 of Dracaena cambodiana. Lineage (NCBI taxonomy): Eukaryota > Viridiplantae > Streptophyta > Magnoliopsida > Asparagales > Asparagaceae > Dracaena > Dracaena cambodiana. The sequence continues at coordinate 18,303,003 of JAYEPQ010000010.1, forward strand.
TGATTCCATATTTTGGGTCCCTGGTTCTGTAAAAACAAAATTGAACTTATAGGACATAACATCTTTTATTTGATCATAACTCTTCCACCATTTTTCTCCACCATACCCCATTTCTAGTATTAGTCTAGAAAATTTACGCATTCATTCACAGTCACTGGTTCATGCCACATTGGATCCGTGATCAATTGGGTCGACTAGTGACATCATATTCGTTCATGGGTGACAAGATGGACCAACCGATCTCAATCCTTCAGGATCATTATTACCCATTGCGCACATCATTACCATCATACATCAAACTTTCACATGCAGCAGGTAATCACTATGAATTGAAGCTGTAGTATATTAGCATGCTTCCTAAATTTACTGGTTCTAATTCAGAGGATGCATATCTCTTTATCAGTGAATTTTAGAAAGTATGCGTGATGATTAAACTGCAGCACTTATCGGAGGACGCAATTAAACTCCGCTTCATCCCATTTGCTCTAAAAGATAATGTTAAGAAGTGATTGTACGGTATGTCTACTGATTCAATCACCACTTTGCATGAATTCGTTATGGTATTTCTTAAGAAGTATTATCCCACGCACAAGATGGTAAGAATTAGGAATCAAATTAATCAATTCCGTCAAGTGCCAGGAGAACTCTTCTGGAAATACTTAGAACGGTTCCAGGATTTATTAGCTCAGTGCCCCCACCATGTAATAAAAAAGTAGCGGTTGTGTCAAATCGTGTATGAAGGATTCAATTACACATCCAAAACTCTTTTTGAGTCCATGTGTCAGGGGGAGTTCATAAGAAAGAATAAGGATCAAGCATGGGACTTTCTTGAGGACCTATCGTAGAAGACTATGCAGTGGGAGAGTCCCGTTGAGAAACCTAGTGCATCATCTTCTGCACATAAGGGTGCGATCCATAGCGTCGACAACTCTATAACTGCCGAAGCTAAAATTGTAGCCCTTATGATGAGAATTGAGATATTGGAGACTCCTAGTGCTTCACTAGTGGGTCAAGTAAATCAAATCCAAAGTTCCACATGCTTTAATTGCGGAACTCCAAACCATGTTATGGAGGTGTATCCACTGTCGGTGAATCCTATGGGTCCCATACTTGAGTAAGCTAACGCCTTGTATCAAAGACCCATGAATAATCCGTACGCTCCGACATACAATCCTGACTGGAAAAACCATCGAAATCTTTCTTGGAGTCAAGGGCAATATCAGGGAGCCCCCAACCCCAACATGCAACCTTCAGCCACTAGTCAGCTCCCAAGACCAAATGTGGATGCTTATCAACACCCAAACATTTCAAATTATGGGAACCATCAGAATAGACCACCTGCACAAAACCACTCACATCCACAATAGGGGTCTAATAATGATCAAGAAAAATGACTCCAGTCACTTGAGAAGAACGTTGAAAATCTTCTCAAGTCTCAATCCAAGTTTGACACGCATATGTCCAATCTTGACATGCACATGCAAAATTTTATGAAAGTGTCAACTGTTTTTATTCAAAAAACAGATCAACACCTACTCGTGAACTCTCAATCTATTAAGAATTTAGAGCACCAATTTGGACAATTAACGAGTCAAATGAGTGAACGTGGTAAGGGACTTTTCCAAGTTAACTTTTAACAAATCCTAATGCCAGTTCTTCAAACTCTAATCAGTCGCATGTCCACCAATGCAATGCCATTCATACACTCTGATCTGGCAAGCAAGTGGACAATAATGTAGTCATGCCCCCTGATCCCACTCCTAGTATTTCGTAGGCTACACCATCCTTCCCATCTCTTTCTCCACATCTATCTCCATCACCGTCACATACTCATTCAGAAGAACCTGTTCCTAAGCCAAAAGTACAATATCCCAATCGGTTTAGGAACCCTTCACCGCAAGTAGAGAAAATTCTTAAAACATTTCAGCAGGTAAAACTTAATATTCCACTTCCTTACATTATACAACAAGTTCCTACTTATGCTAAGTTAATCAAGGATTTGTGTACTAAAAAATGAACAAGAAACGTTCCTGAGAAGGTTTTTCTTACTGCAAATATATCGCCAATCCTCTCTAACTCCTTGCCTGTTAAGTACAAAGATCCATGTTCCCCCACAATTTCATGCACCGGTAGGAACACTATATTTGATAGGACGTTATTTGATTTAGGGGCAAGTGTCAACTTTCCTTATGCTGTTTATCAGCAACTGGAATTAGGAAAACTTCAACCTACCAAGGTCACATTACAGCTAACTGATCGTTCGATCAAGAGACCACTTGGTATAGTTGAAGATGTGCTCATTAAGGTCGGCGAGTTTATCTTTCCTGTAGACTTTATTGTCTTAAAAATTGAGCCGATTTCCAATCCACAGAATCAAATTCCCGATTTCTTGGATAGACCATTCCTTGCAATATCAAATGTATTAATTGATTGCAAGAGTGACCTTATGAAGCTATCATTTGGGAATATGACTATGGCATTGAACATATTCAATATGAATGAGCACACAATGAGCTCTCTCATTGATGTCAACATGATTCATAGTTTGTAGTCTCATTCTACCACTTGCACTGATGATAAACTCTCATTTGAGCAAATTTTTGAAGATGAGCTCATACTATTAGATGAATTGGCACATACTGATTCTATGTATGATGACACTTGCATAAGTATGCCATTGATTTATGAGCAAATTTTTGAGGATTTATTTGCAGAGGAGCTCGCATTACTTCGTGAGTTAGAAGAGCCACCACCACATTCACTTGATCAAACAGTACTCTTCTTACCTCACGATATTTCTACATGTATGCTTGTTACTAATAATGATTGGCATGTTTAGAATAAAGAATTCTTTAACCCAATTATTAATACTTACATGTGGACAAAGAAAAAGCGAGGACGACATAAGAAGCACACATGCAATTTCATAACTTGTAGGAGGATGATGAGATATAATAATACACCAACTTCACGTTTAAAATGCACACACTATGAAAGTGAGAAGCGATCGAGAGGTCGTAATCGCTTTCCATACATTAATAGGGTATGATATTGAGATCGTAATTGTTTACGACTCTCATTATTTGTATAATAGTTTTCTTATTTATTTTACCATCCTTGTTTTTTGTATGAGAGCGTACAAAAGTTTAGGTGTGGGGGAGTGGGGTAAGGTATTTTCTTCATATTTTTCTAGGATTTTTAGTTTTTTTAGAATTTTTATTTTTTTTAATTTTTAAATTTTTGGATTTATTTATTTTACACTTTGGGTAGTTTTTAGGGTAACTAACTAAAAAAAACTAAAAAAATATTTTTTTTATTTTATATTTTCATCAATAGATCAACCTAATTACAGATAATGAAATAAATTTAGATTTGAAATTTGATAGGAGAGTAGATTGGATGATGCACTCAGATTTTTTTGAAAAAAATTAAAATCCGAAAAATAAATATTGCTAACAGTAATTTTAAGGCAAGTATATATATATTTTTCACTTCACAATAGTTTATTAGGTTAAGGACAAAATGATAAAGATTGAGTAAGTCTTCTCTCTCAAAACAAAGAAAAAAGAAAAAAAAGGAAAAAAATGTGAGAATAAAAGAGGGGGTGTGCTTGGTATTAAGACAATAGTCTCGAGAGTGATAAAAAATGGAGTGCGTCTGGTATTAAGGCAATAGCCTCAAGAGTAAAAAAAGAGTATGATCCGAGTAATCGGGTACTTTGCGCCTAAGCAATTATGAATATTCGCATGAAAGGTGAAATATTATTGAAAAAAAGAAAGAAAAAAAAACGAAAAAAATTGTTATGAGAGAGGAGATGAATCATGAGTTAGAGTTAGAGTTGGAGTTCAAGACCGAAGTAGACTATCACAGGTGCACGTAAATGTATAGAAGCCAATGAATTATCTATTAGTGGTATTGAAAGATAGGATTTGAGTTTTTAATTAAAATGAAAAGTGTATCTGATATAACGCTCGATTTGAAAATTGATAATCTAAATGTGTTCTTGAGGTTGTATATTCGTGAGATTAATTGAAGAAAGAACAATAAAAAAAGAATTTTTTTTCTTTTGTATAATTTTTTTTTCTTGATTTTGTCCTTATTTTTCTTTTCTTTATGACTTAATATATTTTCTTTATGAATTTTGTGGGTATATTCACTGCAAACTATCACGAAACACAACTCGTCCACTAGGGTAACCTAGAGGTTTAAAGACTTGTTGCACATGCTAAGTGCAATTGCAATTTCTGCGAAAGTGAGTTAGGATTTTTCTTTTTCTTTTTAGGTTTAGGTTTTGCTCGAGTTCTAGGAAAAAATAGGTGTGGGGTGTGATGAGTGTCATATATTGTATATTTATAGCCTCCATATTATCTATTTTTGTATTTAAATAATGTTACTCAGGTATTTTTACTTTGTTTTTTTAGGTAATCTGATTCCTACAAGGAGATGGCATAAAATCAAAGCCGGATTCGGAAATCAAGTCCAGAAAAGAGTTAAAAGAGAGTAAACCTACAAGACAGTGATACCGTAGAGAGTCAAAGTCCAATATAGTCAGGAGAATTAAGACAACAAGACAAGAGACTCATGCAATAAAAAAAACCAAAAGAATTCATCAGAGTTGTGTCGTTATTTAGCGGCATTAGCCGTCAATTAGCGGCAGAAAGTGGGCCTCTCTGGATAATTTTTCTGTGAGAGCTTCGACGTAATTTTGTAGTTTTTCAGTTGTATCAAACTTAGGATTTGATTTTCCTAAACCTATATATTGGCCGTATCATTATATTCTAGGGTTGAATATGTAGAATAATAGAGAGAATAGGATATAGTTTTGTATTCGAATTTTTAATTAATAAAATTAGAGTTTTGCCGAAGGGGTGATGGTCACCATACCGACTCCAAAGGTATTCATTACTATTCTTCAATTTTTCTTAGTTAATTTTCTTTTAATTTCTTTCTATTTTAGATTTATATTGCCTTCTAGATTAGATTTCTTCGCTTTCATGAATAAAAATTGAATTTTGCTTACTAGAATTATGTGTAACTAATTTTCTTTAGCCCTAGGATGTAGATGAAGTTAGTTTAATAGATCTAATATAGATTTATCTCATCTTCTTCCTAAAAAGAAATAAAGTCATGATTTTTCTCTAAATAAATGAAAGATAGATTTTGTAAATTATAATTCTTTGATAGATTATATTTAATTTATATTTGATAATCTATACTTAGATAAGATTTGGAATTCATATTCTTTATTTTTATTTCTAGAATTATTAACAAGATTTTCCTATAAATAAATTGAAGAGAATAAACTAGTAAATCTAATTTCTTTGATAGGTTATACTTAATTTTGGTCTTTTGATAGCCTATATTTAGATTAGGATTTGAAGTTTAATTTTTTGTTTTTGTTTATAAAATTATTTACTAGATATAATTTATTTTTAAGAAAGATATTATCTTTGATAATCTATACTTGCACGTCACTTGATAGGTCATACTTAGAGGCATTTAATTAAAATCAAATTAAAAAAATCACATTTTTAATGTGTTACTTGATTGTGCATAATTAAAAAGTTAGGAAGAAAGAGATAATTCATTATTAGGCTATTATTCTAGTGGATTCGAAATGCTAGGCTAATCTTTAGAATTCAAAACCAATCTTCTCAATTTAGAAACTAATAGTTTACTTGATAGAATTAAAGAATGAGTAAGAATTGAAAAACACCTGAGATCTCTATCAGACGACCTGTATAGTGTTACACTGATATTGTGCGCTTGCAGTTGAATTATCACATCACATATTTAAAACTGAAAAAATTTCATTTATACAAAGAGTTTATTACATGAGATGGCATGCTGCTTTGAGTATGAACACAAAAAAAGAAAAAGTAGCGCCCAAACAAAGGGAATATAAACAAAATATACAAAAATTCTCCAGAGGGTACTTCACTTACCTATATCACTCGATTTGTCCAACGAAGTACGAGTCTTCAGCTGGGACTGTCTCCTCTTCTTCGCCTTCCAAATCTGGGTTCAAAACCTAGGAGATCAAACGCAGCAAGTAACACTTCTAAAAAGAGAAAATGTGTACTATCATAGTATAGAAATATCAGTGTACGTGAGCATATTTATGTCAGTGTTGTTCGTGTACATATAAATTAAATATGAATGCAAGCATAAATAAATAAACAAACAAAACAATAACTACTCTATCTATTTAATCTTATATTCTATTGGTCTCAGTCACCATCCATTTAATTATACAAACTATTTTAATGGATAAGATATCACTATTCTCCATTGTCGTATAAGTACCCGTGTATACTCGGGACCCGGCCTTAATGCTCATGGTGCTGAACCATAACATGCCGTTAGGCACGACAATCAATTTTCGTACTGTTTTACAGTAGCGGACATACCACTCTGGGTAATAATTATCAATTGGTGATCCAGTAATCACCCAGACTGCTGCAGTAAAAAAATCTCGGCCCTAACATTACAATTATTTTTTATATGACATGGCTCTTATCCATCATATAGTTTCTCCAATTCCCGTGTTCGTAATACATTATACACATGAAAATTTTATTTTTACATTTATTGTTTATTTTCCTTTCCCTTCTTTAAGATATATATATATATATATATATATATATATATATATATATATATATATATATATATATATATATATATATATATTCATGATAACATACTTGTATTTCCAAGACCACACATAATATGTATCGTAGCACATGATTTGTAGCACGATAAATTAGATATTCGTGTCATCTTAAAAATTTTAGGGCACGATTATATCACAATATAATTTATCAAAATTGATTAAATCATTTGGTCCGGTTCTCAATACTAATCAATGCTCAATTTGTGAACCAAGTGTATCATGTAACAATACTGTATTATTTTTAAGGCCAAACTTATGGTCTTATTTCACTTCCAGGTTTAATCATATATGTTTATATATTTTTCTTTGATAAATTTTTGATTAAAATTTAAGCCCAATTTGCCACTTATTTATTTATTATTATTGTAATTATTATTTTAATTATATTTATTATTATTATTATTATTATTATTATTATTACACTTTATTTTTATCCATTAGTTATTCCCAATTAAGGTCCAAGTCCAATCTATTAATCATTTAATCCATCAAGTTCAAGTCCACTAAATTCCCACTTAATCATATTTTTATTTTATTTTTCTGTCAGGCCCAGGCCTAGGCCCACTGTCATTTTTTTCTCTTTTACTGAGCTGGGCTGGCCGGACCAGTTTTTCTTCTTTTTTTTGGCCCAAACTCACTGCCCTCTTCTTCCTTTTTTCTTTTATTTTACTGGACTGGGCCAGGCCCAATTCCCCCTTTTTATTTTTTTTTCTCTTCCCTCGGCCCAGCCTACAATTTTTTTTCCTCTCTCTTTTTCTCTCTTTCAGTTGTCCCTACTTCTTCTTCCTATTTTCTTCATTTTTCTTTATCTTTTATTTTTTTTTTCCACCTATTTGCAATATTTGCTATAAGAAACATAATCATAAATATGAGTATGCTCATACCAAAAATGAAATTTCTACTCCGACACAAAATGAAAAATATTTAATAATTTATACTATAATATAATCAACAAAAAAATTATACAATTAAAAAGAAATAATCGAGAAAATAAGTGTGTTATTTACATTGGGTTCTCTTTAACTTTCTTCTATCTCTTAAATCCCCTTCTCCTTTTTTCTTTCTTTTCTTTTTTTTTTCTATTTAGTTGATGCATGCGAGAGAGGGAGTGAGAAAGGGAGTGATAGGGAGAGAAGAGAGCAGTGAGAGGGAGAGTGTGGGGGCTCTTCTCTCTCTATTTATTTTTTTTATTTTATTTTTTCCCATTGGATTTTCATGCAGGCACCACCCATGTTTGGCGGTGGCTTATGAGGCAGCTAGCTCAATCCCGTTTTAATTAAATTATTATTTTATTTATTTATTTAATAATTTAGTAATTCGGTTTCATGTAACGTTCTCCGAATACTACCAAATTAATATAAGGCATAGTGCTCAATAAGAGGAACGCTGCAAAATTATCTGTTTGTTATTTCGATATCCGAAATAAATGAACCAAAATTTTGAAAAAATCTAAATATTACAAAACTAATAATAGCGAAGACCGAATATTATTTGGGTTTGCGGATTTAAAGTTACGTTCACCGAAAGTATTTCGGTATTAAATTGATTTCGATGGATTTATTCGGCACGACTGGTCTCAAGAGAGCAATACAGGTCGCTCGAATTTTGGAGTATTACATCCTACCCACCTAACAAAGAATTTAATCCTTGAAATTCCAAATTGAAAGACATGCTACTATATATGGATATTATTGATAAAATAAATTCAATTGGCATACCTTATCATGAGAAAATATATGGGTACTTTGTCTTGATGTCCTTTTCAAGCTCCCAAATTGAATCTCTTGGTGATTGTATACCGAGGAAATAACGACCAATGGTATCACTTTGTTCTTAAAAACCTTCTCCCGTCGGCCGATAATTGCTACGGGCTGCTTTTCATACTTTAGGTCTAATCTCAAATCTATCTCGGATAGATCTACTATTTTGTGCTCTTCACCCAAACATTTTCTCACTTGTGATACATAAAACACATCATGAACAGCTTCCATCTCTGATGGTAATGATAATCTGTAGGCGAGATTTCCAATCTTTCCATGATCTCAAATGGCCCGATGTATTTTGGACTGAGCTTCCTTTTCTTGTCAAATCTATCACACCCTTTATCGAGATATCTTATCAAATATTTTATCTCCTACTTCAAACTCCAGTAGTTTTTTACGTTGATTTGCCCATTTCTTTTGTATGTCTTGGGCTGCCTTCATGTATTCTCTGATAATTTTCGCTTGTTTTGTTGCTTGAGTAATCAACTTTGACCTCAAAATATTTTGTTCTCAAAGCTCGTCCCAACACAATGGAGATCTGTATTTTTGCCCATACAAAGCTTCAAATGGTACCATTTTGATGCTTTCCTGATAACTATTATTATAAAAAAATCCCACCATATACGAATAGTTTTCTCAAGATCCACCAAAATCCAACAAATATACCCTAAGCATATCCTCAAGTACTTAGATAGTCCGCTCTGATTAACCATCGGTTTGTGGATGGTAAGCTAAAGATAGATCCAATTATGTCCCCAAACTATCCATTAATTTCTCCTAATAGTGTGATATGAATCTTATATCTCGATCTGATACAATTCTGACTGTGACTCCATGCAATCTCACTATCTCTTGCATAAATCTTCTAGCTAATATTTTTGTTGACTGACCAACTCTAAATAGAATGAAATTAGCCGATTTAGTTAGTCGGTCTACAATTACTCAAATTGCATTACCTTTTGTGCCCCTGGGTAAGCCTGTAATAAAATCCATTGATATTTGTTCCCACTTCCACTCCCGTATTGCTAGAGGTTGGAGCAATCCAGCTGTTTTTTGATACTCAGCATTCACTTGCTAGTAAATGGAATATCTTGATACATATCTGGCAATCTCTTTCTTCATACTTGGCCACCAGAATACCCTTTCATATCCTTATACATCTTATTGCTTTTAGGATGAATAGAATACGTTAATTTATAAGTTTTTTCTAAAACTCTATCTCTTACTTCTCTCTTAGGCACCCATAATTTTTCCTTGAACCTAATATATTTGTCTGAGTACATCTTCATTTCTGGTCTCTTGCTTACTTCTATTTTATTCTTTAATCTCTAAAAATTTTCATCTCCAACCTGAACTTGCTTAATCTGCTCTATCAATGGTGACTGTAACTGTATCTCCATAAGTTGTGTTGTTCCTCCTGGTAAAATTACTTCTAATTCCATCTTTTACATCTCCATTAAAATTTCCTTTTGCTCGATTAATCTCTCCACTGTAGACCTCCTACTTAGTGCATCTGACACTATATTAATCCTTCCTGGGTGATACTTAATTTCTAAATCATAATATGCTACTAACTCCAATCATCATTTCTGTCTCATATTCAGTTCTTTTATATACTTCAAAATTTTATGATCAGTATATACTTCTACTTTATGTCCTAATAAGTAATGTTTCCAAATCTTCAAAGTATGAATCACTGCTACTACCTCCAAGTCATGAGTCGGATAGTATCACTCATGGGGTATCAACTGTCTCGATGCAAACTCAATCACTCTTCCATTTTGTGTCAACACACACCCCAATCCCTATTTTGAAGCATCAATATAGACCTTCATTCCCCCAGAATTGTCTGGAATCGCCAACAATAGTGCTGTTGTCAGTCTCTATTTTAATTCTTCAAATACCTTATTATATTCCTTTGTCCAGACATATTCCACTCTTTTCCAAGCCAATTTAGTTAGAGGAGATGTGATTTTTGCAAAGTCTTGTACAAACCACCTATAATATTCAACCAACCCCAGAAAACTCTGAATCTCCGACATTAATTTCGGTATAGGACAATCTATTATAACTTCTATCTTTTTAGGATCAGCTGATATACCATCTCCTAAAACTATGTGACCCAAGAAGCAACCTTATCCAACCAAAACTCATATTTACTCAGTTTTCCATATAAATTTTGCTCTTTCAGAGTCTGCAAAACTGTTCTCAAATACTCAGCATGCTCTTCTTTATTCTTAGAATCGATTAATATATTATCAATAAACACTACTACAAATTTATCTAGATACTGAGCAAAAACATGATTCGTCAGATTCATAAACATTGCTAGAGTATTAGTCACTCCAAATGGTATCACCAAATATTCATAATAACCATATCTAGTTCTAAATATAGTTTTTGGAATATTTTCTATTTGGACCCTTACCTGATAAAATCTAGAACGAAGGTCTACCTTTGAAAATACCCTTACTCCTCCTAATTGATCAAACAGATCAGTTATTCTTGGTAATAGATATTTGTTTTTAATTGTTACTACATTCAAACCCCTATACTCTACACATAGTCTTTGCTCCAATCCTTCTTTCCTACTAATAACACTGGAGCTCCCCAAGGTGAAACAGTGGGCCTCACGAAACCCAATTTCAGTAGCTCATATACTTGTCTCTTAAATTTTTCTAGTTCTGCAACTCTCATTCGATAAGGTGACCAACAAACTGGTTCAACTCCAGAGATAATATCAATAGTAAATTTTACTGCTCTTACTGGTGGTACTATAGATATCTCTTCAAGAAATATATCTAAGAATTCTGATACTACTATGATCATTCATTCTCCTACTTCCATAGCCTCCAAAACTTCTCTTTTTGGGGACACCTTAGATTTAGCTGGTTCTAGAGATTGACTTCCACTAATAAGTTCAAACTTCGAATAGTTAGGAATCTGAAATATTACCCTTCTTCTCCTACAATCTATCACCGCATGGAAGGTACTCAACCAATCCATGCTTAAGATAATATCACATCCTCCTCTGTTGATAACTAACAAGTTGGCATAAAATTCTCTTTCATTAATCACTAAGAGACATAGTCTACATTGCTTATTAGTCATGATATTATTGTTCCATGTCTTAATGTCCCACCCCGCAGGTAAGATTGCAAAATAAATAGAATTGTGGGAAACAAACATGATAGAGATAAAACAGTGTGAAGCTCCAGAATCAAATAGAACAGTTGCTGGTGTATTGTCAACCAAGATCGTACCTGTCACGACTCCTCCAGTGGTTTGAGCTTCCTTAACATTCAATAGTCTAACATGTCCTAGCCTCTGTCCTGCTCCCCCCTTGGGCTTTGATATAGGCTTGTTGTGTTTCCAAGAATCTTTTCTGGTTCGGTCCTTCAATCCTCCGATCTGGTGGTCACACTGCAACCGATCTCGATACTGACTGATAAGGAACTCCAGCTGTTGGTTGTTGTCTTGATTGTGCCCTCGGACAATTAGTCACCCGATGATCCGCTGACCCGCATATCAGACATAGCCCCAAAACTCTTCTACACTGCTTCCAAATATGTCCCGGTATATAGCGGAAATTGCATACTAAAGGACCTCCTTTATTAACCATTGCTTGCCGCTTTGTCGGAGGGCCTCTAAACCTCTGAGAAGAACTTGCTCCCTGATTAAATGGCATTTTAAATGTCGCCGACGTCCCTTCCTTAGCTACTTGCTCCAGGCGACATGCTGCTTCAAATATTTCTGAGTAGGTCCTGTACTTATGACCTGCTAGATGCTCCCTTAGATAATACTTCAATTATTTTTGGAATATATATGCTCGCTCTTCTTCATCAGCTACTAGGTTTGGGGTGAATAGATTGAGCCTCGCGAACTCTGCAGCATAGGCATCTACAGTCTGATCTCCTTACTGCAATGCTAGAAATTTCTTCCCTATTTTCTGTCTTGCTGATGCATGGAAAAAACTGGTGAGAAATGCTTCCATGAACTTTTTCCAGGTTAGGGGTTCTGGTGCTTTACTTCTTCAGCAGGCCACCACGTTCTGGCTACATCAGTCAACTGTATATATACTATCTCTACTTGATTTTCTTTTGGAATTCTTGCAACCCTTAGAAATTCGCTATATATACAATATATTGTTCAGCCTTCAGTTGTCCTTCTTTCTCAGAAAATAGTGGTGGTTGTAGTTTATAGAAATTCGACACCATTTCGGTTCTTTAGATTGCAATATTCTCTGTAATATCATTGTCGTTGTCTCCTGCGTCTGCGTTACCCTTTGCACTAGGCTCCCAAGGTCAGAAGTCTCATCGATCGGGCTCGAAGTCGTACTCGCAGAAGACTGGGTCGACATTATTCTGCAACAAACCAGATAAGAATCAATAAAAGGAATTCAAGATAGATACCTCAAACGAATAGGAAATAATAGAACAGGCACGATACTAGATTAAATAGATATAAAATAATGAGCAACAATTATTAAGAATAAGTTACAGACATATTCTTATGTGGCAGTAATCCTATGATCTTCCACCTAAACCTAAGCTCTGATACCACCCTATAACGCCCTCGTTTTTCAACTGCTTCCCAAAACATAGGACATTACTTAAAATTTGTACTAGACAATCCAACAGCCATAGAATCTTAGAATAACCGTAACTACTGTCATAATCAGATGAGTAAATAATATATCTGAAACTGATAGGATTTCATTTATACAAAGAGTTCATTACATGAGATGGCATGCTGCTTTGAGTATGAGCACAAAAAAGAAAAAGCAGTGCCCAAATGAAGGGGAATATAAACAAAATATACAAATATTTTCTAGAGGGTACTTCGCTTGCCCATTATCACTCGATCTGTCCAACGAAGTACGGGTCTTCAGTTGGGACTGGCTCCCCTTCTTCGCCTTCTAAATTTGGATTCAAAACCTAAGAAATCAAACCCAGCAAATAACACTTTTAAAAAGAGAAAATGTGACCTATTATAGTACAGGAATATCAGTATGCATGAGCAAGTATATGTCAGTATTGTTCGTGTACATATAAATAAAATATGAAAGCAAGCATAAATAAATACATAAATAAATAAACAAAAATGGCAATAACTGCTCTATCTATTTAATCATATATTATATTGGTCTAAGTCACCGTCCAATTTAATTGTAGAAACTGTATTAATGGATAAGATATCACTATTTTTCATTATCGTATAAGTACCCGTGCATACGCGGGACCCGGCCTCAATGCTCATGGTGCTAAACTATGACATGCCGCTAGGCACAAAAATCAATTTTCGTATTGTTTTACAGTAGCAGACATACTATTTTGGGTAACAATTATCAATTGGTGATCCAGTAATCACTCAGACAGCTGCAGTAAAAAAATCCCGGCCTTAACATTACAATCATTCTTTATACGATATGGCTCTTATCCATTATATAGTTTCTCTTATCCCCATATCCGTAATACATTATACGCATGAAAATTTTATTTTTACATTTATTGTTTATTTTCTTTTCCCTTCTTTTATAATATATATATATATATATATATATATATATATATATATATATATATATATATATATATATATATATTTTCATGATAACATATTTGCATTTCCATGACCGCACATGACATGTATCATAGCACATGATTTGTAGCACGATAAATTAGATATCCGTATCATCTTAAAAATTTTAGGACATAATTCTATCACAATATAATTTATCAAAATTGATTAAATCATTTGGTCCAGTTCTCAATACTAATCAATGCCTAATTTGTGAACCAAACACATCATGTAATAATACTGCATTATTTCTAAGCTCAAACTTATAGTTTTGTTTCACTTTCAGGTTCAATCATATATATTTATATATTTTTCTTGGATAAATTTTCGATTAAAATTTAAGCCCAATTTACCCCTTATTTATTTATTTATTATTGTAATTATTATTATTATTATTACTATTATTATTATTATTATTATTACACTTTATTTCTATCCATCAATTATTCTCAATTAAGGTCCAAGTCCAATCTATCAATCATTTAATCTATTAAGTCCAAACCCACTAAATTTTTACTTAATCATATTTTTATTTGTATTTTTCATTTCTGTCCGGCCTAGGCCTAGACTCGCTGCTATTTTTTTCTCTTTTACTGGGTTGGGCTGGGCTGGCCGGGCTAGTTTGTCTTCTTTTTTTTTTCTGGCCCCAGCCCAATCCAAGCCCACAGCCCTCTTCTTCCTTTTTTTTCTTTTATTTTATTGGGTTGGGCTAGGCCTAATTCCCCCTTTTCATTTTTTTTTCTTTTTCTTTCTCTTTTCCCGGCCCAGCCCACAAATTTTTTTCCTCTCTCTCTTTTTCTCTCTTTTAGTTGTCCCTGCTTCTTCTTCCTATTTTCTTTCTTTTTTTTCTTTTTATTTTTTCCCCACCTATTTGCAATATTTGTTGAAAAAAACATAATCATAAATTTGGTATGCTCATAGCAAAAAAAAAAAATCTACTCTAAATCCAAACTTAATTTAACAAAATGAAAATATTTAATCATTTATACTATAATATAATCAACACAAAAATTATACAATTAAAAAGAAATAATCAAAAAGATAAGTATGTTACTTGCATTGGGTTCTCTTTAATTTTCTTCTATCTCTTAAATCCCCTTCTCCTTCTTTTTTTTTTTTTTTTTTTTTTTTTTTTGTTCGGCTGATGTAGGCGAGAGAGGGAGTAAGAAAGGGAGTGACAAGGAGAGAAGAGAGCAGTGAGAAGGAGATTGTGGGGCTCTTCTCTCTCTATTTATTTTATTTTATTTTTTTCCCATTGGTTTTTCATGCGGCCACCGCTCATGTTTGGCGGTGGATTGTAATTAGAGGGATAATTTCAATATTATTAAATTAACAATTTTGGGAGTATTTTTTGACCTCATAAGAAAAATTTTCAAAAATCCTAAATATTACAAAACTAATAATCGCGAAAACTGAATATTATTTAGGTTTGCGGATTTAAAGTTACATTCATCGAAGGTTATTTCGGTGTCCAAATTGATTTCGGTGGATTTATTCGGCACCACTAGTCTCAAGAGAGCAATATAGGTAGCTCGAATTTTGGAGTATTACACCTAGCGTTGACATCCATCGACTGTAAGACATGCCTAAGAGCATCTGTCGATAGGTCCGTCGAAGGGAATGACCACAAACTTAATTTCTAGTAATTTTTTAGAGGAATTAAGAATTTTCTTGTAAGTAGAATTCTTATTATGGTTTTATAAAGTTATAAATAGCCAATGATTTCAAATTTTGCAATGCTTAACAACATTTGAGAGAGAATAAGATAGAGTTTTAGATTCAAAATTTAGTTTTTGTACTCATTCATATAAATCAATAAAAGAAATCTTTTTTCTTTATTCATGACTATGATGAGTATAAGTGGCTAAATTCTTGAATTGGATCAGATGGAATAACAAATTCTAGGTGATTTAGGAATATGTATTCTTATATGCTTATAGATTTTAATTGTTTCATGTGGAGTTGATATTTTTGATTCTCTATTATCTTCGAAAAGATTTGGATACGATTTTGAGTCTTTGATGCTTTATAATTTGATAATATATTCGTTACTTAGTTTTTGATATACCGTAGACTCTTTAGGCACGATGTATGCTTAGAATTTGAATGTTTATTTTTGTTATTCATATCACTTTTTTAGATAAACTCAAAATTTATATAGGATTAACTTGGAGAAATTAGGACCATATCTTCATCCATGGAATCCCAAGTGCTCGGATCAATCAACAGTTCGATTCTATCTGAGCTATGCATTTTTAAATGATATCCACACTGTTCACAAATATCCATTTTTGACCTAATTTTTTTTTAATTTAATCCATAACAATTTTCGCATTAAACCCATAAATTTTTGTATTTTTTATTTATATCAAAATTATTAGATCTTCCTCTTATATTGAAATCATGATTGTTACCACCAGTTCTTATACTAGAATTCCTGCTTTGACTACTGCTTATACCTTCCGTACAAATGAAACTAGAAATGTAACTATCACTGTAATTGTCAATACCGTTGAAAGTTCACAACTTTATAAATTTTGTGCTTAATTGAATTATTTTCCTATAATAGAAAGACTATATGATCTATGCAACTGAGATAAAAAGTATGAATATATCCAGTAAATTATGCTATGTGAAAGTTACATCCATCTAACCAATAATTTTAATATGAATAAATTTTTCATCTATTAATTTTAATTTACTTAATAAAAATTCAATCTTTAATTTTATTTTTAGTTGTATAATTTATTCTAGTGTCACACAATTAACAAATGATCATTAAGAGAACGATCTTGGATTACATCCTTGTACTACTTGTCAATTTCTGACACTTGAAAATATACGATTTAGATCGTAGTCAAGTTTTTGGTGCCATTATCGGGGATCATGCTATTTTTTACACTTTAGTATAGATTACGGTATTTACATCATTAATTTTTGCGATTCTGAATTTGCATGACTAGTTAGAGTAGAACTTCAAACAGTAGACTAATTTGATCGTACTCAGATTCACAATCGCTTTCAATCCATTTAACACTTCACAACATAAACACTAATAATAATAATAATAATAACAATATGATTAACAACAACAATAATAATGACGGATTTTGAGATACAAATGATAATTATAACCATCATGGAGGCAATAGGGGACTTTACGAGATTATTTATATAACACGATGGGACAACCCTACATCTTGCATTGCATTTCCATTGAATGTGGGACACTTCGAGATTGAATTTGGAGTAATCCAACTTTTGCCTAAATTTCATAGAATAGATTCAGAGAGCCCATATTTGCACCTTCAGGAATTTAAAGAAGTTTGTTCTACTATTAATTTTCAAAAATTATTGCATAGTAAATTAAACTTAAAGTCTTTCCATTCTCCCTAAAGGATAAAGTAAAGACATGGCTACATTCTTTGCGTCCCAATTCAATAGGAAGATATGATGAGATGCAAAGAGAATTCTTAAAGAAATTATTTCCTTCATAATTTTATGCGAAAGCAAATTCTAAACTTTCAACAAAAAAAGATGAACCACGATTTGAGTGTTGCGATAGATTTAAAGATTTGCTTCTCTCATGCCCACATCACGGTTTTGAAATATGGAAGACTTTAAGTACCTTCTATCAAGGGTTAAATATTATAATCAAGTAATTCGTAGAAACTATATACAATGGTGAATCTTTAAATAAGGATGCTGAAGAAGCATAATACTATCTTGATTCACTTGCCAAAAATTCACACTTCTAGAAAATTGAGGATATTTCGGATACACACCAATTGAAGGATAAACATCAGAATAGAGGTGGACTTCTTAAACTGGGAGAAATCGAAGATATAGCTGTATAATTAATTACTATTACTATGAAATTTGAAGATTTGCTTGCAATGAAAACAGAAATAGTTAAGGCAATAGAAGAAGTTTTGGAAATTTGTAATATTTGTGAATTGTAAGGATACATGACTCACGAATGTCTAACTCTTCCTACTTTTAAAAAATTATTAAATGAACGAGCTAATACCTTTAACACTGCTCCTCAACTAGTAAATAACCCATATTTACAAACTTATAATTATGGTTGGAGGAATCACCAAAGTCTTCGATAGAAGCAGAATCCTCAACAATTCACTAATCAAAATTAGCCACCCACTAATCCACCTCAATAATACATCCAACCTACTAATCAACCTTCGGTGCACCATCAGATAGAAATTTTGAGGATAATTTCTTGCAGATACAATAAATAATAGATCAGATGATCAAAGCGCAACAGTAGTCTATTCACTCATAGTAATCAATAGTCAGAATGTGACGGCCTTCAACGATATTTGCTCACAGATAAGCCACCTCAACTTCGTATTGCAAACAAAGGAAGAAGATAAGCTACCATCTCAACCGGAGGCCAGTTCTTCAGGTAAAGTATAATGTATAAATATTATTACTTCTTCCATTAATAATAATGTATCTGAGATAACTGCTGCGATAAATTTAAGAAGTGTTAAAGTGATTGATGAGCTCTTTTCAAAAGAAAAGACTCAGGAGAAATAGGGCAATGATTCAACATGACCGAAAGAAGATAATTCTAAAAAACCCACTTATAATAATTATAAACCACCTGTACCATTTCCTCAAAGATTAAAATCTAAAAATATTAATGCATCTTATGTAGATATTTTGGAGATTTTCAAGCAGGTATAGATCAATATACCTTTTATGGATGTAATTAAGTGAGTACCATCGTATGCAAAAATCTTGAAGAACTTGTGCACTATAAAAAGACATCACAACATTCAGCAAAGGCATTTCTCACAGAGTAGATAAGTGCATTATTTCCTTCTGAAATGCCTCTCAAATATAAGGGTCCTAGATTTCCTGCTATTTCTTGTATGACAGGCCAACATAATCTAGAGAAATGTTTGCTAGATTTGGGGGCTACTGTAGATATTTTACCATTTTTGATTTACAGACACCTAGGTCTAAGAGAACTTAAACCTACATCCATCACATGATAACTAGCTGACAGATCAGAAAGACTTCCTAAGGGTGTTGTAGAAGTTATTCTAGTGCAAATCAAAAACTTTTATTTCTCTGTGAATTTTATAGTAATCGATACTGCACCTATAAAGAATTCGCGTCTTCATATTCAAGTTATCTTCGGACATCTATTTTTAATTACAATAATATAGTTATAAATTGTAGGAATAGTGTGGTGAAATTTTCATTTGGAAATATGACTCTTGAACTTAATGTTTTTAATGTTTGCAAACAATCAAACATAGATAATGATAAGTTGTAAGAAATTAATTACATTGAATAAATCCGTGATAAGAAAGATATCATATCATTGTACATTGTTGATCCTTTGGAGATGACATTAACAATGAAAAAATAATTCCTTGAAAATCATCAGTCCAAACATATCACCAAAATAATAAACACTTAACTGATACTAAGTGTTCAAATATCACGGGATGGATTTCAATAAAGGAAGTGCATGAAGAGTTACCCTAAATCATGAAAAATTGATACCGTCTAACATCCAAGTACCAATACTTGAGTTAAAACTGCTACCTAAAGATCTAAAATATGCATTTTTGGGACCTAAAAAGACTTTTTCGGTGGTCATATCAGTGATCTTGATAAGAATCAAGAAGAGCAACTACTATCAACATTGCAAAAGTATAAAGAGATATTAAATGGAATATAGTAGACATCAAAGGTATGAACCTCTTATTTGCACACACCACATTTTTTTGGAAGATGGAGCCAAGCCTATTAGGCAAATGCAATTGTAATGCCCCGCACCCAAGATGCGGGTAGCGTTCGGCGACGTATTATAATTAAATACGCCAACTCTAAAGTATTTTTAATAAAACTGAATGTTACTGCCACTAAACCAAATACATATGCACTGAGAGAAAAAAATAGGAAGACAAAAAAAATAAACTCTTTTTTTATTCCAACAAAATATTAAATAGATCAATAAAAGTTCCAAAGAACGGTAGCACTTATTACAACTTCAAATTTGAGCTTTGGAAACAACAAACCAAATTAGAAAGAAAAGTTTGAAAGAATAAAAAGAATAAAGGATCTCCTAAATGATGCCATATAATGAAAACACAACTAACTGTCTACTAACTCTATGAAATGCTGCTCCAGCTGTGGTGGATTCTCTCCTTCAGTATCCTGTAAATTATCTGGGCGTGCCAAACCAGGGTCGTTAGAACGACCTAGTAAATACTGCAAGAGGAACATAATAATATACAGGCACGCTATGTATATAAATATATATATATCTGTGTAAGCAAAGCATGAAACTAATTAAAAGAATACTAAAAGTCATAATAAGATTGATGAAGTATAAGTCTTTAGAATGAAATAGAACACAGTAAGCCGGAATACAAGTTACGCCACAATATGTACAGGAGGGACTCTAATATACGAAGATGCATATTTAAATATTTTCAACTAGTTAGAAGTGCTTCTTTCCATGGTGTAATTAGATATTAAATCATCCAATTCATTATAGGCTCGACTCTCTTTGTCTCTGGCTCTCTTTTTTTTATTAAAAATAAATAAATAAATAAATAAATAACACTTAACTGCAGTTTTGCTCTGTGCAGTTCTGTTCTGTGAACAGAACTGCAGAGAATAGAACTGCAGTACTGTTCAGTGCTGCAGTAATGTTCAGTGAACAGTACTGCAGTTCTGTTCAGTGAATAGAACTGCAATTCTGTTCACTGGACAGAAACCCTTTTTTTGTATTTTTTTATACAACTTCAAATCTAGTAATAGCCTTTTTTTTTGTTTTGCTTTATAGTCTACCTATACAAGCAACTTTTGTTTGGATAATTTGTTTAGTCATTCTAGTTCCACAGTGTCCCCATGTCAACAGAATCTCTAATTATTCTAAATTTACATCTGGTCAGCAAGATCTGATTATACCACATGATCTCTAATAACCCTATCTTCTATAGCTAATTTAATTTTTAAATATTCTTAAACATACCACATGATCTAAATATAAACATATTTTACTAGTGGTTTATGATTATATACGAAGTTACAAACTGATAAAAGAGTGAACATTTACAAGATAAGTGTGTTGAAATAAAGGTTGAAAGATCCTAGTATAAAGAATACGAATTTAGAATGAGTTGATTTGTTCAATGAATCATACTAGAGAGAACAGAGGGGTTACTAAATACATACAACGAAGGAAAAATAAAAATTTAAAATGGTATAGGCATTTGTATGTGATACGACATAAAAATTAAAGTTAAAGAATTAAAAAGCAATGATACGACATAACAAATTTTTTTTAATATAAAATTAAAGAGCAAACATAACGTAGAATTAGTACTTGCCTCAAAGATGCCGCTCCGAAAATTGATTCAATATCCCATTTTTTTATTTTTTTTATTTTTTTCCTTCTCCTTCCTTCCTTTCTCCTCTCTCTCTTTCTTTCTCTTGCGTTCAGCAGGAAAAGTTCTCCCCGCTGCCCCTTTTTATTATTATTATTATTTATGTTATTATTTTTTTTGGCATTTAATCTAGGGTAATATTCCATAGAATCAAATCAAAACAAACTAAATCTATTATTATCTAATTAGTTAGTATTAGATAATTACAACTTAAAAGAAAAAACAGATTTGTTAGGTAAATATCTTGTTTATTATTATTATTATTATTATTATTATTATTATTATTATTATTATTATTATTATTATTTTGAACTTTATAGTTTTGGGTCATTACAATCTACCAAGCTTAAAAGAAAATTTCGTCCTTAAAACTTTAAAATACGGGAAGAATAATTTACCTGCATTGGTGAAAAGGTATGGATATTCTTTTCGAACATCATCCTCGCGCTCCCAAGTAGCATCTCCCCATGAATATTGGTCCCAAGCAACTAAAACCAGTGGAATTGACCAATTTTTCAGTATTTCTCCTGTTGGTCTAGAATCGCAACAGGCCTAGTATTGAAAGACAAGTCCACATCCAATTCCAATTCCGAATAATCCAAGACATGACTTGCGTTTGAAACATAACGCCTCAATTGTGATACATGAAATATATTGTGCACCCCTTCTAAAAACGAGGGTAGCATCAACTTGTAAGCCACTTCTCCCACTCTTTCACAATTTCAAATGGCCCAATGAATCATGGTCCTAGCTTCCCTCGCCTGCCGAAACGAATAACTCCTCGAGTCGGTGATATTTTGAGAAATACTTTATCACCAACCTCAAATTCCAAAGGTCTTCGATGTTGATCTGCCCAACTCTTCTGTCGATCCTGTACTGCCTTGAGACGCTCCCTCACTACTCTGATCTTATCTACCATTTGAGTTACTAACTCAGGTCCAAGAAGTCTCCTCTCATCCACATCATCCCAGCACAACAGCGATCTACACTCCTCCCATATAATGCTTCAAATGGAGCCATCTTGATACTTGCCTGATAACTGTTATTATATGAGAATTCTACCAAATGCAAGTGATCCTCCCAAGACCCACCAAAGTCCATCATGCATGCCCTCAACATGTCCTCCAGTATATGTATTGTTCTTTTTGATTGTCCATCCGTTTCTGGATGATAAGAAGTGCTAAAACTCAGCCGGCTGCCCAAACTTTCCTGTAACCTCGTCCAATATTGTGATCTGAATCAAGTATCCCTATCTGATACAATCTCAACTGGAACTCCATGCAATATGACCACTTCTCGGATATAGCGATCAGCTAAATCTCCGTGCTCTGACCCAAACGAAATGGTATAAAGTGAGCCAACTTCGTGAGTCGATCCACTATAACCCATATAGCATTGTTTCCCTTTGAGCTAGGAGGAAGTGCTGTCACAAAATCCATAGTTATCCTCTCCCACTTCCATTCGGGTATAGGAAGTGGTTGAAAATGTCCTCCTGTTCTATGATGTTCGGCTTTAACCTGCTGACACACTAGGCACTTTGATACATGACCAGCTATCTCTCTCTTCATTCCATTCCACCAAAATTGTTGCTTTAGATCCTTGTACATCTTGGTGCTTCCTGGATGTATCGAATATGCAGAATTGTGAGCTTCTTCCAACACCTGTTGTATAACATCTCCCTTAGGTACACACAACCTATTGCCATAACGAAGGGATCCATCAATATGAATGGAAAAATCTAATCTTAAACCTGTCTCCATCTGTTTTCGAATCTTTTGAAGTTAACTGTCCCCTTCCTATGCTATCTTGATCTTCTCATTTAAACTAGACTGGATTTTCATTACCGTCAGCCGCTTTGAAGTCCCAGGTATAATCACTTCCAGATCCAAATTCATCATATCATTTACTAGCTCTTTCTGTTGTGTAAGATACATAGTCATTGGCCTTCTACTCAATGCATCTGGTACGACATTGACTTTGCCGGGATGATATTGCAAATATATATCGTAGTCAGCCATTAATTCTAACCACCTTCTCTATCTCATATTAATCTCTTTCTGAGTAAATATGTATTTTAGACTCTTATGATCAGTATAAATTTCTACTTTATTCCCCAATAAGTAATGCCTCCAGATCTTCAAGGCAAAGATAACTGCTGCTAGCTCCAAATCATGTGTAGGATAATTCTTTTCATGAGCTTTGAGCTGTCTTGAAGCATAGGCAATTACCCTACCATTCTACATAAAGACACATCCTAATCCTTTTCCTGATGCATCACTATATACCACCATCCCTTCGGATCCATCTGGTATTACTAATATTGGTGCAGTAGTCAATTTCTGCTTTAGTTCATCAAATGCATTGTTACACTCATCAGTCCATATATACTTCTCTCCCTTACGCATCAATTTAGTCAGAGGTCCTGCTATGTTGGAAAAGTTCACAAATTTTCGATAATACCCTGCCAGTCCAAGAAAACTTCTCACCTCCGTCATTGACTTGGAAATAGGTCAATTCTTCACTGCCAACACCTTTTTGGGATCCACTGAGATTCCTTCACCTGAGACAATGTGTCCCAGAAAAGATATTATGTCTAACCAGAACTCACACTTACTTAATTTTCCAAAAAGCCTCTCTTTTCTTAGAGTCTGCAGCACTGACCTCAAATGTATTTCGTGGTCTTCCCGAGTCTTAGACTAAATCAAAATATCATCAATAAAAACTACCACAAACTGATCCAGATACGGTGCGAACACCCTATTCATCACATCCATAAATACTACCGGAGCATTCGTCACACCAAATGGCATCACCAAAAATTCATAGTGACTATAACGGGTTCTGAATGCAGTTTTCTGGACATCCTTGCCTTCACATGCACTTGATGATATCTAGATCTAAGATCTAGTTTAGAAAACACCTTGGCTCCACTAAGTTGATCAAACTGATCATTAATCCGAGGCATCGGATATTTATTCTTGATTGTGACTCGGTTCAGTTCTCTGTAGTCAATGCAAAGTCTTTTACTGCCATCACTCTTGTTTACTAAGAGAACCGGAGCTCCCCACGGTGACGTACTCGGCTGAATGAAACCCAAGCCCTTCAATTGCTCCAATTGCCTTTTTACTTCTACCAGCTCCGTAGGTCCCATTCGATAAGGTGCCTTAGAAATAGGTACTGTACCCGGTATAATATTTATAGCAAATTCCACCTCCCTCTCTAGAGGCAACCTAGGCAATTCTTCAAGAAAAACATCCAAATATTCACACACCACTGGGGTCCGCATATCCTGAGCATCTAAAGTTGTGAGAACCCCTCCTGTCGGCTTTGCTTTAAACATAGCTGGCTCCAAAGATTTACTACCACCAAGAAAGTCGAACTCCGGATGCCTAGGAATTTTGAATATCACACTTCTCTTTCTACAATCTATCACTGCATGGAATGTACTTAGCCAATCCATTCCCAGAATGATATCAAATCCCGCAGGATCAATTACCAAAAGGTTCGCATGTAATTCCCTTGAACAAATAACTATGGGGCATAATTTACACTCTTTACTAGATAAAATTATCCCATTTCCAGTATTAATGTTCCAACCCGCAGATAAATTATCACAAGGAATGCAATGGCGGGAAACAAATGTAGATGATGTAAAACTATGAGATGCGCCATAATCAAATAATGTAAATGCTGGTGTAGTATGCACGAAGATAGTACCTGTCACCACATCATTGTTCCCACTGGCCTGTTCTGACGTCAGTGTAAAAGCATGTCCTTACCTCTGGTTTTCTACTGCCTGAGCCCTTTGGAAAGCCTGTTGCTGAGTGACCAGTGCAGAACCCCTCGGATTAGATCCCGTAGGTCTCTGCTGAGGTGGCGCCGGTAACTTTTGCTGTTGAGGGGGTGCTGCAAGACTCTGTTGTTGTTGTTGTGATGCTTGTGCTCTGACAATGTCACCTGTCTCTCGTCGTCATGGACAACCTCCAATCTGATGATCCGCCGAGCCACATATCAAGCACAAGTTGTGGGCTCGTCTACAGTCCTTTTGAACATGTCCAGGTCGGAGATAGTAGTTGCAAACCACATTTTGATCATGTTGCGTAGCCTGACGCTTCTGTGGTGGTGCTAGAGCACCCTTAGTACTTCCGGTCATCTGACTCATACTCATTTTCTGGGACCCTACATGAATTTTTCTTTTCCTATCTTCTATCTGCTCTTGCACTCTTGCAGCATTCAAAACTTGAGCATAGGTTTTAAACTGTGGGGTGACTATGCGTTCCTGAATCTCAAAGTTCAATCCATTCTGAAACCTTCGAGCCCTATCTATTTCTTGAGTCACCAACAATGGGGCAAACCTGCTCAATCTGACAAATTCTGTCGCGTAATCATCTACTCTCCAATTTCCTTACTTCAAATGGATAAACTGTTGTTCCAGATCCCACTGTGCCGTCTGGGGGAAGAACCTCGTATAGAAGCTCTCCTTAAACGTCTCCCATGTTATCGATTTTGCAAACCGATTTTCCTCAGCCAACCACCATGTGCGAGCAATGTCCATAAATTGTATCTTTATCACCTCCACACGGTCTCCATCCACTACTCGTGCTGCACCCAACAAATTCTCAGTGTCCACCAGCCACTGTTCTGCCTTCATGGGTTCCTTAGTCCCATAAAAAGGTGATGGATTTAACTTTCTGAAATCTGACACGCTGCCCATCTTCTGTCTAGAAGCTACTAACTCCTGTCACAATATCTCAGTTTGTTGTTGTTGATTCTCAATAAGTCCCTTAAGCAACTCCATCATGTTGGGATCTTCAGCTTGTGAAGGAATGTGGGAGGGAGTGATGCGACGGCTGGCCATTTCTCTAAAAAGTGAAGGATTTGGATTAAATCGGGTGACGAAATCGTAAAATATAAGGAATCGGAAAGATCGGACAAGAATAAGAATCAAAGATAATTGTATTTCATGCATATGTATTTGTGGCAGTAATCCTAGTTTAAGGTTTTTAGCTTGAAGTGAGCGTCGAACCTGTCTCTGATACCAACTTTAATGCCCCGCACCCAAAATGCGGGTAGCGTTCGGCGACGTATTATAATTAAATACGCCAAGCCTAAAGTATTTGTAATAAAACTGAATGTTACCACCACTAAACCAAATACATATGCACTGAGAGAAAAAAAATAGGAAGACAAAAAAACAAACTCTTTTTTTTATTCCAACAAAATATTAAATAGATCAATAAAAGTTCCAAAGAACGGTAGCACTTATTACGACTTTAAATTTGAGCTTTGAAAATAACAAACCAAAGTAGAAGGAAAAGTTTGAAAGAATAAAAAGAATAAAGGATCTCCTAAATGATGTCATATAATGAAAACACAACTAACTGTCTGTTAACTCTATGAAATGTTGCTCCAGCTATAGTGGATCCTCTCCTTCAGTATCCTGCAATTATCTGGACGTGCCAAACTAGGGTCGTTAGAACGACCTAACAAATACTACAAGAGGAACATAATAATATACAGGAATGCTGTGTATATAAATATATATATATATATATATATATATATATATATATATATATATATATATATATATATATGTGTGTGTGTGTGTGTGTGTGTGTGTGTGTGTGTGTGTAAGCAAAGCATGAAACTAATTAAAAAAAACTAAAAGTCATAATAAGATTGATGAAGTATAAGTCTTTAGAACGAAATAGAACATAAATCTAATTAAAGATATTTTGAACATGATAATAGTCAGGAAGTACATCTGTTTACGCATGTCATGAATAATCTTGTAACAGAGACCAATATAACAAATGAACATGCATACTATGTTATTATTATTTTTGTTTATTTATTTGGAACTGTCAGAAGTAGTGTGACACATGTTTTACAAGTATCCCGCGCATACCAGGGACCACGGACATGATTCCTGGTACTGCCCCAAAACGTACCGCTAAGTACTAATGAACATGAACTCTGATGAGCCTAAGCTCTAGGCGCGCAGCCCTATATGATGATGGTGATACAGTAATCACCCAAAACCCCATGGTTGGTTCCTAAGTTTGGTTGTATAACCTTAAGAATATTAAACTCCTAAAACATGTGTACAGTTCCTTCTTCGAATCTCCCCTAATCCCATGAATTAATTACATATTTTAAGTATATAAACTTTCACAGCCATGCAGAAAAATTAAGATATAATGAGGTGTGAAACTACAGGGAACTTAGAGAGGCATGTACGGTTTTATCAACATTTGGACAAAAAGCAATAATAAGAAAAGCACAAAATAAATAAGTAAATAAATAAATAAATAAAATGACAATAATTTTCAAATAACTAAAATGCTATCAACTAACAGAACTAAGAAATAAATTATAACAACTATTCTAAAGTATAATTCACAATTAATTTTTCTCATTTTTATTATTATTTTTTTTAATTTACTTTAGGTTAAAACACAGTTAATAAATATGTTTGATTCAAACATTGGGTAATATATATTGAAATGAATTTTTGACTTATAAATCATAGGTCCCTACTAGATTAAGGCTAAATATTTATGAGTGCACTAAGTGTACTAGAACAGTGAAACAATAACATAGTAGGCCGGAATACAAGTTAAGCCACAATATGTACAGGAGGGACCCAAATATACGAAGATGCATATTTAAATATTTTCAACTATTTAAAAGTGCTTCTTTCCATGGTGTAATTAGATATTCAATCATCCCATTCATTATAGGCTTGGGTCTCTTTCTCTCTGGCTCTCTTTTTTTATTAAAAAAATAAATAAAACAATAATTAAATAACACATAACTGTAGTTCTGTTCTGTGCAGTTTTATTCAGTGAACAGAACTGCAGTTATGTTCAATGAACAGTACTGCAGTACTGTTCAGTGAACAGTACTGCAGTATTATTCAGTGGACAGAACCCCCCCCCCTTTTATGTATTTTTTTATACAACTTCAAATCTAGTAATAGCCTATTTTTTTTGTTTTGCTTTATAGTCTGCCTATACAAGCAACCCTTGTTTGGATAATTTGTTTAGTCATCCTAATTCCATAGTGTCCCCATGTCAACAGAATCTCTAATTATTCTAAATTTACATCTGATCAGCAAGATCTGAATATACCACATGATCTCTAATAACCCTATCTTCTATAGCTAATTTAATTTTTAAATATCCTTAAACATACCACATTATCTGAATATAAACATATCTTACTAGTAGTTTATGATTATATATGAAGTTACAAACTGATAAAAGAGTGAACATTTACTAGATAAGTGTGTTGAAATAAAAGTTGAAAGATCCTAGTATAAAGAATACGAATTTAGAATGAGTTGATTTGTTCAATGAATCATACTAGAGAGAACAGAAGGGTTACCAAATACATATAACGAAGGCAAAATAAAAATTTAAAATGGTACAGGCATTTGTATGTGATACGACATAAAAATTAAAGTTAAAGAATTAAAGAGCAATGATACAACATAACAATTTTTTTAATATAAAATTAAAGAGCAAACATAACGTAGAATTAGTACTTGCCTCAAAGATGCCGCTCCGAAAATTGATTGCAATATCCCCTTTTTTTATTTTTTATTTTTTCCTTCTCCTTCCTTCCTTTCTCCGCTCTCTCTTTCTTTCTCTTGCGTTCAGCAGGAAAAGTTATCTCCGCTTCCCCTTTTTATTATTATTATTATTATTTATGTTATTATTTTTTTTTTGGCATTTAATCTAGGGTAATATTCCATAGAATCAAATCAAAACAAACTAAATCTATTATTATCTAGTTAGTTAGTATTAGATAATTACAACTTAAAAGAAAAATCATATTTGTTAGGTAAATATCTTGTTTATTATTATTATTATTATTATTATTATTATTATTATTACTATTATTATTATTATTATTATTATTATTATTATTATTATTATTATTTTGAACTTTATAGTTTTGGGTCATTACAGCAATGAAAGCTTAATCCTACAATAAAGGAAGTGGTTAAAACCAAAGAACTAAAATTACGTGATGTTGACATCATCTATCCAATTGTTGATAGTAAGTGGGTAAGTCCAATCCCAGTTGTTCCAAAAAAGAGTGGGTAAGTGTAATTAGAAATGAGGATGGTAAAATGATACCCATTCGTACTGCTACAAGTTGGTGTATGTGCATCAATTATCGAAAGCTAAACCAAGTAATATAGAAAGTTCACTTTTCATTACCATTTCTTGACCGAGTACTTGAAAGAGTTGCTGGGCATGAATTTTACTTTTTTATTGATGGTTATTCTGATTAATATCAAATTGAAATAGTTTAGAGGACTAGAAAATGATAACTTTTACCTTTCCTTTTGGCACTTTTGATTTTAGAATAATGTCATTTGGATTATGTAATGCACCTGCAATATTTCAAAGATGTATCATAAGTATTTCCAGTAATATGGTGGAAGATTATCTTGAAGTATTTATGAATGATTTTTTGTATTTGGAAATAATTTTGAATCTTGTTTAACTATTTTAGGATCTATACTTGAAAGATATCAACAGAAAATTCTACTCCTAAATTGGAAAAAATACCACTTCATAGTTATAAAAGGTATTGTGTTGGACCACATAGTTTCATCGAAAGGGAAGAAAGTAGATAAGGCTAAGGTTAAATCTATTTTCAAAATACCAATATCCAAAACTGTGAAAGATATATGTTCGTTTCTAGGACATGCATGTTTTTATAGAAGGTTTATAAAAGAATTTAATACTATTGTTGGATCTCTTTCTCATTTTCTTACGTAGAATGTATAGTTTGAATGGACGCAGGCACATTAGATAGCTTTTGAAATTCTCAAAGAGATGCTTATCACCGCGCCAATAATGCAACCTTCAGATTGGACACTTCCATTTGAAATCATGTGGATGCAAGCGATTATGCAATTAGAGCTGTACTAGGACAGCGAATTGATAAAAAGCCCTACTGGTCTACTATACTAGTAAAACTCTTAATGATACATAGATAAATTATACTACTACAAAGAAAGAGCTTCTAGCAATAGTCTTTACTCTTGATAAATTCATATATTTTGGGCTCACATGTAGTTGATTTTATAGATCATTCGGTATTCAAATATCTTTTATTAAAGAGAGACGCAAAACCACAGCTGATTCGATGGATCTTATTGTTCAAAGAATTTGATCTTAAAATTAAAGACAAAAAGGGAGTAAAGAACGTGGTTGCAGATCACCTCTCTAAACTAAATTTTGAAAATAATAAGCTACTATAGGGACTCATTCCCTGATGAACAGCTACTTTCTGTCACAATAACTCCCTGGTATGCTGACATCATTAATTTCATGTTGCAGGTGAAATACCGAATTATTGGAGTGCACAAGACAAACGAAGATTTTTATACGAGATACTTTATTTCTTTTTTGACACCCTTACTTATTTAAATATTACGCATATCAAATCATTAGGTATTGTGTGCTCGATGACGAGATTCAAAGCATCATTGCCTTCTGTCATACAGAAGAATGTAGGGGTCACTTTTCATCTATAAAGACGGTAATCAAAATAGTCCAATGTAGTTTTTATTGGCATGCCATGTTTAGAGACGCGTATGAATTTTGTAAAAGATGCGAGTCTTGTCAGAAACTAAGAGTATTAACCAGGAAGAATGATATGCCTCTAACGCCCATATTTACAATTGAAATATTCGATTTCATTAACCTCATTGGTCCATTCCTTATTTCTAATAGATATGCTTATATCATGGTATCAGTAGATTATATCTCTAAATGGGTAGAAACTGCGGCTTGTAAAAATAATGACCAACAAACTGTTATTAAATATTTAAAAGAATATATATTGTCGAGATTTGGAGTTCCTAAAGTGATAATAAGCGATGGGGACTCACATTTTTATAACAAAGCCTTTGTAAATTTAATGAAGAAATAACGTATCACGCAAGTTACACCGTACCATCCACAATCAAACGGACTAGTTGTGTTGGCTAATAGGAAAATCAAGCAAATACTTGAGAAAACAGTTAATCTATCCGCAAAGATTGGTCATTTCAACTGACTGATACTTTACAGCATACAAAACATCATTAGGCATATCTCCATATAAATTAGTATATGGATAAACTTGTTATTTGCCTGTAGAGATAGAACATAAAGCGTATTGGGTAATTAAATCAGTAAATCTTGATCTCAACTCAGCTGGCCTATTATGAAAGCTACAAATAAACGAGTTGGAAGAGATAAAACATGATGCATACGATAATTCACGCATTTCAAAGGAGAAAATAAAAATATGGCACGATCATCGTATCACACGCCGTATTTTTCATCCTTCAGACAAAGTACTTTATATGATTCATGCCTTCATCTATTTTCTGAAAAAATACATTAACGGTGGACAAGACCGTTTATAGTTAAAACTATGTATCCACATGGTGTAATTGATATTGAAAATTCAAAGAATGGTCATAAATTTAAAGTAAATGGAAACTAATTGAAGCACTACTTGGAATTTCCAAAGCACTTGGAGGAATCTCAAGATCTAGTGTGTCCTCCGATATCTCATTGATACGTACTAAGCGAAGACACTATATATTATTGTATATTATGTATTAACAATTTTGTTTCGTAGATTATTACATTATGAGTAGCAGACCGAGATAATTTCTAAGCTCTTCTCTCTTAAATTTCTACTTGTTCTTGATTAATTAAACGGATATATTGATTCATTGGCCTTTTAAGTTGGGGGATGGCTTATTAAGATAACTTATTTTTTATACTTGCGAGCATTTCAATGATTTTCAAATTTTTTTCTTTTCTTTTAAAAAAATTATTCAAAAAACAATCTAAAAATTTTTAATTGATATTAACTTTAGAGTTAGGAACAAATTTTTAGTTTAAAATTAATTTTAGAATTAGGAACTAACTAATTAATATTAGGAATAACCATAGTTTAGGGACTAATAACAACTAATTAGAAAAGATAAAAATAAAAAATATTTAAATGACTTGACAGTTCTTAAACAGAGAACCGCCGTCGAAGCCGGTGCCAACGGCAGCCACTGTAAAAGCAGAAAATTGCATAGCTGTGAACGATCATCGAAGGCGCCATCGATGTGCCTGTCGACAGCCGTCGGCAGAGAAGGATAACTATAAATAGATTTTAGAGTTCTTTTTTTTCACCACAAACAAAACCCTAGTTTCTTTCAACAGCATCTATGCCCAAAAATTCCTCCTTTTGACAGCCAAAACTCTTCCCACACAGTTCTCTTCGAATTTTTATCAATCTACAAGCAAGTAAGTTCTCTCCTCTTTGATTTTTCTTTGATTTGTTCTTGGTAAAAAAGTATATGTTTGTCTCAAAACCTAGATCTACAATTATATGGACGAATTTAAGTGAATCACAATTAGATCCTTACTTTGTAGTAGATTTGGTAGAGTTTAGCAAAAAATATGGGGATTTTTGACGAATTTTATGGATTTATTGTGATGATATGCTAAAATGAAGGGTAGAAAAAGTAAAAATCTCACCTTTTTAGTATTATATTTCATGGGTTGCTTGTATAACTATGGTTTATCAAATTCATGCAGTAATAAACACATTAAAGTGGAATTTGATAATTTTTGAAGAAATTAGAAAAATATGAAATTATGTGGATGAAGTTAATTCTAAAATATAATAAAAAATATATAACAAGATAAAACAAAAAAGAAGAAAAGGAGAAAGAAATTAACCAAAAGAAAAATAACAAATAGAATAATTATGTGATAAATTCATGAATAGATTTTTGAAATAATAATTATTCTAAATTATGTATTTTTGGTTAATCTTTGCAGAATGGCACCAAGAAAAGCTAACAATTTATAAGAGGCTAAGAGTAGAATCCTCTGGTCCGTTTTCTTCATAAAGAACTAGAGTCGCAAAGGCGAACAAAAAGATTTTGGATAAGTACGATGATTTCAAGGTTTGGTCCGAACGTGCATTAGATTATTCAAAATTAAATGAAAATTTGGCCTTCAGAGCATAAATGCTAGCTTCAGAGTTGGAAGCATACACAAGATATCAACATGCACCGGCATGAAATGAGATAGTGCGTAAGTTTTATGCCAATTTGTAACCAATACTCTACTGTCACGGGCAGGGAGATACCGTTCACGAGGAAAGAAATAAGAAAGGACAATCTCTATACCCAATGTGTCTGAGGAACACCCTTCTTTTATGGATATTTTAAATGAGATATCAAGCGGCTCTCACCAGTTCAAAGAGCTCCATGAGAACTTAAGTGATGTTGCATTCAATGAGAGTTTTTTCAAGGTTGGCTATGTTAGACAAGATTATGTCTTGGTAAGCCTTTATTGTAAATATAATATACTACCGTCCTCCACAACAACAAAAATATATTCAAGAGACGTAGTATTGTTAAACATGATTTTAGAAAGGCGCGAATTCGATATTGCATCCATCGTGTACTTTGTGATAGTTCAATGCATGGGTAAAGTTCATGAGTATATCCAGCATTCGAGAATGGCGAAGCCTCACTTAGTCTTGCTTTCTCTAATTATAAAGTTTTGCATGAGTTATAGAGTTCATCCATCATGAGGTGATACATTTTAACCTCCTAAGCAACCATTTACGGGTACCACTGTGCGAAGAAGCATGAGTGCCTAACACGCCCGACAAGAACAGTAGGTGCAACACAAGCAACAACAAGTTGTTGCCCAACCTGTCGATCACGGAGAACAAGATCAAGAACGTATCGAATAAGGGCAAGAATAACGAGATGCAACAGATGCAATAGCCTGACCATATGAAGTAACGCTCTACACTATAAACGAGCCGATCATAAAGATGACGACACCTTCACTGCGAGAATGAGCATACTTGAAGACAGGTAGGCCCGAACCAAGTGTTGTCAACAATGTCATTATCGGCTACTCACCAGAGTATTTAGACAAATGGCTGGTGAGAATGTCCCTATTTCTGCGGATGAGGACGAAGAGACGAGCTAGGGGACCATAGGGTTCTACCGATATCAAAGACGCAAGTGACAAGAAGGTTTTCATCAGAAATTTCATTGATATCAACTGCAAAAGGAAGTGATTTTTTTTTTTAGAACCAACAAGACCAGGTGTATTCTAACATTAACCTCTTATTTTATTTCTTAGTATATTACTTTCATAGTTATATTTTTATGCACTAAGGATATTGCATAATTTAAATTGGGGGTAGAATAGAACTCTACTTTACTGTATCATAATTAACGAACATAATCTAAAAAAATTTAATTTTTTTTCATTTTTTAAAGTAAAATGTAAAATTAGAAGTACTTTACAGTGTATATTTATGAGATTAATATCTTAATTTTGATGTTTATATGATAATAGTTTTTATGTAGTCATAATTGAGATTTTAAATCCGACAATAAGATATATGGATAGTTAAGATTAGAATTAAATATGCACTCTACACACTTATATGATAAGTCATGGAAAATTGATGACAAAAAGAAAACTTAAAAGGGAGACCTATCACATATGTATAAAAGATTTTAAAAAAACGAAGTGAGCCTAGTACTTAAGGCAATGTATATCGGATGCATAAAATAAATAAGAGAAAATAAGTGTTAAGTAGATGGGTTCGTACGCCTCGGTAAGCATGTGTATTCATATGAACAACACTTATGAACTTTAACTATAGTCATGAGTTGAGTAACTAGGCATTTGTGTCTTGGTAAGCATGAATGTTCACGTGAAAAGTAATTGTCTATGAAAAAAGAAAAAATACATACATACATACACACACACACACATACATACATACATATATATATATATATATATATATATATATATATATATATATATATATATATATATATATATATATATATATATATATATATATATATATATATATATATATATATATATATATATATATATATATATATATATATATATATATATATATATAAGGGTCTCTATAAGTTTGATTGAAGTTTGAGACTTGACAAGGCTTATGTACACATCTTAGGAGAGGATAATTGAAAGTAGAAGTATATCTACGATATGATTTAAATGATTATAATTAATGCATAAAAATATTAGATTATAAGTAATTTATTAAGATTGACATCTTCATAAATATCTGTATATGTATCTCTAATTGAGTTTGATATAGAAAAGAAATGAAAAGCAAAAAAATATAATAGTATTGATAGTTGATAGAATACAAACATTTTTCATTTTCTTTATTTTACATTGATCCTTATTTTTCATTTTTTATTTATTCCTTAATCACAAACATTTTTTGATGTTTGTGGTGACATCACTGGAAACCTCACGAGATAACACTAGTCCATTAGAGTAACCTAGAGGTTTAACCGCTTATTGCACGTGCTAAGTACAATCGTGATTTCTATAAAAGTGAGTTAGGATTCTTTTTAGGTCTTTAGTTTTTTTAGTTCATAGATTTGCCAGGGACTAGCAAAACTCAAATTGGGGGTGTGATTACGCTTCAAAAGCGTAATATTTTTAGTTTATTTTGTACAAGTATAATTCAATTTTGTTGATTAATACAAGAAATTAATAAAAAATTATTTTTATTTATCAAATTCCTCACTATGATATTTTTCTAGCATTTTCCAATGTTTTTGTAGGGTTTTATATGCACAGAAATCGAAGTATTAAAGTATATCTCAAATATTATCTCAGAACTGTATATTTTCAAAAATAGTTGTCGATAGGCAAGATGCCTCGCATCGATAGCCATCGACTATAAGACATGTCCGAGAACAGCCATCGAGGTCCATCGAAGGAAATGGTTGCAGACTTAATTTCTG
The DNA here is from genome assembly GCA_036321105.1 of Dracaena cambodiana. Lineage (NCBI taxonomy): Eukaryota > Viridiplantae > Streptophyta > Magnoliopsida > Asparagales > Asparagaceae > Dracaena > Dracaena cambodiana. Next base: position 18,339,324 of record JAYEPQ010000010.1, read on the forward strand.
GTGATTTTTGAGAGGACTTAAGAATTTCTTTATAAATAAAATTCTTATTGGGTTTTATAAGGCTATAAATAGCCAATGAATTTCAAATTTTGCAATGCTTAATAACATTTAAGAGAGAATAATATAGAGTTTTAGATTCAAGATTTAGTTTTTGTACTCGTTCATAGAAATCAATAAAAGAATTCTTTTTTATTTTATTCATGGTTATGATGAGCATGAGTGTCAAAATTCTTGAGTTGAATAAGATAGAATAACAAACTCTAGGTGATCTAGTGATATGTATTCTTATATGCTTATAGATTTTAATTGTTTCATGTGGAATGAATATTTTTGATTCTTTATTATCTTCGAAAAGATTTAGATATAATTTTGAATCTTTGATACTTTATAGTTTGACATATATTCGTTACTTAGTTTTTTATATATCGTAGACTCTTTAGTCACAGTGTATATTTAGACTTTAAACGTTTATTTTTATTATTCATATTGCATACTTAGATAAACTTAAAATTCATATAGCATTAACTAGGAGAAATTAGTCAAATTATCAAATTAGTCAAATTATCAAGTTCATAACTTTAAGTTTTTTGTGCATAATTGAATTATTTTCCGATTGTAGGAAGATACATGATCTATGCAAGTGAGATAAAAAAGCATGAATATGTCTAATAAATTATCCTATGGGGGTTATATCTATCTAACCAACAATTTTAATATAAGTAAATTTTCCCTCTTTAAGTTTAGTTTAGTTAATAAAAGTTTAAGCTTTAAGTTTGTTTTTAGTTCTGTAATTTATTCTAGTGTTACACAATTAACAAACGATTCTCGAGAGAACAATTTTAGATTACTAGCCTTTTACTACTTGTCAATCTCTTACACTTAGCAGTGTACGATTTAAATCGCATCAAGTTTTTGGTGTTATTGTAGGGGATCATACTATTTGTTACACTTTAGTAGATTACGGTTTCTATATTATCAATTTTTGCGATTCTGAATTTGTATGACCAATTGGAAGAGAACTTCAAATAGTAGACTAATTTGATCGTACTCAGATCCACAACCACTTTCAATCCATCAAACACTCCACAACATGAGCACTAATAATAATAAACAACATGAATAACAACAATAATAATGACGGATTTTGAGATATAAATTATACTCATAACCATCATAGAGGCAATGGGAGGACTTTATAAGATTATTTATAACACAATAGGACAACCCTACCTCTCGCATTGCATTTCCATTGAATATGGGAAACTTTGAGATTGAATTTGGAACAGTCCAACCTTTTTTTCCTAAATTCCATGAAATGATTCAGAAAGCCCATATTTACACCTTCGAGAATTTGAAGAAGTTTGCTCTACCAATAATCTTCAAAACATTACTACAGAGCAATATATATTTAAACTCTTTTCATTCTCCCTAAAAGATAAAGTAAAGACATGGCTACATTCTTTACGTCCAAATTTAATAGGAAAATGTGATGAGATACAAAGAGAATTCTTTAAAAAATTATTTCCTTCATATTTAACAAATTTTATGTGAAAGCAAATTCTAAACTTTCAACAGAAAGAAAATGAACCATTGTTCAAGTGTTGGTAAAGATTTAAAGATTTTCTTTTCTCTTGTCCACATCATAGTTTTGAAATATGGAGGACTTTAAGTACCTTCTATCAAGAATTAAACACTATAACAAGGTAATTTGTAGAGACTATATGCAATAGTGAATTCTTAAATAAGGATGTTGAGGAAGCATGGGACTATTTTAATTCACTTGCCGAAAATTCATAAGCCTGGAAAACCGAGGATATTTCGGATAGACACCAATTAAAAGAAAAATCTTGAAATAGAGGCGGACTTCTTAAATTGGGAAAAACCGAAGATACAGTTGCACGTTTAATCACCATCACTAAGAAATTTGAAGATTTGCTTGTATAGAAATAGAAATAGTGAAGTCAATAGAAGAATTTTTGAAAGTTCGTGACATTTATGAATTGTAAGAACACGTGACTCATGAATGTCCAACACTTCCAGTTTTTAAAGAATTATTAAATGAACAAGCTAATACTTTTAACACTGCTTCTCAACCAACAAATAACCCATATTCACAAACATATAATTCTAGTTGGAGGAAGCACCCAATTTAATGAAGTAGAATCCTCAACAATTTAATAATAAAACAAATAGCCTACTAATCTATCTCAATAATATGTCCAACCTACTAATCAACCTTTGGTGTATCAATCACCATCGAAGAGAAATTTTGAGAATAATCTCTTGCAGATACAACAAAGAATGGATCAGATGATCCAAGCGCAACAACAGTTCACTCATGTCGCAGCAAACGATCAATTGCCAGAATGTGATGACTTTCAATGATATTCGCTCACAGATAAACCACCTCAATTCTATGTTGTAAATGAAGGAAAAAGGTAAGCTACCATCACAACTAGAGGCCAGTTTTTTAGGTAAAGTAAAAGGCATAAATGTTATTACTTCTTCCTTTAATAATGATATATCTGAGATAATTATTGCAATAAATTTGAGAAGTGGTAAAATACTTGATGAGCCCATTTAAAAAACAAACACCGACGAGAAATAGGGAAATGATTCAACACAACAATTTAAAGAAGATAATTCTAAAGAACTCACTTCTAATGATTATAAACCACCTGTACTATTTCCTCATAGATTAAAATTTAAGAATATTAATGCATCTTATGTTAATATTCTGGAGATTTTAAAACATGTACAGATCAATATATCTCTGCTGGAAGTAATTAAGCAAGTCCCATCATATGCAAAATTCTTAAGGAATTTGTGCACCATAAAAAGACGTCACAACATCTAGAAAAAAGCATTTCTTATAGAACGGGTAAGTGCATTATTTCATTCTGAAACGCCCCTCAAATATAAAGCTCCTAGATATCCCACTATTTCTTGTGTGATAGGACAGTACAATATAGAGAAAGTTTTGCTAGATTTGGAGACTGGTATAAATCTTTTATCATTTTTGGTATACAAGCACATAGGTCTAGGAGAACTTAAACCTACATCCGTCACACTACAACTAGCTGACAAGTCAGAAAGGCTTTCAAAGGGCATTGTGGAAGATGTTTTAGTACAAATCAAAAAATTTTATTTCCATGTGGATTTTATAGTTATCAATATTGTGCCTATAAATAATTCACGTCTTCATATTCCAGTTATTCTCGGACGTCCATTTTAGTTACGGCTAATACAGTTATAAATTGCAGGAATGGTATGGCAAAATTTTTATTCAGAAATATGACTCTTAAACTAAATGCTTTTAGTGTTTGCAAATAACCAAACATAGATAATGATGAATTGCAAGAAATTAATTACAGTGAATAAATCAGTGATGAAGAAGATATCATATTATTATGCATATCTAATCCTTTGGAGATGACATTAACAATGAATAATGACTTCATTGAAATCTCAAATATGAACATATCAATGAAATTGTTGAATATATAACTGATACTCAATATTCGAATATCACGGGATGAATTCCAACAAAGAAAGTGTATGAAGAGTTATCTCAAATCACGAAAAAATTGATACCATCTGACGTCCAAGCAGCGGTACTTGAGGTAAAACTGCTATCTGAAGATGTTAAGTATGTGTTTTTGAGACCAAATAAAACTTTTTCGGTGGTCATCTCAGCGCATCTCGACGAGAATCAGGAAGAGTGACTACAATCATATTGCGAAAGTATAAATGAGCTCTTAGGCAGAATATGGCAGATATAAAAGTTATAGACCCCCTTATTTGCACACACCGCATTACTTTGGAAGACGGAGCCAAGTCTATCAGACAAATATAACAAAGACTTAACCCTACCATGAAGAAAGTGGTTAAAGCCAAAGTATTGAATTACTTGATACTGGCATCATCAATTCAATCGCTGGTAATAAGTGGGTAAGTCTAACCCAAGTGGTTCCAAAAAAGAATGGGGCAATAGTAATTAAAAATAAGGATGGTGAGATGATACCTACTTGTACTGCTATAAGTTGGTGTATGTGCATCAATTATCGAAAATTAAACTAAGTAACATGCAAAAATCACTTTCCATTACCATTTCTTGATCAAGTACTTGAAAGAGTTGCTAGGCATGAATTTTATTGTTTTCTTGATGGTTATTCTGGTTATTATCAAATTGAAATTGCTTTAGAGGATCTGTAAATGACAATTTTTACCTGTCCCTTTGGCACTTTACTTTTAGAAGAATTCCATTTGGATTATGTAATGCACCCACAACATTTCAGAGATATATGATAAGTATTTTTAATGATATAGTGATAGATTATTTTGAGATATTTATGGATAATTTCTCTGTATTTAGAAATAATTTCGAATCTTGTTTGACTAATTTAGGATCCATGCTTGAAAGATATCAATAGAAAAATCTACTCCTGAATTGGGAAAAGTACCACTTCATGGTTACAAAAGGTACTGTGTTGGGTCACATAGCTTCATCTAAAGGGATGGAAGTATAAGGCTAAGGTTGAGTTTATTTCCAAAATACCAATATCTAAAACCGTAAAAGATATACATTCATTCCTAAGATACACATGTTTCTATGGAAGGTCTATAAAAGATTTTAGCATTATTACTAGACCTCTTTCTCACCTTCTTGCATAAGATGTGCAGTTTGAATAGATGCATGCATGTCAAACAGCTTTCAAAACCCTCAAAGAGATATTCATCATCGTGCCAATAATACAACCTTCAGATTGGACACTTCCATTTAAATCATGTGCAATGTAAGCGATTATGCAATTGGATCTATATTAGGGCAATGAAGAGATAAAAAACCCTACGTGGTCTATTACGCTAGCAAGACTCTCAATGATGCTAAGACAAATTATACTATCATAGAGAAGAAACTTCTAGCTCTAGTTTTTACTCTTGATAAATTTCTTCATATATTTTGGGCTCACATGTAGTTGTTTTAACTGATCATTCGGCACTCAAATATTTTTTTATCAAACAAAGATGCAAAACCATGTATGATTCGGTAGATATTGTTGCTCTAAGAATTTGATCTTGAAATCAAAAACAAAAAGGGAGTAGAGAATGTGGTTGCAGACCACCTCTCTAGAGTAACTTTTAAAATTGATAAGCTATCAATTAGGGACTCATTTCCTGATGAGTAGCTATTTTCAATTATAATAATTCACTGAAATGCTGACATCATTAGTTTTCTTGTTGCAGGAGAAATGCCAAATTATTGGAGCGCATAAGACAAACGAAGATTCTTATACAAGATACGCCTTTTCTTTTTCAACGATCCTTATTTAAATATTGCTCAGATCCAATCATTAGGCATTGTGTGCTTGATGACAAGATTTTGAGCATTATTGCCTTCTGTCATACAGAAGCATGTTGGGGTTAATTTTCATCTAAAAAACGATAGCCAAAATACTTCAATATGGTTTTTATTGGCCCACCATGTTTAGAGATGCACATGAATTTTGTAAAAGATGCAACTCTTGTTAGAAACTAGGAGCGTTAACCAAAAAGAATGTTATGCCTCTAAAACCTATACTTACATGTGAGATATTTGATTGTTAGGGTATTGACTTCATGAGATTGTTTCCTATTTCTAATAGATATACTTATATTCTTGTATCAATCGATTATGTCTCTATATCAGTTGAACCCACAGTTTGTAGAAATAATGATCAACAGACTGTTATTAAGTTTTAAAACGAACACATATTATCCAGATTTAGAGTTCCTATAGCGATAATAAGCAATGGGGGCTCACATTTCTATAACAAAGCCTTTGAAAAATCATATCACGTGCAAGATTTTCACACCATATCACTCACAGTCAAATAGACAAGTTGAGCTAGCAAATGGGAAAATCAAGTAAATACTTAAGAAAATGTTTAATCCATCTTGCAAAGATTGGTCGTTTCGACTGACCAATGTTTTATGGGCTTACCGTATAGTATACAAAACACCCATAGGTATGTCTCCATATAGATTGGTCTCTAGAACAGCTTGTCATTTGCCAGTAGAGATTGATCATAAAGTATATTGGGTAATTAAATCAGTAAATTTTGATCTCAATTTAGCTGGCCCATTACGTAAGTTACAAATAAACGAGTTGAAAAATATAAGATGTGATGCATACGACAATTCACGCATTTCAATAGAGAAAATGAAAATATGGAACGATCATCGTATCACATGCCGTGTTTCTCGTCCTTCTAATAAAGTGCTTCTATATGATTCACATCTTCATCTACTTTAAAAATTGCGTTCACGGTGGACGGACCGTTCATAGTTAAAACTGTGTATCCACACGGCGTAGTTGATGTTGAAATCCAAAGAATGGTCATACGTTAAAGTAAATGGGAAATGATTAAAGCACTACTTGGAATATTTAATGCACTTGGAGGAATCTCACAATCTAGTAGATCCTCTGATATCTCATTGATACGCGATAAATAAAGACATTATGTATATTATTGTATATTATGTACTAATAATTTTCTTACATCATGAGTTCCAAACCGAGGTAATTTTTAAGATCTTCTCTTTTAAATTTCTATTTGTTCTTGATTAATGAAACAAATATATCGATTCATTGAGGACAATGTGCATTTTAAGTTGGGGGATGGTTTATTATGATAATTTAGTTTTGATACTTATGATGATTTCAACGATTTTTAAAATTTTCTTTTCTTCCTTTACTTTGTCTTCAAAAAAAATTTAAAAAACAAACAAAAAAATCTTTAATTGATATCAACTTTAGAGTTAGCATCTAACTTTTAATTTAAAACTAATTTTAGAATTAGGAACTAACAACTAGATATTAGGAATAACCATAGTTTAGAGAGTAACAATAACTAACAAAAAATTAAAAAATAAAACAAAAATATTTGGCTTAATGCAGTTATTAACAAAGAACTGTTGGCGAAGCCGCTATCGATAGCAGCTCCTGTAAAGGCAAAATTTTGTCTGGCCAAGAGTGGCTGTCAAAGCCGCTGTCAAAGTAACTATCGACAACCATCGGTAGAGAGGGACAGTTATAAATAGATCTTAGAGTTTTTTTCTCCACAAATAAAAATCTAGTTTCTTTCAATAGTACCCACACCCAAAAATTCTTCCTTTCGATAGCCAAGGCTATTCCCGTGCAATTCTCTTCGAATTTCCATCAATACTCAAGAGGGTAAGCTCTCTTCTCTTTGATTTCTAGTAGATTTGGTTTTAGTAAAAGGTAGATTTTTGTCTCAAGAACCTAGATATTCAATTTATATGGACGAAATTGAGCAAATTAAAGTTAGATCTTCACTTCTTGGTAGATTAAGGATAGTTTAGCAAAGTTATGAGGATTTTTGACGAATTTCATGAAATCAATGCTATTTTATGCTGAAATCAAGGGTAGAAAAAAGTAAAAATTTCACCTTTAAAGATGAAATTGGAAAACTATGAAACTATGTGAATTAAAATAAAACACAACAAAAGAAAAAGTAACTAACCAAAAGAAAATAAAACACACACACACACACACACACAGACATATATATATATATATAATAAATAGAATAATTATGTGATAAATTCATATATAGATTTTTGAAATAATAATTATTCTAAATTATGTATTTTTGACTATTTTTTGCATAATGACACCAAAGAAACTAATAATTTCTAAGAGTCCAAGAGTGGAATCTTTTAGCCCGTCTTCTCCACAGAGAATTAGAGTTGCAAAGACAAATAAGAAAATCTTAGAGAAGTATGATGATTTTATGCTTTGGCCCGAACGTTCAGTTGACTATTCAAAAATAAATGAAAATTTGACTTTTAGAGCACAAATGTTAGCCTCAGAGTTGGAAGCATACACAAGATATGAACACGCACCTGTAGGTAATGAGATTGTGCATGAGTTTTATCCTAACTTGTAACCAGCAATGGGAGATCAATATAAATACTCCATTGTCAGAAGACATTCACGAGAGAAAAAATTGTAAGGACAATCCCTGTACGCAATGTACCTTTTGTAGATATCGTGAATGAGAAACCAAGCAGCTCTTGCCTGTTAAAAGAGCTCTGCGAGAATTTAAGTGATGTTGCATTCAATGAGAGTTTTGGTTATGACGAAAGGATTTTGGTAAGTCTTTATATTAAATATAACATACTACCATCCTCTACAACAACGGAACTATATTCGTGGGGTGTAGTATTGTTAAACATGATTTTGGAAAGGCACGCATTCGATATTGCATCCATCATGTATTTTGCGGTAGTTCAATACATAGATCAAGCCCATGAGTGTATGTAGCATCCAAGAACGACAAATCCTCATTTAGTTTTGCCATCTCTGATTATAAAGATTTGCATGAATTATGAAGTCTATCCATCATGAGATGATATATTTGAACCTCCTAAGCGACCATTTATGGATACTACTATGCGAAGAAGCATGAGTGCCCAACACGCCCAGCAGGAACAGCAGGTGCAACAAGCTACAGCCCCACTTGCCAGTTGCAAAGAACAAGATCAGGAACATGTCAAACAAGGGTAAGAAAAAGGAGATGTAGTAGATATGGTAGCCTAGCCAGATAAAGTAACACTCCACACCATAAACGAGTCGATCATAAAGATGACGAATGCCTTCACTGTGAGAATGAGCATTCTTGAAGATCGGTAAGCCCGAACCAAGTGTCATCAATAATGTCATTATCAGCCTCTCACCAAAGTATTCAGACGAATGGCTGGTGAGAACGCCCATGTTTCTTTAGATGAGGACTAAGGGATGAGCTAGGGGACCATAGGGTTCTGCCAGTATCAAAAATGCAAGTGACAAGAAGGTCTTCATCCGAGATGTCATTGATATTAACTCAAAAGGGATTGAGTTTTTTTAGAACCAACAAAGCCATGTATATTCTAACCTTACTCTTACATTTTTTTGAGTGTATTCTTTCATAGTTATATTTTTGATACACTGAGAATATTACATAATTTAAGTTAGGGGTGGGATAGATATACTGTACTTTACTGTATCATAGTTAACTAACATATTTCTAAAAAAAATATTTTTTTTTAAATTTTTTCGATGTAAAAAGTAAGATTAGAAGTATGTTACATTATATATTTATGAGATTGATATCTTATACTGATGGTTATATGATAATAGTTCTTATGTAACGTTAATTCAGATTTTGAATCCGACAGCAAGATATATGGATATTTAGAATCGAGTATGCACTCTGCACACTTACAAATAAGTCATGAAAAGTTTATAACAAAGAGAAAACTTAAAAGGGAGACCTATCATATATGTATAAAAAAAAACTAAAAATAAAAGAAGTGAGCTTGATACTTAAGGCAATATACTTTGATATATAATATATAATATATATAATAAATAAGAGAAAGTAAGTTTAAATAGTTGGGTTTGTGCATCTCAGTAAGCGTGTGTATTCACACAAATGATACTTATAAACTTTTATTATAGTCATGAGCTGAATAATTGAGCATTTGTGCCATGGTAAGTATGAATATTCAAATAAAAAGCAAGTGTCTATAAAAAAATGAAAAAATTATATATATATATATATATATATATATATATATATATATATATATATATATATATATATATATATATATATATATATGAGAAGGGTTACTATAAGTGTGATTGGAGTTTGAGACTTGACAAGGCTTATTCACACACTTACAAGAGTGCATAGGAGAGGATAATTGAAAGTAAAAGTATATCTACAATATGATTTAAATGACCAAGATAGATACATAAGAGTATTAGATTATAAGTGATTTATTAAGATTGACATTTTCATAAATATTTGTGTACGTATCTCTAATTGAGCTTGATATGGAAAAGAAGTGAAAACCAAATATAATGTATAATATAGATAGTTAATATGATACTAACATTTTTTATTTTTTTATTTTACACTTATCCTTATTTTTCTTTTTGTTTATTTCTTAATTTCAAATATTTTTTGATGTTTATGGATAACATCACTGGAAATCCTCACAAGATTACACTCATCTACTAGGTGATAAGTTCCATATATTGCATATTTATAGCCTTCATATTACCTATTTTTGTATATAAATAATGCTATTCGGGTATTGTTAGTGTGTTTTTCAAGAATTTTATTCGTACAAGGAGATGGCATGAAATCAGAGTTGGAGTCGGAAATCAGAGTCCGAAAAGTTTCTAAAGTGAGCAAAACTACGAGACTACGATACTTTAGAGACTCAAAGTTAACTAAAGTCAAGTAAAGTAAACAAAAAAGACAATATTTTCATGAAAAATTTTTTTCATAATTGTTTGGCTTACTTTAACCGCTATTTAGCGGTTTAGACCGCCAATTTGCGGCCCTTTGTGGGCTCCATTCGCTGTATTTTCTCCCGTGACTTCATTGTAATTTTTTAGTTTTAAAATTGTATTATAATTGGATTTGAATTTCCGAAACCTATATATTGGCCGTATCCTTGTATTCTAAAAGAGGATCCTGAACTTTTGTACTCGTTTTTAATTTAATAAAGTTAGATTTTTTTTTTACTAAAGGGTGACGGCAACAACACGGTTCTCCAGAGATAAACCATTATTTTAAGATGTTTACTTGCTTTGTAGATAGAATTAATCGCTTTCTAGTTTAGCTTTTACTGCTTTCTAGATTAGGGTTAATTATATTCATGAATAAAAATTTGATTTTGCTTATTAAAAATATGAGTAGCTAATTAGTTAGCTCTAGGATATAGATGAAGCTAAGATCCACCATGTAATTGCTTTCTAATATTTTCTTCTTAAATAAAATAATAAAGACATGATTTTTCTTTAAAAAGATTAAAATACAAGAACTCGAAGATTAAAACTTTGATAGGTTATACTTGAATTAGGTTTCTTGATAGCCTATACTTAGTTAGGGTTTGGAGTTGTTGATTTTATCTTTTTCATTGAATTATCTAAAGATTTAGTTTATTTTTATAAAAAGTAGTATTTTTGATGAGTTATATTTGCACACCACTTGATAGCTCATACTTATGGCACTTTAAATAAAAATTAAACTAAAAAGACCAAATTTTTATGATAGAAGAAACTAATAGAAGTAGGAACATGGTTGGAAATTAGTGGATTCTAGATCCTAGGCTATTTAGATTAACTCAACTTCAAACTAGAATCTTTGGTTAGTCCGTTAGACTAAGGAAAGAGTAAGAAACGCAAAAAAACCTTAGATCTCTGTGGGACGATCTGTACAGTGCTACACCGATATTGTGCGCTTGCAGTAAATATCACATTAAGTTTTTGGCACCGCTGCCGGGGATCGATGGTGTTTTTCTTACTTTTTCTGACGTTTTACGGGATTAACAGTGTGCATTGAGTGTGCAAGGATAATAAAGTGCAGATACAGGAAATTAAAAAGGATTAAATAAGCATTAGGAGTGCACTGAAGTAAGAAGAGTCCAAGACTCTCTTCTTTGGCCCCCAATTAGCGGCAAAACCGCCATTTGGCGGCCCTTCAGGTACAACACCCCATGAAACTTTCTTTTTATCTGTATTTTGTGTCACTGGTTCTGTAAAAAAAATACAAAAAAAAAATTTAGAAACAGTAGGAATCACACTTTTATTTAATCATATCTATTCCACCGTTTTATCTGTCCACTACACCCCACTTCTTGCATTAGTTTAGGAAATTCACGCATACACTCACGGTCATTGGTTCATGCCACATTGGAACCGTGATCAATTTGGTTGACTTGTGAGATCAGATTTGTTCATGGGAGCCAAGATGGACCAACCGATCCCGATCCTTCAGGATCGATGTTACCCGTTGTGCACATCACTTCCATCATGCATAAAACTTCCACACGCAGCGGGTAATCACTATGAGTTGAAACTACAGTACATTAGTATGCTTCCTAAATTCACTGGTTCTGATTCAGAAGATGCATATCTTTTTATCAGTGAATTTCAGGAAGTATGTGTGATGATAAAACTGCAACACTTATCGGAGGACGCAATTAAGCTCCGCTTCATCCCCTTTGCACTTAAGAATAATGCCAAGAAATGGTTGTACAGTATGCCTATTGATTCAATCACTACTTGGGATGAACTCGTTACAGTGTTTCTTAAGAAGTATTATCCTTCGCATAAGACGGCAAGGATACAAAATCAAATCAATCAATTCCGTCAAGTGCCAGGAGAACCCTTCTAAAAATACTTAGAACGATTTAAAGACCTTTTAGCTCAGTGCCCCACCATGCGATAGAAAAGTGGCAGTTATGTCAAATCGTGTACGAAGGACTCGATTACACATCCAAAACTCTTCTTGAATCCATGTGTCAGGGGGAGTTTATGAGGAAAAACAAGGATGAAGTATGGGACTTTCTTGAGGATCTATCGTGGAAGAGTCCCGCTGAGAAGTCCAGTGCATCAACTTCTGCATATAAGGGTGGGATTCATAGCGTCGACAGCTCTATAACTGCCGAAGCTAAGATGGCAACCCTTGTGAGGAAAATTGAGGCACTAGAGACTCCTAATGCTCCACCGGTGGGTCAGGTAAATCAAATTCAAGTTCCCACATGTTTTAATTGCGGAACTCTGAATCATATTATGAAGGAGTGTCCATTATTAATGAATTTCATGGGTCCCACACTTGAGCAGGCTAACGCCTTGTATCAAGGACCTATGAATAATCCTTACACTCCTACATACAATCCTGGCTAGAGAAACCATTCAAATTTATTATGGGGTCAGGGACAATATCAGGGGGGCCCTAATCCTAACATGCAACCTCCAACTAATGGTCAGTTTCCAAGACCAAATGTGGGTGCTTATCAACACCCAAATGCATCAAATTATGGGAACAATCAGAATAGACCCCCTACACAAAATCACTCACATCCATAACAGGGGTCTAATAATGAACAAGAAAAACGACTTCAGTCACTTGAGAAGCACGTTGAAAATCCTCTTAAGTCTCATTCCAAATTTGACACGCATATGTCCAACCTTGACACACACATGCAAAATCTTATGAAAGTGTCAGCTGATTTTATTCAAAGTACAGGTCAGCAACTGCTCGTAAACTCTCAATCTATAAAGAATATAGAGCAGCAGGTTGGACAATTAGCGAGTCAGATAAGTGAACGTGGCCAGGGTACCTTCCCAAGTCAACCCATATCGAACCCCAATGCCAGTTCCTCAAACTCCAATCAGTCGCATGTCTACCAATGCAATTCCATTCACACACTTAGATCTGGCAAGCAAGTGGACAATAATGTAGCCATGCCCCCTAATCCCACTCCTACTATCTCGCAGGCTATATCATCTCTTCCACCCCTTTCTCCACAACTTTCTCCATCTCCATCATCGTCACATGATCATTTGGAAGAACCTGTTCCTAAGCCGAAAGCACCATATCCCAATCGACTTAGGAAGCCTTCACCGCAAGTAGAAAAGATTCTTAAAATATTTCAGTAGGTGAAAGTTAATATTTCACTCCTTGATATTATACAACAGGTTCCTACTTATGCTAAGTTCCTCAAGGATTTGTGTACTAAGAAACGAGTAAGAAACATTCCTGAGAAAGTTTTTCTTACTGCAAATATATCGCAAATCCTCTCTAACTCCTTGCCTATCAAGTACAAAGATCCAGGTTCCCCTATAATCTCATGCACCATTGGGAACACTACATTTGATAGGGCATTGCTTGATTTAGGGGTAAGTGTCAACTTGCTTCCTTACACTGTTTATCAGCAACTGGGGTTAGGAAAACTTCAACCTACTAAGGTTACATTACAGCTAGCTGATCGTTCGATCAAGAGACCACTTAGTATGGTTGAAGATGTACTCACTAAGGTCGGCGAGTTTATCATTCCTGTAGACTTTATTGTCTTAGAAACTAAGCCGATCTCCAATCCACGGAATCAAATTCCCATTATCTTGAGTAGACAATTCCTTGCAACATCAAATGCATTAATTGATTATAGGAGTGGCCCCATGAAGTTATCGTTTGGGAATATGACTGTGGCATTGAACATATTTAATATGGATGAGCACGCAACGAGCTCCCTCATTGAGGTCAACATGATTCACGGTTTGCACTCTCATTCGACCTCTTACACTGATAATGAACCCTCATTTGAGCAAATATTCAAAGATGAGCTCATACTATTAGAAGAATTGACACATACTGATTTTATATATGATGATACTTGTGCAAGTGTGCCATTGAATTATGAGCAAACTTTTGAGGATTTCTTTGCAGAGGAGCTCGCATTACTTCATGAGTTAGAAGAGCCACCATCACGTTCACTTGATCATATTACACTCTTCTCACCTCATGATATTTCTACATGTATGCTTGTTACTAACGATGATTGACAGGTTTATAATAAAAAATTCTTTAACCCAATTGTTAATGCTTACATGTGGACAAAGAAAAAGTGAGGATGACATAAGAAACAGACAGGTAATTTCGTGACTTGTAAGAGGTTGATGAGATATAATAATGCACCCACTTCACTTTTAAAACGCACACACTTTGAAAGTGGGAAGCGATCGAGAGGTCGTAACCGCTTTCCATGCATTAATAGGGTGATGATATTCAGATATTAACTTGTACGACTCATTATTTGTATAATAGTTTTCATATTTATTTTACCACACTTGATTTGTGTGTGAGGGTATACACAATTTTAGGTGTGGGGGAGCAGTTTTTAGGAGATCTTTAGGATTTTATTTTTTATTTATAGGATTTTTTTTAGATTTTTGGGTTTCTTTATTTTACACTTTGGGTAGTTTTTAGGGTAATTAACTGAATTTTTTTAAAAAAAACTAAAAAAACTGAAAAAAAATAAATTTAACAATAAATTTATGTATTTTATCAATAAATCAATCTAACTACAGATAAAGGAACAAATTTAGATTTGAAACTAGATAGGAAAGTAGATTGGACGGTACACTTTGAATTTTATAAAAAAATTAAAATCTGAAAAATACATACCACTTACAGTAGTTTTGAGGCAAGTATACATCTATTTTTTAGTTCACAATAGTTTATTAGGTTAAGGATAAAGATAATAACGATTGAGTAAGTCTTCTCTCTCTAAACAAAAAAAAGAAAAAAAGTGAGAATAAAATAATGGAGTGAGCCTGGTATTAAGACAATAGTCTCGAGAGTGATAAAATAATGGGGTGCACCTGATATTAAGGCAATAGCCTTAAGAGTGAAAAAAGAGTATGATCCAAGTAATCGGGTATTTTATGCCTAAGTAAGCGTGAATATTCGCATGAAAGGTAAAATATTCTAAAAAAAAAAAAGAAAAAAGTATGAACCGAGTAATCGGGTACGTTGCGCCTAAGCAAGCGTGAATATTCGCATGAAAGGTGAAATATTCTTAAAAAAAGAAAAAAAATA
Source organism: Dracaena cambodiana (assembly GCA_036321105.1). NCBI lineage: Eukaryota > Viridiplantae > Streptophyta > Magnoliopsida > Asparagales > Asparagaceae > Dracaena > Dracaena cambodiana. The sequence goes on from JAYEPQ010000010.1 coordinate 18,354,770, forward strand.
TTATGAGAGAGGAGATGAATCATGAGTTAGAATTCGAGTCCAAAACCGAAGTAGACTATCTCACGTGCACGTAGATGTATAGAAGCCAATAGATTAACTGTTAGTAGGTATTGAAAGATAGGATTTAAATTTTTGATTAAAATGATAAGTGTATCTGATATGACGCTCGATTTGAAAATTGATAATCTAAATGCGTTCTTGAGTTTGTATATTAGTGAGATTAATTGATGAAAATATTATAAAAAAAAAGATTTTTCTTTATTTTGTATAAAAGTTTTACTTTTCTTATTTTTTGGTTATCCTTATTTTTCTTTTATTTATTCCTTAATCTATTTTCTTCATGAATTTTGTGGGTAAATTCACTGCAAACCCTCACGAGACACGGCTCGTCCACTAGGGTAACCTAGGAGTTTAAAAATTTGTTGCACGTGCTAAGTGCAAACGCGATTCCTGCGAAAGTGAGTTAGGATTTTTATTTTTTTTTTTAGGTTTAGGTTTTGCTCGAGAACTAGCAAAAGATAGGTGTGGGGGTGTGATAAGTGACATATATTGCATATTTATAGCCTTCATATTACCTATTTTTGTATATAAATAATACTATTCGGGTATTGTTAGTGTGTTTTTCAGGAATTTTATTCGTACAAGGAGATGGTATGAAATCAGAGTTGGAGTCGAAAATCAGAGTCCGAAAAGTTTCTAAAGTGAGTAAAACTACTAGACTATGATGCTGCAGAGACTAAAAGTTAAATACAGTCAATAAACGTAAACATATAAGACAAGATGTTCACGAGGAAAACTTTTCATAATTGTTTGGCTTACTTGAGCCGCTATATAGCGGTTTAAACCGCCAATTGGAGGTCCTTTGTGGGCCCCATGTGCCATGTTTTCTTCGGTGGCTTCATTGTAATCTTTTAGTTTTACATTTGTATTAGAATTCTGTTTTAATTTCCTAAACCTATATATTGGCCGTATCCTTGTATTCTAAAAGAGGATCCTAAACTTTTGTACTTGTTTTTAGTTTAATAAAGTTAGGATTTTTTTTTTTTTTACTGAAGGGTGACGGCCACAACACCGTTCTCCAGAGGTAAGCCATTATTTTGAGATCTTTACTTGCTTTGTAGATAGAGTTAATCGCTTTCTAATTTAGGTTTTATGCTTTCCAGATTATGGTTAATCATATTCATGAATAAAAATTTAATTTTGCTTATTAAAAATATGAGTAGCTAATTCGCTGGCTCTAGGATGTAGATGAAGTTAAGATCCACCATGTAATTGCTTTCTAATATTTTCTTCTTAAATAAAATAATAAAGACATGATTTTTCTTTAAAACGATTAAAATATAAGAACTCGAAGATTAAAATTTTGATAGGTTATACTTGAATTAGGTTTCTTGATAGCCTATACTTAATTAGGGTTTGGGGTTGTTGATTTTAACATTTTCATTGAATTATCTAAAGATTTAGTTTATTTTTATGAAAAGTAGTATCTTTGATGAGTTATATTTGCACACCATTTGATAGCTCATACTTAGGGCACTTTAAATAAAAATTAAACTAAAAAGATCGAATTTTTATGATAGAAGAAACTAATAGAAGTAGGAACATGGTTGGAAATTAGTAGATTCTAGATCCTAAGCTATTTAGATTAACTCAACTTCAAACTAGAATTTTTGGTTAGTCCGTTAGACTACAGAAAGAGTAAGGAACTCAAAAACACCTTAGATCCCTGTGGGGACAACTTATACAGCGCTACACCGATACTGTGCGCTTGCAGTAAATATCACATCACTAGAGTAATCTAGGAGTTTAACGGCTTGTTGCACATGCTAAGTGTAATCGTGATTTCTACGAAACTGAGTTAGGATTTATTTTCTTTATAATTAGGTTTTAGTTATTTTTTATAGTCTAAGAATTTGCTAGGGACTAGCAAACCTCAAGTTGGGGGTGTGATTATACTTGAAAAGTATAACATTTTTAGTTTATTTTGTGCAAATGTAATCCAACTTTATTGATTAAAACAAAAAAATTAATGAAAAATTATTTCTATTAATCAAATTCCTCACTATAATATTTTTTTAGTGTTTTCCAATATTTGTATAGAGTTTTATATAGGGAATTGAAGTATCAAGCCGTATCTCAAATATCAGCTTAGAACTATGCACAATCAGGATTGGCTGTCGACAGCCACCTATATGCTATCGACAGCTGCCTATATGCTGTTGAAAATCGTCGACTGTAAAACACACCCGAGAGCAGTTGTCAATAGGCCTGTTGAAGGGAGCAGCGACAGATCCTTTTTCTGGGAATTTTTTTATAAGAATTAAGAGTTTCCTTATAAATAGAATTTCTATTAGGGTTTGTAAGGCTATAAATAGCCAATGAATCAAGTTTTGTAACGTTTAGAGAGAGAGAATAATATGGAGTTTTATAGTTTTAGATTCAAAATTTAGTTTTTGTACTCATTCATAATAATAATAAAAGAATCCATTTTTTTTTATTCATAGTTATGATGAGTATGAGTGGTTAAATTCTTAAGTTGGATCAGTTGGAATAACAAACCCTACGTGATTTACTGGTATGTATTCTTATATGCTTATGGATTTTAATTATTTTATGTGAAATTGATATTGTTGATTCTCTATTATCTTTGAAAGCATTTAGATATGATTTTGAGTCTTTGATACTTCATAGTTTGACGATATATTTGTTGTTTAGTTTTTAATATAGCATAGACTTTTTAGGCACGGTGTATACTTAAACTTTGAATATTTATTTTTGTTATTCATATTGCATACTTAGATAAACTCAAAATTCATATAGGATTAACTTGGAGAAATTAGTCAAATTATCAAGTTCACAATTTTATATATTTTGTGCTTAATTGAATTATTTTCCGGTCGTAGGAAAACTACGTGATTTATGCAACTAAGATAAAAAAAAAGTATAAATATATACAGTAAATTATCGTATGGGGGAGTCACATTCATCTGACCAATAATTTTAATATAAGCAAATTTTTCATCTTTAACTTTAGTTAATAAAAATCCAATCTTTTTAGTTTCGTAATTTATTCTAGTATTACATAATTAACAAATGATACTCGAGAAAATGATCTTGGGCTACTACCGTTGTACTACTTATCGATCTCTTTTACTTGTGAGTATACAATTTAGATCGCAGTTAAGCGTCGTCATCCTCGGCATCTAGTCATGACTCAGATTATGGTCTAAGAAAAATGTTTCAGCAGATGGCAGTCAATATGGTGTCTGCCACTACCCACCTTGACCATGAAGGATCTGATAATGAACATCTCCCTTGAGCTTGGGCACAGAAAATGGATGCACAGTGGGAACTCCGATTTGAGCAATGTGAACTCCTAAAGAAGATCAAGTCATCCAGATGAATATGTAAGACAAAAATAATCCTAAGTCCATACTTGTAAGGAAGAATCTAGATCAGGATGAGTTGCAAAATCTGATCAAGCTCATTTGAGAATACATAGATGTTTTCGAATAGAATTACAAGGATATGTCGGGGGTTAGACACAAAGATAGCACAACATCACCTCAATATTAAGCCTAATGTTAAACAGGTAAAACAACAACAACAACGTTTGTCTATTTTAACATAAACAGATTAAAGTTTATGTTAAACACTATTGTGGCAGTAGCCCAATAGATTTGACTATATCCGTGTACATGAACACCAATAGCCTAATACATGTAGCCATATTTTAATCTATTTTAACTCCTAACTAGAAATAGGAAACAATAGGAATCTATTGGGCGTGTGATAACATAATAAAATTTCAAAAATGAGAAAGAAAATTATGATGTTTAAAATGTTTATAATAATCATGGTGGAAGCTGTTGGCAGTGAAAATTTCTAAGTTAAAAGGATTTTCCACAACAGAACGCGGAGCTAACTCTGTAGCTCCGCGTCTGGCTAGTTTTAGCATCACGTTGAGTAAAACGCGGGGCTATCAATAGCTTCGCGTTAGCTCTGCATTTTAGTTATTTTAGCGCCGCGTTTTGATGCAATTAGCTCCGCGTGAGCAGATAACCAGAATCTCAAATTGATTGAGATTATGATTTGGGTTTATCCAAATACCCGAATTGAATCTAATCAGAATTATAAATCAAGGGATTTAAATCAAAACTAAGATATTTGATTGGAATCCTTGATGAATACGAGTTCTATTTAGATAGAAACTCTTGCATTAATCTGGGGATATAAATACCTTCTTGGTGAAACCCTAGGGGTCTTCTTTTTGGATCCTTTGACAATTCAAGTATGCGAGAGAGCCTTGAAGTCAGGGGTATTCTTCTTCTTCCTTTCGGTTATTAGAGAATTCAAGTTACGCACAGAGCCTTGAGTTCGGGAAAGACCGGAGAAGATCGTCTATAGTTGGCCGATATCTTCAAAAGAGAAGAGTTCAACGTTCGATCGTCCAAAGGAGCTGCTTGACAGATCCCATCGCCACTGATCCCACAATACATTGTAAAAGAGAGAGATTGAACTATAAAATCCTCTCGTTTGTTCTTCTTTTCATCTTGTTCACTTCTATTGTAATTTAAGTTAATTCAATGGGAGGAAAGCAACGAATTTCTACTGCGAACAAACTGGCGACCACAGTGGGAGCCATCTCTTTCACTGATGAAGATATTGTGGTGCAATCGGACGTTGACATGATCGGATCCGAAGTAGACACGCTGGTCGTTGAAATCGACCAGCAGAAGTATGAGGAGTTCCTCTCCTCTGAATCAGGTGACTTGGGCGAGACACGACACTATCGTCGCATGTACTCCAATACCCGAGCAACGGGTAAAGAGGTATCCACCGAGATACGGGGATCCTTGGAGACTGCGGCTATAGGGCCGATGCGCAGACAAGAAATCCTAGTAGAGGAGAGCTTCCTACTGCCAAAGAAGACTTGGAACTAGATTGACCAGAACCCAACTCCGAAATAGGAATCGGAGACTAAGGCGGAAAGCCCTCAAAGCCTGCCTCAGACGCAAGGCTAATGGACGCGAGGCTATGGTCCCTCGCAAACTGGCTCGCACTAATTGCAAGACCAGTTATTATCGCGTTAAACGTGAAGTTACAACTTACCTTAAAAGCAAGGAAAAGCCAGCGTGTGATTTTCCAGGCGAGGCTTTTACTGAGCCTAGTGAGAAACGCGAAGCCAGTAAGATTTGCGCTAGTCGCAAAATGTCTGACACTAGCGAGGAACGCGAGTATAAAAATTCTTTAAAGCCAGCGTGTGATTTTCCATGCGAGGCTACTGCTGAGCCTAGCGAGAAACGCGAAGCAAGCAAGATTTGCGCTAGTTACAAAATGTCTAACACTCGCGAGGAACGCGAGTATAAAAATTCTTTAAAGCAAGCATTTGATTTTCCATGCGAGGCTACTGCTGAGCCTAGCGAGAAACGCGAAGCCAACAAGATTTGCGCTAGTCGCAAAATATCTGATACTTGCGAGAAACGCGAGTATAAAAATTCTTTAAAGCCAGTGTGATTTTTCACGCGGGGCTGATACTAAGCCAAGTGAGAAATGCGAGGCTGCTAATACTTGCAATAAACACAAGATACCTGACACTCGCGAGAAACGCGAGTATAAAAATTCTTCAAAGCCAGCGTATGATCATTCACGCGAGGCTAATACAGAACCAAGCGATAAACGTGAGACCAATAATACTTGCAATAAACGCAAGATTTTTGATACTCGCGAGGAACGCGAGGATGATTGGCAAATAGTTGTCAGTCGTAAGAATCGCGCTAGGCGCGAAGCTATGATTTGCGTTAATCGCAAAGATAAGCCAGCGTGCAAGAACTTCCCTTCACGCGGGGCTATTATTCCAGAAGCTAAAACTCTGAAAACATGCTAAACCAGCGAGACACGCGAGGCTAACGCGGCAAAAGGCAGAGCTATTCTTCAGCCCCGCGAGACAAAACGCGAAGCTATTTCCAAGTCTCGCGTAAATCAACCCGGCTGCAAAATCAGGACTGATCCTCGCGTCAGAAGGCCAGAGCTGGATTCCAGTGATCCTAAAAGGCTTCAGTGGGTCCCTAGACCTTCTGAACCGGTGAATGAGTCCCATGACCCCATAGCTGAAGACGTTGATCTCAGGGAGTATCTGTCCAAGAAGAGGAGCATAGAACAACTTCAAGCCGAACCTGTTTCTCACTGCCAGCAGCTTATGACAGCGGTGTCCGTTGTAATGGACAATTGTGGCTGCAGTAATAGCAGGATATCAGTGTTCGACCGATTAAACGAGTCAGACAAGAACCCTGCTAAGAAGACAAGGACCGCTTCCCTAAAAAAATGGAGGGCTGTAACTTCCAACATGGTGGGAAAAGAGAGAAGATTATAGAGACGGAAGATGATTCAGAATCAAGTGACGAAGAACCTCATCATATCACTCGACTTAAATCAGGAGCCGTCCCGCCTCAAAATTATAAGAGGCTTGTGAGAGGTTCTTATGACGATGACAGCGATAATTCAGCTATAGCTTTACCGCCATCTTCTACGTCATCTCGGCCACAAAAAGTAGCATCGCACATGGCAGTTAAATCTGATGATATCAATCAGAGATTTGAAGCTCAAGAAAGAATGATTCGCAAGCAACAAAAGACGATTGAAGACCTTAAAGTGATGCTCTCTAAATTCGTTGAAGATAAAAAAGGCAAAGAGACTCTGAACGAAGAGGAAAAAGAAGAAAAAGCCCACTCAATGCACGAGGACGACGATAGATTTTCTTTCCATGATCCGCATGGAGAAAAGATAGAAAAATTACAAAGTCAACTCGAAGTTTTGATGCACAAAAAGGAGTTGAAAGATTCAGGGGTCTCAAGACCATACCCACCTGAATGGGATGTGGTATCCTACCCCCAGAAGTACAAGCCGCTCAAGTCAGCACATTTATTATTTCTTGTCCCAAGCAGGACATCTGATGGGTAATGACCCGATTATGACCAAAGTATTTGCAAGTACTTTGCGAAGGCCTGCTTTTACTTGGTTCATGCTGTTGCCCCCAGGTTCTATTAATACCTGGTTCGATGTTGAGAAATTATTTCTCTCGCGTTTCTTTGAGGATGATACCGAGATTACGGTTCATTCCCTCCTTGCGACTACACAAGGAGAATAAGAAACGGTAAAAGATTTCATAGAAAGGTTCCGGGAGAAGTCCGTGCATTGCAAACACGGAATGGTCCAGGAAACTCTAGTCGAGACTTGTCGACACAATCTTAAGACCAATGTGCTCCTAAAAATGGGGGCCGTAGAGTCTAAGACATGGAGGGATTTGCTCAAACAAGGAGAGCAAGCTGAGGACTTGATTCGGCGAGTTGAAGAGTCTCGTGGATCAAGAGGTACTGGGGGTAATAAGCCATATACCCAAAATAGCAGCAATAAGAATAAAGGGAAAGCGGTGATGGCATCAGAAGCTGCTCCTCAAAAGACAAACCCTCCACCAAAGCCAAAGCCCCAAAATCAGCAGGGCACAAGGCAAAAGAGACCTCAGCAGGAGAGAAATTATACTTTCAAGGCAGAACATACGCCTATCATCTTTCACCTCCTCATGAGGAAGGGAATGCTGAAACTTCCGGATAATAGGAAGCCAGAAGATGCTGGCAAGACCAATGACCCTAATTACTGTCTTTATCACCGAAATGTTGGGCACCCGACTAGGGATTGTTACCCTCTTAAGAACATAATCCAAGCACTAATAGAAGCTAGAGTTCTGACGCTTAAGGAAGAACAGAAGAAGGTCACTGCTAATATAGCAACCATAGTGGTGGGAACCCACGAGTTCCCTGCAGGAGTGACCCCAATCCCAAAGGGTAAGATAGTTACAAAGAACCTTGATCCTCACAACAAAGCCCAAGAAGGACTTGTCCCTGTGACAGCCCAAAAGGGGAAAGTTATGTGGGTTCACCCCGATTTGTTAGAAGATGAGCAGTGGACTACCGCAGGTCAGGGGAAAAAGCGGACTGTTAATGCTATTTCCGCGAAAATAAGGGAAGAATATATAGCTTCGGGAGCCTTCACAGATTCTGAAGAAGAGCCTGAAACTATGGCCACTCATCAAGATGGGGCAGGCCCTTCCGGTACTCGATCTGGGAAAACATATCTCAAGGACTACACCAGAGTAGATCCAAAATATATATATATGTGGAACTTGCGAAACCCGCAAAGCAGAAAGGACTTTGTTTTCAGAAGAATCCTATTAGAGATGAAGGAGCCAAGGAGTCTACCTTCAAGTTTGACATAATTGCTCAGCTGGCTAACATTCTAGCACGAGTAGCGCTTTATGAATTGTTGAGATTATCAAAATCAACACGTGAAGCTTTAAGAGAGGCCTTGGCAGACTCTGAGTCATTCTTAGCTCAGATAGTCGAGCCGATCGATGAAGAACAGGACTCTTGCCCCCGTTGTCACCAAGTGAGGAGGTAGGTCCCACAAATTGTCTTCTCTTCAGAAGACATGCAGGTGAGGAATATAAAGCATAACAGGCCTTTATATTTCACCGGATATGTCGGATCTACAAAGGTGGATCGAATTCAAATTGATCCGGGTTCTGCACTAAGTGTCGTGCCCAGAAGGTTGATGCAGCTGTTGGGGATTTCCCTTCATCGTTTGACGTCTACAAACACCACTATTTACGGATTCAACGCTAATAACAGCCATCCTCTTGGTAAGATCCGATTGCGGTGCCAAATTGGAGACTTGAGAACGGAGGTTACATGCTACGTTATTGATGCTGATACCTCCTACAATATTTTACTAGGACGACCTTGGATCCACGCTCATATGATAGTCCTGTCGACTCTTCACCAATGCATGAAATATTGCGATGAGGAAGGAGAAGTCCGGACACTAGTTGCAGATAAGCAACCGTTCAAAGGGCTAAAGAATTACTTCACAGATACTGCACTCTATAAGCCAGCCTATGAAGTCTCTAATGACGATCCTAGCAAGCCTCCAAAGCCTGATGAAGGCGGTAATGAAGCCGATACTGAATACGAACTTCCTGAAGAAGACGACGGGGGTGATTATGAAATCAACCCTCACTTAGATTTTAATTTGAGTCTTGATATAGCCGATGTAATAGAGGAAGAATGGATTATAAATGAAAACATAAAGTTAGTCTACGAGCTTGCTGTAGCTAATGAATCTGAACCCTCTTGTACTTCCACTGAAGTGGATGACTTATCCGAACTTGAAGTTTTAGCGGCATATTATTTGCCACTTAGGTCATCCCTCCTCTCTAGGTCTGAGATAGTTAAGGGAAAAGGTCACTACTTCGAAGTGCCTCCTCGACGAGGATCCCAAAGGCCGATTAGGTTCGGTAAGGTAATCACGTCACCTCGACGAAGACAAAGCAGTGAAAGTGATGAACAAACGTCACCTCAATTTCACCTGTATGAACAAAAATCCCGGCAAATGATGGAGAAGATGGGTTATAATTTTACCAAGAAACCGGGATTAAACTTTGGGAAAGGGCGACGGAATCTTATACCCTCGTTCAGACCGAGAGGAAAGAGCCCTGATTATTATCAGAAGACTCGTAGGGGGTTGGGTTATGTATCTACTCCTCCCCCGTCACCATCCGGACAAGAAGAGAGTTCTTCGGCCAAGGAAGATATATCTCCACCCAATCATGTTTCGGATATAAGTACCGGTGCTTGGTTTCAATCCTTGACGGCCAATATGGTTTCAGCTGCACCAGAAAGCAACGAGGAGCCGATTGATCTTCAGGATGATTCCTGGGCTAAACATATGGATACTCTTTGGGATGTCCGCTTCGAACAGCGTGACCCGCCCATCGAAGACAAAATAGTTCAAGTTAACATGGGAACGGAAGAAAACCGAAACCCATCTTCATAAGCGACACACTAACCCCATTGGAAAAGGAGGGACTTATATCTCTTATTAAAGAGTATATAGACGTGTTCGCATGGAGTTACGAAGACATGCCCGTTCTTGATCCTCAGATTGCCACACACCAGTTAAATATCAAAGAGGACGCCAAACCTGTTAAACAACAATAGAGGTGTTTTCGACCGGAATTGATAGAGGCAATAGGTGCTGAGCTCAATAAACTTATAAAGTCGGGATTTATCCGTGAAAAACAGCATCCTGATTGAGTGGCTAACATAGTGCCGGTTCGTAAGAAGAACGGCAAAATCCGGATATGCATCGACTTTCATGATCTGAATGCTGCATGTCCTAAGGATGAATTTCCACTTCCCATCACCGACATGATGATTGACAATACTTGTGGTTACGAGAGGATGTCCTTCATGGATGGCTTCTCAGGTTATAACCAGATCAAGATGCACCCAGATGATGAAAAGCATACAGCTTTCAGAATACCGCTGAGGGTTTATGTTATACGGTGATGCCGTTCTGATTGAAGAACGCCGATGCCACCTACCAACGCGCGATGAGTGTCATATTCAAAGAACACCTGCGCAAAATAGTGGAGTGCTATGTGGATGACTTAGCGGTCAAAAGCAGGAACAAAGAAGATCATCTTCATGACTTAAGAACGGTCTTCAATCTCATGAGGAAGCATCATTTAAAGATGAATCCCACCAAGTCATTTATGGGGGTGTCGAGTGGAAAATTCCTTGGGTTCATAATAACTTCAAAAGGAATTTTCCTCGACCATGAAAAAGTAAAAGCAATTAGCGAAATGCCGCCTCCCCACAATCTTAAAGAGTTGAGGGGGTTACAAGGAAAACTCGCTTATATTCGGCGCTTCATATCCAACTTATCTGGACGATGCCAGCCATTCTCCAAACTTATGAAAAAGGGGGTGTCTTTCGTATGGGATGAGGCATGTCAACAGGCATTTGATGACCTCAAAGAATACCTCACCAAACCTCCTGTTCTCATGGCACCAGTCCCTGGGCAGCTCTTCCTTATATATGTAAGGGCCAGGGATAATGCTTTAGGAGCGTTACTTGGTCAATATAATGAGCACGGCTATGAACATGCCCTCTACTATTTAAGCAGAACAATGATTGGGACCGAACAGCGATATACCCCGATTGAAAAGGAGTGTTTAGCCCTAGTGTTCGCTGTTCAGAAAATGCGGCACTATCTTTCAGGGCAAACAATCCATGTCATATCACGGGTTAATCCCCTAAAAATTCTGATGACAAAGCCGGGATCCTTAAACGGCCGGTTGGCTAAATGGGCATTATTGCTATCGCCCTATGACATACACTTCATCCCACAAAAGGCCATGAAGGGACAGGCAATCACCGACTTCCTTGCAGACCATCCAATTTGGTCCAAATCCAAACAGACGTCAGAGGTCAACACAGTTAGCAAAGAACAACCATGGCAGATGTTCTTTGATGGTACTGCCAGACGATCTGCTGCTGGAGTGGGGGTTGTGCTTATATCCCCATATAAACATATATTGCCTAACAGTTACTCATTAACAGAACCGTGCACGAATAATGTGGCGGACTATAACGCGCTCATTATCGGCTTAAAAATAGCTCTGCAACTGGGGGTGAACCATCTAGAGGCATATGGAGATTCTAAGCTCATCGTCAATCAGATGACGGTTGAGTATGAAGTCAGGCATGAAGCCCTCATTCCCTATCATCAGCTAGCTATTGAGCTAGCAGGATATTTTGAACAGTTTTACATATATCACATATCTCGGAATGAGAACGTTTATGCAGATGCTCTTTCTGCATTAGCCGTAACACTGGCAATCCCGCCAGGTGAAGCTAAAAACATCACCATTGGTAGCAGAGAACTCCTCCACCCAGACGCGGTGTCTCAAGCCGAAGAGGTATGCCAGACAGGCTTAATGTTGGAACCCCGTGATTGGTGATTTCCGTTTGTGGATTATGCTTTACATGGGATATTACCAGAAGATTCAAAAAGAAGCCACCTCGATAAAGAGGAATGCCCAGAGATTTTATTATGACATAAGCTTCAGACTTTGTATAGAAAGTCAAGAGATTGTCTGCTACTACGCTGCATATCAAAAGCAAAAGCAGAAAAGTGCTGAGAGAAATACATGATGGAGTATGTGGAGCTCATCAGCCCGGCCCAAAACTCGGAGACCGCATAAGAAGGCTGGGATAGTACTGGCCGAACATGATTACGGAAGCAATGGCATACGCTAAACGGTGCCATGCATGTCAGATACATGCTAACTTCATCCACCAACCCCCAGAATACTTGCACAACACTGTTGCTAGTTGGCCGTTTGAGGCATGGGGAATGGATATCGTGGGGCCTATAACTCCCCCGTCATCTAGAGGACATCGGTTTATCCTTGCGATAACTGATTATTTTTCAAGGTGGGCCGAAGCCGTGCCCATGAGAGAGGTGAAAACGACAGATGTGATTAAGTTCATCAAGCATCATGTCATTTACCGTTTTGGCATCCCTCGGAGGATCATCCATGATAATGGTCCGCAATTCGTCAGCGAGAGGTTTTCAAGATTCTGTGATAAATTCAGAATCAAAGATATCGCTTCGACACCATATAACCCCGCGGCTAATGGGTTAGCTGAAGCTTTCAACAAGACGATTATTAAGCTCCTTCGGAAGTTCGTCTCTTCCAATAAACGAGATTGGGATGAAAAACTAGGAGAGTACCTGTGGGCTTATCGCACCACCGTTCGCACCCCTACAAAAGCTACACCATTCTCTTTGGTCTATGGAAGCGAGGTCGTCTTGCCCCTCGAAATCCAGATTCCATCACTGAGAGTGGCCTTAGCCACAAAGATGATGACAGAAGAGCGCCATCAACAAAGACTGCGAGAACTAGAGGCGTTGAATGAAAAGTGTCTCAGGGCCCAACAATGGATTGAGTTGTATCAAGTCCGAATCTCGCGAACGTTCAATAAGAACGTTAAACCAAGGACCTTTAAAGAAGGAGACTTGGTTCTGGCTGTTAAGAGGCCGATGGTACTAACCCACAAGACTAAGGGTAAATTTGAACCTAAGTGGGAGGGACCGTTCATCGTGGAGACTGTATACTCCAGTGGAGCCTACCACTTAATAAATCAGAATGGCGATAGGATGATGATGCCCATCAACGGCAAGTTTCTGAAGAAATACTATGCTTAATATCCCTGGAAGTACGCGACTCTACTTGTTCAAGTTACGCAATTGAGCGCTTGGACTTCTTCTTAGGCATGCGCAATTGAGCGCCTCTGACCTAAAACTTGGTGTGCCCAGTTCAAGTTATGAACCGCCTCCAATCTCCTTCTTAGGCATGCGCAATTGAGCGCCTCTGACCTAAAACTTGGTGTGCCCAGTTCAAGTTATGAACCGCCTCCAATCTCCTTCTTAGGCATGCGCAATTGAGCGCCTCTGACCTAAAACTTGGTGTGCCCAGTTCAAGTTATGAACTGCCTCCAATCTCCTTCTTAGGCATGCGCAATTGAGCGCCTCTGACCTAAAACTTGGTGTGCCCAGTTCAACTTATGAACCGCCTCCAATCTTCTTCTTAGGCATGCGCAATTGAGCGACTCTGACCTAAAACTTGGTGTGCCCAGTTCAAGTTATGAACCGCCTCCAATTTTCTTCTTAGGCATGCGCAATTGAGCGCCTCTGACCTAAAACTTGGTGTGCCCAGTTCAACTTATGAACTGCCTCCAATCTTCTTCTTAGGCATGCACAATTGAGCACCTCTGACCTAAAACTTGGTGTGCCCAGTTCAAGTTATGAACCGCCTCCAATCTTCTTCTTAGGCATGCGCAATTGAGCGCCTCTGACCTAAAACTTGGTGTGCCCAGTTCAAGTTATGAACCGCCTCCAATCTCCTTCTTAGGCATGCGCAATTGAGCGCCTCTGACCTAAAACTTGGTGTGCCCAGTTCAAGTTATGAACCGCCTCCAATCTCCTTCTTAGGCATGCGCAATTGAGCGCCTCTGACCTAAAACTTGGTGTGCCCAGTTCAAGTTATGAACTGCCTCCAATCTCCTTCTTAGGCATGCGCAATTGAGCGCCTCTGACCTAAAACTTGGTGTGCCCAGTTCAACTTATGAACCGCCTCCAATCTTCTTCTTAGGCATGCGCAATTGAGCGCCTCTGACCTAAAACTTGGTGTGCCCAGTTCAAGTTATGAATCGCCTCCAATCTTCTTCTTAGGCATGCGCAATTGAGCGCCTCTGACCTAAAACTTGGTGTGCCCAGTTCAACTTATGAACTGCCTCCAATCTTCTTCTAGGCATGCGCAATTGAGCACCTCTGACCTAAAACTTGGTGTGCCGAGTTCAACTTATGAACCGCCTCCAATCTTCTTCTTAGGCATGCGCAATTGAGCGCCTCTGACCTAAAACTTGTTGTGCCCAGTTCAAGTTATGAACCGCCTCCAATCTCCTTCTTAGGTATGCGCAATTGAGCGCCTCTGACCTAAAACTTGGTGTGCCCAGTTCAACTTATGAACCGCCTCCAATCTTCTTCTTAGGCATGCGCAATTGAGCGCCTCTGACCTAAAACTTAGTGTGCCCAGTTCAAGTTATGAACCGCCTCCAATCTTCTTCTTAGGCATGTGCAATTGAGCGCCTCTGACCTAAAATCTGGTGTGCCCAGTTCAAATTTTGAATCGCCTCCAGTCTTCTTCTTAGGCATGCGCAATTGAGCGCCTCTGACCTAAAATTTAATGGATCCTAACCCGACCATCTTGGTGTGCCCAGTCTAAGTTACGCGAGAGAGTCTTAGACCGCCTCCACTTGTTCAAGTTACGCAGATGAGCAGTTGGACTTTTCTCTGATGAATCCTGACCCGATCATCTTTGGTGTGCTTAGTTCAAGTTACGCGAGAGAGCCTTGAACTGCCTCCAATCCCCTTCTTAGGCATGCGCAATTGAGCGCCTCTGATCTAAATTTGATGAATCCTAACCCGATCATCTTTTGGTGTGCCCAGTTCAAGTTACGCGAGAGAGCCTTGAACCGCCTCCAATCCCCTTCTTAGGCATGCGCAAATGGGCGCCTCTGACCTAAATTTGATGAATCCTGACCAGATCATCGTGGTGTGCCCAGTTCAAAGTTTCACCATTGACTCTTCGACCACCTCCACTTGCCCAATGCTATTATAGCAGCGGGAAGAGGAGATCAAACTCCTCACCAACCCTATCATACTAGGGATAAAAGTATGAAATCAATTGCCCAATGCTATTATAGCGGCGGGAAGAGGAGATCAAAACTTCTCGCCAACCCTTTCATGCTGGGGGTAAAAGCATGAATTGCCCAACGCCGCTAAGGCAAAGGGAAGAGGAAAAGTTTGGTATTTAAGCCCAAACAAAATTCTCGACAACTCACCATGTTGAGGGGAATAACATGGCTAGCCCAACTCAAACGGTAGTTGGTAAAGGCTAATCAAACCCGTTGATAGCTGGGGGTTTGCTAAAAATCCCATAAACCCTGTCATGTTAAACTCTTACCTCTGACAGTATGACTTGGAGCACTTTGCCTAAAAACAGATAAAACTACTTTTGATGACAAGTTATTTGTTGTGCAAGCAAATTTCCTAGCCAACAAATAAAAGAATCAGAAAGCAGTTTTCTTTATTTTATCATTCAAAAGGAATAGATTTACAAAAGAAGTCAGAGAATCAGTAAAGTTCTCTCTTTTATTACAAAAAAGAATGAAGAATAAAAGGATAGAAGAAAACTATGAATCTGCTAGGAGCTTCAACTTATTCGTCGCCTTGTCGACCACTCGACGGCGAGTTGCTTCCACAGAGTGTTGAGCCTGCCAGAGTAAGTCATCATCATTCATTGCAAGTTGCTGGGTTAGATGCTGACGAGACTCTTCCACAGCACGGCTTCTTATTGTCTCCTTCTGTTCAACCTGCTCTCGTTGAAGGGTCAGCGCTTTCCGCTTTTTAACGGCTTCCCCCAATTGAAGCTCGTTGGTTACTAAGACCGTCCAAGCTTTAGCAATGGTTTCCTGGGCCCTAAGGATGGCAGCCTGACTCCTCCCAATCTTTGAATTCACCGCCTCCAAACCTTTAGTGATGGACTCCCGACTAGCTCGGAGCTTTGCCAGTTCCCGAGACCATCCTTCTTCTTGACGCATTAACTCCTCTCGACGCGCCGTCAGCTCCACCCGAAGCCGCACTAACTCTATTGCGGTAATCGCTTCCACGTACGCTTGGCGGACTGTGTTCAGCGTATGCACTTGCTCTTCCAAGTCTGCAAGGCGGGCCTGGTAAGGAGCTGCTCGGTCTTGTCCCCCGACCCTTTCAATATTATCCAAATAGCTGAAAAGCATCGGACGTCCGAGACTGAGGAAATCTCTTCCAGCAAGGGTCATCTCGATGCATCTTCTTAGCAACCGTATAAAATCATTAACACTATAGTTGAAGATTTCTTCGAGAGGGTCTACGGTGTCTGTATTTACGGCAGGCAGTGCTAAAGAAGGCATCATTGAAGAAGGAGCGGTATTTACGGGAATTGGAGAGGAAGAAACCCGTTCCTATACTAGGTCCATAATATGCGGGGCAAGTAAAGCCAATGCAGACCTGGCTGAACTGAGAACCCGAGAAGAAGTATCGCTAGTACAAATCACTCGGGCAGCACCACCAACAGGAGATGATGAGAGAGTGTTTCCACCAGAAGCTCCTCCGGTGACAGAAGTAGCTTCAAATGAGAACCTCAGGTTTTCCTCATCCCCTACTGGAAGACTGGGAGCTGGAGGAGTTGCAGATGTCTCAGCAGCTACAATGATAGATGATGTTAAAACCGCTGACTGAGGAGTAGAAGGTGCACCAGAGACCACTGGAAAGGTCTCTGTGGAGCAGACCGGTGGTGTTGGAGACGACAAACTTGGAGACTGAGTGGCTTCTTTTGCCGTGGCTGCGACAATCACCTCTGTCCTATCATCACTCCGAAGTTCATCAATTGGGGGAACCGAAGAAGGAACAGAGGGAGGAGTTGTCGTAAAGTAGTCTGCACCAAAATCGCTTGCAGAGCTACCCAAACCACCCACTGAGCCAGTGGTGCCCGAATAATCCACCCTATCATCAGACTCCACCTGGGTAGTTGAATGCATTGGCGAGAGGAGCTGACCACCTGTATTTCCAGAAACAAGAAAAATGGTGTTACAGTAAAATAACGAACAAAATACATAACACTAAGAGCCATACCTGGAGATACAAGTCTAGTTGTTGGACTTGAAGGGGGAGCCATCGTCATCTCCAGAAGTGTACTCGTCTCACTACCAAGTGGTTGCGCAGCAGGGTGCTCAACAGGTTCTGCGATTGGAGGAGCCGAAACCTCGGAAACACTTGGAGCTCCAACGGGTCTACTCTCCCCTGCCAGCGCTGGAGGTAGAGTTGAAGCGAGCAGATCCGAAGCAAACTTGATAGCCACTTCTTGGGGGGCTATCAGAGTTCCCGGAGCCAACTTCTGCTTCTTTTTGGCAGGCCCTTTCTTTAGGGTACCGCGGCGTTTGAGGGTCAGGCTCCAGGGACGAATAACGACAGGTTGGGGAGCACCTCCAGCATCAGGATTGTCATCGTCATTATTATCATCATCATCGCCAGACTCGCTAACGTCTGATGGTTCGGCCACGGCGCCAAGGAATTCATCCATGCCTTTTACTCTAACTCTGGAAGCACCTTAGCGGCTAATGTAGAAAGTCTCAATCTCCTTGCAACAACTTCGGTTGATCGAGAAATGAGGCACGTCAGCATTTGCAATGCTATACCATGTGCAAAAACTGAGAGTCATGGCCAATTCTGGCAACTTGTAGGGCAGGGTGAATTCAGCTCCGGTCCCACCAGCTACAAAATGAAACCAGCCGCGGGCACCATCATACAAATTTCCCTCATAGGCTAAATTCTTGTTTGGATTGCCCACATAAAGTTGGGAATATCCAAATTGGCGAGCAAAGCAACTTGGGATGTACGGTTCGATAAGACATTTACTATCTTGACGGTATACCAGATGCTCAGGACGGATATTGAGAAGCCACCAGAACGCTCATGAGGATAAGGCAGTAAAATTATCTGCTCCTGCAATATCCTTTGACTTCAGCCCGTATCCTCCACCAGAAAAATTAGGGAAGCACTGAAAGATCTCATAATTTTGGTGGTGCTGGAGAGTCTTCCGGATTTGGGACATATAGTAGTGCTTCCATGAAGAGCGCTCGTATAGCTCCACAAAGCAACACTTGTCACCGAGCGGCGTGAAGCAACACTCATTAGAGACGGGCAGTGCATAACAAGCCATGCCATCAGATAAGTATAAGGAAGCACCACCCTAGGGTTCGGAGTCTTCACCGAGGCAACCTCTTTCGGTTTTCCTTTTCCCCCTTGCCTTTATCAGCAGGGATGAAGTCATCACAGAGTGTTCGCAATCCATGCTATAGATTGCACACCATGGCGGGAAGAAGTCCGAAAGGTCGGCCGTATGCGAGGAGGACTGCTGGATAGACCACAGTCATTGCAATTGTCTCTTTTGGTAATGATGGCACTACACATCTCTTCAGCCACAACATCAGGAACCCAGCAATAAGGCCTCTGTTAGACACTGGGGACTGAGCCTGATAGTGGTAGCTCTTGAAAGAGATACCAGGACCGAATCCGCCTTCATTGGAATCAGTCGTATAATACATTAGCCGGGTCTTGGCAATGCGACGATCAATCTTTGTGATGTAGACAGGAGCATGGCCATGTACGGTTGTTGAACTGTCCTTAGAGTTCAAGTTGGCAAAGAGGTAATCGGCCCATTTTTTGTGGCAGATACCTTGATTACGCACACCTGCTAAGTCAGCACAGATGTGGTAGTGACACATCATCTCCCAGTATATAGCATAGATGCGCTCGTCCTTCGCCAGCAGCATGTTCAATTCCTCAGTAGTAGGGATATACTCCTCATAGGGGACTTCGCCCATTGAGAGCCCAGATACCTCAAACATCTCGTGGAGAGCAAACCCTAGCTCACCCACTGGCGTAAAAAGAGTGCAGGTCTCAGGGTTGTACATCTCAAGAAATCAGAATAAATGGTAAGCACTCTGAGGGAACCCGAATTGAACGTTCCTGATGGCTTTATACATGCCAATCTCCTTCAGAATGGGTTCATGAGAATCCAACATGTACTGGACAAGGCGGGCCCACCACATGTTGCTAGAAGAGTAAACCCAGCCAGGCATCCTAAAGTCACTAGCCGGGTATTGACATTCTTTCGCCAGGAACTCACTTAGGAAAGTTCTTGCGCGGATCGGAACCTCTCCTACAGGGAGCTCCTTGCCAAAACGGTCTGGAAGCAAACCAATAATGCATCTAGTGGGCCCATCTTGATAAGCCCCTTGTGCGCCCAATTTGCCCGTTGGGACACCATCCTGTTCTTGAGATAGTCCCCACTTTAACTCACGGGGCATCGCCAATCTCTGAAGGTAGATCAGGGGGTAGCCGCGATCCATTCCAGGCAGAAACATTAAAGCTTCGCCAGAGTTATACAGCCACATGCAATCCTCTTCAAAGAGGATCTCGTCTGATTGCTCCATCTGGTCCCCAAAGAGAAATGCGGGTTTTTCTAACGCTTCCCTGTTCACATCCTCGAAGGTTGCATCAGTGATAATCTCACGTGCAGTGGTGGGATGATATTTAATCAACTTTTCCCTGCGCCCTCTCGAGTCAGGTTTGTATGCGGCCAGGATGGTGGTGAAGCGAAATTGAGCTGATGGATCAAAACCCCCAGCAAAGCCAAAGTAGTGCTTATGGGAAAGGGCTTCCACCGAATACCCTACTGCAAAAGGGAAAACCAGAATTAGAGAAGTTTCTACAAAACAGAAAAATTTTCTAAGTATGGACGCGCGAAGCTAAAAATTAGACCGCGCGAAGCTAAAAGTAACTCCGCACGAAGCTAAAAATTAGACCGCGCAGAAGTACTCAAAAATAGCCTCGCATTTCAACGCGACTGCTACTCAAAATAGCCTCGCGTTTCAACGCGACTGCTACTCAAAATAGTCTTGCGTTTCAATGCGACTGCTACTCAAAATAACCTCGCATTTCAACGCGACTGCTACTCAAAATAGCCTCGCGCTTTAACGCGACTGCTAAATCAAGTAGCCCCGTGCATCGAAATGCGAGGATGACGCGATAACTTCGCGTAAGAAGAAAGTCAGAGGCTTTTCTTCTTCTCCAAGTCTTACGGCCGGAGTACGGCGATCTCACCGGTAAAAGAGGTGATCGATCGGTTAAAATCAAGCCAAATCACTCTAGAAATATTTTAAAGAGTCTCGATGGAGAGATTCTTACCCCCAATGGGCGAAATGTGGGCTGGCGCGCTGCTGCCATGGCCGCTGCCACCACTGCTAGCGCCAGTCGCCGACGATGGGGCTGCGCAAGAAGAGGCACAAGTCTTGGGTGCCATTTCTCAAAAAGTTGAGGAAAATCGACGGGAAATCGGGAGAAAAACGGTCGGAAAACGCTCGGGTCGCCTGAATCTCTAAGGTTTCTGGAGAATTCTCAAGTGAAGTAAGAAGGAAAAGAAATAGAGACTTCATTTAAATGAGGGAAACCGCCTCTTGGAGTTCGGCGCGAATTTCGGAGAAAATGACTGATCAGTTACTCTCCAAAACGCGAAGCTATTAGCCTCGCGTAACGATGGAAAATGCAAAGTGTTAACTTCGCGCAACTCCGTAAAATGTGAGGATAACTCGGTGTTTTAACTTCGCGTTCCTATGAAGAACTTGGATTTTTAGCGAGTGCAATTAGGCGCTTCCATCTAAGTTAAGATGATTCTTATCCGGTCATTTTGGGTATTAGTGATCTAAGTTACGCAAATGAGCCTTAGATTATTTTACTAAAACTATAAACCATCTATTTGTTGAACAAGCAAGATCCTTGAAGCCGACAGATAGAGAGGAAAATAGTTGCCTTTATTTCATAAAAGAAAAGGTTACAGAAGAAGAGGGAGTTATAACTCTCCCAAAAGTTTCTACATATTCATCGACTCATCAATAGCCTAACGGCGAGATTCCTCCGCGGGGTGTTGAAGTTCAATTCCAGAGTTCACATACAAGAGATCTCCTCTGCAAATGTCAAATTATGATCTGTTTAAAGTTCTTAGTGGATCATCTGAAGATACTACTACAAGAATCCTAATGAAAATACACAAGTTGGATTCGACATGCTACAAGCCCTTAGATAATTATCTCTATTGCTTTGGAAAGCAACAGAGATTGTCATCTAACAGAAATGGTCCTCAAGAAAACTTAATCGGCTGCCGCAGAGTTCTTGTAACTCCTTCAAAAGTTTACCTTTGGAGCCAGAGCTTGAAACCTGCAGCTATGTTGTAAAGCATATGCTGCTGGCTTCCTTAGAGTTACTTTTGCTAACGAAGACTGATAAAGCCACATGCACTCCTCTTTAAGAAAGATCTGGTTAGAATACTTCACTGCAGAAGAAGAATCAAGAGTTAGAAAAAACTCAAAAAATCTTCTAAGTATGAAAACGCGGAGCTAAGGATAAACTCCGCGCACAATTGAGAATAGCCTCGCGATTTAAAATGCGACTGCTAGTCAACATAGACTCGCGATTTAAACGCGACTGCTAGTTAAAATAGCCCCGTGTTTCAAAATGCGAGGATGACGCGATAACTTCGCGTAGAGAAAGATCAGAGTTCCCTCTGACTTCTCCTTCTCCTTCAAGCCTTACGGCCGGAGAACGGTGATCTCGCCGGTTCAAAATTGGCTGGTCGGTTAAAACCAAGTCAAAACACTCCAAAATTGATTTAAGGAGTCTAAAAATTCAGAATTTATACCTCTAATTGGTGTAGCATGGATTGGCTCGCCATTGTGGCCACTGCCTCAGCCGCTGCCGCCGCTGCTAGCGCTGGCAGCCGATGGTGAGGAGGCACGCGATGCCGTACTCTTCTTAGATAACATCCTAGTGATGAAGATCTATGGAAAGATGAAGGAAGTTCAGTTGAAGATCATTCTTTCAAACTGATTTGCCTGAGTCGCTTGAGCCCTAAGCTCTCGAATTCTTCGGATGAAATGAAGAAGAAGATGAGTCAAAGCCTCTATTTAAACAGGATGATCCGTCGCTTGGCATTCGGCGCAGAAATTCAGAGTAATTAATGAAACAATTACTCATCTCACTGAAAAGGAAGCTAATTAGCTCCATGTAAGTGAGCAAAACGCGAGATAAACTTGGTATTTTAACTCCGTATTTTCTGTCTGAAGATCCAAAGCACTTCAAAATTTGTTAAGTTCTACGTCATTTTGAAAACTTTGGAGGGGGTTCTGTTGGCAGTGAAAATTTCTAAGTTAAAAGGATTTTTCCACAACAGAACGTGGAGCTAACTCTGTAGCTCCGCGTCTTGCTAGTTTTAGCCTCGCGTTGAGTAAAACGCGGGGCTATCAATAGCTTCGCGTTAGCTCTGCATTTTGGTTATTTTAGCGTCGTGTTTTGATGCAATTAGCTCCGCATGAGCATATAACTAGAATCTCAAATTGATTGAGATTATGATTTGAGCTTATCCAAATGCCCGAATTGAATCTAATCAGAATTATAAATCAAGGAATTTAAATCAAAACTAAGATATTTGATTGGAATCCTTGATGAATGCGAGTTCTATTTAGATAGAAACTCTTACATTAACCAGGGGATATAAATACCTTCTTGGTGAAACCCTAGAGGTCTTCTTTTTGGATCCTTTGACAATTCAAGTACGCGAGAGAGCCTTGAAGTCAGGGGTATTCTTCTTCTTCCTTTCGGTTCTTAGAGAATTCAAGTTACGCACAGAGTCTTGAGTTCGGGAAAGACCGGAGAAAATCGTCTACAGTTGGCCGATATCTTCAAAAGAGAAGAGTTCAACGTTCGATCATCCAAAGGAGCTGCTTGACAGATCCCATCGCAACTGATCCTACAATACATTGTAAAAGAGAGAGATTGAACTATAAAATCCTCTCGTTTGTTCTTTTTTTCATCTTATTCACTTCAATTGTAATTTAAGTTAATTCAATGGGAGGAAAGCAACGAATTTCTGCTGCGAACAGCAGCGATGAAATTATGACTACAGTTGGCATGTGATATTTATTATATGTATGTTGTGTGGCATGTAATATTTATTAATAATATTGTGTATTATATAATTCTTGCATGAATGATGTAGTTTACGTGATATATGACACATAACACATGATATATATACTTGAATCCAATACATGATATGTTCGAATGAATATTTGAATACTAGATACACGATGAGTATAATCATTTATGGAAACATGTTGATAATTACTTATCTTGATTATATGGAAATAGAATATCATCGTGATACGTGTGTATATGATTCTGAATTAAATTGATTCTTAAATTTCAGTTTCTAATAAAGGTCATGTATATAATCTGGATTGGCAAGTCATAATGTTTCTATTGGTTCATGTTTATCGTGTCTCATTGACATGTGGATTGAGAGAAACTATATGATAGATAAGAACCGTACTGTATGAGAATCATAATGGTTATTTCTTGTTAGATGTTGAGGATTTAGACTGCAACAGTATTGTATGATATTGAGCCACAATTTGATACATGAGTCCCCCACAAAAGTGACGTCCATTACTATTTCACAGTATGGGGCTATCTAGCAACATCTAATGGTGCATCATGATTCAGTATCATGGGTTTGGGCCGGCTCCCGGGTATGTATAAGTACATATATAATACAGGTAATAGTCCGCATCTTATCCATTAGTAATAGTACCAAATATCTGACTAATTATTAATCCGTTTAGTTTATGATATCTAACATAATAATGAAATTTGTTAACTACCATTGAGCTGCCCATCCATGAAGGTTCAATTTAGTTGTGATCCCAAAATTTATTTATATTATTATTGATTTATGCTATCACGGCTGACAGTAATATAATATGTTCATAATTACATATTCTGAGTACTGTGATAGTACAATTTCTGTTTTTCTTTATGTTACTTAGTAGGTTTAATTCCCTGAATTCTGAACTCAGATTTGGAAGGTGAAGGAGGAGAACCAACCCCAACTGAAGACCCGTATTTCATTGAATAGACTGAGCGACAGTAATCAACAAAGTATGTTATGGAGAACCTTTGTATATTTTATTTATATTTCTTTTTGTCTGAGCACTGCTTTACTCCATTGTGCTTTTGATTTTTCTGTGTTAATATTCAAAACAGTGTGCCATTTTATGTAATGAACACTTTATATAAATGAAATCGTTTTAGTTTCAGACGTGTTATTTATCAATCTGAATGTGGCAGTAGTTAGTATCATTTTAAGTAGCGTCTTTCATTTTAGAAAGCAGTTGAAAAATAGAAGCATTACATTCATCGACAAAGATGATTTCCTTTGTCGGCGATGATGGTATGCCTTCGTTAGTAGAGATAATTTCCACTGTCGACAAAGATAGCCTGCCTTTGTCAGTGGAGATGTAGTTAGTTATTTTTGGATGACTTGTTTGTCTTGGTTGGCAGCAATATTCCTTCTTTGGCGGGAGATGGATTTCTTTCTCTACCAGCACATCAAACTGACTTATCAATTCAATGCTCATTTTGAACAAATATTTTGTAAAACTCAACTGCCTACATATGGATATACCATAATGATTCCATGAGTCTTGTTTATCATGTTACATTAATGCAAGGGTAATGGGAAAACTATATGATAAATAAGAATTATAATGTATAAAGACATCTTGACTGCAATATAAGGACTGAGAACTTTTTTTGTGGCAGTGCCCTTATGGTACTGAGCCACAGTCTCAAAGTTTAGTACCCTCACGAGATATGTCCATGATTGTCTTTATATTACGGGGTCTATATAGGAGTGCCTCACGGCACGTCATGCTTTTGCACCATCGGTTCTGGCACAGGTCCCATATATGTACGTACAGTTGTACGATATCTTGTCATAGCATGAAACTTATTTATCATTTTAGTTTAAATAATCTAATTCAGGATGTTGATTGAGATTGACACATACATATTTATTTTATGATTATTTGTTCTTGAGACACACATATTTGTCCAAGCTTTCCTGTGTTATTTATAGTTCATGCTAACATGAATGACACCGATATATCATATTCACATACTCTTGCTCCATAGTACTATGTTAATATGCTCTCTTTCTCTTGTACTTTACTTGTCACGTTTAATTCTCTGTGTTTCAAACCCTAGGTCTTAGAAACAACGAGGAGAGTTTGCCTAACGTGGATCCATATTTCATCAAGGCAGTGATGTGTTACTTCCACTTGGTCCTTCAATATTCTATTTATATTTATTTTGTCAAGGCATTGCTTCTTTCTTTTTGTGCCTTTGTTTTGTATCATCAGAGCAGTGTTTCTTATTTTTCACTCATATATATATATATATATATATATATATATATATATATATATATATATATATATATATATATATATGAGGAAACGGAAAATACACCGGCGGTGAAGGGAGTTCCTTCACCGCTGCTTAGGTGGCCCAATAAAATTATTACACGTGACGCCATTCAAGATAACAAATAAATGAATTTCCTTAATTGACCTTTGAGTGGTGCCACATGTAATAATTTTATTGGGCCACCTAAGCAGCGGTGAAGGAACTCTCTTCACCGCCGGTGTATTTCCCATTTACTATATATATATATATATATATATATATATATATATATATATATATATATATATATATATATATATATATATATATATATATATATATATATATAATCATTTAACCAACATGTTATTTATTTTCTCTGATTATAGTAATAGTTATGGTTATCCAAGATATTGTGCTAGTTGAGTTGTCTAGTGTAATTTCAGTAACATTCTTCATTTGAAGAAGTAGCAGAAAATCGACAGTGTTATAGTGGATGGATGATGAAAAAGCTCTTTGAAATTACATAAAACTTGTCATTTCTTCTTCAAGTTCTTCTCAGAAAAAAATTACCAATTTTTTTTCCGTCTTTTCAGAACTCTTTTATGGATATGATTCCCCTCTCCAGTTAAACTAATCTATTGATTTAATAAAGAATAAACCATAACCTTTAACTTCAGAGATTCTCTTATGATTTGGATTGTTTATAAACAAATCCAATCAAATTTGGAATCAAATCTTTCCAAATTGATGCCCCAAATGTCCAGATTTGTAATCATATCTTTCCAGTAACTCTTATCATTAATATGATGATATCTTCTCCATCAGAACTCCATCTAGCTAAACTTGGTACGTTAAGAAGATCATTCCGAGCTTTATAATTTTATAGTTGACTCCATCATAAGATTTAAGTTGTTTCTCTGTCGAATCAGCTATATCAATTGTATCAGTTGTATCCATCATATTGATCATTGCGTTGCTTGATTCGCTAACACATCCACCTACCTATGTATTGGAATGGTAATAAATGCATCAATGGGTTAATCTTTGTTTTGTTTTATTCAAAATTTTGAATTTAAAATAAAAATTTAATTTTTTTAATTCAAAATTCTTTATAGGACGGGCCAAATATTAATCCATGGATGTGCCTATTATCATCTCTACGAGCACATACTCCACCACACTCTCCAATTTACATATTGAGTTTGTTATTAATCAGACCAAGCTAGTTGGGTTATAACATAATATTGTAATGCAATATTCTTTTTAAAATTTTTGTAAATTGTAATATCAAAAAATTAAAATTTATAAAGAATAATATTATAATTTTCTTAAATTTTTTTTTCTGTATATAAGGTAATTTTTCCCCGAATTCAGTCAAAAATTTCAGAATTTTTTTGTTGCCTAAATATTCTTCACGCTTCAAAAATTTTTGAATTGAAAAACCTTGTCCCGGACGGGGCCGCCTGTGCCAAGGCCGGGGCATTCGGACTCCCCAAGCCGGACCCACGTGCAACTGGTACAGCCCAGCCCAGGGTCATCTGACGTGGACAGCAGATCCTTGTATTACAGCCAACGCGATATAGAAATCATGAGATCGGGACCCTTGAAAAGTTGCGGTTTTTATTTGATTGGAGAGCCTGAGGGAGGGCTAGGGTTAGGGTTAGGGCTTGGCTGCTCTCATTTGTTCATCTGCATCTCCGCCGCTGCCATCGACTTTACCTCTGTATTGCAGCAGCCATGGTAGATTGGCATTCCCTCTCTCCCTCTTTCTCAATCTTTGTCTCTCTCTATTTTCTCTTGTGATATTAATAAATCTTCAGTCTGATGTTAAATTTGTTTGATTTTGCGTGTTTTTGATGTCGCCGGTCACCTCAGGTGAAGTACTCGAGAGATCCCTCAAACCCCACCAAGTGTAAGCAACCTCTCAGTGCTTTATTTACTTTCGTTCTTTAGGGTTTTTGCTCCTTTTTTGTGATCTACTTTATTTTTGTGACATGGATCTAATAATATGATTATTTGTAAGAAGATCTAGTAATGGTTTTGATTGAATTTTTGCAGCTTCCAAGGCAATGGGTCAGAACCTCAGGGTTCACTTCAAGGTGTGTAAGCCCGAGGAATTGCTTTATTTTTGTTTTTGTTCTCCTTGTTCTTTTTCTGTTGGTAAATGGTAATATTTATAAATATTTTCAAGTTTTCTATTTAAAACATACTTTCATATGGAAAATCTTATGTGACAGCTATGTGGTTTGCATAAATTATTTTAGTTTGACGGGATTTGTTCATCTGATTAATTAAAGTCAGAAAGGTGTTCTTTTTGGGCGTGAATGTATTTAGGCCATATAGGCATGTAGCTGGACTAGATTTTTGTTTTTGTTTTTGTTTTTGTTTTTGTTTTTGTTTTTTTTTTTCTCTTCTTTGGGCGAGTATTTGTTAATATAGACGGTTTTCTTGTATTTAAATTCTTTTGCTAACCATTCATTTGGCTAAATAACTTGTATTTATTCTGAGAAAAACCAGATATGGAAATTAATGAAATACGTCTCTAGAACGTCTTTTGTGTAAAACATGTTTCTGGTGGCTCATTGTTCTGCAATTTTATAGTAACATCTTGCTTGTACGTGAAACAGAATATGCTAAGTAGTTGCTACAATACGGAATCGTAGGAGAATTTACCATTGAAATGTGCATCCTGTTTTTCATAATTGTTATGCCATTCAAATGAATTGTCTTTTTACATAGGAAAGAAAATTAAGTGGTCATTTTTTATACCATGTTGTTAGACATAGCGGATGCTTATATTTTGTAGATCATTGACCTAAAAATTCTACAAATGATGTGCTTGATCGGCCATAACTGTGATTCCGTGATTCTTTTTGCTACTATGAATTGAATGAATTTGCATCATGTTTGATTTTATTTTTTAAATGCTCGAGGAAACAAAGAATGTTGTTTCCAGGATTAGGCTTCCTATGAACTTTATAGGAAGTCCATCTATGCTTTGGTTTCATGAACTGCTCTAGGCTATGCTAATGACAAAAGAGTATCTGAAAAATTGTTACCTGTGAACTTATGTGATTAACCTAAAGATTCTTTGGTAGAATGGCCAAGTATACCTTGACAACCTAAAGTAGAAAAACAGGGGTCTGTTATCCCTATGAACATGCCTCACCTAAATTTTAAGGAAATCACCTACGTTGTTATTGGCTGAACCTATGCAGACTATATTGGTGATAGAAGGTTCAATCAACAATGGCACATGCAGAAAGTCAATACTTTTTTTTTTTTAAATTTTCTATCCTACTTAGGAATATTAAGTATTTTCTTCCCAGCATAAAGAATGCAGAGGTCTGTTGTTCCTGTGAACATGCCTCCTTAAACATTAGGGAAATCTGATGTTGTTATTGGGTGAACCTTTGTGGACTAGGTTGATGACAAATGGTTCAGTCAATAAGGGCACATTAATAAAATTACAACCGGTCTATTCAGTTTTTTAAATTATTATTTTTTAGTTAACCAAAGAGATTATACTTTATCTTCTCATCCTAAAGAAGAAAAACATGAGGCTTTTGTCCCAGAACATGCTTCCCCTAAGCTTTAGGGTAATCATTGTACACTTTTGCTGGGTGAGTCAATATGGTGATGACAAAAGGCTTTATCAACGGTGACATGGGCACTAAGGTTTTACCAGTCAATTTCTTTAAAATGTTTCTTTTAATTCACCAAGGAGGTCAAATTTTAACTCATCAACCTAAAGAAGAAAAGCAGGGCCCATTTGCTGCATTAACATGCCTCCCTTAGATTTTAGGGAGGCCATCTACATTGTTATTGGGTTATCCTATATAGATTATGTTGTTGACAGAAGGTTCAACTAACAATGGCACATGCTGAAAATTATTACTGGTCAATTTAAAAGTTTTTCTTGGGAAACATGTTCTAATTCACAGAAGAGATTAAATTATCTCCTCAACCTTAAGAAGAAAAGCAGGAGTCTGTTGTCTCTATGAATATGCTTCTCATAAAATTTTGGGGAAATCACCTCCATTGTTATTCGGTGAACCTATGTAGACCTGTTGATGGCAGAAGGGAGTCTGTTGTCTCTATGAATCTGCTTCTCATAAACTTTAGGGAAATCACCTTCATTGTTATTGGGTGAACCTATGTAGACTGTTGATGGCAAAAGGTTCAATCAACAATTGCACATGTGGAAGATTATTGCCTATAAGTTTTTTATCTTTTAATTTATTTTCTAATCATTAATTATCAATTTTTTCTCTTTATCCTTAAGAATAAACAGGGGTTTGTCTGTCTTCTGGAAATTATTTTAATGGATTTCTATTTTTTTCCTAAGGATTATAAATCAAGCTTCTTTTATTTTTTGGTACACGATGGGCACAGGCTATTTTTCCACCACCTAAAGAAAAAAAATCAAGTATCTATTATTCCTGTGTACAGGCCGCTTGTAAAACTTTATGGGATCATTTATATACTTTATTGAATGAACCTCTGTAGAGTGTAAAATGTAGACTGTAATAATGAAAGAAGGTACTTAGCCAATATGATTTTTTTTTTCTGGGCAATCAAAGGTTCTTAACTAATGCCACTGAAAATTACGACAATCATTTTGTTTTTTAAAATTTTAACCAACAATTAGATTGAATTTTATCTTCACATGTGTAGAAAAGAGCAGGACAGGCTTCTCATAAACTTCAGGGAAACCATCTACAATGTTATGGGGAGAACTTCCGTAGACTATTTTAATGGCCACATGTTCAGTGGACTTGCTCTGACCTTTTTTCGTTCTTTCTATTTTCTAATTGAAGTCAATGACTCAAAAATAAATTTTTCCTCTTCAACCTAAAGATAAAAGCAGGGGTTTGTTGTTTCAATGAACATGCCTCTTGTAAACTTTAGGAAAATTATCTACATTGTTGTTGGGTGAACCTCTATAGACCGTGTTATTGACAAAAGTTTCAATAGATGGTGTAACATGTGAAGTAGTCATTTTGTACTCATTTATACTTATCTTCATTTGATACTTTTCCCATCAAAATGGTTTCACCTATGGAGCCTAGGGCTCCATGTATGTAACATATTTGGTAGTGGTTTTTTTAAATCCTGGTCTCCCACCTTTTTAGGTGCAGTGCCAAATTCTTGGTCTGTTAACTGGATTTTCTCACCAGTTGTATCATTGGAGCCAGTAATGCAGTGAGGCCGTGGTAACTCCACTCGGATAGCAAGCTCTGGATTCCAAACTGGAGAATCTGACTTTGATTGATCATTAGGGTCATGTTTTCTCAATTTATTATCACAATACCATCTGTGGATTATAGGCCTCATTCACAATCTGATGCATGTCTTTAGAGTGGAATTTTGGAGTTATCTATATTCAGTAGGTAGTAGGTCTACCTCACTCTTATGGTTTTATCTGCTCAACACCCTTGCCTACTTGTGATTTTTCAGATTTTGTCCTGTCTCTCATAATGCATTTTACTTGTCTATTTCAATAGAACACCAGGGAAACAGCTTTTGCAATTAGAAAGCTGCCATTGGGCAAGGCAAAAAGGTATCTCGAGGATGTCATTGCTCACAAGCAGGCTATTCCCTTCCGTAGGTTTTGCGGTGGTGTTGGCCGAACTGCCCAAGCTAAGAACCGCCATTCAAATGGACAGGGACGCTGGCCTGCAAAGTCTGCCAAGTTTATTCTTGATTTGCTCAAGAATGCCGAAAGCAATGCTGATGTATGAACCTTTATAATCACTCCCTTCTTTAACCTTCTCTTTCAAAATTTAGAGCCATCTTTCTTTTGTTGAGTGAATTTGGTTTTAAATGGTAATCTGCTCAGGTCAAAGGCTTGGATGTAGATGCACTTTACATATCTCACATCCAAGTGAACCAGGCCCAGAAGCAGAGGCGCCGGACATACCGTGCTCATGGGCGGATCAATCGTCAGTATTCTTTGGCTAACTTTACTTTCGTTTGATATGCATGGTTGTTAATAAATGCTTTACAATTGCAGCTTATATGTCATCTCCTTGTCATATTGAATTGATCCTGTCAGAGAAGGAAGAACCGGTTAAGAAAGAGGTAATTCTTATCTTGAATGTTCTTCTATGTGTTGGCAGAAAGTTCATGTTGAATTGTTTTTTTTTTTTTTGTGTGTGCGCGCTCAATATGTGGTTACTTCTATCATTAAACAACAAAGGTATTTATAGTTTGCTTTTACCTGATCAGTTTCTATTTCTATCTTTTCTGTCTGCATGGTTGTTCACTTGTTTGTTTCTGTTTTCCCGGTTACAAGTTACATTGTGGAATATGCCAGTATTTAGCGCTGAAATCAATTGAAACAGAGCTTATATCAGAATTCGTATTTCCCATAATCAAATGAATAGGATGCTAATATTCTGTTTGGAATATGCTACTGTATTTAAAATCACTTCTTTCAATTACTTTGTGGTTCTTAGTTCTCTTTATTTCCTTTTTGCAGCCTGAAACACAGATTGCCCCCCGGAAGAAGTCCCAAGCTCTGAGAAGTGGTGCCTCATCTTAATTCTCTGCAGTAGCATTTGCTACCATAGCTTAAATTGAGGAACTTAAAGGAATTTTGGTCTGTTTTAGATGGTAATTTTGGAAATACCAGCACCAAACGTTTCTATCTGGAACTTTTGCATCTCTTGCCTTTAGGTTGGTCTTGTTATTTCAGCAGAGATTAAATGAATTCCTGTGGAGAGTAGGAAGTATTTATCAAGTTATTTTGTGTAACGTGTTGCAGTCTTATTGACTCCCCCGTGCCTTTGTGTTTTTGCAATGAGTTTGCCTGAAATTGCCTTTTGTGTTTTTGCAATGACGTTTGCCAGAAATAGCCTTTTTGTGTTTTTGCAATGTAATTTGCCTGAAATAAGTGGTTACAGCTTAACTAACGTTGTGATGTTCATAAAATGTGTTGTGGGTTTGTGTTTGTGTAAAAATCGACTTCATTGCTATATGCATTTTCTTACATTGAACTCTCATGTAAATGCGTAGTTAGCCCTGGTTTGCTGCTTGCGTCAAGCCAGAGGGTGATGGGCTGCATTTGTTTGCTACTTGTGTAAAAGCAGAGTTGGACTGTATCAGTATGCGCAAGCTTTGGAACGATTCAACTCTAATTAAGAAGGTTTTATAGTGGCTTGGATATTATCCGGGGTTAGTTCTTGGATCTTATATGTCAGTTTACTTGGTTTGACTGTAATGTGAGTCGGTTCAACTTTTTTATAAGATGGTATATGGTGATAGAGCATAAACTTGACAATGACACAAATGCTTTGCCAAGCTCCTCCTGGGGAGTTTAGTTGTTGGGTGGTTATAGGTACATAATCGATGTCTAGATAACGCTGCATGAATCTAGCTTTTAAAACCCTAGTTTGAATCTAGGTTTTTATTTAGGTTTTTGTGAGAGGGGTTTTATCCAAGGGATTGTGATGGCAGAATTTTGCCCAGCCTGGCGAGAGCGGGAACTGCGATGAGCCGAGTGAAATCGGAAATAAACACTTGATTGGAGGTCAATTTTCATTCACCGTAATGTGCGTTCTTATTCATGGGTCCTCCATAATCAAGCAACTCTTTTCCCAATCCTGTTTAGGGACGTGTATGTGCCTCGCCTCTTCTTTCATTTTTTTTTTTTTTTTTAATTTCGGACTTTGGTCACTGCTTCGATCTTTTTTTAGATGAAATGAGGTTCTGGTTGTGTACTATATTAATAGCCTCTTTCTTATTAACTTGAAGAGTAGTTGGAGACCTGGGTGTTTCTCCTCTCTCCTATAGCAGCAGGTCACTTGCTTATGAAATGTAAACTACCCAACACACGGGACCACTCACAAGATAGACCAAGAATATAAACACTGAATCATCTTCTTAACAATGATAAAAACCTTCTGCTTGTTTTTATTCTCGATTCGTTTCCAACCAGTGAGCAATTCTCGCAAGTCTTTCGGTACACCATCTACTTTCATGATTTCAGTCTTTCGTCTTTGAGGCTGCAGCAAAACATTAGCTAAAATTCGTTTTATCAACTTGCATTCATGCTGGCTCAACAACCAAATCAGCTGCAATGTGTGAAAAGGATGTCTATGTTAATATTGCTCAAATTTATGCCTCGAATCAATAAACTCTATGATTGCTGAGTAAACAGATTCTTAGCAGTGTAGCACATTTCAATCCTATTATACCCTAACCCCTTGTACAAATTAATGGGCTTCAAAATGTATAGACCTACACTGACAAGTTTCAGAACAAGTAACAGGGAAAATGAGAAACCTCCTGAGAAGAGAGTTGGGGGAAAATAAAAACTTGTAGTTTCTATATATTAAAAGAAAATTCTACCCTTCATGCAGTTCGAAACATGCAAGTCACAGATGAAGGGGAGAAGAATCTGGCCGTTGCAGACCCAAATTCCACCAAGTGAAGGACACAATCTTAGCTTCCCCCCGTTCTTCATCACGTGGGGCCGAATCTTACACGTTCCTAGCTTTAGGTATGACGATATACAGTAGCTAGCTAGGGAGTATGAAGGAATTGGGACAGTTTTGATGTTTCTCTTTAAAAACTCCCTCATTTCTTTTTACTGCTGAGGGTGAACATTGCTTTAGGCCTCAATAATGACCTTGAAGCATGCAGCAAGTAATTTAGAAGCATAGTTTGTGGAGATGAATGAATTTCCTGAGGGAACCAAGAAACAAGATCCTTGTTACAAATGTGAGAGTAGAAGAGGAAAAAAAAACGAAACAGAGAAAAGTTTGTCACAATTAGAAGCACAACTAGCTAGCATACCTTCATCCCACGCAATTCGACTCTCAGGAGCCACGCTGAAGGCGTGATCAACAGACTTGCATATTCCAGCAGCTCATCACTTTGTCCGATGCAATGATAATATTCACCCATCACCTATTCTAGCTCTCCTATAAATATATATAGCTCCAACTCAGCACTCAAAATCTACAATACAAGGCATCGTCGACTTCGACGACAATGAGGTCCTCTTCCTTTGTCATCGCTCTGCTACTCACTCTCCTGGCCTTTGCCAGTGGCGCTGAGGGGCATCAGCTTCGTTTAGGTCCGCTTGGCAAGTCTTTGGTTGCGATCACCAACTTGACATGGTACGATTACAGCTTGACTTTCTGTGGGGTGTACGTGGGAGACCAGTGCGGGCACAAGGAAGCCGATAAGGTTGTGAGTTTACCTGGGCAGCCGGACTGGGTGACCCCCGAGGATTTCGATCAGTATGCTGGATATGTGACCGTCGATCCTAATCCTGGACGTGCACTGTTTTATTACTTCACGACGGCTACCCAGGACAATGAGTCCACGCCACTCTTGTTGTGGATCAATGGAGGTAATGACGATTCACGGCTTAGGTAATTTAAAATGGGATATAGAAAACAATAATAGAAACATTTTGCATACAGTTAATTATTTGAGAGCTGCAATCTTACATTGCTTCTATTTAACCACATTCGTGTGTGTTACCAACGCATGCATGACTCAGATTTTGTTTTTCTCCCGTTTTAAATTAAAATGAACTCCATTTTTTTTTTTTTTTTTGACTATATAAGTTATAAGTTTCTAAAAGCAAGAAATAATGGCCTTTTTTTTTTGTAGAAAATAAACGATTATCTTTCTAACGTGCTATATATATATATATATATATATATATATATATATATATATATATATATATATATATATATATATATATATATATATATATATATATATATATATATATATATATATATGGATTACTGTAGGTGAGCCGTCAGCTCTGGAAAAGTTACGTGAGCTAGCGGCAAAACTATAATGATCCAATGATTTTTCTACAATTTTTTTTAACAATACTATTTTCTTTTAACAATCACTATCTCTACAACCTTAACTTATTTCGGATTAAATTTCATAAATTTTGCATTTCATTTACCATTACATCAAGTGCATACAAAATATTTTATTCATTTAAAAACGTTAATTTTGTATTAGTTTGATGGAAGACCAAATCAAAACGAAAACCCAAAAAATTGGGTATGAGTGAACCCCTAGCGGGTCGAGATCATAATCCAAAAGAAATTTTTTTGAAAAGATTATTGGAGATAGTGGAAATGAACTGCAGCTTAGGTAACTTGCGTAAGTTGTCAGCTCATTTCCATTTTTCTCATATATATATATATATATATTGAAAATAACCAGTTATGTTGCATTATGAACCCAACAAAACTTCAATGCCACATAATAACTGAAAATAACTCAGTGCTCCGTAACAATACGTTTTTTTATATTATTTTATGTTATATTACATAATGTTACGTTACGTTATGTTCCGTTATTTACAATTATTTTCTTAGTAATTCTATATTGTTGTTGATTATTATTTTAATTATTAGCGAATTATTTAAATTTTCATACTTGATTAGTTGTTGGCTTGTTCGATTGCTTGTGTAATTGTTAACTCACTAATTTGCAATTATTTCTTTATTTACTTATTGTAATACCTCTTTGGTTACTAAAATATTTTACTTATTGATTCTATTAAATTTTTAACTGAAAGAAATCAACGATTACAAATAAAATAAATTGAATATTAATTACAAAATATAAAGTATAATAATGATAATAACTGAATTGAAATAAAAAATTGGAGTCTCATTTTCTTGTTTAGATGATCACTGGAATTATAGCTGCAGATTTAATATAATTTTTGAAAAATATGAAAATTATTGTAAAACTTAATATAAAATTTGAATATATTATATAATACAAAATGGTTGTATATTGTTTTAGAAATTTTAAATTTATTTTTTAATTTATAAATATTATTTTATATAATTTTATATTTATTTTTATTAAATAAATAGAAAATTGCATAACCTACGTTATGCGTCATACTATATGTGACATAACCTAACATACGTTATTGTTATCGCTATTTTAAGCATTGATATATATATATATATATATATATATACATATATATATATATGAGTAAACGGGAAATACATCGGCGGTGAAGGGAGTTCCTTCACCGTCGTTTAGGTGGCCCAATAAAATTATTACATGTGGCGCCACTCAAAGGGTATTTAAGAGTTATATTTTATTTGTTACTTTAAGTGGCGCCACGCGTAATAATTTTATTGGGCCACCTAAGCGGCAGTAAAGGAACTCCCTTCACCGCCGGTGTATTTCCCGTTTCCTCTCTCTCTCTCTCTATATATATATATATATATGTTTACTCATATGAGGAAACGGGAAATACACCGGCGGTGAAGGGAGTTCCTTCACCGCCGCTTAGGTGGCCCAATAAAATTATTATACGTGGCGCCATTAAAGGTAACAAATAAATGAATTTTCTTAATTGCCCTTTGAGTGGTGCCATGTGTAATAATTTTATTGGGCCAACTAAGCGGCGGTGAAGGAACTTCCTTCACCGCTGGTGTATTTCCGGTTTACTCATATATATATATATATATATATATATATATATATATATATATATATATATATATATATATATGACGGAGAAATTTATTCGAACAATATATATTTCATGGAGAATGTATGCTATGTCCCTGCACAGGAGGAAATTGGGAGGCGCATTCTTCCTTGGGACATGGCGGATTGATGGGGCAGGGGCCTTTTAGAGTTAACCCGGACGGGGAAACATTATCCTTCAACAACCACTCATGGAACAAAGGTGAAAGTCTCGACTCTCGACCGATGATTGATTGAAAATTTTCATTTTCTAGCCGCTAACTAATTAATTACAACTCACTCATTTCTCCTCCTCAGTAGCAAATGTCATCTTTCTTGAATCTCCGGTGGGTGTGGGATACTCGTATGCCAACGAGTCATTGGAATATGAT
Organism: Dracaena cambodiana; assembly: GCA_036321105.1. Lineage (NCBI taxonomy): Eukaryota > Viridiplantae > Streptophyta > Magnoliopsida > Asparagales > Asparagaceae > Dracaena > Dracaena cambodiana. The sequence continues at coordinate 18,392,020 of JAYEPQ010000010.1, forward strand.
CAGATTGGAGATTTGCAGGCTGCTGAAGATGCTCTCGCGTTCCTCCTCAATTGGCTTGAAAGGTTCCCCGAGTACAAGACTCGAGATTTTTATATAGCAGGGGATGGCTATGCAGGGCACAGTGTACCTCTACTAGCGTATGCGATCCTCCTAAGCAACAAGAACTGCAGGCAAGCACCAATCAACCTTAAAGGAATAGCCGTAAGTTATTCTTAACCTTACATATGGAAGTAGTTTCCAAGATTCTGCGAAGTTTCTCTCTTCAGGAATCACACAGATATTTAGTTTCTTATTATTGGGTATCTGGTTATCCAAGGTCGGCAATGGATGGATGGACGAGGAAATATTTTTGAGAGGGGTGTACGACTACGAGTGGATGCATAATCTCATTACTAACGACATCCATGATGGAGTAACAGCCTACTGTAACTTCTCCCATCCGCTCTTCTTATCGCCTCCATGTATCGGGTACGTGAGTAAAGCAGCCAAGATGATGGCGGACATCAATCCGTATGACATCTATGGTCCACCGTGTGTATCTCCATCCAGCAATAACATCTCAGTGAGTAAAATTAATCGGCTGAATATTATTGCTATACAATATTTATGTTGTTTCACAATATCATTATTCCATGTTTTTTTTTTAATAAAATCAGGTTGGAGGTTTCGATACATGCTCACATGTGTATGTAGAATCCTATCTTAACCTCCCGGAAGTACAAGGAGCTCTACATGCAAATGTTACAAGTCTTCCATATCAATGGACATTTAACAGGTAATACTTAACCTTATGCGCTCTATTTGTGTCTTTGCATCTTTCATAATTTCCTAGCTAGTTAATATTTGGGGATCAGCTTCTGCTGTTTATTCTGTCCGCGTTCTGTGCAGTACCGTATTAAAGAAATGGAACAATGCATACTCGACCATCTCGCCTATAATCATGAACTTGATGGCAAATGGCACTAGAGTTTGGCTGTATAGGTAATAATATTTACTACCACTACTTTTTTTTTTTCCCCTTTTTTCACTTCCCTTAATTACAAAGTGACAAGTTTCCAGAATCATTAACTTCTTCGTATTATAAAGGTGTAACTTAATTTGGTGTTTGGTGTTAAGTCTAGAGAGAGAGAGAGAGAGAGAGAATATCTACATCTCATTTCAAGCCGATAACTTAGAATGTTACTAGTTGGCAGGCATCTATAGCACTGCAATAGATCATGATCAAGTGATGCTTAATTATCTAATATATATTTTGTAATGCAGTGGAGATACTGATAGCGTGGTGCCTATAACATCCACAAAGTACTTCGTGGACAGCCTTCAGCTACTTGGGCAGTACTACAGTCCTTACGCTTGGTTCGCTGAAGGAGAGGTAATATATATATACGGTCAGCTAGCCTATAACATGCATGTTACATACATCGTTGAGAGGTTAATTTATTGCGACGTACATCATCGAAATGACCTTTTTGCTTCTTAATTAATACTATTTCTCGTCCGTTTAAGATTGCTGGAATTGCTGCTGTCTATGAGGACCTTGTATTTGTCAGCGTGCGAGGTGGCGGGCATTTCATTTCGAGTTATCAACCCGCTCGAGCCCTCGTCCTCTTCTCATCCTTCATACAAGGAACGATGCCTCCTAGATCTCCCAACTAGACAGAATCAAAGTTTTCTGATTCTCAAATCAAAATCTTTGTAGATGCTAAAGGAAATGTATTGATTTGGAATTCGATCTATTATTGAAATAAAAACGGAAGTTCCCCTCATTGTTGTCCCAAGGAAATGTATTGACATGAATGAATATTCATTGTATTGGAAACACAGAAAATGTCCCTACGCATCCAAATTTTTAACTGATACTAGTGCAGGACCTACACGAGATAAGTATGACTTTATGAATAATAGCATTTATACGTAAATACCAATTTTTTCTTCAGTCACTTTCTCAGCTATAGCAAAAATTTTATAAGAACACCCAAGAGGAAAACCAAAATGGAGAAGACAACTCTAACAACCATAACGGTCAGGAAAATTCCAAGGAACAGAAGAACCCCTATAAAAATGGACAACTCCAATAACCTAAGAAAAATAACTCACTTTACTCGACCACCCCTACTATGTAAATAGCCCAACACAAAAAAGAAACGAAAACAAAAACTAATCACCATATCGTGGAGTGGGCCCCACCTAGAAGTCCTTCCTCCAAAATGCTCTCCACATCTCCATGACCCCAATGAGTCCCACTAGAAAGTTTTTTCTACAGTGTCCCTCAACAATTTGAAAGACAAAACAACTAAGTAAATTGCTGATATCTCTATCAATTCACTTGAACACATGTCGATACGGAAAATTTTATTCATGCACACTACTTTGCTCAAAATGCCCACATAGGCCTGGCAAATGGGCCGGGACATGTCGATACGGGAAATTTTATTCATGCACACTACTTTGCTTAAGATGCTCACATAGGCCTGGCAAATGGGCCGGACATGCCAATACGGAAAATTTTATTCATGCACACTACTTTGCTCAAGATGCCCATATAGGCCTCGTAAATGGGCTGGACGGACATGTTGATACGAGAAATTTTATTCATGCACACTACTTCACTCAAGATGCTCATCTAGGCCTGGCAAACGTCCCAGCATGGTTCGCCGGAGCCATGCCGGCGAGCTGTGCTGTGCCCGGTATGACCCGGGTCCCCGGCTCTAGCCGTGCCCAAGCCAAGGTAACTCAGGCTGCCGGCACGGCTCACCGGAGCCATGCTGGCGAGCTTTGCTTGGCATGGCCCGGGTCCTTGGCTCAAGCCGTGCCCAAGCCGGGGTAACTCAGGCTGTGGGCACGGCTCGGCCCGACCGAGCCGAGCCGTGTCTAGCACGTGCCGAGCACGACCCGGTATGTTTTATTTTATTTTAATTTTTTTTAAAATAGTCGTTGGGGGGATTTTTTTGCAATTTGTTTTTGTACAGAATGCCCCAAAGGCTATAAAAATAGCCGTTGGGGGTTTCTTGCAGAATAAATTTGCAAATTTTGCCCCCCAACGGTCAAAATGGCCATGGGGGGTTTTTTATAATTTTTTTGCAAATTTTTTTTCTTTACCTATAAATAATCATCTCAATCTTCCATTTTCATTCTTCTCACAAATCACTATTCTCTTAAAACTCTTCTCAATCATCAACACTCTCAAAAATTTCTAAAAGCAAAATTCTTCTAAATAAATTCTTCTATATTCGATTAAGTTTTAAGCAAGTATTAAGTGATCAAGAAATTTAAAATAAGCATGTATCAAGCAAGTCTCAATCTTAAGCAAGCCTCAAGTAAGCTCTTCTACCGGCTTGTTCTCTCAATCTCTCATTTCTCTACTATATCTCTCAAGTGGTTTCACCTCTCAAGAGATATTTATAATTTAAATTTTTTTATTTGGTTTTTTCGTGGTTTTTTAAAATGGATCCATACTCGTTCGATAATTCTTCCGCTCAAGCCACGGGTACATTTTTTCCTTTTTTATTATCAAATGAAGAATATCAAAGTTTTTGCCAACCATTAGAATACCTTCCTCAATTACCATTTACATCACAATCATATAAAAATATAGAATCAACTAATATGCCCAAAAAAGAGCCCATCGAAACAGCCATACCTGAAACCCAAACATCCACCCCCGGTAGGACTTTAAAATCGGACATATGGAAGCATTTTGAAAAATTCATAGAAAATGGTGTTAGAAAATTTAGGTGTAAGTATTGTCAAAAAATATATTCCTTCCTTTTAGGTAGTGGAACGGGTCACCTTAAAAGACACGTAAAAAAAAACTACACCCACCAAATGAATCACAACAAACACAATTAAACACCTACGAAGGAACTTTAAGAACCTTTAAATATAATCCTATAAGCACAAGAGAAGAATTAGCAACATATATAGTATATACTGAAAAACCTTTTTCTAAGGAGAACAGCCAAAAATTAGAAACATTTATAAAAAAATCTTTTACTTTCAAATATAAACGAGTCCCACGTTCTACATGTAAATCCAATATTGTTAAAATATATCAAGATAAGAGGAAAACCATAATTGCCATTTAAATATCTTTAATTTATAAAGTAGCAATAATTGCAAATTGTTGAGAGGACTTAAATAGTTGTCATTATTTATGTGTAACGGCCCACTACATAAATCAAGATTGGCCTATACAAAAAACAATAATTGGTTTTAAGAGATTTAAATTTTCTCATAATGCACATAATCTATCACAATCACTACTTAGTATTTTTGCGACATTTAGGATAGAAAGAATTTTTTTTCCATTTCTTTCGATAATGCTAATAGAAATTCTAAAAAATATTACTAAACCAATTTTAGATAGCAAAATTTTCATATTAGGTGTATTTGTGACATACTTAATTTATGTGTATAGATGGATTAAGAATAGTAAATGATTCAATAACTAAATTTAGGAATACAATAGTATTTATAAAAAATAGTAGGCTAAGAAGACAATCATTTAAACACATATGTAGGAATTTTAAAATCTCACCTAAAATTTTATCTCTAGATATAAAAACAAGATGGAATTATACATATAAAATGTTAAACGTGACAATTAAATATAAAGATGTAGTAAATATGTTTAATTAAATAGAATTACCGTCTTGTAGTTCAGATTTTAATGAATGATACCATATACATTACATTTGTAAATTTTTAAGCAAATTTGAAAATATAACTAGAGCACTATCAAGTACTTACTACACGATTACACACATTTTACTATATTATATAACTGGGATTAGTTTGGTTTTTAATGAAAGTAAGAATAACCCAATACTTAAAAATATTGTTTAACCCATAGAAACTAAATTTAATAAATATTTTAAAAATTTTCCATACTTACTATATTTTGCAACTGTTGTAGATCCACATTGTAAGTTAGATGAATTTGAAATTTTAATAGATTTATTTTATAAAAATATGTGTTATGAAGATAATATTAAGAGTTTAGTTAATAATATTAAAACTTATTTAGATATTATGAACCATACATATAAAGATATGTATAGTGATAAAACACAAACTACAAAAGAGTCAATTGCTAGAGAAATCCAAAACCCAATAATATCATCCGTATTTCACTGGAAAAAACCAGGGCAATCTTGTATCTTATTTTAATGAACTTCATTATTATTTAGAAAGGGTCAACTATGAAGATAACATGTCCCTTGAACGTTATGAAGTCTTTGATATTTTGGTCGGGTGGAAATCAAAGGATAAAAAATATCATGTGCTTTTCAACATGGTCGGTGATCTACCAACCCATCTGGTGTCTACAATAGCATCGTAGTCTGATTTTAGTACAGGTGATAGAATGCTAATAGACTAGAGGAGCTTAATGGAAGAAAACACATTGGAGATGTGTGTTTGCTTAAAGACTGGCTCGACACAGAACAAAATGGATAAGGACTATCTAACGAAGTAGAGTAAGAGAACTCACCAGAAAATGAATAAAAATTGAAGACTTTTGTATTTTCTTTTCGAATTCTAATATCTAAATTTGTAAATTTTTTTATGTAATTTTTTTAGAACTCATAAATTTTTTGGAAAAAATACTAAGAATAAGTTGAGAGTGGTGACCAGGATCCTCTCCCCTCTTTTCGGACTTTATATGATTTCCAAAGAAATTTGTAGAGTAATTTTGTTAATATAATGAGATTTAATATAATAAAATTTTATTTTTACTATCATTTTTTCTTATTAGAACTAATTAAATTAAGCTAACTATTCTATTAAACTAACTTAATAATTAAATTAATATTTTTTAAAAAATTAAAAAAAAAGTGCTTGGCATGGGCACGTCACGTGCCCAGCGAGACGTGCCGGTAGGCCAAGGGCCGGGAAGACGTGCCATGTCAAGGACGACATGCCCGTGGCAAGCACGGGTCGTGCCTAAGCCGAGCCGGGCACGACCCATTTGCCAGCCGTATGCCCACCCTTGTAACTTCTAAAAATTTATAAATTAGTTATTATATTTTTGGACTAAGTTACTAATTAACAACTCACTAGTCAGATATTAGTACGCAATCAAGTTTCATTTGGGTTGGATAGTATCCGAACATGATGAAATATGATGGAAAAAAAGAGAGGTTAGAATTGGAGAAAAAGTAGAAATATTCAGTAAATATGAAATGATTCAAAATTATTTAAAATTATAAATGGAAGTTGAGAGAAAGGTGGGCATTTTGAGCAAAGTGGTGTACGCCGATACATCTAATCAAATGGACGTGTTCCCCAAATAACCCTCACACATGCATTGTATATGTAGGTCTTACCAAGAAGTTATTTCCCCAATGTGTCTCACAACAAATAGAGAAATGATAAAACAAATTCTCATCAAGCCAACTAAGTTGGAATCAGAATTTATATTTCTAATTGTAACGAGTAGTAGAAAATAATGTTTATTTTCTCTAATATAAATTCTAACAGCGCAACCCAAATTTCTAAGAGCATCTTTTTTCTAAGGTACTTCACTGAAAATTCAAAAAGCTAGTTTATTTCTAAGAGTACATTTTTATATTCCAAATCTATCTTTGTTTAATTTCAAAACTTTGGTATAACTCGAAGAAAACTCAAAAGGGAATAGAACTTTTCCATGTCACCATTAACATGTTTGGTTGTGGTAATCCAGCACCGTGGGTGATATGACCAAGTTCATCAAATGAAGGTCATTCATGCACTGAAGCCCAGCGAGTTTACTGCAACATGAGTTCAAGACTAAATCGGCGACAATAAGTTGATCAAATTCTCCTCCTAACAGTTAATCACAGGAAGGAAAAAACAATAATAAGGACATTCGGCGTAAGCTTCATCAAAAACTACAAGTTCCTCCCAATTCAGAAGTGCCTCCATCAACACGATGAAGGATTAGGGGGTAGCCTTCTCCAACGGCTCAAGGCCCAGGAAGAGCTGGCTCAACAACAATATGCAATGCTTGAGCAGCAGAAAACAATTATGGACGCTATACTGGTGCAGCTACAGTTAATAAACAAAAACTCTCCTCACAGAAGTCATAATAACTCAAAATTCTGATGAGAGTATGTTTGGGTCTGAGAGCAAAGACAAAGAAGATAACGGTGACAAAGAAGAAGACACCAGCTCCCGTCGAAAAGGTGTTAGAAGATATTCAAACTAAATTGAATGCTCTTACACATAAAGACACCTAGCAAAAGGCAGTGATAGTGTGCCCATATCAGCCAGAATGGGATTGTTCCCTTTTCCAGAGACCTACCAAGCACCAAACATCAACAAGTACCACGAGAAGGGTTATTCCAATCAACATATCTGCCATTTCCATTCATTGATTGGAAACGTCATGGGCAATAATGTATTGATAATCCAGCTGTTTGTTGGAATATTAAAAAGAATTGCTTTTGACTAGTTCTACACTTTACGAGTCGAATCCATTAAATCTTGGGTAGACTTGGGTGCTCGGTTTCTTGCTCGCTTTTATGAGCATGATATCAAAGTGTCTATGCCCACCCTCCTTGAAGAGAAGGAGAAGTAAGACGAGTATGTGAAAGACTTCATCGAAAGATTCTAGAATCTCTCTCTGAGGTGTACTTAAAGAATGCCTTTCTCTATGCTACTACAAATCTGCAACATAACCTCGGAGTAGAGATTGAAACCAACATGTGCGCAGTCCGAACTCATACGCGGAACGAACTATAAGAGCAGGCTAAAATCATTAAGAAATAAATCTCAAGGTTATCAACTGAAGGCAAGAGCAATCAGCGGGCAAAGACTACTGCAATATGTCCTCCCTCCTCCAAATTTAAAGGGAAGAACATATTAGTGGTAGATACACCTGCGGAACCAAAAAAATCCACCAACTCGGTAAAATACCACTCTATTGCACCGAGCATAAAAGTAGTACTCGTTCAAAAATGATCAAGTGTTTAAGATATTTAACATGCTGGTTAGCAGTAGCAAGATCGAGCTACCTAAGCCTAAAGGCCATAGGAAGTGGGGTGCACAAAAGATTCCAAACACTGTCATTATTATATGATAATAAGACATTATACAAAATCTTGCTTCATCCTCAAATATAAAATCCAAGCTCTAGCAGAGGCGGGAGTACTCAGCCTAATGAAAAAAAGAAGCAAGTGACCACAAACTTGGTTCCAGTGAGCACAAACTTTGTTTCACTTCAATTTGGTAAAGAGCTCCCAAAGGTGAAGGTGTTGGATGGAGTTATGGTCCCAAAGGTAATAACATGAATAATCAATACTGATCTGCATCGTCACCAAACTTAAGGCCTAATACCAGTTGACTAAATAGTACACTCTCAAGTATAAGAGATTGACAAGTAATATAAGTGTGGTAACCCAAGATCGTTATCTCGATGATCATTTTGATTACTATGTTAGACACTAAAGAAAAATAATACGAAACTAAAAAAAAAGATTGAATTTTTATTAACTAAAACTAAAAATTGAAGGTTTTTAATTACTTAAAATAAAATTATTGCTTAGATCTTCTCTATAGAATAATTCACTGGATGTATTTATTCTTTTTTGTCTCAGTTGCATAAATCACGTGTCTTCCTACAATCGAAAAATATATCTTTAAAATATAAATCAAACAAAATTATAAACTTAATATTCTGAATATCTTCATTCAATTAAATCTATATGAATTTTGAGTTTATCTAAACAGAAAATATGAATAACAAAACTAAACATTCAAAGTCTAAGTATACACCGTGCCTAAAAAGTTTACAGTATATCAAAAACTAAGTACGAATATCATCAAATAATAAATCATTAACGACTGAAAATCATATCTAAAACCTAATATGAAAATAGGGAATAAAAAAATATCAACTTTACGTAAATCAATTAAGCATAACAAGCCAATAAACAAATGCCAGTAAATTATTTAGGATTTGTTATCTCATCTGATTCAACGCAAGAATTTAGCCACTCATACTTATCATAGTTATGAGGAAAAGAAGAGAAATTCTTTTATTGATTTCTATGAAAAAGTACAAAATGTATAATCTTTAATATTTCTAAATTGCTTCTAATAATTTCCTCTTATTTTATTCAAAATTTTGAATTACATCGTATATTTATATCCTCACAAAACCTTAACAAGAGTGTTATTTACAAGAAAACTTTTTTTTCTCTCAAAAATAGCTCTAGAAAATCAATCTGCGACGTAGCTTACCAAAGCTACTTCGACAGCCAACCTCTGGTTTCTTTTCAGTTGCTGGCTGTCCACAGATAACTGTCAATAACTAGATATGTAATTACATAGTTATGAGCTGATATTTAATATAGCTTCGATTCTTTGATTTTTTTACATATGAAACCCTGCAAAAAGACTATAAAATACTAAAAAAACATTATAGTGGAGAAATTGACTAATAAAAATAATTTTTCATTAAATTCTTGTATTAAGCACCAAAATTGAATTACGAGTATATAAAATAAACTAAAATAACTACATTTTTTACTCATAATCACACCCACAACTTGAGTTTTACTAGTCTCTTAGCAAAATTATCAAATTAAGAAAAGAAAAATATATCCTAAATTAAAAAGAAAATAAATTCTAACTCACTTTTATAGAAATCACGATTGCACTTAACACGTACAACAAGCTATTAAACCTTTAGGTTACCCAAGTAGACGAGTGCTATCTCATAAGGGTTTACAGTGATATTACCCATAAACATCAAGAAATCTTGGGTTCAAGAAATGAATAAAATAAAAATTAAAGTGTAAAATAAAGAAAAAGAAAATGTTAGTATCCTATTATTATCTATTTATTTTTTTTGTTTTTCATTTCTTTTCCATCCAAACTTAATTAGAGATATGCAAATGGATATTTACAAAGATATCAACCTCAATATCACTTATAACCTAATATTTCTATGCACCTATCGGGGTCATTTAAATCGTATCACAGATATATTTGTATATATGAGTCTTGTCAACTTTCAAACTCCAAGGAAACCTATAGGAACTCTTTTCATATATATATATATATATATATGGGATTATTGTAGGTAAGCCACCAGCTCAGGAAAAGATATGTGAGCTAGCGGCAAAACTATAAAGATCCAATGATTTTTCTTCAATTACAATTTCTACTTCCTTAACTTCTTTTGGATTAAATTTCCGTTTTTTCAGCTCATTTCCGTTTTTCTATATATATATATATATATATATATATATATATATATATATATATATATATATATATATTATTTTTACTTTTTATAAACAATTGCCGTTCATGTGAACACTCATGCTTACTAATGCATAAATGCCCAGTTACTTAGCTCATACTTATAATAAAAGTCCATAAGTATCATTCGTGTGAATTACACAGTTACCGAGGTGCATGAGCCCAACTACTTAGTACTTACTTTCTCTAATTATTATTATAATTATATATATTATATTTTTTCCCAAAGTATATTGCCTTAATACCAAGCTCACTTTATATATATATATATATATATATATATATATATATATATATATAAGATAGACTTTCCTTTTAACTTATCATGACTCATTACGTAAGTGTTTAGCGTGCATATTTGACTCAAATCTTAAGTATCCATACATCTTATTGTCGGATTTAAATTCACAATGAAAATTACATAAAAATTATTATAATATAAATATCAATATTAATATGTCAATCTCATGAATATACTATGTAAAATATTTCTATTCATACTTTTACTTCAAAGAAATGAAAACTTTAGTAAAATTTTATTTTTATCATTTTTTTTGTATTATGTACATATACATACGTTACATATGTTACAATTGTGGTTAATCTGGGTATATCTATCCCACCCCTAACTAAAATTACGCAGTGTCCTTAGTGCATTAAAAATATAACTATGCAAATAATACAGTAAGAAATAATGTAAGAGATTAAGAATAGAAAACATCTGGCTTTGTTGGCTCTCTAGAAAATCCACTCCCTCAAATAGTCAATATCAATGACGCTACTGATAATTACCTTTTTGTCACTTGCGTCATTGACACCGACGAAACCCTATAGTTCTCTAGCTTGTCTCTTCGTCTTCATCAGGAGAAACGTTAGCATCGTCACTAGCTATTCGTTGGTATACTTTGGTAAGAAGTTGATATTGACGTTATTAACGATGCTCATTTCGGATTTACCGAGTCTTGATAGCTTGAAGCTTGTCATTGAAGGTATTAGTCATCCTTATTATCGACTCATTCAAAATTTGGAGTGTGATTTCTGCTGGTTGGACCGCCTGAGCTGCTATACCTCCTTGTTCTTGTTGTTTCTCTCTGTGTCCAGTAGATGGAGCAGCATCTTCTGGTTGCTCTTGTTGTACCTGCTGCTCCTGCTAGGCATGTCGAGCACTCATCCTTCTCCAAACGGTTATATTCGTGAATTGTTGCAGCGGATGGGTGAACGTGTCAATTGATGACAAATCAATCCCATTGCTGATGTAGATTTTCGCTATCAGAGACGATGGAACTAGTACTGGCTGTGCTGTTCTCGGGTGCAGAAAACATTCACAGACCAATCCCATGCATTGAATTACCGGGAAGTGGATGATGGAGGCGATATCGAGCAAATGCCATTCCAGAATCATATTTAAAACACTACGTCCCTTGAATATTGTTCTGTTGTTGTAGAGGATGGTATGATGTTATATCTGATAAATAAGTTTACCAAAACGTACTAATGTCTCAAGTAGCCAACTTTTAAGAAACTTTCATTAAAAGCATAATCACTGATATGTGTGTAAATCTCTTTGAACGCTCGAGAGCCGCAAGCTATGTCATTGACTCTATCATTGAAAGACAGTTTTTCTTCAGGCACATCGAGAATAGGAATAGCCCATAGGTCTTCTTCTCTATGTGTGATCAATTCGGTCGACTCGTGAGATCAGATTTTTATCATGGGTGAAAAAAAATAAACCAATCGATTTCGATCCTTCAGAATCGTTATTACCCGTTGTGTACATCACTACCATCATGCATCAAACTTCCACAAGCCATGGGTAATAATTATAAGTTGAAACCGCAATACCTCAGTATTCTTTCATAGTTCACTGAATCTGATTCTGAGGATGCAAATCCCTTTATCAGCGAATTTTAGGAAGTATACGTGTTGATCAAATTGCAACACTTATTGGAGGATGCAATTAAGCTCCGCTTCATCTCTTTTGCCCTGAAGGATAATGCCAAGAAGTGGCTTTATAGTATTTCAACTAATTCTATCACTTTTTGGATGAATTTATGATAGTATTTCTTAGGAAGTACTAACCCACGCATAAGGCAACAAAGATAAGAATTGCCATCAATCAATTTCGTCAAGTGCAGGGAGAACCCTTCTGGAAATATCTAGAATAATTCAAGGATCAATTAGCATAATGCCCTCACATAAGATAGAAAAGTAGAAGTTGTATCAAATCGTGTATGAAGGACTCGATTACACTTCCAAAACTTTTCGTGAGTTAATGTGCCAGGGGTGTTTATGAGGAAGAATGAGGAAGACGCATGAGATTTCTTAGAGGAGTTAGCTTGGAAGATTATGCAGTAGGATAATCTTACTGAGATGCCCAATCCTTCAACTTCTACAAAAAAGGGCATGATACATAGCGTTGATAGCTCCATAACTGCTAGAGCTAAGATTACAACTCTTATAAGGAGAATCGACGAGTTAGAAACTCGTAGCTCTCCACAAATGAGTCAAGTAAATCAACTACAAACTCCCACATGCTAATTGCGGAACTCCAAGTCACGTGACGGAGAAGTGTCCACTTCTAAGGAATCTTATGGGTCAAATACCTGAATAAGCCAACGCTCTATATCAACAACCCACGAACAATCCGTATACTTCTACATACAATCTAGGTTGGAGGAATTATCCGAATCTTTCTTGGAGTCAAGAGCAATATCAAGGTGCTCCCAACTTTAATATACAACCTCTACCTACTAGTCAGTTCTCAAGCCCAAATGTAGATGTCTATCAGCACTCGAATGCTATAAACCCTGGAAACAACTAGATTAGATCACCTGTAGCTATCCACTTCATGGGTCTAATAATGATAATGATAGATGGCTAACATCACTTAAGAGGAATGTGGAGAATCTTCTCAGGATAATATCCAACTTAGAAACACATATGCAAAATCTAACGAAAGTGTCTACTGACTTTATCAACGGACTGACCCGCAACTTCTTGCAAATTTATGTAGATCAAGAGTTAGAGCAACAAATTGGACAGTTAATCACACAGCTGAATGAGCAATGGCTGGGTACCTTTTCGAGCCAACTAATATTAAATCCCAACTCCATCTCATCTCAGTCCATTCCATCTCATATTCATCAATGCAATGTCATTCACATGCTCAGAATTAATAAGCAAGGGGACAATAATGTAGCTATTCCTCCGATCCCACTCCTACTATTCTGCAGGATACACTATCTCTTCTGTCTCTTTCTCCATATCTATCTCTATCATCTCCATTGTCATCACATACTTTGATAAGCCTGCTCCTAAAACGAAAGTGCCATATCCCAATCGTCTTAAGAAGCCTTCACCGCAAGTAGAGAAGATTCTCGAAATATTTTAGAAAGTGAAGGTTAAAAATTCACTCCTTAATATTATACAATAGGTTTCTACTTACGGCAAGTTTCTCAAGAATTTGTGCACTAAAAATGAGCAAGAAACATTCTTGAGAAAGCCTTTCTTACTGCAAACATATATCATATCCTCTCTAACTCCTTACCTGTCAATTATAAAGATTCAGGTTCCCTCACAATCTCATGCACAATTGGAAATACCAAATTTGACAAGGCATTGCTTGATTTAGGGGCAAATATCAATTTGCTTCCTTATACTGTTTATCCCCAAATGGGGTTAGAAAAGTTTCAACCTACCAAAATCACATTACAACTAGCTAATCATTCAGTCAAGAGAACACTTAGCATGATTGAAGATGTGCTTATTAAGATAGATTAATTTATTTTTCCTATAGTCTTTATTGTCTTAGAATCTAAACTAACCCCCGATCCATAGAATTAAATTCCTATTATCTTAGGCAGACCATTGCTTGCAACTTCAAATGCATTAATCGACTACATGAGTGGTCTAATGAAGCTATCATTTGGAAATATGTTTGTAGCATTAAGTATATTCAATATGGATAGGCACACAATGAGCTCGCTCATTGAAGTAAACATGCTTCACAACATATACATTGATCTATTTCTTGTACTAATGTTGAACCCATATTTGAGCGAGTTATCGAAGATGAGCTCATGTTATTAGACGAGTTAGCACACAACGACCTTATGTATGATGACACTTTTGTGCACGTGCCACTCACTAATGAACAAAGTTTTGAGGATTTATTTTTGAAGGAGCTCGAGTTACTTCGTGAGTTAGAAATGCCACTATATTTCACAATCTATAACTCACTTGATCATGTTGTACTCTTCACAACTCACGATATTTCCACATACATACTTGATGCTAATGACGATTGAAATGTTTACATTGAAAATTTATTTAAGCCACTCATTAGGAGGACGCAAGGACAACATAAGAAATACAAAAGCAATTTTATAACTTGTAGGAGATTGAAGAAACCCATTAATGCACCCACTTCATATTTAAAACACACACATTATGAAAGTGAAAAGCGATCAAGAGGTCGCAACTGCTTTTCGTGCGTTAATAGGGTAATTTCGATCAGATCGTGATCTTAACAATTTTCCTTACTTGTATATTATTTGTATAATAGTTTCCATCTTTATTTTATTACATTTGATTTGTATGTGAAGGCATACATGAGTTTAGGTGAGAGGAAAGAGTTAAGAATTTTGTATTTTCATTCTAAAATTTTGTATTTTCTTTTTGGTTTTTTTATTTTTAGGATATTTGGGTTTCTTTATTTTTCACTTGGGTAGTTTTTAGGTTCATTTTGGGGGAAAAAAGAGATTATTGTTTTCTTTTACAAAAAATGAGAACACACACACACACACACACACACACATATATATATATATATAGAAAATTTAAAAATTATTTTCTACAAGAAATCAAGCTAATCACAAATGAAAGAATAAATTTAAATTTGAGATTTATAAGCAAAGTATGTTAGACAATAAACTTTGAATTTTATGAAAAATAAAATAAAATTCAAAAAATAGATACCCCTGATAGTGATTTCTATATAATTATACATTTATTTATTCACTTTGCAATGGTTTATTAGGTTATGTATGAAAATGATAATAATTTAATAGTTTTTTCTCTCAAAAAATAAATTAAAAAGGAAGAATAAAGAGGTGAGTCTGGTATTAATGTAATGATCCTTTATAAATAAATAAATTCTTAAAATACTAAGTAGTTGGATATGTGTGCCTTATAAAGCATATGTATTCACATGAACGGCTTTATATGTATTCACATGAACGGTATTTTTAAAAAATTGAATATGATCTTAGTAATCAGGTATTTACACCTAAGGAAATATGAATATTTGCATGAAAAATGAAATATTCACAAAAAAATGAAAAAAATATTTAGAAAGAAAGATGAATCAAGGGTTTTTTGAGTCAAAAACTAAAATCAATGTTGAAAATGACGCGTTTTGAAACCCGCTATATTGCGTTATGAAATCTAACGGAACCGTAGCACTATGTAACAACTGAAAATAACTCAGTGCACCATAACAATATATTTTTATATTATTTTATGTTAAATTATATTATATTATACTATTTGCAATTATTAGTAATTTCTATATTGTTATTGATTATTATTTTGATTACTAGCGACATGCTGTAATTTTCTTACTTGATTTGTTGTTAGCTTGTTTGATTACTTGTAAAATTGCTAACTTGCTAATTTATGATTGTTTCCTTATTCACTTATTATAATTTCTCTCCAATTATTGAAAAATATTTTACTTGTTGATTCTATTGAATTTTTAACTGAACTAAAAATCAACAATTTCAATAAGATAAATTAAATATAACAAATTATAAATTACAATAATGATAATAACTGGATTTGAAATAAAAAATTAAATTTTTGTTTTCTTTTTTAGATAATGACTGAAATTTCAGTTACAGACTTAATATAATTTATGAAGATAAATGTGAAAATTATTGTAAAACTTAATATAAAATTAGAATATATTATTTATTACAAAGTGATTTTATATCCTTTTTAGATATTTAATTTTTTTTTTTTCAATTTATAAAAATTATTTTATATAGTTTCATATTTATTTTTATAAAATTAATAGGAAATTACATAACTTACATTATGTGTTATCGTTATCGCTATCGCTATAACAAAACATTACGTTATCGTTATCGCTATTTTAAACATTAACTGAAATAAATTATCACATGTGCATGTAAATGTATACAAGCCAAAGAATTACTAATTAGTGTTTATTGAAAAATAGGATTTATATTTTTGTTAAAATGACAAGTATATTTGACACGAAGTTTGATTTGAAAGATTGATAATCCAAATGCATTTTTGATTTCGTAAATTAGTAAGATTAATTGCAGAAAATACCGAACAGATTTCTTTTTCTTTTGTACATAAAATTTTTGTTTTTATTGATTTTTGGTGATCTTTATTTTCTTTTTATTTCTTTTTTAATCTCCCTTCTTCATGATTTTATGGGTAACATCATTGGAAACCCTCACGACATACAATTCGTCCAATAGGGTAATTTAGGAGTTTAACGGTTTGTCGCACATGGTAAGTGCAGCAGCAATTTCTGCGAAAGTGAGTAAGGATTTTTTTTTTCTCTTTAGGTCTAGTTTTGCTTGAGAACTAGCAAAATATAGGTATGAGAGTATGATGAGTGTCATGTTTTGCATATTTATAATTATAATCTTATCTATTCTTGTATATAAATAATACTATTTGGATATTTTAGTTGTTTATTCAGGTTAGGTATATTGCAGTAATGATTGACATGAAATTAATTGCAGACCAAAAAAACCGAGTCCAGAAAAAGTTGAAAAGATAAAATTTATGGAAACACAGAGTTCAGAGCTACAAAGTCCAAATTCAGTCACGGAAATAGGAAGATTAGAACCCAAAGGGCAAGTGTGAGAAAAATGGAACCTAGAAGAGCTACTTTTGTTGTCAATTGGCGGCAATTACAGCCATTTGGTGACAAAATTATGGAATTTCTACATTAGCTTTTTCAAAGCAGATTCATATACAAAGTAGAATTCTTTTGAGGAAAATTGACCACTATTGATTAGCGGTCAACGCTACTATTTGGAGGCAAAAATAATGAGTCTGTATTTTATATTTTTTAAGGGCTTTCGCATAATTTTGTGATTTTGTACGTAACTAGATTAGGATTTTGAAAACCTAAGATCTTTTTATTTGTCGAACTCCTTGTGAACTAATCTCCGGATAAATTATTTTCAATTATTTTTCACGATAATTTATCATTAATTTTGTGAAAATAATTTATTATTAATTTCTCATATTAATTAATAAAATTGGATTACGAATGTATAGAATTATATAAAATATTACACTTTTACTCCTAACTATACCCCCAACTTAAGTTTTGCTAGTCCCTAGCAAACTAGGTAAGATGAAAAATAAAATAAATCCTAATTCAATTTCTTAGAAATCATGATTACACTTAGCATATGCAACAAGCCTTTAAACCCCTAGGTTATCCTAGTGAATGCGTAATTTGCGATTGTTTCCTTCTTTGTTTGTTGTAATTCCTTTTCGATTGTTTATATATCTTACTTGTTGATTCTATTGAATTTTTAATTGGATTGAAACCAACAATTACAAATAATATAAATTGAATATAACAAATATAAATTACAATAATGATAATAGCTGGAAATAAATCAGAGTCGTATTTTCTTATTTAGATGATAACTGGAATTATGCTTGTAAACTTAATATAACTTATAAAGATAAATATGAAAATTATTGTAAAACTTAATATAAAATTAGAATATATTATATATTACAAAATAGTTTTATATTTTTCTTAGAAATTTTTAATTTATTTTTCAATTTATAAAAAATATTTTATATAGTTTTATTTTTTTATTAAATAAATAGGAAATTGCATAACCTACATTATTCATTTAGCTATATGTGACATAACATAACAGAGGCAAAACGTTAATTTACTATTATCGCTATTTTAAACATTGGTTACAAATTTAGGTCTGATACCATATGGAAATATTGAGAGAAAAACTTTATTTTTTGATATTGTTATTGAAGGAAAGACTAGAATATATATAGGAGAACATGACAATAGGATACTAGTGAATCTCTATAATTCTAGTAACAATCAATCTTTTAAAATAAGGGGTGCAAATCTACGGAAATAAATAGAGAGATACAAGATACAATCATCCACAACTTTTTTATTTTAAAAGGAAACAAATAAAGCATAAAATCAGAAACTAATTCCTAAAAATCAAGAAATAAATCTGGAATTCCACACCTTTTCCGTTGATAGCCTAGCACCCAACATTCTGTAGTAAGTTCTAATTCCACATGAGTACATTGGTGTTCGAACTCATGATGAGTGACTATGAAAGGAATGTGCAAAGTCAAAAAAGAGCCTGGAAAGTACTGAATCTTTCGGGCAAGCCAAACACAACCTTCTAAAAGTTTATCTCTAAAATGTTAGGAGGATAAAGCATCGAATCGTCACGCTCTGAAATTAGCCTTTTAAGAAGAAGCTATTGAAGTTCTTCGCAAAATCTTACAAGCAGTTATATGGTCTTTATTTCTAAGTGACAGCTTTGAAGTTATAAATGTTGCTAGCGTGAATCATTTTAGACTATTATCATATCTTGCAGGGTAACACTGAAATATGTTTTTAGACAACAGTCATGAGTACAAGTTGCGGTAAACAGACTACATTGAGGGGTTCAAGGAAACTGGGTAGTCTCGATCCAATATCCACTTAATTGCTTGCAGTTTTGCAGAAGTTTCTTATTCTTTCTAAAGTTAGGCTCTCAAAATTTTCTTAGAGAAGGAATGTTTTCTGTTGTGATCTTACACAGGTTGCTGTTAAAGATGATGGCTTTATCCAGGCATAATTTTTTTAAAATTATATTAAATATAGTTTATGTTAGGGTTTGGGTGTCTTGCCTCCAATCAAGTGGATATACACAGTGGTTTAGTTCTTCATTGAACAAATTAAAAGATGGTTACGGGTTTAAATACGATTAGACTCAAGCCACTAATAGTAGTTTTCCCTTTTGTGCTGTTTAGGTTCTAAGCATGTAGTTTACTGGGCCCATATAGCAGTTTATTATCTAATTTCTTTCATGTGCCCTTTCGTAGACTTTTTTATCCAATTCGATAAAATTTGTACTTAGGAATCTGAGACCATTGTCAATCCGCAAATATATACATATATATACATACATACATATATAAATAATATACACACACACAAAAACACACATACTTATGTATGTATGTCAATCATAGTTATGTGCTATGAAGTATGGATACGGACATAGGATACAAATACGACACGATAGAGATATGAGGGGCAAAAAAATCCTTAAAAAGTTGGATACGTAGACACGTGGACATAAATATGCATATATTTATGCATATGGTACATATAATGTACATAAAAACTCGTAACAGTTAAAACATGTTTTCTTCGAAGTAGGAATAAAAGAAAATCTTAATGATTTAATCATAAACTCTAATCAAGTAACTATATTAAAAAAAGAATTTGAATTAATACAATGGATAATATCTTGAATAAAATACTTGAACCTTCTATATTTGCAGGGTACTTGGGGCCTGTTAGCTTAGCCATTTTAATATTTTATATTAAAATAATTTTCTAAGTCTATTTGGGCAATGTACAATTCTATAGTACTATATTTGCAGGGTACTTGGGGCCTATTAGCTTAGCCATTTTAATATTTTATATTAAAATAATTTTCTAAGTCTATTTGGGCAATGTACAATTCTATAGTACTCAACATGTGACCTTTATGGCTTTTGAAATCAGATATAGTCGGATATGATCTATATGACTTCATAAAAGCGAACACAAGTTCTTCTTTGGATTTTTAAAATCCAACATAGTTTTGATGTGTCTGATATGTATTGGCAAGTATCATGCAAGTGCCAGATATATATATTCGATATGGATACAACATTAACTTTGAAGTATTCGTGCTTCATAGTTTAACTATGTGATTCACTGAAATATTAACCATAATATATAGATAATCATTTTGGTTTTAAACATCACGATATTTACAATCTCAAAAGTTCCTTATCAGTTTTTCTTCTCATCGAACTGAGATCCAACATATACGTTCTCTATCAACTACGAAACCATTATACTAAATATTACACAACCAAAGGTCTCGAAATGAACTATCAAGTTTCAAAAATTATCTCTGCCTAATTTCATGAGTATGACACTACTCTTGGGCCATCTTTCAGGAAAAACATTAAATATTCTAGTTGAGCTCGAGGCTCAACAATAGTAAATGTCAAGTTATTAATTTTGATCATTGAATTTGTAATGATAACATGAATAAGTTATGTTGAAGCTGAATAATAATATATTGCTAATATGACTTAGAACAATGTATGCAACGATTTTAAAGATACCATCATGTTTTTTGAAATTATATAGGTCATGTCTCAATGTGCATAACACTTATTAACTTGGTTGACTTGGATCATACCACTATTAGGTCACCCGCGGCCAGGCTGCCTTCTAAGAGGTTTCTGCAGATTAACAATACTCATAAAGAAGGCACATTAATTAGGATACTGCATGACTTACTTAAATTTAACATATATTGATATATTTACCTAAGATGCATGACAATGCATGGACTTAAATATACTTGTCAACAAAATTGTGCATTTAACACAAAATCCATTCGTGCATATATAGCAATACATAGTCCATGATCAAACTCTCATCCGTGCATAACAACATAACCATCTTAGCCTATTTCTTCATGAGAAGACATATGTCGATGGATTACAATGATCATTCTTTTCCAATATAAAGACAATTAACTTGACATAAAAATGAATGTCGAGAACTACTCATGAGTATTTGTAATAGCAAAGTGTACATTTCGTAAAACAATTTTCTAATTGTATGAACTACAAGGCATGCACCCAATTACCTTGATATTCTTACTAAAGTGTCGAGTGTGACCCTAAGAGATGTCCTCTACAGTCTCTTGCGGATCTCTTAATATAATCAAAACGATACTTCACTAATCGGCTATATATGCTAAACCTATCTAAAGATACCTAGATTACAACCAATGAATTTAGCAATCAACACAATATATGAGACATCAAGCATCATCCCAATTAAACGATAGATACATAGATGCACTTAAAAAATTATAGACATTACTAGAAATAAAAACAATTAGGTCGGCCAGCAATTATGTCAGTTCTTATGATATTAGTCTATAGTTCATAGTTTTATTCCAAATTTCAGTTTATGTAATCTTATAGATATATATGAATGGAGGTTTGATCATAATTTAGATATTTCAAAGAACGAAAGGAGTCATCTTGTTGTTTCCCGATGACCAACAAATCGATCATGCTCACATAGCACATGAGCTCACATGTCTTTAGCCTCAGTATTTCTTTGTTTATGTTTTTATAAGTTCATCTTATTTACTCCTAATGGTGGGTAAAATAATGAAATATGACAAGATTGATTCCGTCCAAGAATTAAAATTTAGTTTCTTCAATGTAGAGATTCATGCCTAGTCTTGAATTGAA
The DNA here is from genome assembly GCA_036321105.1 of Dracaena cambodiana. NCBI lineage: Eukaryota > Viridiplantae > Streptophyta > Magnoliopsida > Asparagales > Asparagaceae > Dracaena > Dracaena cambodiana. The sequence continues at coordinate 18,413,866 of JAYEPQ010000010.1, forward strand.
GTACAATAGAAAGCTTACTTTGATCTAATTTGCAATATTATTGTTTAGGAAGAAAGATAAGGATGAACACAACTCAATATAGGGATTTAGATAAAAGGAATTAAGACTGAGACCAATAATTGAAAGGAAGTTGAACTAGGTCAAATTCGAATTTGAGGGCTTGACATGATGAGGAACATTTGAAGATTCAAGGAGATTTAACTAGTAGAAATCTTCCAATATCTCCCATCTTCTTCCGCCACTACTCGATCTAGCCCTCGCCCATTCTCTTGTCCTCTCTTGCCCTTGCCTCTTGCTCCTAGGCTCGTCGTTAGCAAAAATAGCGGAATAATACTAATGCAACAACCAGCGAAATCAAATAGTTAACCGAAGAGAAAAATAGTAGAGACAGAGAACACACAGATTTAACGTGGTTCAACAATGTGCCTACGTCCATGGGGACACAATCAAAATCTTCTACTATATCAAAAGAGATTACAGTACTTTAGTCTCAACCATAAGAGAGATCACAATATAATCACACAAGAATTGAGATCAAACCCTTACCTCTTGTTAGAGTGATTACCCTATCCTTGTTTCCTACAACAACAACCAAAGCAACAGCAGCCGTCTCTTTCTCTTTGTTCGGCTGAAACAACACAACAACCACTAGCAGCTGCCCCTTTCTTTAATTCCTTTGCTTCGGCCAAGGAAATAAAAATTGTTGCTACCCCACTTTATTTGATTCAGCCACCACCAACAAAAGAAACACCGCCTTTATTTCTTTGTTTGGCCGAAAAACAAAAGAACAGACCTCAGGCCTTTCCTCAATTGCAGCCGCCCTTTATTTTTGTTTTCTGCTTTCGGCTTAATCCAAACCCTAGCCACACACCCCATATATATATCATAACGGGTTTGGATCGGTTTTTAGACCCGTTTCGGCAGACTGAAACCGTTGCGGTAATAGGGCTCCATTAACAACAATCTCCCACTTAGAGATCTATTGCAAAATTATAATCTCTATACATGATAATCTTAGTGTCCAACGTTTTTACCTCGATTGTTTAAAGTTCCAATTTCAACATTCAACACAAATGCATTAAAATTGAGCAATAGCTCAACTTTTTCCCATCAACTGGTTTTGTCAACATATCTGCAGGATTCTTTCTACTCTCAATCTTCTCCAATTTCAATTGACCATTCTCCAACAAGGATCTAATGAAGTGATACATCAAGAGAATATATTTAGTCCATGAATGATACGCCGAGTTCTTAGCAAGATGAATTGTATTCTGACTATCACTGAACAATCTGCAATCCACTCCAACAAAAATCAATTCACTCATCAATCGCTGCAACCAAATAAATTCATTACTTGTATCTACAGTTGCCACATACTAAGTTTCTGTCGAAAATAAAATAATAATTGATTGTAATCTTGAAATCTAACTTACCGCTGTCCCTCCTACAGTAAAGACATAACCTGTAGTGCTCCTGCCATTATCTCTATCATTCGCATGGTCCGAATCCACAAAACCTTGCACATCAATATTATCACCCCCATAACACAAACAATATTTTAAAGTACATTTCAAATACCTGAACATCTACTTCACTGCTTACCAATGTTTCTTCTCAGGGTTCTTCATGAATCTACTCACAACTCCCACTGCATGTGCAATATCTGGTTTTATACTCACTATTGCATACATGAGACTCCCAACAGCCGATGAATAAGGCACATTCTTCATGTGTCTCATCTCCTCATCTATCTTAATACCACACTCTTTTGACAATTTAAACTGATCACCAAGAGCTGTAGTTACCAGTTTTGCATTTTTCATATTTAATCTCTCCAACATTTTCTTGATGTAACGCTTCTGAGATAATCACAACTTCTTACTTTTCTTATCTCGGGTAATTTGTATCCCAAAAAGTTGTTTCGCCTCACCCATGTTCTTCATAGAGAATCTCCCTGACAATTTCCTCTTCAGATCATTAATTTTTTTCATGCATGTACCTCCCACAAGTATATCATCTACATACAAAATAAGTATAATAAACTTACCATCCTTAAATTTTTGTAGATATACATAATGATCTGAATTGCATCTGGCAAAATCCAAATCCAACATAAACTTATCGAATTTCAAGTACCATTGCCTCGGTACTTGTTTCAACTCATACAAGCTTCTTTTCAGTCGACATACCAAATTCTCCTTTCCTTTAACTTTATATTCCTCCGGATGTTCCATGTATATTTCCTCCCCCAAATCACCATGAAGGAAAGTAGTCTTCACATTAAACTGCTTTATACAATCCTTTCACAACAATACTCAGTATTGTTCTGATAGAAGTTATCTTGATAATAGGTGCAAATACTTCATTGAAGTTAATACTTTTCCTCTGGCAGTATCCCTTCACTACAAGTCTAGCCTTGTATGTTTATGTCCCTCCTGCCTCATGTTTTACCCTATATACCGATTTGTTATGCAATACTTTCATCTTTGTCGGTCGCTTCACCAATTCCCATGTGTGATTCTCCTCCAAAGAAGTCATCTCATCACGCATGGCTTGCTCCCACTTAAAATGAAACTTATCCTGCATAGCCGCTTGATAACTCTCCGGTTCACCTATATCAGTATACAAAACATGATATCAAGGAAGACAAAATTTTTGAATTGGCTTCCTTATCCTAGTGCTCCTCCTTAAAGTGGAAACACTCTCTGATGATGAACTGGAACCATCTGCTTCAGTCAGTGTCTCTCTCTCCTATTCGTTCTCATCTGAACCTTGTGTATTATCAGGTGTAACTATTTCTACTCCTTCAGATGTAGGTATTTCTTTTTTTCTTTTATCCATGGGATCCATCCTATCTGTGGCTCATACAGCTCTAAGTGCTCTTTCTCAACTGTTTTCTCACTCTTACTTTCTATTCGGTCTTTATATATACAGTCCTCATTGAATACATCTCTACTACGAATCACCTTATTATGCTCATAATCCCACAAGTGATAACCATATTCGTCGCCACCGTATCTAATGAATGCACACTTCTGAGATTTAAAATCAAGCTTCTTTCTCATCTCATGATTCACATGTGCATATGCTATACAACGAAATAGCTTTAAGAATAAATAATTCACAGTCTTACCAGACCACATCTCTTTTCGAATTCCTCCATCTAAACCACTAGCTGGACTCTTGTTGATCAGATAGACTATCGTATCTAAAGCGGCTCCTCAAAATTGCAAGGACAAACCTGCATGTAGTCTCGTACTCCGAGTTCGCTTCAAAATGGTTTTATTCATCCTCTCAGCCACGCCATTCTGCTGTTGTGTCCTCGATACAGTTTTCACTCTCCTGATCCTATGGGTAGAGCAATAGTCATCGAACTCCCTATTGTAAAATTTCCCACCATTGTCTGACAACAGACATTTCACTTTCAAACCTGTTTCATTCTCAATAAGAGATTTCCATACCTTGAAGATTTTGAAGACATCAGATTTCTGCTTAAGTGTGAACGCCCATGTCTTCCTGCTTGTATCATCTATGAAAGTAACAAAATAAGAATTACCATCAAGAGACTTTGCCGAAGAAGACCTCATACATCTGTATGCACCAACTCCAATATCTCGGTTTTCTTCTCCTTGTCATATTTTATAAAACTAACTATTTCTGCTTTCCAAATACATAGTTCTCACAGAAATCAAATTTAACATCTTTCATATATGTCAACATACCTCTAAATTGCAACACCCTCATGCCGCTCTCGCTCAAGTGACCGAGCCTCTGATACCATAAGGTAGCTTTCTCATTTTTCAAGGTGGCCAAAGAAACAACGTGATCCACCAAGCTTGAGAGTAAATATAGAGTTTCCACTCTCTCACCTTTAACCACTACCATTGCTCCTTTGCTAATTTTCCACTGTTTCTTCTCAAATGAGATTTGATAACTCTCGCCATCCAACTTACTAACAGATATCAAATTCTTCTTCGAATCTAGTATGTGCCTGACCTCTTGTAAAAGCAGCTTTCCACCATTGTGTAACTTCAACTGAATTGTCCCCTTACCAACAATCTTGCATTCCTGCCCATTCCCAATAGTCACATGCCCAAATTTACCTTGGACATAATTATCAAACAATTCTCTGCGAACAGTGCAATGGAACGAAGCTGTGGAATGCACAAACCATGGATCTGACCTTGATTCTGTATGAGCAGACAAGCATAAATCATCATACTTTTTACTTGGATTTACCACATTCGCTCCTTTCTTGTTTTTGTTTGGACAATCTTTATTCATATGACCCTCTATCTTACATTTCCAACACACTAACTTTTTCTTAAATTTCTCTTTAGATTTTGATCTCTTTCTTTACTTCGACTCCCTACTTAAACTTCTACCCCTTTCCTTCCTTCTGTCATTATCAACAGACAAAGCAGTACTTATAGAAACTGTGCTCTCATCCACACTCTTTTTCATCAATTCATCATTCATGATTGTACTCACAACATCATCAAATTTAAGAGTATTGTTGGAAGTATTGCTAATGGCCATAACAATATTGCTCCAACTATCCATTAATGAACACATAAACGTCAAAGTTTTAATGTCATCAGCAAAAACAAACTCTAAGAATTCAAGTTGTGCCCATAATGTGTTAAATTCGTTCAAATGATTAACACTTGAACTATCAGAAAGTATTCTCAAGTTAAACAACTTTTTTATTAGAAACAGTCTATTTGAAGCAGACGACTTCTCATAAAATTTAGCCAACACTAATATCAAACCTGAAATGGTCTTCTCCTTAGAGACGTTGAACACAAACTGTTTTGTCAGGCACAATCGAATCTGCGCCAAAATCCTCATGTCCAACAATTCCCACTCCTCATCAATCATTTTTTCTGGCTTTTCTCCAAACAGTAGTTGATGTAAATTTTTCTTATATAAATAATCTTTCATCTACAATTTTTACTATTGGAAGTCTGTCCCATCAAAATTTTTAATCTTTCCCTTCCTATCTTCCGCCATAACTCCCACTCAAAATCAATACCGATCTGAGCGCTGACCCAAACCAGGGTTCTGATACCAATTGTTAGTAAAAATAGCGGAATAATATTAATGCAACAACCAGCGGAATCAAATAGTTAACTGAAGAGAAAAATAGTAGAGACAGAGAACACGCAGATTTAACGTGTTTCGGTAATGTGCCTACGTCCACGGGAACACGATCGAAATCTTCCACTATATCAAAAGAGATTACAGTACTCTAGTCTCAACCACAAGAAAGATTATAATATAATCACACAAGAATTGAGATCAAATCCTAATCTCTTATTACAGTGATTACCCTCTCCTTGTTTCCTTAGGCTACAACAACAACCAAAGCAACAACAGCCGCCTCTTCCTCTTTGTTTGGCCAAAACAATACAACAACCACTAGCAGCGGCCCCTTTCTTTAATTCATTTGCTTCGGCCAAGGAAATAAAAATTGCAGCCACCCCCACTTTATTTGATTCAGCCACCACCAACAAAAGAAATGCCGACTTTATTTCTTTTGTTTGGACGAAAAACAAAAGAACTGACCTCAGGCCTTTCCTCAATTGCAGCCGCCTTTTATTTTTGTTTTCTGCTTTTGGCTTAATCCAAACCCTAGCCACACACCCCATACATCTATTTTTAATCTTTTTCTTTTTCTCTTCTTTTTTTTTTTCTTTTTCTTCTGGGTTGGGCAAGGCTCGGTCTATTATTACTTTTTTTTTCATTTTGGCCCAATTAGTTTGGCCCATAAAATTTTTTCTGTTTTTTTTTCTTTTTCTTGTATACAGTGACGGCCCATTTATTTTGCATGCAAGAAAATGAATCATTTGCATGCAAAATACATGCAAAAATAGTTTTTTTTTTCATACAACGAATTTTGCATGGGCACAAATAATTTTTTTTCGTGTACGTAATTTTTTTTAAAAATTAAAAATAAGTAAATATCACAATATCTATATATGTTAAATTTGATCTACTAATATAGTTCAGTTCTCAATATTAGTTAATGGTCTAAAATAGGAACCAATATTTTTACAAGATAATTTTCGTACACAAATTTAAATTAAATAAAAGAACGGAACCAAATATTTTTACAAGATAATTTACGTACACAAATTTAAATTAAATAAAAAAATGAACTAAAAATAGTAGTGTTACTTGCCTCGGCTTGATCTCGAATATTCGGTTCGAATTCTCGGTTCGGTTTGATTTTTCCTTTTCTTTCTCTTTTATTTTATTTTTTTCTCCTCTCCCTTTTCTTTTCCTCTGCTGCTGATTTGGCCGAGAGGATTCATTTTCCTCTACTGCTGGTTTGGCCGGGAGGGGAAGAAATGAGAAGTGAGAGAGAAAAGGAGTGGAGAGTCTATGAAGAAAATAATTTGAGGGTAAAAGTGAATTCAAGACTATAAATGACCCATGAATATAGTTCATTTCATTATTTTATTTATATCTATTTTTTGTTCGTTTCGTTATTTAATTTACATTAGTATACATAATATTTTTTGAAAATGCTTGATTAATATTTTGAATTATTAATTGATATTGAGAACTAAAACAAATTATTGGGTCAATTTTGATATATATAAATATTATTACGTTTACTTATTTTTAGTTTTTTTTAAAAAAAGAAAAACAAAATAATACATACGTGAAATTAAATTTCATAGGCATGCAAAAATAAAAAGTTATGTGCAAAATATATATATATATATATATATATATATATATATATATATATATATATATATATATATATATATATAGGGAAAGTGTTGGGAACTTCTAAAGGGGCACAAGTTTTTTCCTAGTGAGCCCAGTAAAAACTTCCTATAAATAACAACTCTGCCATCCAAAATAAATTCCAAACATACCCTTCTTCCCTCTCCCGCTACCTCCATTCGTCTGGCGCGAGACAGCAGGTAAATTTTTTTTTTTTTTTTTAAAACCTAACAAAACCCATTCCAATCTTCAATCTCCTTTTAAAAATATGTTAATTAGAAATTAAAAAGGTAATTAGCGGGTTCGGAATTGTGCGCAAAAGGAAACTTGTGTTACATTGGGTTGACTAATGATCTACCAATTTATTATGTAAAATATTGGGTAACGTAGCGGGTTCGGAATGGCGTCGTTCGGAGTGTCAGTCCGACCGAGACCCAGCTGTTCGGACTTACAGTCCGAACAGCCGAGTTTCGGTCGGACTGACAGTCCGACCGAAATCCGACTGGTCGGACTGTAAGTCCGAACAGTCGGATTTCGTTCAGACTATCAGTCCGACCGAAACTCGGCTGTTCGGACTGTAAGTCCGAACAGCTGGGTCTCGGTCGGACTGACACTCCGAACGACGGCCATTTGTTCGGACTGGCATCCCGAACAGTGGCCATCAACTCGGCCTCCAAATATTCCAGTCGTTAATTGATTTATTTAATTGTAATGATAGTATTTATATATTATTATTGGAATTTAGGCAAGGAAGTAAGAAAACATACAATGAAATTCCGAAACACATCACCAATTCATTGAGACACTGATACATCAATCACTGCAATACAATGATACACATACACACAATGATTTAACCGATGTAATGAAATAATGGAACATGGCTACTCCGATACATTGATATTTCGACACAACTCTGATACAATGAAATAGTGCTTATATTAAAACGAGGAAAAACGCACAAGAGAGATCATTACATAGAAAATAACCATTAATTTAACATAACTTGATATGTTTGCAAGAAATAATTTTACACCGGCCACTTCATGTTACATACATGATCCATATCATTACATAATTCGTGCAATGATCACTGTCTCCTTGTTTTTCTCGGGGGATTACGTCTGCTTCTGGTACGAGTCATAAATGCCGTATCGGGTGCATTAGGAGTGGATTGATCTGGTGTAGGTTCCTCCACTTGCTCATGTGGTGGTTCTTCTGGATGAGCGCAACCGGTTAGAACGGCTTTGATCTTCTGAAGTGCAGTAAATAACAATCAAGATCGCTTCTTGAAGGCCTTATCCCCTTGCGCAATTAATGGATCGATAATTGCTTCTATGCGTGTATATCTCTGTTATATTAGTGGACGGGAAAACAATAAGCAGCAGAAAAACTGGTTAACCGTATTGAACATTAAAGTAGGAAGATATATGGTTATTACCTCATCATGGACATTTGCCCGGGTTGCTTGAATTCCTTCCTCTGCTGGGGGTTCAGCTGGTTCTACTCCAAGGAAGCGCTGTGAAACTTTAGAGAACCAAGAAATATAATCTGACGTGCAATCAGATGGGTAGTCAGCAATAGACCCACGGTGCTCCAGAAACAATACGTGATCATACCAATTTATCCACATCTCCTCAATATGAGTGTACTTTACCACATAACTATTAGCTGTTATACGCCGTGCTTCACGTAACGCTGAGAATGGTGGAGGTGGAACATACTGTTGACGCCCAAACTGCGTTAGTACTCGCACTGGATGATACGGCTCAATCACGCTCAAAATCTTCAACGTACCCATAAAAAATGTAATTTCTCTGAACGGATATTTATCTCTATAATTTCGATATGGATCCCAATCAACCTGCATGTACGTTGGATAAAAAAAAAAAAATTTAGGTACTGTTAACAAAAATTGCAAACTAAATAAGTATATGAAAAAAAGGGGAAATATTACCTGGTTGCCTGTGAGTTTATCTAGACTTGACCGAATAGACTGCACATGTGATTGGGAGATATTGTGATCCCGTCTGCTCTTCCAGCGACAAGCAAGTGGATCACCGGTGGTAAAAGATAGGTTCGAGACCGGCATAAAACTTGGAAAATGAGCAAATATCCAAGCCTGTAGTAGTGTCAAATACCCCGCAATCTGAGCAACGTTAGCTCGGGAAGCAAGCCCAAGCTGCCTATATAACCATGCAAGAGCACCAGCACCCCATGCGAACGTATGAATATCTTCGAGATCATGCAGTAAAGGTAAGTAATCAATGGAAACTCTCGTACAACTCTTGTCAGCAAAGAGCGTGCAACCAAGAAGATAAAGTAAATAAGCTCTTGCAGCACACCGAATCCTATGTTCGGTGTCAGTATCGACAACCCCGCAGAATCTTTCTCGTAACCAATCTAGTCGAACCGATGCACCGCCTTTGGTATTGAGCTCATTCCACGCTTCATTATAACTGACGCCCAAGGAATGAGTAATTGTATCAGCAGCTTTACGTGAAACAGCTGATACTTGTGGGCAGACGGATTTTCCAATAACAGGTAAGTCAAGTAAACAAGAAATATCATCCAATGTGATCGTCATCTCACCAAATGGCATATGAAATGTATTTGTTTCAGGATGCCATCTCTCAACAAATGCACTAATCTCAACAGCACTAATGTACTGGTAGGAGCATTTCACCAATGGATACAATGAAGACCCACGTACTAATTCCATGAAACGGGTGTTTGGCTCAGGTGTTAACAATGGCCATGCACTTATTTTTCTCCAGTGACTAATACATCGAAGTGGATCTCGTTCCTGTATATATACTATAGTCTTAACATATGCACACACACACAGTAGAGTAGTTTAAGTTTTAAAACGGAAATATTACCTCATCTTTTAAAACGAAGAAAGCAACGTGCGTCTTAAAGCTCTTCAGTACTGATAAATCAACTGGGCCCCGGTAATTTGATCCATGAAGATCATCTTCAGAGCCTTCTGCATCAGTATTCTCTTCTTCTACTCTTTCACTATCATATCTTATCAAATTCGGAGTTTCTATATTTATTTCAGTATCAACGGACACTTCGTTTGCTCTCTCTCGTATCGGCCGTTGGATTTGTGGTCGAGATGCTGCTTTCTTCCTCCTTAACGAGGCCGTCGGTCGAATGCGAGAAAATTCTGCCGGATCCATCTATGTAACACAAATGTATTTCATTAATGGAAACATTTTATCAAAGCAATAAATTTTCTATGAGCCAATAAGTAGTAATAAAGTATAATTTGTTACAAATATCATATTTTATCTATTTATTTTCAACTTCTAAATTAATTATTAAATTTTAATATTAACACCTACAATTAGAAAATAACTACTTGTCTGGCAAATTTTACAACTATGATTACAATATCATATTTTTTTTCCTAATTATAATCTAAATATTAAATAAACAAAATTATCAAAAAAATTGTACTTGTTTAGAATTTTCCGAATGTAAATTATTATCGAACTATACAAGAAGTTTTCGGTTTTCAAGACAGTTACAAAGCATATAAGAATAAACAAAATAAAATAAAATTAAATTTAAATTAAAGGAGGCTTACAGTAAAGCTCAAAAATCCTGAATCGAGAAGAAATCAGGCAGCTGAGGGTTGGGTGTGGCAGTGGACACTGGAGGCAGACGATCGGGGTGTTGCAGCGGCGGGTGGGGGCGGAGCTGGGTGGGGCGGGCAGAGGGTTGGGGGGCCGGGTGGAGGCGGGTGGGGGCGGAGGGGGATGTGGGGTGGGGTGGGGCGGAGGCGGGTGGGGGCGGAGGGGGTAGGGGCGGAGGGGGTAGGGGCGGGCGGAGATCGATAAGGGCGGAGGCGGGCGGAGAAGAGAGCGCCGGGGTGGAGATGGGGCTGGGGTCGGGCGGGGCTGGGGTCGGGCGGATCTGGGTGGGAGCGGGGGGGGGGGGGCGCCCGGGGGGGGGGAGCGGGGGGGTGGCGCTGGGTGGGGGGGGGAGCGGGGGGGTGGCACCGCGGGGGGGGGGGAGTTTGGGAAGGAGAAAAGAGGAGAGCCGGGTAGGAGCGGGGAGATGAAGTGAGGAGAGAGTGAGATGAGAGATATAGGGGAAGGGTATTTTGGGAATAACTATGTGCTCACTAAGAAAATTTTCCCACTTCTTAACTTAAACTGGGCTCACTAGGAAATCTGGGCTCACTAGGAAAAATCTTGTGCCCCTTTAGAAGTTCCCAAAGTGTTTGGGCCGGATTGAAAAAGAAAGAAAAATTCATGGGCTCGGCTTGGGCCGGAAAATAAAAGAAAAAGGAAAAAAAAATATAGAGAGAGAAACCATGGGCCGAAGAGATAAGAAAAGAGAAAAAGAAAATTAAAAAAAAAAAAGAGTTAGAGATCATGTGCCAGCCTAGAAGAAAAAGAAAAAAAAAAAGAATAGAAAAAGAAAAAGATTAAAAATAGGGATCTGGGTCTGGCCCAGTCCAGTAAAAATAAAAGAAAAATAAAATAAAAGAAGTGGGCTGGATTTAATTTGGGCCAGAAAAAAATAATAGACTGGGCCGGCCAGCCCAGCCCAATAAAAGAAAAAGAAAAAGAAAAATGAAATGACAGTGGGTCTGGGCTTGGGTCTGGACCTGACAGAAAAAAAATAATAATAATAAAAATAAGTGGGTATGATTTCACGTATGTATTATTTTTTTTTCTTTTTTTTTTAAACTAAAAATAAGTAAACGTAATAATATTTATATATATCAAAATTAACCCAATAATTTGCTTTAGTTCTCAATGTCAATTAATGATTCAAAATATGAATTGAGCATTTTCAAAAAAAAAAATTACGTATACAAATGTAAATTAAATAACGAAACGAACGAAAATAGATATAAATAAAATAATGAAATGAACGAAAATAACAGTATTACTTATCTCGGCTTGATCTCGAATATTCGGTTTGTATCCTCGGTTCGATTTGATTTTTCCTTTTCTTTCTCTCTTTATTTTTCTTTGCTGCTGAGATTCTGGCCGAGAGGAGGAGGGAGTGAGTGAGAGAGAGTTTAATTATCTTCTTTCTCTCTCTTATATACATTTTTCTTTTCTCACTTCGTGGTGACACCTCCCATTTATAGTCTTGAATTCACTTTATACATCACAAGTCTTATTGAGTCGGTGAGGTAATTGCAGGGAGATATTCTCTGGCGCCAGTAATTGCAGTCGCCTAATAAGATCGTTGTATGTGATTGAATTTTGTAACTAGTCATGAATTCATTTCTTATCTTGTGTCCCTACCATTCATAGTTTTGTTACATCGATATTATAATAGTTTAGATTCATTTTCATTTCTAGAGTCGATTACAACATGTAATAATTCATTTTCATTTCTAGAGTCGATTACAACATGTAATAGGAGCTTGGGAATAAACTCTACAAAAATATTTATCACCTATATCTTACACATTACTTAATCAGGATGACGTGGCACTCCAAATTAGTAGCAGTTATTCCTGATATATATATATATATATATATATATATATATATATATATATATATATATATATATATATATATATATATATATATATATATATATATATATATCAATGTTTAAAATAACGATAACGTTAAAGTACATTTTGTCTCTGTTAGGTTGTATAGCATATAGCGTAACGCATAACGTAGGTTACGCAATTTTCTGTTTATTTAATTAAAAATAAATATAAAACTATATAAAATAAAATTTATAAATTAAAAATTGCAATAAAAATTCTAGAAGAAAATATAAAATTATTATATCCCAGTATTAATTCTAAATTACTAACAAGTTTCACAGTAATTCTCATATTTATCTTCATATAATAAATTTTATTCACACCCATAATTTCAGTATCATCTACATAAAAAACAAGATTTTAAATTTATTTACAATTATTATTAATATTGTAATTTATATTTTGTAATGCTCAATTTATATTATTTTTAATTATTTATTTTAGATTAGCTGTGAATTTGATTTAATCAGTAAGTAAGAAATTTCAGTAATTGGAAAGAAATTATAAAAAAAATTCAGTAATTAGAAAGAAATTATAATAAGTAAATAAGAATGTAGAAACTAACAATACCACAAGCAATCAAATAAGTAAGCAATAAGCAGTCAAGTGAAAAAAACACTAGAGCAATTCGCTAACAATCAAAATAAATAATCAAAATCAATATAAATACTATTTAAAAATTATTGTAAATAACGTAATAACGTAATGTAACGCAAAATAATGTAAAAATAATATAAAAAATGCACCGTTACGGTGCATTGAGTTATTTTAGATTGCTAAGTAATCGTTAGCTTTCTATTAGATTTCATAACGCAACATAACGGATTTCATAACGCGTTATTTTTAACATTGATATATATATATATATATATATATATATATATATATATATATATATATATATATATATATATATATATATATATATATCATAATTGGTTTGGGTCGGTTTTTAGACCCGTTTCGGCAACCGAAACCGTTACGGTAATATGGCTCCTTTAACAACACTAGGCTCGTCTCTCACTCTTGACTAGGTTTCTTCCGTTTTCTTTCATTTTTCTCTTCTTTTTTTCTTCATACGGTGGGGCTGGCGAGACGGGCATGCCATGTCTCAAATCGACTTAAAATAAAATAATGAAATAACATTTTGCACTTAAACCCTCCTAAAATCATATTTGCATATTAACATAATTATTATCTTATAACTAAATAAAATGAAAAAGATTATTTACACAGTTACTCAGAGGATTATTATTGCTAATGGAGCCCATTACCGTACCGGGTTTCGGTCAACCGAAACGGGTCCAAAACCGGCCCAAATCCGTTATGATATTATATATATATGGGTATGGTGCTAGGGTTTTGTGTGAGCCGAAATTAAAAAGAAAAAAAAGGGTTGCGGCTGAAATTTTGGCAAAAGAAATCAAGGCTATTGCTCTTGGTGCTTGTTGCGGCTTGAAGCCAAAGAAAACTGTGCTGCTGCTCTCGGCCGAAGGCAATAGTGATTGGCCAAGGGAAATCAATAGGCGGCTGGCTGCTGTTTTTGGCCTAGGAAGATAATTAGTGGCTAGTGGCTGCTAATTATTTTGAAGGTAGGCTGCAATTCTTGGCCAGTAGAGAAAGAAAGGTGGCGGTTTCCTTTGGTATTTTGAGCGGCCGAAGTAAAGAGAAGTTAGGGTTTGATCTCAAAATCTTGTATGATTTCTTTGTGATTTCTCTTATGGTTGAGAACTAGAAAGTTATAATCATCTTTTGATATAGTGGAAGTTTTTTGATCGTGTCCCCGTGGACGTAGGCATATTGCCGAACAACGTTAAATCTGCGTGTTCTGTCTCTGCTATTTTTCTCTTCGGTTAACTATTTGATTCCGCTGGTTGTTACATTAGTATTATTCCGCTATCTTTTGTTAACAATTGGTATCAGAGCCAGGTTCGGGTCAGATTTCACTCAGATCGGTGTTGATTTTGAGTGAGAGTTATGACGAGAGATGAGAAGGGAAAAATTAAAAAATTTGATGGGACAGATTTCCAATGGTGAAAGTTGCAGATGGAAGATTATTTATATCAAAAGAATTTACATCAACCACTGTTTGGAGAAAAGCCAGAAAAGATGACAAATGAGAAGTGGGAATTGTTGGACAGAAGGGCTTTGGCGCAGATTCGATTGTGCCTGATAAAGCAGGTTGTGTTCAACGTCTCTAAGAAGAAGACCACTTTAGCTTTGATATCAGCGTTGGCTAAATTTTATGAGAAGCCGTCTACTTCAAATAGACTGTTTCTAATGAAAAAATTGTTCAACTTGAGGATGCCTTCTGATAGCTCAAATGTTAATCATTTGAACGAATTTAACACATTATGTGCACAACTTTTGTAATACCCCAAAAATTCGAGCTATCTGTATTATTTTTTTAGACCAGTGGTGCCGAATAAGTTAACCGAAATCAATTTTGGACACCGAAATAACTTTCGATTAACGTAACTTTAAATCCACAAAACCAAATAACATTCGGTCTTCGCGATTATTAGTTTTGTAATATTTAGAATTTTTAGAGATTTTTCTTACGAGACCGAAATATACTCCCAAAATTGCTAATTTTATAATATTAAAATTATTCTTCTAATTACTTCGGAATTTCAGTTCATTTATTCCGGATATCGAAACAACAAACGGATAATTTTGTAGTGTTCCCCTCGTCGAGCACTATGTCCTACATAAATTTGGTAGTATTTGAAGAATGTTACACGGAACCAAAATTATTAAATTATTAAATAAAAAAATAAATAAATTAAAATAATAAATGAGGCGGTGAGAGAGTTGCTGTGCTAATCATGCATGGGGGGTTCACCTATAAATAGCTAATCATGCATGTGTAAGGCATCAAGCGTTGAATGTTTAATTATCAATACTTTGAGCTTCTCTTTATCCTCTTAACTCTCTGCCAGAACCCTTTATCCTCTTAACTCTTTGCCAGAACCCTTTGAGTGTCAGGGTACTCTGTATCTCTAAGGTGAGGGAGTCCTTAGAGTGGTGAGCTCCCGGTTCTATCCCTATGGTGGTGATATCTATAACCATAGAGAGTAAGAGATGAGTTCATTCTTTCCAAATTATTTTCCTAACATCATTGCCCCTCTTCTCCTCTCGGCCAAAATCAACAGCAGAAAAAAAATAAAAGAGAAAGGATAGGAAAAATCAAACCGAACCGAGAATTCGAACCGAATATTCGAGATCAAGCCGAGGTAAGTAATACTGCTATTTTCGTTCATATCATTATTTTATTTATATCTATTTTCGTTTGTTTCGTTATTTATTTTTAGTTTAGAAAAAAAGTTACATGCAAAATTTATGTGTTTTGTGAAATAATAGTCATGCAAAAGTTACATGCAAAAATAATTTTGAGTTTGGGCCAAAGAGAAAGAAAAAAGAAAAAGAAAAAAAAATAGAGAGAAAGAGAAAGAGATCATGGGACAGCCCAAAAAAAAAAAAAAGAGAGAAATGCTAATAATAGTGAGCCTGGCCCAACCCAAAGAAATTAAAAAAAAAAAAGGAGAGAGATTATAGGCCTGGGCTGCAGAAAAAAAAATAAGAGAAAATAATAAAACAGTGGGCCTGGCCCAGTCTTGTAAAAGAAAAAAAATATAAAATAAAATAGAGGGAAGAAATGGGCTTGGACTAGGAAAGAAAAAGACATAAAAATAATAATAACAGTAGGCTTGGACTTGGCTTGGATTAATTAGACTTAATTGATAAATTAATAATAGTAATAAATTAGATTTTAATTAAAAGAGAAATGTATATTAAAATATATGATTGAGCCTAGAAATGTAATAAATGCATACATTGGGTTATTAGTTGGCATTGAGAATGAAACCAGATTATTAAATAATTATAATGAGATGCATTGTATAATTGTGCACCAATATATCATGTGTTAATTTATCATGCTACAAGTCCTGTGCTTTAATATTACATTTCATGTGATTTGACATTGCAGATCATGTGTTATGATACTACATGTCATGTACAGTCATGAAAATGCAAGCATGTTATCATGAATTGAAAAACAATTAAAGAAAGAAAAGAAAAAGTAAACAAATAAATGTAAAATAAATTTTTTTTTCATGTGCATAATTCATTATGAACACGGGGATAGGAGAAACTATATGATGGATAAGAGCCTTACCGTATAAGGATTGATTGTATTGTTAGGGCCGGGATTCTTTTACTGCAGCAGCCTGGGTGATTACTGGATCACCAGTTGATATTTACCCAGAGTGGTATGTCCGTTACTGTATACAGTACGAAATTTGATTGTAGTGCCTAGCGGCATGTCATGGTTCAGCGCTATGAATATTGTAGCCGGGTTCCGGGTATGCACGGGCACTTATACGACAATGGAGAATAGCGCTATTTTATCCATTAATACAGTTTTTATAATTAAATTGGACGATGACTGAGACCAATAGAATATATGATTAAATAGATAGAGTAGTTATTGTCATGTTTATTTATTTATGCATTTATTTATGCTTGCCTTCATGTTAATTTATATGTTGCCTTCATGTTAATTTATATGTTGCCTTCATGTTAATTTATATGCACACAAACAACACTGACATAAATATACTCATGCACACTGATATTCCTGTACTATGATAGTACACAATTTCTTTTTTTTAAATGTATAACTTGCCGGGTTTAATCCGCTGGGTTTTGAACCCAGATTTGGAATGTGAAGAAGGGGATCTAGCCCCAATTGAAGATTCATACTCGTTGGAAAGATCGAGTGACAATAGGAAATCGAAGTACCCATGGAGAAATTTTGTATATTTTGTTTATATTTCCTTTTGTCTGGACACTACTTTTCTCTTTGACTCCTTTGTGTTCATATTTAAAGCAGTGTGCCATATTATGTAATGAACTCTTTGTATAAATGAAATCATTTCAAGTTTCAGACATGTTATTTATTAATCTGATTATGGCAGTAGTTACGGTTATTCCAAGATCCTGTGACTGTTGGGTTGTCTAGTGTAAATAATAAGTAACGTCCTCCGTTTTGGGAAGCAGCTGAAAAACGGGGGCGTTACAGGGAGGTATCAGAGCCAGGTTTAGGTGGAAGACCATAGGACTACTGCCACATAAGAACATGTCTGTGGCTTATTCGTAATAATTGTTTCTTATTCCTTGATATCTATCAGATCTAGTATCGTGCCTATCCTATTGTTTTCTATTCGTTTGAGGTATCTATCTTGAATTCTTTTTTATTGATTCTTATCTTGTCCGTTGCAGAACAATGTCGACCCGATCTCCTGCGAGTACGAGTGCAAGTCCGATAGTTGATACGTCTGATCTTAGGAGCCTAGTACAAAGAGTAGCACAGACGCAGGAGACCACGGCAATGATATTAGAAAGACTATTGCAGTCTAAAGAGCCAGAAAGGACCGGAATGGTGTCGGACTTCCGGAGACTCCAGCCATCAGTATTTTCGGGAACAGAAGGACCACTGAAGGCTGAACAGTGGATTGTAGATATGGAGAATCTTCTAAGGGCTGCAAGAATTCCAAAAGAAAATCGAGTAGAAGTAATGTGTATTCAGTTGACTGATATGCTAGAACATGGTGGCTTACTGAAGAAGTAAAGCACAAAGAACCTCTAACCTGGGAGAAGTTTGTGGAAGCATTTCTTGCCAGATTCTTTCATGCATCAGCAAGGCAGGAAATGAGGAAGAAATTTCTGACACTATAGCAAGGAGATTGGACTGTAGACGCCTATGCTGCAGAGTTCGTGAGGCTCAGCCGATTCGCTTCAAACCTGGTAGCTGATGAAGAGGAGTGAGCACATATGTTCCAACAAGAATTGAGTTATCATCTAGGGGAGCATCTAGCAGGTCATAACTATAGGACCTACTCGGAGATGTTTGAAGCAGCGTGTCACCTGGAGCAAGTAGCCAAGGAAGGGAGGCCGACGATATTTAAAAGGTCATTTAATCAGGGAGCATGTTCTTCCCAGAGATTTGGAGGCCCTCTGGCAAAGCGACAAGCAGTGGTTAATAAAGAAGATCCTTTAGTATGCAATTTCTGCAATAAGCCGGGGCATGTTCAGAAGCAGTGTAGAAGAGCTTTGGGGCTATGTCTGATATGTGGATCAGCAGATCATCAGATAAATAATTGTCCAAGAGCACAGTTAAGGTAACAACCAGCAGGCGGAGTTCCTTATTAGCCAGCATGGAGATCAGCTGCTGTGGGACCACAGAATAAGAGGATTGAAGGACCGAACCAGAAGAGATCTTTTGAGACATAACAATAAGCCTATACCAGAGCCCAAAGAGGAGCAGGACAGAGACAGAGACAGGTCAGACTAATGAATGCTGAGCAGGCTCAGACCACTGGGAAAGTCGTGGCAGGTACGATTTTAGTTGGCAATACACCAGCAACTGCTCTATTTGATTCTGGAGCTTCACACTGTTTTATCTCTATCATGTTTATTTCCCCGCAATTCTATTGATTTTGCAATCTTAACTGCGGGGTGGAACATTAAGACTGGGAATGATAATATCATGACTAATAAGGAATGTAGGCTATATCTCTTAGTGATTAAGGGAAGAGAATTTTATACCAACTTATTAGTTATCAACGGAGGAGGATATGATGTTATTTTAGGCATGGATTGGTTAAGTATCTTCCATGCAGTGATAGATTGTAGGAAAAGAAGGGTAATATTTCAGATTCCTGGCTGTTCGGAGTTTGAATTTATTGGTGGAAGTCAATCTCTAGAACCAGCTAAATCTAAAGTATTTCCAAAAGGAGGAGTTTTGGAGGCTATGGAAGTAGGAGAAGGAATGATCTCAATAGTATCATAATTCTTAAATATATTTCCTGAAGAAATACCTGGATTACCACCAGTAAGGGCAGTAGAATTTATTATTGATATTATCCCTGGAGCTGAACCAGTTTGTAGGCTAGCTTATCGAATGGGAGTTGTAGAGCTAGAAGAAGTTAAGAGACAAGTAGATGAGCTACTAAAATTGGGTTTTGTGAGGTCCAGTGTTTCACCTTGGGGAGCTCCAGTATTATTAGTAAGAAAGAAGGATGGGAGTCAAAAACTGTGTGTGGACTATAGATGTTTGAATGCAGTAACAATAAAAAATAAATATCCATTACTAAGAATAACTGATCTGTTTGATCAATTGGACGGAGCAAGGGTATTTTTGAGGATGATCTTCGTTCTGGATTCCATCAGGTAAGGGTCCGAACAGAAGATATTTCAAAAACTGCATTTAGAACCAGACATGGTCATTATGAATATTTGGTGATGCCATTTGGAGTGACTAATGCTCCAGCAGTGTTTATGAATCTGATGAACCATGTTTTTGCTCAGTATCTGGATAAATTTGTGGTAGTGTTTATTGATGATATATTAATCTACTCCAAGAATAAAGAAGAGCATGCTGAGCAATCGAGAACAGTTTTGCAAACTCTTAAAGAGCAGAAGTTATATGTAAAACTGAGCAAATGTGAATTTTGGTTGGATAAGGTTGCTTTTTTGGGTCACATAGTTTTAGGAGATGGTGTATCGGCTGATCCTAAGAAAATAGAAGCTGTAATGGATTGGCCTGTACCGAAATCAGTGTCGGAGATTCGGAGTTTTTTGGGGTTGGCTGGATATTATAGGCGATTTGTACAAGACTTTTCAAAAATCGCATCTCCTCTAACTAAATTGACTAGGAAAGAAGTGGAATATGTCTGGGCGGAGGAATGCAATAAGGCATTTGGAGAATTAAAATGGAGACTGACAACGGCACCAGTGTTGGCAATTCCAGACAATTTTAGGGAAATGAAGGTCTATAGTGATACTTCAAAACAGAGATTGGGATGTGTATTGACACAGAATGGAAGAGTAATTGAGTTTGCATCAAGACAGTTGAAACCCCATGAGATAAATTATCCAACTCATGACTTGGAATTAGCAGCGGTGATTCATGTTTTGAAGATTTGGACACATTACTTGTTGGGACAGAAGGTAGAGGTATATACTGATCATAAAAGTTTGAAGTATATTTTCACTCAAAAAGAACTGAATATGAGGCAAAGACGATGGTTGGAGTTAGTAGCAGATTATGACTTGGAGATTAAATATCATCCAGGGAGGATTAATATTGTGCCAGATGCACTGAGTAGGAAACCTGCAGTGGAGAGATTAACTCAGCAAAAGGAACTTTTAATGGAGATGCAAAGAATGGAATTGGAGATAATTTTACCAGGAGTGACAACACAATTTATGGAGATACAATTACAGTTACCATTGATAGAGCAAATTAAGCAAACTCAAGTTGGAGGTGAAAATTTTCAGAAACTAAAGAACAAAATGGAAGCAGGTAAGAGACTAGAAATGAAAATGTACTCAGATGGAGCTATTAGATTCAAGAAAAGATTATGGGTGCCAAAGGGAGAAGTAAGAGATAAAATTTTACAAGAATCTCATAGATCAACATATTCTATTCATCCTGGGAGCAATAAGATGTACAAGGATATGAAAACGTATTTCTGGTGGCCAGGCATGAAGAAAGAGATTGCCAGATATGTATCTAGATGTTCTACTTGCCAGCAAGTGAAGGCTGAGCATCAAAGGACAGCTGGATTGCTCCAACCATTAGCAATACCGGAGTGGAAGTGGGAACAAATATCGATGGACTTTGTTACAGGCTTATCTAAGGGCACCAAGGGCAATAATGCAATTTGGGTAATTGTGGACCGACTGACTAAATCGGCTCATTTCATTCCATTTAGAGTTGGTCAGTCAACAGAAATACTAGCCAGAAGATTTATGTAAGAAATAGTGAGATTGCATGGAGTCCCAACCAGGATTATGTCAGATCGTGATTCAAGGTTCAGATCACACTATTGGGAGAAATTAATAGATAGTCTGGGAATACATTTAGATTTATCTTCAGCTTACCATCCACAAACAGATGGTCAATCAGAATGGACTATCCACGTACTTGAAGATATGCTTAGGGTATGCGTGTTGGATTTTGGTGGATCTTGGGAAGACTATTTATATATTGTGGAATTTTCTTATAATAATAGTTATCAGGAGAGTATCAACATGGCACCATTTGAAGCCTTGTATGGGCAAAAATCATATCTCCGTTATGTTGGGATGAGATTGGAGAACGAAGTATTTTAGGGCCAGAGTTGATTACTCAAGTAACAGAGCAAGTGAAGGTTATCAGAGAACACATGAAGGCGGCTTAAGACAGACAAAAGAAATGGGCAGATCAATGTAGAAAACCACTGGAGTTTGAAGTAGGAGATAAAGTATTTATTAAGATATCCCCGATGAAGGGTGTGATTAGATTTGGGAAGAAAAAAAAGCTCAGTCCAAAATACATCGGGCCATTTGAGATCGTGGAGAGGATTGGAAGTCTTGCCTACCGATTATCATTACCAGTAGAGATGGTGTCGGCGAAAAATTCTGGAAAAGCAAAGCAGATCCACGAATTCAGAGACAGAAGCCCGCAACTCATCAGATCCGCAAATCTAAGAAACTGAGGTCCGCGAATCTAAGAAACTGAGGTCCGCGATCTAGACGACAGAACAGGTTCGCAAATCTAAAGCTGAGATTCGCGACACTACGCATAACTTTCGGGTAGGGGTTTAATACAAAGTCACCCGACCCGAACAGAAGAATTGCCACATCGGATTGTGGGAATAACTGCCAAATGGATGCAGCGGCGTTACTTCAATTATGGGAACAACCGCCTAACGAATATGGCGGCACTTCTCGAGTAGTGGGAGCTAACGGTCGAGCAAAATATGGCGGGACGTTACTCCAAGCCCCCTATAAAAGGCGGGAGAGCAAAAGACAGAAGGGACGCCACAGAGACACTCTACACTCTAGAGACACACTCTTCAGACAAACGTCTTCTCCCAGAAATTACCCCTTGTAATCAAGAGTAAAAAGCCTTTTTTCCTTTCCTTTAGCCAACTGAGAGAGATTGTACAGAGTGTCAACGGAGAGCAGGATCATCCTCCATAGCTACCTAGAAACCCAGCCTTAAACAAAAAGGAAGTCCATCTTCCTCATCTTCTGTAAACAGACAACCGTTATATTGTAATTCTTTATTGAAAGATTGTCAGTAAAGAGAAACTCAATTTTTTTATGGCGAACAGAAGATTGGCGACTCCGCTGGGGACTACCATCACCTCCGGTGACCTGGTGGTAGCTCAATCCGACAACATTCCGGTTGGTAGTATGGTCGACTCGCTCACCGTTCACGTCCACCAGGAAAAGTATGTAGAACTTCTTTCTTCAGGCTCCAAGAGTCCTACTTCCCTAAGGGGAAACTATAAAATCTCCAAGGGGTCAATCCTCAAGGAGACGGCAATAGCCCCGTTAAGCGAGTCAACGGATCAAGTTGGTCCGAAATCCTCTTCCCTAACGTCGGGCTCTCTGCCAGTTTCGGCAAAGACTCTTGATCTCTCAAGCAAAGCGGACCAAAGTCCCCGCTTCAACAAGGGGAAGCGGCCACTACCCGCCCTGCGAAGCTGTCATGCGGAGAAGGAGGTTCTTCTCACTCGTACAACGAGAAGAAACCTAAGGAGAAGCAAAGCTCGTGCCCTTCACAGGATCGCGTAATAAAAGGAAATCGCCAACTCATCCCGGCAGAAACCTACCATGCAAATATGGAAGCCAAAGGGCGAGGTTGGTCGAGATGCGGAAGGATTTACTCACGTTTTCTACAGGAAACAGAGTAGGTCCATCAAAGTTGTCCATAATCAACGCGGAGCATACATTCGCGGGAGAAAATCTAATCACGTGATTGAAGAAACTCGCGAACCTCAAATTCGCGGAAAATGCATGCCTATCCGCGAGGCTGAGGCTGTACTATTCCTGAAGTTGTCTCTCACAAATGAAGCCATCACAAGGGACTCCAGTGCGAGAGATCTTAGGGAACTTCTAAACAGAAGAAGAGAAGAATCCTATGTATCTCACTGCCACTGTGAATGACTGATCAATGCAGTACTGTCTCTCTGTCATTGTTCAGCCCATGCCCGATCCTCGGTGTTTCATCGATTATCGGCTCCGTCAATATCTTCATCCCAATTGGCGAAGAGGCGACGACGCGGGCTTGAGTTTTCTGAACTAGAATATCCTGCGGTGTCATCCAACATGATAAGCATTAGAGAAAAGAAGAAGAAAAAGAAGGCGAAGAAAGTCTCCGAAGAAGAAGCTTCTGACCCAGAGCTCTCTTCGAGTTCGAAAGACCCATCCAATGAAGAGCGAGGAGTTTTTCAGAATACTCGACTCAAAAGTGGGGCGGCGATCCCCATGAATTATTGACAGATGGCGGGAATATCTTCTGATGAAGAAGATATAGCCAAATCTGTCATGGCTGAATCGCAGACGTCTGACTCACTCCTAGAAGACTCCGCCTCTGCATATATGACTCAGAACAATATCTCAGAAGAGTTCATGCGGAGAATGGATGAACAAGATAAGCATATCCAGCAACAGTAAAACGCTATCAGCAAGCTTAAAGATATGCTACATGTCCTGATGGAATTGGAGAAAGCTAAACTAAAGAATACAGGACAAAAGACTGAAGAAGAAGGTCACGGCCCTCGCAATAATGGAGAAGAAGAAGAGCATCATAAAGATGATGACAATCGCTCCATGCACTAGGAAGGAAACGTAAATACTGTCTAGATGGAGAGCTTCCAGAACCAACTGAATGCTCTCATGCATAAGGGCGACCTACAACAACTGGGTGTGTTAAGGCCATGTCCCATGGAGTGGGAAATAGTGCCGTTCTCAGAAAGCTACAAACCATTGAATCTCAAATCTTTTGATGGTAGAGGATCGCCAAACTAACATCTCTACTATTTTAAGTCGCAGATTGGGCATTTATCTGGAAATGACCCTATTATTACGAGAGTATTCGTTAGTACCTTAACCGGGCTAGCTTTTGAATGGTTCCGGAGACTAGAACCGGGAACCATCAATTCATGGAGCGACATGGAGAAAGCCTTTCTCACCAGGTTCTATGAAGATGATATGGAGGTGTCAATGCCGGCGCTTCTAGCTGCTAAACAAAAGAAAGGAGAGTCAGCCCGGGACTTCATCAAAAGATTCCGAAACGATTCTCTCAGATGTCCGCATGGGATGCCAGAAAAGACCTTGGTAGAAACCTGTCGATATAATTTATTGACTAAGGTTCTAACCAGAACGGGGGCGGTGAAGTCTTCAACTTGGAAAGATCTCGCCCTGCAAGCTGAAGAAGCTGAAGAAATTGCACAAAGACTTGAAGAAGAAGGAGGCGAGGAGAAACCGAAGCGAAGTGGTGATAACAACTATAAGTCCCGACCCCGAGGATACAAGGAAAAGGAGACTATGGTCACTGATACGCCACAACCTGTGAAGACTTCCCCGAAACTTCCTCCTCAGACACGAAAGCTGCAAAAGCAATACTCCTTTAAGGATGAGCACACGAAGACTATCTTCAACCTCCTCATGAGTAAGAAGATGCTGAAACTGCCGGAGTCTAAACGTCCAGAGGAAGCAGGAAAAGTTAATGATCCTAACTACTGTGTCTATCATAAGATCATTAATCACCCTACTAAAAACTGCTACATCCTCAAGGATAAAATTCAAGTCTTGGTGGACGCTAACATCGTCAAGCTCCAAGAGCACCAGAAGAAGGTGACCGCGAATATGGTGACTGTCAAGTTCGGTAAAGCGTCCCACTGGATAGAGTCAACAGTTCAAGATGGAGTGCAGCCCATCCCTAAGGGCACGATGCAGGTCGTAAATTTTGACCCACACCAACGGCAAAAGAAGGGATTGTTTCCCTTTGAAACTGACAGGGGGAGATACTATGGGTACATCCAAATCTCCTAAATGATGAACAATGGAGTTCCAGTTCATCTGGAAAGAGACGAAGAGAGAAAACCTTCACTTCCAATGTCGTCTCCGTAATTCCCGAAGATGACGGGGTGATTCCCGCTTTGACTGATTCGGGAGAAGAAATCGAAAATTTTTTGGTAGCCGATGCAGATCCTCCTCCCGCGGGGACCCGTTCAGGAAAAGATTACTTGAAGAACTACGGCCAAACAATAGATTCTCAACCACCGCCAGAGAAAATCAAACAAAAAGAGCTTAAGTTTGATAAAGTTTTGAAGAAAAAGGAAAAAGAGCTTGCGGAAGACTCGCGAAAGTCATTCCAATTCGACATCCTAACACAGTTGGCTAATATCCCTGCAAGGATAACCTTGTACGAGCTCCTGAAACTCTCTAAATCTACTAGAGAAGCTTTAAGAGAAGCTCTGCAAGATTCAGAAGTATTCTTAGCACAAATACCAGAGACGATTGAAGAAGGAGAGTCTCTTTGCGCGACATGCACCACGTCTCTAGTAAAAACATCCCTTGCGTCACTTTCTCTCTGGAAGACATGCAAGTCAGGAGTAATAAGCATCACCGCCCTTTGTATTACAAGGGATACATAGGGTCTACGGAGATTGATCGTATTCAAGTTGATCCAGGCTCGGCCTTGAGCATCATGCCGCGAAGGATGCTACGATATCTTGGAGTGCCGATGAACAGATTAGCCGCAACCAACACTACTATCTTCGGGTTCAATGCTAACGGCAGTAGACCTCTGGGTAAAATAAAGCTCAAGTGTCAAATCGGCGACCTGAAGACGGAAGTCACGTGTTACGTGATAGATGCGGACACATCATACAATCTGCTATTGGGGAGACCCTGGATCCATAGCAATCTCATTGTGCCCTCCACGTTACACCAATGCATGAAGTATGTCGACAAAGACGCGAAAGTGAAGACGCTCGTTGCGGAAAAACAACCCTTCAAAGGAGTTGAAAACTACTTTACTGACGCGTTGTTGTATCAAGATGCGTTTGGTGGCTGATACAGAATCAGGATCCGAAGATTCGGAATCCGAGGATGTAATTTGGGATGATAAGCCCATTGTGATAAGCCTCGAAAGCCTTGATGTAAATAACGCCGTTCACTCTGATGGTGAATGGGTGATAAATGAAAATCTGGAATTTGCTTATTCTTTTAGTGTTGATTCTGAGCCCTCAAGCACTAGCACAGATGCATTCAGCGACTGTATAAATGAGATATATTCTCTGACTTCCTTCCAAGCACCTATCCGATCATCCTTATACGAATTAAGTGATGACGGTTAAAGTGCTAACTGTATGCCCGAAAATTGAATTTCTCCTTCCATTGCAAAATTATTTGATTACAAAAGAAAATTGAGAATTACAAAAAAATATCGAGAAATTACAAGAACGGGAATATTAATTTATTCTCTTTTTTTATGTGGGTTCGGGTGGCGATGGAGCCTCGCTGGTGCACTCCGTTGACCATCTGACCGGGAAGTGGATGGCTCTGCTCCGCTCCTTGATTTCACGAACTCGCCCAAAATCGTTCAAAAGTCCTTTCTCTAGGATCAACTCCTGTTTTTTATAGACCGAAGAAGCTCGAAATCCGGCTCCAATCCTTCCTGAAAAATCGGATCACGGAATATCAACAAAACAAATAAACGGAAATAAGCAAAAAATAACCCGCGGGTTGGCACCTGCGGAAACGCTCCCGCGGGTGCCTACCCGCGGGATCGCTCCCGCGGATGGCACCAGCTCGCTCCCGCGGATGGCACCCGCAGGGGCCTCCCGCGGGTGCCTACCCGCGGGAGAATTCCCGCGGGTGCACCCGCGAGAGATTCCCGCGGGGACACCCGCGGGAATTCTCCCGCTGGTGCACCCGCGGGAGATTCCCGCGGGTGCCCCTCACGGGAATTCTCCCGCAGGTCACCCGCGGGAGATTCCCGCGGGTGCCCCCGCGGGAATTCTCTCGCTGGTGTCCGTGTCCTTTATTTATTTATTTAAATTAATTAATTATTTTTTATTTATTATATTTTTTTTATATGTCTACTTAACCCCCTCCAAAGTTTTCGAAGTTCTGTATTTAGCCATACTGAATTTCGAAATACTTTGGATTATTTGATTTTGACTATCAGACGTGTAAAGGATTTGGTAGACAGAAATAATCGTTAATACATTTCATGGAGTATGGGAGGAGATATGGCGTTAATATGCTTATTCAGTAACAAACAGAGGTATGATTTTAACGTGCTCATTAGATTACAAGTAGAGGCATGATATTAACGTACTCATTTGGTGACAAGTAGAGATATGATATTAACATGCTTATTTTAGGTCAAGCAGAGGTATCATGTTAACGTGCTCATTCCTAACCGTTCAGTGACATCTAGTATGACGGATCAGGAAAATACAGAGGTGACATTAAACGTGTCTCAGAGCTCAACCTATTCAGAGGATCTGGTCGTGATAGGAACAAGCTGACTAAACAGTGGTGATGGTTAACGTATTTAGCCTTGAAATCGGACTATCAGATGTAACTGTTAACTTGATAGGGAGATGATTTTCGTCAGAGGTGACTTTTAACTTAACGACATCAAAAGAAAGTTTATCAGAGGTTGTAATGTTGGACTTGATGAAGTGTGAATTTTCTTTTCTGTCAGAGGTGAAATCTTAACGTGACAGGAGATCGATTTAATTAGGGTTTTTTAGCAAACCCCCAACTATCAACGGATTTGATTAGCCTTTACTAACTACCGTTTGAGTTGGGCTAGCCATACTATTTCTCTCAGTATGGAGAGTTGTCGAGAATTTTGTTTGGGTTTAAATACCAAACTTTTCCTCTTCCCTTTGCCTTAGCGGCGTTGGGCAACGATGTATCCTTATATTCGAATAAGGATACTGTTGTGACATATTTGTCATGGGATTTTTAGCAAACCCCCAGCTATCAACGAATTTAATTAGCCTTTACCAACTACCGTTTGAGTTGGGCTAGCTATGCTCTTCCCCTCAGCATGGAGAGTTGTCGAGAATTTTGTTTGGGTTTAAATGGCAAACTTTTCCTCTTCTCTTTGCCTTAGCGGCATTGGACAATTCATACTTTTACCCCCAGCATAAAGGGGTTGGCAAGAAACTGGTTCTCTTCCCGTTGCCTTGACGGCATTGGGCAATTCATACTTTTTACCCCAGTATGATGGGGTTGGCGAGAAATTTATTCTCTTCCCGTTGCCTTGATGGCGTTGGGTAATTCATGATTTTTACCCCCAGCATGTTGGGGTTGGCGAGAAATCTATTCTCTTCCCGTTGCCTTGATGGCATTGGGTAATTCATGATTTTTACCCCCAGCATGTTGGAGTTGGCGAGAAATCTATTCTCTTCCCGTTGCCTTGTCGGCATCGGACAATTCATACTCTTTACCCCCAGCATGATGGGGTTGGCGAGAAATTTATTCTCGTCCCTTTTCTTTGACGTCGTTGGGTAATTCATGCTTTTTACCCCCAACATGTTGGGATTGACGAGAAATTTATTCTCTTCCCGTTGCTTGTCGGCATCGGACAATTCATGCTTTTTACCCCCAGCATGGTGGGGTTGGCGAGAAATTTATTCTCGTCCTTTTGCCTTGACGGCGTTGGATAATTCATGCTTTTTACCCCCAACATGTTGGGGTTAGCGAGAAATTTATTCTCTTCCATTTGCCTTGTCGGCATCGGGCAATTCATGCTTTTTACCCCCAGCATGGTGGGGTTGGCGAGATATTTATTCTCGTCCCTTTGCCTTGACGGCGTTGGGTGATTTTTTTTTTGCAGGTTATGGGGGTTTAAATTAACCGCCCTGAGCTCGTCTTCTAGAATTGTTGTGAGCCCAAGTGGTACCTTTAGACCGCCCACATTAAATATGTTTGAGTTAGCTCTAACTCCTTTTTTGCTCAGCTTTGAGCTGAACTGCTTCAGCATCAATCAACGCTTGAATCTTGTCCTTTAGAATAAAATAATTTTTTGTAGGATGACCTACAATCCGGTGGTACATGCAGTAATTCAGATCGTTAGTCTTCCCGACCTCTTCAGACCTTTTGCTTTCCGGCAACTTAAGCATCTTGCGTTTGCTGAGCAGATTGAACATGGTAGCAGTATGCTCATCCTTAAACGAATACTGCTTTTGAAGTCTGGGTGACTTTGCTGTGTTGCTCACAGTTGGCCATGCTTTCTACTTCGGTGTGCTTTCTACCGCCATTGCCATTATGTCCTTTCCTTTGGAACGGGAAAAATGGAATGAAGGTTCATTTGTACTGCCTCCGATTGCGGACTGCTGCTTGTCGAGGCGTCGAAGTATATCTTCGGCCTGTTCACCTTGCTTAAGCAGATCTTTTCATGATTTGGGTTCGACCGAGCCCATTTTATCTAGAACGTCGGTTAATAAATTGTGCTTGCAAGTTTCCACTAGAGTGTCCTGCGTCATGCCATGTGGGCATCGAACAGAAAGTTCTTGGAATCGCTCGATATAAGTTTTGACCGTCTCGCCTTCCTCTTGCTTTGCCGCTAGTAAGGATAGTATAGAGACTTCAATATCAACTTCAAAGAATCAGACTAAGAACTCGCGTTCTACATCAGCCCATGATTTAATTATTCCCTTGGGTAGCTGCATGAACTAGGTAAATGCGGGCCTCCGTAAAGTGCTCGCAAATATCTTAGTCATAGTCGGATCATTCCCCATGAAGTGTCCTATTTGCGACAGAAAGTAGAAGATTTGTTGCTGTGGCGAACCTTTACCGTCGAATGACTGAAGGTTCAACGGTTTATATTTTGCAGGATAAGGTACGGTCTCCCATTCTATGGGATAGGGACGGACTACCCCCACCTCTTGCAGTTTTTTGCGATGAAGGAGAGTTTGTAGTTGGTTCTCTATCTTCTCTATTTTTTCTACGTGAGGGTTGATGATAACCTTCACTTCCTCTTCCTCTCTTGAATGAGGAGGAATTTCTTCATTCTCATCCTCGCTGTCTTCATTTATTTGGACAGGTCGTTTTCCTTTCCGCCGATCAGAAATGGACGACGAGGATTGGCTCTTTCTAGTTTGAGCTAACAACTCAATTAAAAGTTGTTTCATTTCTTCTATGGTCTCATCTTGCTGTTCGAGACGTTTTTCTTGTCTCTCAAGCCTTCCAGAGACTTCTTCTAGGCGCACGCCCTCTGGTTCGATAGAAACTCTTTTTGACCCTAGAGTGATTTCCTTATCTGAAGGGTTGTTTCCGACCACTTTTTTGCCTTTATTAACCATATGTGATGAGGCGGCAGGCAGATCAGTTCCAGAGCACACTTTTTTCGCCGTCCGTATTCTTTTGGGCTCAGTGATCCGCTCAAAAATGGACCGTTTCGAGTTGCATTGGCAGTTTGATAGAATGATTGAGATTAGCTGTTCGCATTGGCAGTGAGGAATATTTTGTGAGGAGTTCTTCTTCTAATTGAGGTACTCTCTCAAATCTTGAGGTACCTTCTCCTCACTACTTGCATCTTGACGCTTCTTGCGTCGCAAATTTAGTTCATAATACTGGAGAGTCTGCAATATCTCAGGGCTTAGCTCTTTTCCAGCATTAGATTATTCTTCAACCCTTCTGCGGATTCTTCTAGAGTACACACTAGCCTAAGCAGTTGTGTGGGCCGCGCGCGCCTCTGATAGAGAGATTAAAATATTTGGTGTATGTTGCGTGCTCACCACAGGCGTGCTTGAAGAGACATGAGAGTCGTGTTCATTGAGCGTAACCCATCGTTGCTTACGCGAAGTGGATTCTACGGGGTGCAACCCGCGGTTGCATTTGCAGGATGCAACCCGCGGTTGCAACTGCGAGTTTGCACCCGTGGGTTTGTTCCCACGGGGTGCAACCCGCGGGTTTGCACCCGCGGTTGCAAGCCGCAGGTGGCAACCCGCGGTTGCAAGCCGCGGGTTGGCACCCACGGTTGCAAACCGCGGGATGCCACCCGTGGTTACAAGCCGCGGGTGGCAACCCACGGTTGCAACCCGCGGTTGCAAGCGGCGGGTGGCAACCCGCGGTTGCAAGCCGCGGGTTTGCACCTGTGGGGTTGCTTCCGCGGGATACAACCCGTGGCTGCATCCGTGGGTTTGCTCCGTAATTTTTCACTGTTTCAGAGTTTTCTGCAACTCTTTCTGTATGATTGAGGCGTGCTCGTTGAGTTTTACGCCTTAGATTTCTCTTTTGGGAGCGAGTTAGAGTTTTGTTTGACTTTTGGCTTGACTTTGGAACAGGCGATAACGCCGTATACTTGACAGACGATGACGTCTTGTCAGTTTCAACGGGCGATGACGCCTCGTAAGTTTTCATAGGCGATGACGCATTTTGATTTTCGGTGGGCGATGACGCCTCACCTTTCTTCATCGTCGCCCGACGATGACGCCTAGGCTCCGAATCAGAGGAAGAAAGAAATTCTTCGTATTTTTGTTGGTCGACTTCTACGACCAGCGTTTCAATAATAGATCCGATCGCTACCAAGTCAGACTGCGCCACCATATTTTTTGTTGTGAACAGAGAGGCTCCTACTGTGGTCGTCAGTTCTTGTATGCCCGAAAATTGGATTTCTCCTTCCATTGCAAAATTATTTGATTACAAAAGAAAATTGATAATTACAAAAAAATAGCGAGGAATTACAAAAACAGGAATATTAATTTTTCCTTTTTTTATGTGGGTTCGGGTGGCGATGGAGCCTCGCTGGTGCACTCCGTTGACCCGTCTGACCGGGAAGTGGATGGCTCTGCTCCGCTCCTTGATTTCACGAGCTCGCCCAAAATCATCCAAAAGTCCTTTCTCTGGGATCAACTCCTGTCTTTTATAGACCGAAGAAACTCGAAATCCGGCTCCAATCCTTCCTGAAAAATCGGATCACGGAATATCAGCAAAACAAATAAACGGAAATAGACAAAAAACAACCCACGGGTTGGCACCTGCGGAAACGCTCCCGCGGGTGCCTACCCGCGGGATCGCTCCCGCGGATGGCACCCGCGAGATCGCTCCCGCGGGTGGCAACCCACGGGGGCCTCCCGCGGGTGCCTACCAGCGGGAGATTCCCGCGGGTGTCCGCGTCCATTTTTATTTATTTATTTATTTATTTAAATTAATTAATTAATTTTTATTTATTATATATGTTTTAGATGTCTACACTAACCAGGTTATTTTTGAGGTCCCTCCCAAAAACGGAACCCAAAAAGCCATAGTATTTGGAAGAGTAAGTCACAAGAACAAAGAGAAATGCTTAGACTCTGAGGAAGATTAGGGAAAACCCGAGTTCTTCCATTATGATAAAAATTTCCGTAGAATAATAAAGAAAATAGGATACAATCTGGCCAAAAGCAGGGGGTGAATTTCGAAAAAGGAAGGAGGACAATCCTTCAACCTTTTGCCCCAGAAGGGAAAATGCCAAACTATTACCAGAAAACCGGCAGGGGGTTGGGATGCGCCACCACTCCCGAGACCTCCTCAAGCGAAAAAGCTGAGGAAGGACAGTACAATCATTCGTCGAAATCATCATGATGGGATTCAGATGTCAGTACAGGTGTGATTTTCCGCGAAGTATCCGCGAACATGGCTTCCGCGATCCAAGAAGACGAAGACTTGAAGGAAACCTCACCAGTAAGAGACGATCCTTGGGACAAATATCTTAATATGAAGTGGGAGATCCAGTTTGAACAGCGGGAGCTGATGTGATAAATTACTGCAAGCGCACAGTGTCGGTGTAGCGCTGTACAGGTCGTCCCACAGGGATCTAGGGTGTTTTTGCGATTCTTACTCTTTCCTTAGTCTAGCGGATTAACAAAGGATTCTAGGTTGAAATTGGATTAATCTAAATAGCCTAGGATCTAGAATCCACTAGTTTCCAACCATGTATTTACTTCTACTATCTTCTTCTTTCATAAAAATTTGATCTTTTTAGTTTAATCTTTATTTAAAGTGCCCTAAGTATGAGCTATCAAGTGGTGTGCAAGCATAACTCATCAAAGATACTACTTCTCATAAAAACAAGCTAAATCTTTAGATAATTCAATGAAAAAGATAAAATCAACAACCCCAAACCCTAACTAAGCATAGGCTATCAAGAAACCTAATTCAAGTATAACCTATCAAAGTCTTAATCTTCGAGTTCTTGTATTTTAATCCTTTTAGAGAAAAATCATGTCTTTATTTATTTTTATTCAAGAAGAAAGACATTAGAAAGCAATTACATGGTGGATCTTAGTTTCATCTACGTCCTAGAGCTAGACTAATTAGCTACTCATGATTTTAGAAAGCAATAAAATCTAATCTAGAAAGCAAATAAATCTATACTAGAAAGCAATTAAATCTATCTAAAAAGCAAATAAAGATTAGAAAGCAATGGCTTACCTCTGGAGCACGGTATTGTGGTCGCCACCCCTTCAGCAAAACCCTAATTTTATTAAATTAAAAACGAGTACAAAACTTCAGAATCCTAATCTACATTAACTACTGCATAAAACCTAGAATACAAGGATACGGCCAATATATAGGATTCGGAAATCAAACCCTAATTATAGCAGAAATAGAAAACCAAAAAATTACATCGAAGCCACGGAAGAAAATTCAACATGTGGGGCCCACAGTTGGCCGCTAAATGGCGGCGAAAACCGCTACATAGCGGTTTTATTTCGAGTAAATCAATTGAAATTTCTTCCACGTGCGTCTCGTGTCTTGTTAATTATATTCCCTTGACTGTATTTGACTTTGCATCTCTGTAATATCGTAGTCTCGTAGTTTTTCTCACTTTAGAAACTTTTCGGACTCTGATTTCCTACTCCAACATTGATTTCTTGCCATCTCCTTGTACGAATCGAATTACCTGAAAAAGGCACTAAAAATACCCGAGTAGCATTTATTTATATACAAAAATAGATAAAGTATGAGAGGAAAAATACAATATATGATATTCATCACACCCCCACACCTATCTTTTGCTAGTCCTCGAGCAAAACCTAAATCTAAAAAGAAAAATAAAAATCCTAACTCACTTTCGCAGGAATCGCGATTGCACTTAGCACGTGCAATAAGCCTTTAAACCCCTAGGTTACCCTAGTGGACGAGTGTTGTCTCGTGAGGGTTTGCAGTGAATATACCCACAAAATTCAAGAAGAAAATATATTAAGGAATAAAGAAAAGAAAAATAAGGATAACCGAAAATCAAGAAAAATAGAAATTTTATACAAAGGAAAGAAAAATCATTTTTTTTTTTACGATATTTTCATCAATTAATCTCAGTAATATACAAACTCAAGAACGCATTTAGATTATCAATTTTCAAATCGAGCGTCATATCAGATACACTTATCATTTTAATCAAAAATTTAAATCCTATATTTTAATGCTCACTAACAGATAATCCATTGGCTCCTATACATCTACGTGCACTGTGATAGTCTACTTTGGCTTTGGACTCGAACTCTAACTCATGATTCATCTCCTCTCTCATAACATTTTTTTTTTCTTTTTTTTAAGAATATTTCACTTTTCATGCTTATATTCACGCTTGCTTAGGCGCAACATACCCGATTACTCAGTTCATACTCTTTTCTTTTTCTTTTTTCTTTTTTTTTTTAGAATATTTCACTTTTCATGTGAATATTTACGCTTACTTAGGCGCAAAGTATCCGATTACTCAGATCATACTCTTTTTTTTACTCTTGAGGCTATTGCCTTAATACCAGGCGCACCCCATTATTTTATCACTCTCGAGGCTATTGGCTTAGGCTCACCCCATTATTTTATTCTCACTTTTTTTTCTTTTTTTCTCTTTTTTTTTTTTTTTGTTTAGAGAGAGAAAACTTACTCAATCGTTATCATCTTTGTCCTTAATCTAATAAACTATTGTGAAGTGAAAAATAGATGTATATTTGCCTCAAAACTACTGTTAGCAATATTTATTTTTTAGATTTTGATTTTTTTCATAAAATTCAAAGTGTACCATCCAATCTACTCTCCTATCCAATTTCAAATCTAAATTTGTTCTTTTATCTGTAAGTAGTTTGATCTATTGATAAAAATACATAAGTTTTTTTAATTTATTTTTCTTTTCAGTTTTTTTTAATTTTTTTTCAGTTTTTTATTTTTTTCAGTTAGTTACTCTAAAAACTATCCAAAGTGTAAAATAAAGAAACCCAAAAATCTAAAAAAAAAATCCAAAAATCTAAAAAAAAAAAATCCTACAAATAAAAATAAAATCCTAAAAAAAATAAAAATCTTCTAAAAACTAGTCCCCCACACCTAAACTTATGTATGCCCTCATACACAAACCAAGGGTGGCAAAATAAAAAAGAAAAGAAAACTATTATACAAATATTATACACTTATTAGAAAATTCAAACGGTTACGACCTCTTGATCGCTTTCCACTTTCATAATGTGTCCTTTTATGTTTTGATATGGATGAACTTATCGATTTGTTAATTTTGTATTTAATCTCTCCATCTTACTTTTAATTTTTCTTAATTTATTTCTATCCTTCTTTCTTTTATTCAGTAGTAAAGTTTTGAGGTTAGAAAGCGTACCTTTATCGTCCATATTCGACCCACGAGCATCTTTCATGGCAGTAAGTATTTTGGTTTTATCAACATGTGAAATATCATACTCACTTTGATGTAACGGAATCATGAGCTCGATTTTG
Organism: Dracaena cambodiana; assembly: GCA_036321105.1. Classification (NCBI taxonomy): domain Eukaryota; kingdom Viridiplantae; phylum Streptophyta; class Magnoliopsida; order Asparagales; family Asparagaceae; genus Dracaena; species Dracaena cambodiana. Next base: position 18,449,723 of record JAYEPQ010000010.1, read on the forward strand.
GATCGTCCTTCCAAATCATTGGGTACTATGACCTCTTCTTTTTGATATTCCTTCCTTCCCTCAATTATTATGGGCTTGTCATGCAATGTCATGCAAATTTTCTTCAAACCTGTCATCAAAATTCTCAAAAGAAAATGCCATACTAGTGGACTTATCATTAGTCAAGTTATTATGAATGGATAAAAATTCTTCTTCACAATTTCCATCAAAAGAAACAAATGATAATGTGTCACTAGCAAGCTCACCATCAAGCAAAATATTTTCTTTATCACTGGTTTTTTCATAATTATTGCCACAATGGTCTAAAATAGGTTGGTCACAATGTTGAATTATAGACTCATTATGCACAAAATTATTTAATTCATTTTGAATCATATCTACTTCAGAAGATGACTGGATTGATTGCTCGTTGGAGTCAGATATGTTCAAACTATTAGATGGTTGATCTATAAAAAGTTTAGCTTGAGAAATCGCTTTGAGAAGATCTTCCATACAAGATTCAATTTTAGAGGATGATTTTTGAGATGATGATTTTAGCAAAGCTTCCATATCTTCCTCTATTCTACGTCTTCGTTCCTCAAACTCATGATCGTAATTTTCCTTATTTTTCTCAAATAATTGCATCTCGAGATCATGAGTGAAATTTGAAGAATGATATGATGGATCCATGTACATATTTGATGACAGATATGAAGTGGTTGGAGGTAGATTCTCATGACATGCATATCTCGATTCTAATCTTTTTAATCTTTCATCTAACATGTTCAATTGAATATCTTGTTCATGATTGAATGTAGAACATGAAGATGAATAGCCCATAAAGAAAGGATCAGATGGAGGATTATCTTGATATGGCTCTTGATTATATGCAAAATTAGAATTATTCATCCATTCATAATTATAATTTTCTATATAAGAAGCGTTCGTAGGTTCATTATATGTATTGTGAATTTGATTATGACCTAGTCCTAGCGAACTTCCTATCCATGGACACTGATAATAATTATGGTATGGATCGCGACAATGATTGCAACCAGTTTGATTTTGAAACATTTTTTTTTTAATTTTTTTTTGTTTGTTTTGAAGAAGGCGGAGAGGGAAAGAGATGGAAAAGAAAAAATAAAAACAATTGAAATATGATTTTTATAATTTTTTATTATTTTTTTGTGTAGAATCAAGAACGATAAATACATAAATACACAAAATTTGAGGGAGAAACGGAAAGATATTGCCGCTAAATAGCGGTATTTACCGCTAATTAGCGGCCAAATCTGGGAGGTTACCTCTCGGATTTTTGTAGTGCACTTCCACAACGCTTTCCTTCACCTTTTATATCCTGTATCTAAAGTTTCAGATCTATACACACTCAACACACACTGTTAAGCCGTAAAACGTTAGAAAAAGTAAGAAAAACACCGTCGATCCCCGGCAACGGCGCCAAAAACTTGATGTGATAAATTACTGCAAGCGCACAGTGTCGGTGTAGCACTGTACAGGTCGTCCCACAGGGATCTAGGGTGTTTTTGCGATTCTTACTCTTTCCTTAGTCTAGCGGATTAACAAAGGATTCTAGGTTGAAGTTGGATTAATCTAAATAGCCTAGGATCTAGAATCCACTAGTTTCCAACAATGTATTTACTTCTACTATCTTCTTCTTTCATAAAAATTTGATCTTTTTAGTTTAATCTTTATTTAAAGTGCCCTAAGTATGAGCTATCAAGTGGTGTGCAAGCATAACTCATCAAAGATACTACTTCTCATAAAAACAAGCTAAATATTTAGATAATTCAATGAAAAAGATAAAATTAACAACCCCAAACCCTAACTAAGCATAGGCTATCAAGAAACCTAATTCAAGTATAACCTATCAAAGTCTTAATCTTCGAGTTCTTGTATTTTAATCCTTTTAGAGAAAAATCATGTCTTTATTTATTTTTATTCAAGAAGAAAGACATTAGAAAGCAATTACATGGTGGATCTTAGTTTCATCTACGTCCTAGAGCTAGACTAATTAGCTACTCATGATTTTAGAAAGCAATAAAATCTAATCTAGAAAGCAAATAAATCTATACTAGAAAGCAATTAAATCTATCTAAAAAGCAAATAAAGATTAGAAAGCAATGGCTTACCTCTGGAGCACGGTATTGTGGTCGCCACCCCTTCAGCAAAATCCTAATTTTATTAAATTAAAAACGAGTACAAAACTTCAGAATCCTAATCTACATTAACTACTGCATAAAACCTAGAATACAAGGATACGACCAATATATAGGATTCGGAAATCAAACCCTAATTATAGCAGAAATAGAAAACCAAAAAATTACATCGAAGCCACGGAAGAAAATTCAGCATGTGGGGCCCACAGTTGGCAGCTAAATGGCGGCGAAAACCGCTACATAGCGGTTTTATTTCGAGTAAATCAATTGAAATTTCTTCCACGTGCGTCTCGTGTCTTGTTAATTATATTCCCTTGACTGTATTTGACTTTGCATCTCTGTAATATCGTAGTCTCGTAGTTTTCCTCACTTTAGAAACTTTTCGGACTCTGATTTCCTACTCCAACATTGATTTCTTGCCATCTCCTTGTACGAATCGAATTACCTGAAAAAGGCACTAAAAATACCCGAGTAGCATTTATTTATATACAAAAATAGATAAAGTATGAGAGGAAAAATACAATATATGATATTCATCACACCCCCACACCTATCTTTTGCTAGTTCTCGAGCAAAACCTAAATCTAAAAAGAAAAATAAAAATCCTAACTCACTTTCGCAGGAATCGCGATTGCACTTAGCACGTGCAATAAGCCTTTAAACCCCTAGGTTACCCTAGTGGACGAGTGTTGTCTCGTGAGGGTTTGCAGTGAATATACCCACAAAATAGATTAAGGAATAAAGAAAAGAAAAATAAGGATAACCGAAAATCAAGAAAAATAGAAATTTTATACAAAGGAAAGAAAAATCTTTTTTTTTTTACGATATTTTCATCAATTAATCTCAGTAATATACAAACTCAAGAACGCATTTAGATTATCAATTTTCAAATCGAGCGTCATATCAGATACACTTATCATTTTAATCAAAAATTTAAATCCTATATTTTAATGCTCACTAACAGATAATCCATTGGCTCCTATACATCTACGTGCACTGTGATAGTCTACTTTGGCTTTGGACTCGAACTCTAACTCATGATTCATCTCCTCTCTCATAACATTTTTTTCTTTTTTCTTTTTTTTAAGAATATTTCACTTTTCATGCGAATATTCACGCTTGCTTAGGCGCAACATACCCGATTACTCAGTTCATACTCTTTTCTTTTTCCTTTTTCTTTTTTTTTTTAGAATATTTCACCTTTCATGCGAATATAGAATATTTCACCTTTCATGCGAATATTTACGCTTACTTAGGCGCAAAGTACCCGATTACTCAGATCATACTCTTTTTTTTACTCTTGAGGCTATTGCCTTAATACCAGGCGCACCCCATTATTTTATCACTCTCGAGGCTATTGGCTTAGGCTCACCCCATTATTTTATTCTCACTTTTTTTTCTTTTTTTCTCTTTTTTTTTTTGTTTAGAGAGAGAAAACTTACTCAATCGTTATAATCTTTGTCCTTAATCTAATAAACTATTGTGAAGTGAAAAATAGATGTATATTTGCCTCAAAACTACTGTTAGCAATATTTATTTTTTGGATTTTGATTTTTTTCATAAAATTCAAAGTGTACCATCCAATCTACTCTCCTATCCAATTTCAAATCTAAATTTGTTCTTTTATCTGTAGGTAGTTTGATCTATTGATAAAAATACATAAGTTTTTTTAATTTATTTTTCTTTTCAGTTTTTTTTAATTTTTTTTCAGTTTTTTATTTTTTTCAGTTAGTTACTCTAAAAACTACCCAAAGTGTAAAATAAAGAAACCCAAAAATCTAAAAAAAAATCCAAAAATCTAAAAAAAAAAAATCCTACAAATAAAAATAAAATCCTAAAAAAAATAAAAATCTTCTAAAAACTAGTCCCCTACACCTAAACTTATGTATGCCCTCATACACAAACCAAGGGTGGCAAAATAAAAAAGAAAAGAAAACTATTATACAAATATTATACACTTATTAGAAAATTCAAACGGTTACGACCTCTTGATCGCTTTCCACTTTCATAATGCGTCCTTTTATGTTTTGATATGGATGAACTTAGCTTTTTTGTTAATTTTGCATTTAATCTCTCCATCTTACTTTTAATTTTTCTTAATTTATTTCTATCCTTCTTTCTTTTATTCAGTAGTAAAGTTTTGAGGTTAGAAAGCGTACTTTTATCGTCCATATTCGACCAACGAGCATCTTTCATGGCAGTAAGTATTTTGGTTTTATCAACATGTGAAATATCATACTCACTTTGATGTAACGGAATCATGAGCTCGATTTTGGATCGTCCTTTCAAATCATTGGGTACTATGACCTCTTCTTTTTGATATTCCTTCCTTCCCTCAATTATTATGGGCTTGTCATGCAAATTTTCTTCAAACCTGTCATCAAAATTCTCAAAAGAAAATGCCATACTAGTGGTCTTATCATTAGTCAAGTTATTATGAATGGATAAAAATTCTTCTTCACAATTTCCATCAAAAGAAACAAATGATAATGTGTCACTAGCAAGCTCACCATCAAGCAAAATATTTTCTTTATCACTGGTTTTTTCATAATTATTGCCACAATGGTCTAAAATAGGTTGGTCACAATATTGAATTATAGACTCATTATGCACAAAATTATTTAATTCATTTTGAATCATATCTACTTCAGAAGATGACTGGATTGATTGCTCGTTGGAGTCAGATATGTTCAAACTATTAGATGGTTGATCTATAAAAAGTTTAGCTTGAGAAATCGCTTTGAGAAGATCTTCCATACAAGATTCAATTTTAGAGGATGATTTTTGAGATGATGATTTTAGCAAAGCTTCCATATCTTCCTCTATTCTACGTCTTCGTTCCTCAAACTCATGATCGTAATTTTCCTTATTTTTCTCAAATAATTGCATCTCGAGATCATGAGTGAAATTTGAAGAATGATATGATGGATCCATGTACATATTTGATGACAGATATGAAGTGGTTGGAGGTAGATTCTCATGACATGCATATCTCGATTCTAATCTTTTTAATCTTTCATCTAACATGTTCAATTGAATATCTTGTTCATGATTGAATGTAGAACATGAAGATGAATAGCCCATAAAGAAAGGATCAGATGGAGGATTCTCTTGATATGGCTCTTGATTATATGCAAAATTAGAATTATTCATCCATTCATAATTATAATTTTGTATATAAGAAGCGCTCGTAGGTTCATTATATGTATTGTGAATTTGATTATGACCTAGTCCTAGCGAACTTCCTATCCATGGACACTGATAATAATTATGGTATGGATCGCGACAATGATTGCAACCAGTTTGATTTTGAAACATTTTTTTTTTAATTTTTTTTTGTTTGTTTTGAAGAAGGCGGAGAGGGAAAGAGATGGAAAAGAAAAAATAAAAACAATTGAAATATGATTTTTATAATTTTTTATTATTTTTTGTGTAGAATCAAGAACGATAAATACAGAAATACACAAAATTTGAGGGAGAAACGGAAAGATATTGCCGCTAAATAGCGGTATTTACCGCTAATTAGCGGCCAAATCTGGGAGGTTACCTCTCGGAGTTTTGTAGTGCACTTCCACAACGCTTTCCTTCACCTTTTATATCCTGTATCTAAAGTTCCAGATCTATACACACTCAACACACACTGTTAAGCCGTAAAACGTTAGAAAAAGCAAGAAAAACACCGTCGATCCCCGGCAACGGCGCCAAAAACTTGATGTGATAAATTACTGCAAGCGCACAGTGTCGGTGTAGCGCTGTACAGATCGTCCCACAGGGATCTAGGGTGTTTTTGCGATTCTTACTCTTTTCTTAGTCTAGCGGATTAATAAAGGATTCTAGGTTGAAGTTGGATTAATCTAAATAGCCTAGGATCTAGAATCCACTAGTTTCCAACAATGTATTTACTTCTACTATCTTCTTCTTTCATAAAAATTTGATCTTTTTAGTTTAATCTTTATTTAAAGTGCCCTAAGTATGAGCTATCAAGTGGTGTGCAAGCATAACTCATCAAAGATACTACTTCTCATAAAAACAAGCTAAATCTTTAGATAATTCAATGAAAAAGATAAAATCAACAACCCCAAACCCTAACTAAGCATAGGCTATCAAGAAACCTAATTCAAGTATAACCTATCAAAGTCTTAATCTTCGAGTTCTTGTATTTTAATCCTTTTAGAGAAAAATCATGTCTTTATTTATTTTTATTCAAGAAGAAAGACATTAGAAAGCAATTACATGGTGGATCTTAGTTTCATCTACGTCCTAGAGCTAGACTAATTAGCTACTCATGATTTTAGAAAGCAATAAAATCTAATCTAGAAAGCAAATAAATCTATACTAGAAAGCAATTAAATCTATCTAAAAAGCAAATAAAGATTAGAAAGCAATGGCTTACCTCTAGAGCACGGTATTGTGGTCGCCACCCCTTCAGCAAAACCCTAATTTTATTAAATTAAAAACGAGTACAAAACTTCAGAATCCTAATCTACATTAACTACTGCATAAAACCTAGAATACAAGGATACGGCCAATATATAGGATTCGGAAATCAAACCCTAATTATAGCAGAAATAGAAAACCAAAAAATTACATCGAAGCCACGGAAGAAAATTCAGCATGTGGGGCCCACAGTTGGCCGCTAAATGGCGGCGAAAACCGCTACATAGCGGTTTTATTTCGAGTAAATCAATTGAAATTTCTTCCACGTGCGTCTCGTGTCTTGTTAATTATATTCCCTTGACTGTATTTGACTTTGCATCTCTGTAATATCGTAGTCTCGTAGTTTTTCTCACTTTAGAAACTTTTCGGACTCTGATTTCCTACTCCAACATTGATTTCTTGCCATCTCCTTGTACGAATCGAATTACCTGAAAAAGGCACTAAAAATACCCGAGTAGCATTTATTTATATACAAAAATAGATAAAGTATGAGAGGAAAAATACAATATATGATATTCATCACACCCCCACACCTATCTTTTGCTAGTCCTCGAGCAAAACCTAAATCTAAAAAGAAAAATAAAAATCCTAACTCACTTTCGCAGGAATCGCGATTGCACTTAGCACGTGCAATAAGCCTTTAAACCCCTAGGTTACCCTAGTGGACGAGTGTTGTCTCGTGAGTGTTTGCAGTGAATATACCCACAAAATTCAAGAAGAAAATATATTAAGGAATAAAGAAAAGAAAAATAAGGATAACCGAAAATCAAGAAAAATAGAAATTTTATACAAAGGAAAGAAATATCTTTTTTTTTTTTACGATATTTTCATCAATTAATCTCAGTAATATACAAACTCAAGAACGCATTTAGATTATCAATTTTCAAATCGAGCGTCATATCAGATACACTTATCATTTTAATCAAAAATTTAAATCCTATATTTTAATGCTCACTAACAGATAATCCATTGGCTCCTATACATCTACGTGCACTGTGATAGTCTACTTTGGCTTTGGACTCGAACTCTAACTCATGATTCATCTCCTCTCTCATAACATTTTTTTCTTTTTTCTTTTTTTTAAGAATATTTCACTTTTCATGCGAATATTCACGCTTGCTTAGGCGCAACATACCCGATTACTCAGTTCATACTCTTTTCTTTTTCTTTTTTCTTTTTTTTTTTAGAATATTTCACCTTTCATGCGAATATTTACGCTTACTTAGGCGCAAAGTACCCGATTACTCAGATCATACTCTTTTTTTTACTCTTGAGGCTATTGCCTTAATACCAGGCGCACCCCATTATTTTATCACTCTCGAGGCTATTGGCTTAGGCTCACCCCATTATTTTATTCTCACTTTTTTTTCTTTTTTTCTCTTTTTTTTTTTTTTTTTAGAGAGAGAAAACTTACTCAATCGTTATCATCTTTGTCCTTAATCTAATAAACTATTGTGAAGTGAAAAATAGATGTATATTTGCCTCGAAACTACTGTTAGCAATATTTACTTTTTGGATTTTGATTTTTTTCATAAAATTCAAAGTGTACCATCCAATCTACTCTCCTATCCAATTTCAAATCTAAATTTGTTCTTTTATCTGTAAGTAGTTTGATCTATTGATAAAAATACATAAGTTTTTTTAATTTATTTTTCTTTTCAGTTTTTTTTAATTTTTTTTCAGTTTTTTATTTTTTTCAGTTAGTTACTCTAAAAACTACCCAAAGTGTAAAATAAAGAAACCCAAAAATCTAAAAAAAAATCCAAAAATCTAAAAAAAAAAAATCCTACAAATAAAAATAAAATCCTAAAAAAAATAAAAATCTTCTAAAAACTAGTCCCCCACACCTAAACTTATGTATGCCCTCATACACAAACCAAGGGTGGCAAAATAAAAAAGAAAAGAAAACTATTATACAAATATTATACACTTATTAGAAAATTCAAACGGTTACGACCTCTTGATCGCTTTCCACTTTCATAATGCGTCCTTTTATGTTTTGATATGGATGAACTTAGCTTTTTTGTTAATTTTGCATTTAATCTCTCCATCTTACTTTTAATTTTTCTTAATTTATTTCTATCCTTCTTTCTTTTATTCAGTAGTAAAGTTTTGAGGTTAGAAAGCGTGCCTTTATCGTCCATATTCGACCAACGAGTATCTTTCATGGCAGTAAGTATTTTGGTTTTATCAACATGTGAAATATCATACTCACTTTGATGTAACGGAATCATGAGCTCGATTTTGGATCGTCCTTCCAAATCATTGGGTACTATGACCTCTTCTTTTTGATATTCCTTCCTTCCCTCAATTATTATGGGCTTGTCATGCAAATTTTCTTCAAACCTGTCATCAAAATTCTCAAAAGAAAATGCCATACTAGTGGACTTATCATTAGTCAAATTATTATGAATGGATAAAAATTCTTCTTCACAATTTCCATCAAAAGAAACAAATGATAATGTGTCACTAGCAAGCTCACCATCAAGCAAAATATTTTCTTTATCACTGGTTTTTTCATAATTATTGCCACAATGGTCTAAAATAGGTTGGTCACAATGTTGAATTATAGACTCATTATGCACAAAATTATTTAATTCATTTTGAATCATATCTACTTCAGAAGATGACTGAATTGATTGCTCGTTGGAGTCAGATATGTTCAAACTATTAGATGGTTGATCTATAAAAAGTTTAGCTTGAGAAATCGCTTTGAGAAGATCTTCCATACAAGATTCAATTTTAGAGGATGATTTTTGAGATGATGATTTTAGCAAAGCTTCCATATCTTCCTCTATTCTACGTCTTCGTTCCTCAAACTCATGATCGTAATTTTCCTTATTTTTCTCAAATAATTGCATCTCGAGATCATGAGTGAAATTTGAAGAATGATATGATGGATCCATGTACATATTTGATGACAGATATGAAGTGGTTGGAGGTAGATTCTCATGACATGCATATCTCGATTCTAATCTTTTTAATCTTTCATCTAACATGTTCAATTGAATATCTTGTTCATGATTGAATGTAGAACATGAAGATGAATAGCCCATAAAGAAAGGATCAGATGGAGGATTCTCTTGATATGGCTCTTGATTATATGCAAAATTAGAATTATTCATCCATTCATAATTATAATTTTGTATATAAGAAGCGTTCGTAGGTTCATTATATGTATTGTGAATTTGATTATGACCTAGTCTTAGCGAACTTCCTATCCATGGACACTGATAATAATTATGGTATGGATCGCGACAATGATTGCAACCAGTTTGATTTTGAAACATTTTTTTTTTAATTTTTTTTTGTTTGTTTTGAAGAAGGCGGAGAGGGAAAGAGATGGAAAAGAAAAAATAAAAACAATTGAAATATGATTTTTATAATTTTTTATTATTTTTTGTGTAGAATCAAGAACGATAAATACAGAAATACACAAAATTTGAGGGAGAAACGGAAAGATATTGCCGCTAAATAGCGGTATTTACCGCTAATTAGCGGCCAAATCTGGGAGGTTACCTCTCGGAGTTTTGTAGTGCACTTCCACAACGCTTTCCTTCACCTTTTATATCCTGTATCTAAAGTTCCAGATCTATACACACTCAACACACACTGTTAAGCCGTAAAACGTTAGAAAAAGCAAGAAAAACACCGTCGATCCCCGGCAACGGCGCCAAAAACTTGATGTGATAAATTACTGCAAGCGCACAGTGTCGGTGTAGCGCTGTACAGGTCGTCCCACAGGGATCTAGGGTGTTTTTGCGATTCTTACTCTTTCCTTAGTCTAGCGGATTAACAAAGGATTCTAGGTTGAAGTTGGATTAATCTAAATAGCCTAGGATCTAGAATCCACTAGTTTCCAACCATGTATTTACTTCTACTATCTTCTTCTTTCATAAAAATTTGATCTTTTTAGTTTAATCTTTATTTAAAGTGCCCTAAGTATGAGCTATCAAGTGGTGTGCAAGCATAACTCATCAAAAATACTACTTCTCATAAAAACAAGCTAAATCTTTAGATAATTCAATGAAAAAGATAAAATCAACAACCCCAAACCCTAACTAAGCATAGGCTATCAAGAAACCTAATTCAAGTATAATCTATCAAAGTCTTAATCATCGAGTTCTTGTATTTTAATCCTTTTAGAGAAAAATCATGTCTTTATTTATTTTTATTCAAGAAGAAAGACATTAGAAAGCAATTACATGGTGGATCTTAGTTTCATCTACGTCCTAGAGCTAGACTAATTAGCTACTCATGATTTTAGAAAGCAATAAAATCTAATCTAGAAAGCAAATAAATCTATACTAGAAAGCAATTAAATCTATCTAAAAAGCAAATAAAGATTAGAAAGCAATGGCTTACCTCTAGAGCACGGTATTGTGGTCGCCACCCCTTCAGCAAAACCCTAATTTTATTAAATTAAAAACGAGTACAAAACTTCAGAATCCTAATCTACATTAACTACTGCATAAAACCTAGAATACAAGGATACGGCCAATATATAGGATTCGGAAATCAAACCCTAATTATAGCAGAAATAGAAAACCAAAAAATTACATCGAAGCCACGGAAGAAAATTCAGCATGTGGGGCCCACAGTTGGCCGCTAAATGGCGGCGAAAACCGCTACATAGCGGTTTTATTTCGAGTAAATCAATTGAAATTTCTTCCACGTGCGTCTCGTGTCTTGTTAATTATATTCCCTTGACTGTATTTGACTTTGCATCTCTGTAATATCGTAGTCTCGTAGTTTTTCTCACTTTAGAAACTTTTCGGACTCTGATTTCCTACTCCAACATTGATTTCTTGCCATCTCCTTGTACGAATCGAATTACCTGAAAAAGGCACTAAAAATACCCGAGTAGCATTTATTTATATACAAAAATAGATAAAGTATGAGAGGAAAAATACAATATATGATATTCATCACACCCCCACACCTATCTTTTGCTAGTCCTCGAGCAAAACCTAAATCTAAAAAGAAAAATAAAAATCCTAACTCACTTTCGCAGGAATCGCGATTGCACTTAGCACGTGCAATAAGCCTTTAAACCCCTAGGTTACCCTAGTGGACGAGTGTTGTCTCGTGAGGGTTTGCAGTGAATATACCCACAAAATTCAAGAAGAAAATATATTAAGGAATAAAGAAAAGAAAAATAAGGATAACCGAAAATCAAGAAAAATAGAAATTTTATACAAAGGAAAGAAAAATCTTTTTTTTTTTTACGATATTTTTATCAATTAATCTCAGTAATATACAAACTCAAGAACGCATTTAGATTATCAATTTTCAAATCGAGCGTCATATCAGATACACTTATCATTTTAATCAAAAATTTAAATCCTATATTTTAATGCTCACTAACAGATAATCCATTGGCTCCTATACATCTACGTGCACTGTGATAGTCTACTTTGGCTTTGGACTCGAACTCTAACTCATGATTCATCTTCTCTCTCATAACATTTTTTTCTTTTTTCTTTTTTTTAAGAATATTTCACTTTTCATGCGAATATTCACGCTTGCTTAGGCGCAACATACCCGATTACTCAGTTCATACTCTTTTCTTTTTCTTTTTTCTTTTTTTTTTAGAATATTTCACCTTTCATGCGAATATTTACGCTTACTTAGGCGCAAAGTACCCGATTACTCAGATCATACTCTTTTTTTTACTCTTGAGGCTATTGCCTTAATACAAGGCGCACCCCATTATTTTATCACTCTCGAGGCTATTGGCTTAGGCTCACCCCATTATTTTATTCTCACTTTTTTTTCTTTTTTTCTCTTTTTTTTTTTTGTTTAGAGAGAGAAAACTTACTCAATCGTTATCATCTTTGTGTTTAATCTAATAAACTATTGTGAAGTGAAAAATAGATGTATATTTGCCTCAAAACTACTGTTAGTAATATTTATTTTTTGGATTTTGATTTTTTTCATAAAATTCAAAGTGTACCATCCAATCTACTCTCCTATCCAATTTCAAATCTAAATTTGTTCTTTTATCTGTAAGTAGTTTGATCTATTGATAAAAATACATAAGTTTTTTTAATTTTTTTTTCTTTTCAGTTTTTTTTAATTTTTTTTTAGTTTTTTATTTTTTTCAGTTAGTTACTCTAAAAACTACCCAAAGTGTAAAATAAAGAAACCCAAAAATCTAAAAAAAAAATCCAAAAATATAAAAAAAAAAAATCCTACAAATAAAAATAAAATCCTAAAAAAAATAAAAATCTTCTAAAAACTAGTCCCCCACACCTAAACTTATGTATGCCCTCATACACAAACCAAGGGTGGCAAAATAAAAAAGAAAAGAAAACTATTATACAAATATTATACACTTATTAGAAAATTCAAACGGTTACGACCTCTTGATCGCTTTCCACTTTCATAATGCGTCCTTTATGTTTTGATATGGATGAACTTAGCTTTTTTGTTAATTTTGCATTTAATCTCTCCATCTTACTTTTAATTTTTCTTAATTTATTTCTATCCTTCTTTCTTTTATTCAGTAGTAAAGTTTTGAGGTTAGAAAGCGTACCTTTATCGTCCATATTCGACCCACGAGTATCTTTCATGGCAGTAAGAATTTTGGTTTTATCAACATGTGAAATATCATACTCACTTTGATGTAACGGAATCATGAGCTCGATTTTGGATCGTCCTTCCAAATCATTGGGTACTATGACCTCTTCTTTTTTATATTCCTTCCTTCCCTCAATTATTATGGGCTTGTCATGCAAATTTTCTTCAAACCTGTCATCAAAATTCTCAAAAGAAAATGCCATACTAGTGGACTTATCATTAGTCAAGTTATTATGAATGGATATAAATTCTTCTTCACAATTTCCATCAAAAGAAACAAATGATAATGTGTCACTAGCAAGCTCACCATCAAGCAAAATATTTTCTTTATCACTGGTTTTTTCATAATTATTGCCACAATGGTCTAAAATAGGTTGGTCACAATGTTGAATTATAGACTCATTATGCACAAAATTATTTAATTCATTTTGAATCATATCTACTTCAGAAGATGACTGGATTGATTGCTCGTTGGAGTCAGATATGTTCAAACTATTAGATGGTTGATCTATAAAAAGTTTAGCTTGAGAAATCGCTTTGAGAAGATCTTCCATACAAGATTCAATTTTAGAGGATGATTTTTGAGATGATGATTTTAGCAAAGCTTCCATATCTTCCTCTATTCTACGTCTTCGTTCCTCAAACTCATGATCGTAATTTTCCTTATTTTTCTCAAATAATTGCATCTCGAGATCATGAGTGAAATTTGAAGAATGATATGATGGATCCATATACATATTTGATGACAGATATGAAGTGGTTGGAGGTAGATTCTCATGACATGCATATCTCGATTCTAATCTTTTTAATCTTTCATCTAACATGTTCAATTGAATATCTTGTTCATGATTGAATGTAGAACATGAAGATGAATAGCCCATAAAGAAAGGATCAGATGGAGGATTCTCTTGATATGGCTCTTGATTATATGCAAAATTAGAATTATTCATCCATTCATAATTATAATTTTGTATATAAGAAGCGCTCGTAGGTTCATTATATGTATTGTGAATTTGATTATGACCTAGTCCTAGCAAACTTCCTATCCATGGACACTGATAATAATTATGGTATGGATCGCGACAATGATTGCAACCAGTTTGATTTTGAAATATTTTTTTTTTAATTTTTTTTTGTTTGTTTTGAAGAAGGCGGAGAGGGAAAGAGATGGAAAAGAAAAAATAAAAACAATTGAAATATGATTTTTATAATTTTTTATTATTTTTTGTGTAGAATCAAGAACGATAAATACAGAAATACACAAAATTTGAGGGAGAAACGGAAAGATATTGCCGCTAAATAGCGGTATTTACCGCTAATTAGCGGCCAAATCTGGGAGGTTACCTCTCGGAGTTTTGTAGTGCACTTCCACAACGCTTTCCTTCACCTTTTATATCCTGTATCTAAAGTTCCAGATCTATACACACTCAACACACACTGTTAAGCCGTAAAACGTTAGAAAAAGCAAGAAAAACACCGTCGATCCCCGGCAACGGCGCCAAAAACTTGATGTGATAAATTACTGCAAGCGCACAGTGTCGGTGTAGCGCTGTACAGGTCGTCCCACAGGGATCTAGGGTGTTTTTGCGATTCTTACTCTTTCCTTAGTCTAGCGGATTAACAAAGGATTCTAGGTTGAAGTTGGATTAATCTAAATAGCCTAGGATCTAGAATCCACTAGTTTCCAACCATGTATTTACTTCTACTATCTTCTTCTTTCATAAAAATTTGATCTTTTTAGTTTAATCTTTATTTAAAGTGCCCTAAGTATGAGCTATCAAGTGGTGTGCAAGCATAACTCATCAAAAATACTACTTCTCATAAAAACAAGCTAAATCTTTAGATAATTCAATGAAAAAGATAAAATCAACAACCCCAAACCCTAACTAAGCATAGGCTATCAAGAAACCTAATTCAAGTATAATCTATCAAAGTCTTAATCATCGAGTTCTTATATTTTAATCCTTTTAGAGAAAAATCATGTCTTTATTTATTTTTATTCAAGAAGAAAGACATTAGAAAGCAATTACATGGTGGATCTTAGTTTCATCTACGTCCTAGAGCTAGACTAATTAGCTACTCATGATTTTAGAAAGCAATAAAATCTAATCTAGAAAGCAAATAAATCTATACTAGAAAGCAATTAAATCTATCTAAAAAGCAAATAAAGATTAGAAAGCAATGGCTTACCTCTAGAGCACGGTATTGTGGTCGCCACCCCTTCAGCAAAACCCTAATTTTATTAAATTAAAAACGAGTACAAAACTTCAGAATCCTAATCTACATTAACTACTGCATAAAACCTAGAATACAAGGATACGGCCAATATATAGGATTCGGAAATCAAACCCTAATTATAGCAGAAATAGAAAACCAAAAAATTACATCGAAGCCACGGAAGAAAATTCAGCATGTGGGGCCCACAGTTGGCCGCTAAATGGCGGCGAAAACCGCTACATAGCGGTTTTATTTCGAGTAAATCAATTGAAATTTCTTCCACGTGCGTCTCGTGTCTTGTTAATTATATTCCCTTGACTGTATTTGACTTTGCATCTCTGTAATATCGTAGTCTCGTAGTTTTTCTCACTTTAGAAACTTTTCGGACTCTGATTTCCTACTCCAACATTGATTTCTTGCCATCTCCTTGTACGAATCGAATTACCTGAAAAAGGCACTAAAAATACCCGAGTAGCATTTATTTATATACAAAAATAGATAAAGTATGAGAGGAAAAATACAATATATGATATTCATCACACCCCCACACCTATCTTTTGCTAGTCCTCGAGCAAAACCTAAATCTAAAAAGAAAAATAAAAATCCTAACTCACTTTCGCAGGAATCGCGATTGCACTTAGCACGTGCAATAAGCCTTTAAACCCCTAGGTTACCCTAGTGGACGAGTGTTGTCTCGTGAGGGTTTGCAGTGAATATACCCACAAAATTCAAGAAGAAAATATATTAAGGAATAAAGAAAAGAAAAATAAGGATAACCGAAAATCAAGAAAAATAGAAATTTTATACAAAGGAAAGAAAAATCTTTTTTTTTTTACGATATTTTCATCAATTAATCTCAGTAATATACAAACTCAAGAACGCATTTAGATTATCAATTTTCAAATCGAGCGTCATATCAGATACACTTATCATTTTAATCAAAAATTTAAATCCTATATTTTAATGCTCACTAACAGATAATCCATTGGCTCCTATACATCTACGTGCACTGTGATAGTCTACTTTGGCTTTGGACTCGAACTCTAACTCATGATTCATCTCCTCTCTCATAACATTTTTTTCTTTTTTCTTTTTTTTAAGAATATTTCACTTTTCATGCGAATATTCACGCTTGCTTAGGCGCAACATACCCGATTGCTCAGTTCATACTCTTTTCTTTTTCTTTTTTCTTTTTTTTTTAGAATATTTCACCTTTCATGCGAATATTTACGCTTACTTAGGCGCAAAGTACCCGATTACTCAGATCATACTCTTTTTTTTACTCTTGAGGCTATTGCCTTAATACAAGGCGCACCCCATTATTTTATCACTCTCGAGGCTATTGGCTTAGGCTCACCCCATTATTTTATTCTCACTTTTTTTTCTTTTTTTCTCTTTTTTTTTTTTGTTTAGAGAGAGAAAACTTACTCAATCGTTATCATCTTTGTGTTTAATCTAATAAACTATTGTGAAGTGAAAAATAGATGTATATTTGCCTCAAAACTACTGTTAGTAATATTTATTTTTTGGATTTTGATTTTTTTCATAAAATTCAAAGTGTACCATCCAATCTACTCTCCTATCCAATTTCAAATCTAAATTTATTCTTTTATCTGTAAGTAGTTTGATCTATTGATAAAAATACATAAGTTTTTTTAATTTTTTTTTCTTTTCAGTTTTTTTTAATTTTTTTTTAGTTTTTTATTTTTTTCAGTTAGTTACTCTAAAAACTACCCAAAGTGTAAAATAAAGAAACCCAAAAATCTAAAAAAAAAATCCAAAAATCTAAAAAAAAAAAATCCTACAAATAAAAATAAAATCCTAAAAAAAATAAAAATCTTCTAAAAACTAGTCCCCCACACCTAAACTTATGTATGCCCTCATACACAAACCAAGGGTGGCAAAATAAAAAAGAAAAGAAAACTATTATACAAATATTATACACTTATTAGAAAATTCAAACGGTTACGACCTCTTGATCGCTTTCCACTTTCATAATGCGTCCTTTATGTTTTGATATGGATGAACTTAGCTTTTTTGTTAATTTTGCATTTAATCTCTCCATCTTACTTTTAATTTTTCTTAATTTATTTCTATCCTTCTTTCTTTTATTCAGTAGTAAAGTTTTGAGGTTAGAAAGCGTACCTTTATCGTCCATATTCGACCCACGAGTATCTTTCATGGCAGTAAGTATTTTGGTTTTATCAACATGTGAAATATCATACTCACTTTGATGTAACGGAATCATGAGCTCGATTTTGGATCGTCCTTCCAAATCATTGGGTACTATGACCTCTTCTTTTTTATATTCCTTCCTTCCCTCAATTATTATGGGCTTGTCATGCAAATTTTCTTCAAACCTGTCATCAAAATTCTCAAAAGAAAATGCCATACTAGTGGACTTATCATTAGTCAAGTTATTATGAATGGATATAAATTCTTCTTCACAATTTCCATCAAAAGAAACAAATGATAATGTGTCACTAGCAAGCTCACCATCAAGCAAAATATTTTCTTTATCACTGGTTTTTTCATAATTATTGCCACAATGGTCTAAAATAGGTTGGTCACAATGTTGAATTATAGACTCATTATGCACAAAATTATTTAATTCATTTTGAATCATATCTACTTCAGAAGATGACTGGATTGATTGCTCGTTGGAGTCAGATATGTTCAAACTATTAGATGGTTGATCTATAAAAAGTTTAGCTTGAGAAATCGCTTTGAGAAGATCTTCCATACAAGATTCAATTTTAGAGGATGATTTTTGAGATGATGATTTTAGCAAAGCTTCCATATCTTCCTCTATTCTACGTCTTCGTTCCTCAAACTCATGATCGTAATTTTCCTTATTTTTCTCAAATAATTGCATCTCGAGATCATGAGTGAAATTTGAAGAATGATATGATGGATCCATGTACATATTTGATGACAGATATGAAGTGGTTGGAGGTAGATTCTCATGACATGCATATCTCGATTCTAATCTTTTTAATCTTTCATCTAACATGTTCAATTGAATATCTTGTTCATGATTGAATGTAGAACATGAAGATGAATAGCCCATAAAGAAAGGATCAGATGGAGGATTCTCTTGATATGGCTCTTGATTATATGCAAAATTAGAATTATTCATCCATTCATAATTATAATTTTGTATATAAGAAGCGTTCGTAGGTTCATTATATGTATTGTGAATTTGATTATGACCTAGTCTTAGCGAACTTCCTATCCATGGACACTGATAATAATTATGGTATGGATCGCGACAATGATTGCAACCAGTTTGATTTTGAAACATTTTTTTTTTAATTTTTTTTTGTTTGTTTTGAAGAAGGCGGAGAGGGAAAGAGATGGAAAAGAAAAAATAAAAACAATTGAAATATGATTTTTATAATTTTTTATTATTTTTTGTGTAGAATCAAGAACGATAAATACAGAAATACACAAAATTTGAGGGAGAAACGGAAAGATATTGCCGCTAAATAGCGGTATTTACCGCTAATTAGCGGCCAAATCTGGGAGGTTACCTCTCGGAGTTTTGTAGTGCACTTCCACAACGCTTTCCTTCACCTTTTATATCCTGTATCTAAAGTTCCAGATCTATACACACTCAACACACACTGTTAAGCCGTAAAACGTTAGAAAAAGCAAGAAAAACACCGTCGATCCCCGGCAACGGCGCCAAAAACTTGATGTGATAAATTACTGCAAGCGCACAGTGTCGGTGTAGCGCTGTACAGGTCGTCCCACAGGGATCTAGGGTGTTTTTGCGATTCTTACTCTTTCCTTAGTCTAGCGGATTAACAAAGGATTCTAGGTTGAAATTGGATTAATCTAAATAGCCTAGGATCTAGAATCCACTAGTTTCCAACCATGTATTTACTTCTACTATCTTCTTCTTTCATAAAAATTTGATCTTTTTAGTTTAATCTTTATTTAAAGTGCCCTAAGTATGAGCTATCAAGTGGTGTGCAAGCATAACTCATCAAAGATACTACTTCTCATAAAAACAAGCTAAATCTTTAGATAATTCAATGAAAAAGATAAAATCAACAACCCCAAACCCTAACTAAGCATAGGCTATCAAGAAACCTAATTCAAGTATAACCTATCAAAGTCTTAATCATCGAGTTCTTGTATTTTAATCCTTTTAGAGAAAAATCATGTCTTTATTTATTTTTATTCAAGAAGAAAGACATTAGAAAGCAATTACATGGTGGATCTTAGTTTCATCTACGTCCTAGAGCTAGACTAATTAGCTACTCATGATTTTAGAAAGCAATAAAATCTAATCTAGAAAGCAAATAAATCTATACTAGAAAGCAATTAAATCTATCTAAAAAGCAAATAAAGATTAGAAAGCAATGACTTACCTCTGGAGCACGGTATTGTGGTCGCCACCCCTTCAGCAAAACTCTAATTTTATTAAATTAAAAACGAGTACAAAACTTCAGAATCCTAATCTACATTAACTACTGCATAAAACCTAGAATACAAGGATACGGCCAATACATAGGATTCGGAAATCAAACCCTAATTATAGCAGAAATAGAAAACCAAAAAATTACATCGAAGCCACGGAAGAAAATTCAGCATGTGGGGCCCACAGTTGGCCGCTAAATGGCGGCGAAAACCGCTTCATAGCGGTTTTATTTCGAGTAAATCAATTGAAATTTCTTCCACGTGCGTCTCGTGTCTTGTTAATTATATTCCCTTGACTGTATTTGACTTTGCATCTCTGTAATATCGTAGTCTCGTAGTTTTTCTCACTTTAGAAACTTTTCGGACTCTGATTTCCTACTCCAACATTGATTTCTTGCCATCTCCTTGTACGAATCGAATTACCTGAAAAAGACACTAAAAATACCCGAGTAGCATTTATTTATATACAAAAATAGATAAAGTATGAGAGGAAAAATACAATATATGATATTCATCACACCCCCACACCTATCTTTTGCTAGTCCTCGAGCAAAACCTAAATCTAAAAAGAAAAATAAAAATCCTAACTCACTTTCGCAGGAATCGCGATTGCACTTAGCACGTGCAATAAGCCTTTAAACCCCTAGGTTACCCTAGTGGACGAGTGTTGTCTCGTGAGGGTTTGCAGTGAATATACCCACAAAATTCAAGAAGAAAATAGATTAAGGAATAAAGAAAAGAAAAATAAGGATAACCGAAAATCAAGAAAAATAGAAATTTTATACAAAGGAAAGAAAAATCTTTTTTTTTTACGATATTTTCATCAATTAATCTCAGTAATATACAAACTCAAGAACGCATTTAGATTATCAATTTTCAAATCGAGCGTCATATCAGATACACTTATCATTTTAATCAAAAATTTAAATCCTATATTTTAATGCTCACTAACAGATAATCCATTGGCTCCTATACATCTACGTGCACTGTGATAGTCTACTTTGGCTTTGGACTCGAACTCTAACTCATGATTCATCTCCTCTCTCATAACATTTTTTTCTTTTTTCTTTTTTTTAAGAATATTTCACTTTTCATGCGAATATTCACGCTTGCTTAGGTGCAACATACCCGATTACTCAGTTCATACTCTTTTCTTTTTCTTTTTTCTTTTTTTTTTTAGAATATTTCACCTTTCATGCGAATATTTACGCTTACTTAGGCGCAAAGTACCCGATTACTCAGATCATACTCTTTTTTTTACTCTTGAGGCTATTGCCTTAATACCAGGCGCACACCATTATTTTATCACTCTCGAGGCTATTGGCTTAGGCTCATCCCATTATTTTATTCTCACTTTTTTTTCTTTTTTTCTCTTTTTTTTTTTTGTTTAGAGAGAGAAAACTTACTCAATCGTTATCATCTTTGTCCTTAATCTAATAAACTATTGTGAAGTGAAAAATAGATGTATATTTGCCTCAAAACTACTGTTAGCAATATTTATTTTTTGGATTTTGATTTTTTTCATAAAATTCAAAGTGTACCATCCAATCTACTCTCCTATCCAATTTCAAATCTAAATTTGTTCTTTTATCTGTAAGTAGTTTGATCTATTGATAAAAATACATAAGTTTTTTTAATTTATTTTTCTTTTCAGATTTTTTTAATTTTTTTTTCAGTTTTTTATTTTTTTCAGTTAGTTACTCTAAAAACTACCCAAAGTGTAAAATAAAGAAACCCAAAAATCTAAAAAAAAATTCAAAAATCTAAAAAAAAAAAATCCTACAAATAAAAATGAAATCCTAAAAAAAATAAAAATCTTCTAAAAACTAGTCCCCCACACCTAAACTTATGTATGCCCTCATACACAAACCAAGGGTGGCAAAATAAAAAAGAAAAGAAAACTATTATACAAATATTATACACTTATTAGAAAATTCAAACGGTTACGACCTCTTGATCGCTTTCCACTTTCATAATGCGTCCTTTTATGTTTTGATATGGATGAACTTAGCTTTTTTGTTAATTTTGCATTTAATCTCTCCATCTTACTTTTAATTTTTCTTAATTTATTTCTATCCTTCTTTCTTTTATTCAGTAGTAAAGTTTTGAGGTTAGAAAGCGTACCTTTATCGTCCATATTCGACCCACGAGTATCTTTCATGGCAGTAAGTATTTTGGTTTTATCAACATGTGAAATATCATACTCACTTTGATGTAACGGAATCATGAGCTCGATTTTGGATCGTCCTTCCAAATCATTGGGTACTATGACCTCTTCTTTTTGATATTCCTTCCTTCCCTCAATTATTATGGGCTTGTCATGCAAATTTTCTTCAAACCTGTCATCAAAATTCTCAAAAGAAAATGCCATACTAGTGGACTTATCATTAGTCAAGTTATTATGAATGGATAAAAATTCTTCTTCACAACTTCCATCAAAAGAAACAAATGATAATGTGTCACTAGCAAGCTCACCATCAAGCAAAATATTTTCTTTATCACTGGTTTTTTCATAATTATTGCCACAATGGTCTAAAATAGGTTGGTCACAATGTTGAATTATAGACTCATTATGCACAAAATTATTTAATTCATTTTGAATCATATCTACTTCAGAAGATGACTGGATTGATTGCTCGTTGGAGTCAGATATGTTCAAACTATTAGATGGTTGATCTATAAAAAGTTTAGCTTGAGAAATCGCTTTGAGAAGATCTTCCATACAAGATTCAATTTTAGAGGATGATTTTTGAGATGATGATTTTAGCAAAGCTTCCATATCTTCCTCTATTCTACGTCTTCGTTCCTCAAACTCATGATCGTAATTTTTCTTATTTTTCTCAAATAATTGCATCTCGAGATCATGAGTGAAATTTGAAGAATGATATGATGGATCCATGTACATATTTGATGACAGATATGAAGTGGTTGGAGGTAGATTCTCATGACATGCATATCTCGATTCTAATCTTTTTAATCTTTCATCTAACATGTTCAATTGAATATCTTGTTCATGATTGAATGTAGAACATGAAGATGAATAGCCCATAAAGAAAGGATCAGATGGAGGATTCTCTTGATATGGCTCTTGATTATATGCAAAATTAGAATTATTCATCCATTCATAATTATAATTTTGTATATAAGAAGCGCTCGTAGATTCATTATATGTATTGTGAATTTGATTATGACCTAGTCTTAGCGAACTTCCTATCCATGGACACTGATAATAATTATGGTATGGATCGCGACAATGATTGCAACCAGTTTGATTTTGAAACATTTTTTTTTAATTTTTTTTTGTTTGTTTTGAAGAAGGCGGAGAGGGAAAGAGATGGAAAAGAAAAAATAAAAACAATTGAAATATGATTTTTATAATTTTTTATTATTTTTTGTGTAGAATCAAGAACGATAAATACAGAAATACACAAAATTTGAGGGAGAAACGGAAAGATATTGCCGCTAAATAGCGGTATTTATCGCTAATTAGCGGCCAAATCTGGGAGGTTACCTCTCGGAGTTTTGTAGTGCACTTCCACAACGCTTTCCTTCACCTTTTATATCCTGTATCTAAAGTTCCAGATCTATACACACTCAACACACACTGTTAAGCCGTAAAACGTTAGAAAAAGCAAGAAAAACACCGTCGATCCCCGGCAACGGCGCCAAAAACTTGATGTGATAAATTACTGCAAGCGCACAGTGTCGGTGTAGCGCTGTACAGGTCGTCCCACAGGGATCTAGGGTGTTTTTGCGATTCTTACTCTTTCCTTAGTCTAGCGGATTAACAAAGGATTCTAGGTTGAAGTTGGATTAATCTAAATAGCCTAGGATCTAGAATCCACTAGTTTCCAACCATGTATTTACTTCTACTATCTTCTTCTTTCATAAAAATTTGATCTTTTTAGTTTAATCTTTATTTAAAGTGCCCTAAGTATGAGCTATCAAGTGGTGTGCAAGCATAACTCATCAAAGATACTACTTCTCATAAAAACAAGTTAAATCTTTAGATAATTCAATGAAAAAGATAAAATCAACAACCCCAAACCCTAACTAAGCATAGGCTATCAAGAAACCTAATTCAAGTATAACCTATCAAAGTCTTAATCTTCGAGTTCTTGTATTTTAATCCTTTTAGAGAAAAATCATGTCTTTATTTATTTTTATTCAAGAAGAAAGACATTAGAAAGCAATTACATGGTGGATCTTAGTTTCATCTACGTCCTAGAGCTAGACTAATTAGCTACTCATGATTTTAGAAAGCAATAAAATCTAATCTAGAAAGCAAATAAATCTATACTAGAAAGCAATTAAATCTATCTAAAAAGCAAATAAAGATTAGAAAGCAATGGCTTACCTCTGGAGCACGGTATTGTGGTCGCCACCCCTTCAGCAAAACCCTAATTTTATTAAATTAAAAACGAGTACAAAACTTCAGAATCCTAATCTACATTAACTACTGCATAAAACCTAGAATACAAGGATACGGCCAATATATAGGATTCGGAAATCAAACCCTAATTATAGCAGAAATAGAAAACCAAAAAATTACATCGAAGCCACGGAAGAAAATTCAGCATGTGGGGCCCACAGTTGGCCGCTAAATGGCGGCGAAAACCGCTTCATAGCGGTTTTATTTCGAGTAAATCAATTGAAATTTCTTCCACGTGCGTCTCGTGTCTTGTTAATTATATTCCCTTGACTGTATTTGACTTTGCATCTCTGTAATATCGTAGTCTCGTAGTTTTTCTCACTTTAGAAACTTTTCGGACTCTGATTTCCTACTCCAACATTGATTTCTTGCCATCTCCTTGTACGAATCGAATTACCTGAAAAAGGCACTAAAAATACCCGAGTAGCATTTATTTATATACAAAAATAGATAAAGTATGAGAGGAAAAATACAATATATGATATTCATCACACCCCCACACCTATCTTTTGCTAGTCCTCGAGCAAAACCTAAATCTAAAAAGAAAAATAAAAATCCTAACTCACTTTCGCAGGAATCGCGATTGCACTTAGCACGTGCAATAAGCCTTTAAACCCCTAGGTTACCCTAGTGGACGAGTGTTGTCTCGTGAGGGTTTGCAGTGAATATACCCACAAAATTCAAGAAGAAAATAGATTAAGGAATAAAGAAAAGAAAAATAAGGATAACCGAAAATCAAGAAAAATAGAAATTTTATACAAAGGAAAGAAAAATCTTTTTTTTTTTACGATATTTTCATCAATTAATCTCAGTAATATACAAACTCAAGAACGCATTTAGATTATCAATTTTCAAATCGAGCGTCATATCAGATACACTTATCATTTTAATCAAAAATTTAAATCCTATATTTTAATGCTCACTAACAGATAATCCATTGGCTCCTATACATCTACGTGCACTGTGATAGTCTACTTTGGCTTTGGACTCGAACTCTAACTCATGATTCATCTCCTCTCTCATAACATTTTTTTCTTTTTTCTTTTTTTTAAGAATATTTCACTTTTCATGCGAATATTCACGCTTGCTTAGGCGCAACATACCCGATTACTCAGTTCATACTCTTTTCTTTTTCTTTTTTCTTTTTTTTTTAGAATATTTCACCTTTCATGCGAATATTTACGCTTACTTAGGTGCAAAGTACCCGATTACTCAGATCATACTCTTTTTTTTACTCTTGAGGCTATTGCCTTAATACCAGGCGCACCCCATTATTTTATCACTCTCGAGGCTATTGGCTTAGGCTCACCCCATTATTTTATTCTCACTTTTTTTTCTTTTTTTCTCTTTTTTTTTTTTTTTGTTTAGAGAGAGAAAACTTACTCAATCGTTATCATCTTTGTCCTTAATCTAATAAACTATTGTGAAGTGAAAAATAGATGTATATTTGCCTCAAAACTACTGTTAGTAATATTTATTTTTTGGATTTTGATTTTTTTCATAAAATTCAAAGTGTACCATCCAATCTACTCTCCTATCCAATTTCAAATCTAAATTTGTTCTTTTATCTGTAAGTAGTTTGATATATTGATAAAAATACATAAGTTTTTTTAATTTATTTTTCTTTTCAGTTTTTTTTATTTTTTTTTTAGTTTTTTATTTTTTTCAGTTAGTTACTCTAAAAACTACCCAAAGTGTAAAATAAAGAAACCCAAAAATCTAAAAAAAAAAATCCAAAAATCTAAAAAAAAAAAATCCTACAAATAAAAATAAAATCCTAAAAAAAATAAAAATCTTCTAAAAACTAGTCCCCCACACCTAAACTTATGTATGCCCTCATACACAAACCAAGGGTGGCAAAATAAAAAAGAAAAGAAAACTATTATACAAATATTATACACTTATTAGAAAATTCAAACGGTTACGACCTCTTGATCGCTTTCCACTTTCATAATGCGTCCTTTTATGTTTTGATATGGATGAACTTAGCTTTTTTGTTAATTTTGCATTTAATCTCTCCATCTTACTTTTAATTTTTCTTAATTTATTTCTATCCTTCTTTCTTTTATTCAGTAGTAAAGTTTTGAGGTTAGAAAGCGTACCTTTATCGTCCATATTCGACCCACGAGTATCTTTCATGGCAGTAAGTATTTTGGTTTTATCAACATGTGAAATATCATACTCACTTTGATGTAACGGAATCATGAGCTCGATTTTGGATCGTCCTTCCAAATCATTGGGTACTATGACCTCTTCTTTTTTATATTCCTTCCTTCCCTCAATTATTATGGGCTTGTCATGCAAATTTTCTTCAAACCTGTCATCAAAATTCTCAAAAGAAAATGCCATACTAGTGGACTTATCATTAGTCAAGTTATTATGAATGGATATAAATTCTTCTTCACAATTTCCATCAAAAGAAACAAATGATAATGTGTCACTAGCAAGCTCACCATCAAGCAAAATATTTTCTTTATCACTGGTTTTTTCATAATTATTGCCACAATGGTCTAAAATAGGTTGGTCACAATGTTGAATTATAGACTCATTATGCACAAAATTATTTAATTCATTTTGAATCATATCTACTTCAGAAGATGACTGGATTGATTGCTCGTTGGAGTCAGATATGTTCAAACTATTAGATGGTTGATCTATAAAAAGTTTAGCTTGAGAAATCGCTTTGAGAAGATCTTCCATACAAGATTCAATTTTAGAGGATGATTTTTGAGATGATGATTTTAGCAAAGCTTCCATATCTTCCTCTATTCTACGTCTTCGTTCCTCAAACTCATGATCGTAATTTTCCTTATTTTTCTCAAATAATTGCATCTCGAGATCATGAGTGAAATTTGAAGAATGATATGATGGATCCATGTACATATTTGATGACAGATATGAAGTGGTTGGAGGTAGATTCTCATGACATGCATATCTCGATTCTAATCTTTTTAATCTTTCATCTAACATGTTCAATTGAATATCTTGTTCATGATTGAATGTAGAACATGAAGATGAATAGCCCATAAAGAAAGGATCAGATGGAGGATTCTCTTGATATGGCTCTTGATTATATGCAAAATTAGAATTATTCATCCATTCATAATTATAATTTTGTATATAAGAAGCGCTCGTAGGTTCATTATATGTATTGTGAATTTGATTATGACCTAGTCCTAGCGAACTTCCTATCCATGGACACTGATAATAATTATGGTATGGATCGCGACAATGATTGCAACCAGTTTGATTTTGAAACATTTTTTTTTTAATTTTTTTTTGTTTGTTTTGAAGAAGGCGGAGAGGGAAAGAGATGGAAAAGAAAAAATAAAAACAATTGAAATATGATTTTTATAATTTTTTATTATTTTTTGTGTAGAATCAAGAAAGATAAATACAGAAATACACAAAATTTGAGGGAGAAACGGAAAGATATTGCCGCTAAATAGCGGTATTTACCGCTAATTAGCGGCCAAATCTGGGAGGTTACCTCTCGGAGTTTTGTAGTGCACTTCCACAACGCTTTCCTTCACCTTTTATATCCTGTATCTAAAGTTCCAGATCTATACACACTCAACACACACTGTTAAGCCGTAAAACGTTAGAAAAAGCAAGAAAAACACCGTCGATCCCCGGCAACGGCGCCAAAAACTTGATGTGATAAATTACTGCAAGCGCACAGTGTCGGTGTAGCGCTGTACAGGTCGTCCCACAGGGATCTAGGGTGTTTTTGCGATTCTTACTCTTTCCTTAGTCTAGCGGATTAACAAAGGATTCTAGGTTGAAGTTGGATTAATCTAAATAGCCTAGGATCTAGAATCCACTAGTTTCCAACCATGTATTTACTTCTACTATCTTCTTCTTTCATAAAAATTTGATCTTTTTAGTTTAATCTTTATTTAAAGTGCCCTAAGTATGAGCTATCAAGTGGTGTGCAAGCATAACTCATCAAAGATACTACTTCTCATAAAAACAAGCTAAATCTTTAGATAATTCAATGAAAAAGATAAAATCAACAACCCCAAACACTAACTAAGCATAGGCTATCAAGAAACCTAATTCAAGTATAACCTATCAAAGTCTTAATCATCGAGTTCTTGTATTTTAATCCTTTTAGAGAAAAATCATGTCTTTATTTATTTTTATTCAAGAAGAAAGACATTAGAAAGCAATTACATGGTGGATCTTAGTTTCATCTACGTCCTAGAGCTAGACTAATTAGCTACTCATGATTTTAGAAAGCAATAAAATCTAATCTAGAAAGCAAATAAATCTATACTTGAAAGCAATTAAATCTATCTAAAAAGCAAATAAAGATTAGAAAGCAATGACTTACCTCTGGAGCACGGTATTGTGGTCGCCACCCCTTCAGCAAAACCCTAATTTTATTAAATTAAAAACGAGTACAAAACTTCAGAATCCTAATCTACATTAACTACTGCATAAAACCTAGAATACAAGGATACGGCCAATATATAGGATTCGGAAATCAAACCCTAATTATAGCAGAAATAGAAAACCAAAAAATTACATCGAAGCCACGGAAGAAAATTCAGCATGTGGGGCCCACAGTTGGCCGCTAAATGGCGGCGAAAACCGCTTCATAGCGGTTTTATTTCGAGTAAATCAATTAAAATTTCTTCCACGTGCGTCTCGTGTCTTGTTAATTATATTCCCTTGACTGTATTTGACTTTGCATCTCTGTAATATCGTAGTCTCGTAGTTTTTCTCACTTTAGAAACTTTTCGGACTCTGATTTCCTACTCCAACATTGATTTCTTGCCATCTCCTTGTACGAATCGAATTACCTGAAAAAGGCACTAAAAATACCCGAGTAGTATTTATTTATATACAAAAATAGATAAAGTATGAGAGGAAAAATACAATATATGATATTCATCACACCCCCACACCTATCTTTTGCTAGTCCTCGAGCAAAACCTAAATCTAAAAAGAAAAATAAAAATCCTAACTCACTTTCGCAGGAATCGCGATTGCACTTAGCACGTGCAATAAGCCTTTAAACCCCTAGGTTACCCTAGTGGACGAGTGTTGTCTCGTGAGGGTTTGCAGTGAATATACCCACAAAATTCAAGAAGAAAATAGATTAAGGAATAAAGAAAAGAAAAATAAGGATAACCGAAAATCAAGAAAAATAGAAATTTTATACAAAGGAAAGAAAAATCTTTTTTTTTTACGATATTTTCATCAATTAATCTCAGTAATATACAAACTCAAGAACGCATTTAGATTATCAATTTTCAAATCGAGCGTCATATCAGATACACTTATCATTTTAATCAAAAATTTAAATCCTATATTTTAATGCTCACTAACAGATAATCCATTGGCTCCTATACATCTACGTGCACTGTGATAGTCTACTTTGGCTTTGGACTCGAACTCTAACTCATGATTCATCTCCTCTCTCATAACATTTTTTTCTTTTTTCTTTTTTTTAAGAATATTTCACTTTTCATGCGAATATTCACGCTTGCTTAGGCGCAACATACCCGATTACTCAGTTCATACTCTTTTCTTTTTCTTTTTTCTTTTTTTTTTTACAATATTTCACCTTTCATTCGAATATTTACGCTTACTTAGGCGCAAAGTACCCGATTACTCAGATCATACTCTTTTTTTTACTCTTGAGGCTATTGCCTTAATACCAGGCGCACCCCATTATTTTATCACTCTCGAGGCTATTGGCTTAGGCTCACCCCATTATTTTATTCTCACTTTTTTTTCTTTTTTTCTCTTTTTTTTTTTTGTTTAGAGAGAGAAAACTTACTCAATCGTTATCATCTTTGTCCTTAATCTAATAAACTATTGTGAAGTGAAAAATAGATGTATATTTGCCTCAAAACTACTGTTAGCAATATTTATTTTTTGGATTTTGATTTTTTTCATAAAATTCAAAGTGTACCATCCAATCTACTCTCCTATCCAATTTCAAATCTAAATTTGTTCTTTTATCTGTAAGTAGTTTGATCTATTGATAAAAATACATAAGTTTTTTTAATTTATTTTTCTTTTCAGTTTTTTTTAATTTTTTTTTCAGTTTTTTATTTTTTTCAGTTAGTTACTCTAAAAACTACCCAAAGTGTAAAATAAAGAAACCCAAAAATCTAAAAAAAAATCCAAAAATCTAAAAAAAAAAAATCCTACAAATAAAAATGAAATCCTGAAAAAAATAAAAATCTTCTAAAAACTAGTCCCCCACACCTAAACTTATGTATGGCCTCATACACAAACCAAGGGTGGCAAAATAAAAAAGAAAAGAAAACTATTATACAAATATTATACACTTATTAGAAAATTCAAACGGTTACGACCTCTTGATCGCTTTCCACTTTCATAATGCGTCCTTTTATGTTTTGATATGGATGAACTTAGCTTTTTTGTTAATTTTGCATTTAATCTCTCCATCTTACTTTTAATTTTTCTTAATTTATTTCTATCCTTCTTTCTTTTATTCAGTAGTAAAGTTTTGAGGTTAGAAAGCGTACCTTTATCGTCCATATTCGACCCACGAGCATCTTTCATGGCAGTAAGTATTTTGGTTTTATCAACATGTGAAATATCATACTCACTTTGATGTAACGGAATCATGAGCTCGATTTTGGATCGTCCTTCCAAATCATTGGGTACTATGACCTCTTCTTTTTGATATTCCTTCCTTCCCTCAATTATTATGGGCTTGTCATGCAAATTTTCTTCAAACCTGTCATCAAAATTCTCAAAAGAAAATGCCATACTAGTGGACTTATCATTAGTCAAGTTATTATGAATGGATAAAAATTCTTCTTCACAACTTCCATCAAAAGAAACAAATGATAATGTGTCACTAGCAAGCTCACCATCAAGCAAAATATTTTCTTTATCACTGGTTTTTTCATAATTATTGCCACAATGGTCTAAAATAGGTTGGTCACAATGTTGAATTATAGACTCATTATGCACAAAATTATTTAATTCATTTTGAATCATATCTACTTCAGAAGATGACTGGATTGATTGCTCGTTGGAGTCAGATATGTTCAAATTATTAGATGGTTGATCTATAAATAGTTTAGCTTGAGAAATCGCTTTGAGAAGATCTTCCATACAAGATTCAATTTTAGAGGATGATTTTTGAGATGATGATTTTAGCAAAGCTTCCATATCTTCCTCTATTCTACGTCTTCGTTCCTCAAACTCATGATCGTAATTTTCCTTATTTTTCTCAAATAATTGCATCTCGAGATCATGAGTGAAATTTGAAGAATGATATGATGGATCCATGTACATATTTGATGACAGATATGAAGTGGTTGGAGGTAGATTCTCATGACATGCATATCTCGATTCTAATCTTTTTAATCTTTCATCTAACATGTTCAATTGAATATCTTGTTCATGATTGAATGTAGAACATGAAGATGAATAGCCCATAAAGAAAGGATCAGATGGAGGATTCTCTTGATAAGGCTCTTGATTATATGCAAAATTAGAATTATTCATCCATTCATAATTATAATTTTGTATATAAGAAGCGCTCGTAGATTCATTATATGTATTGTGAATTTGATTATGACCTAGTCCTAGCGAACTTCCTATCCATGGACACTGATAATAATTATGGTATGGATCGCGACAATGATTGCAACCAGTTTGATTTTGAAACATTTTTTTTTTAATTTTTTTTTGTTTGTTTTGAAGAAGGCGGAGAGGGAAAGAGATGGAAAAGAAAAAATAAAAACAATTGAAATATGATTTTTATAATTTTTTATTATTTTTTGTGTAGAATCAAGAACGATAAATACAGAAATACACAAAATTTGAGGGAGAAACGGAAAGATATTGCCGCTAAATAGCGGTATTTACCGCTAATTAGCGGCCAAATCTGGGAGGTTACCTCTCGGAGTTTTGTAGTGCACTTCCACAACGCTTTCCTTCACCTTTTATATCCTGTATCTAAAGTTCCAGATCTATACACACTCAACACACACTGTTAAGCCGTAAAACGTTAGAAAAAGCAAGAAAAACACCGTCGATCCCCGGCAACGGCGCCAAAAACTTGATGTGATAAATTACTGCAAGCGCACAGTGTCGGTGTAGCGCTGTACAGGTCGTCCCACAGGGATCTAGGGTGTTTTTGCGATTCTTACTCTTTCCTTAGTCTAGCGGATTAACAAAGGATTCTAGGTTGAAGTTGGATTAATCTAAATAGCCTAGGATCTAGAATACACTAGTTTCCAACCATGTATTTACTTCTACTATCTTCTTCTTTCATAAAAATTTGATCTTTTTAGTTTAATCTTTATTTAAAGTGCCCTAAGTATGAGCTATCAAGTGGTGTGCAAGTATAACTCATCAAAGATACTACTTCTCATAAAAACAAGCTAAATCTTTAGATAATTCAATGAAAAAGATAAAATCAACAACCCCAAACCCTAACTAAGCATAGGTTATCAAGAAACCTAATTCAAGTATAACCTATCAAAGTCTTAATCTTCGAGTTCTTGTATTTTAATCCTTTTAGAGAAAAATCATGTCTTTATTTATTTTTATTCAAGAAGAAAGACATTAGAAAGCAATTACATGGTGGATCTTAGTTTCATCTACGTCCTAGAGCTAGACTAATTAGCTACTCATGATTTTAGAAAGCAATAAAATCTAATCTAGAAAGCAAATAAATCTATACTAGAAAGCAATTAAATCTATCTAAAAAGCAAATAAAGATTAGAAAGCAATGGCTTACCTCTGGAGCACGGTATTGTGGTCGCCACCCCTTCAGCAAAACCCTAATTTTATTAAATTAAAAACGAGTACAAAACTTCAGAATCCTAATCTACATTAACTACTGCATAAAACCTAGAATACAAGGATACGGCCAATATATAGGATTCGGAAATCAAACCCTAATTATAGCAGAAATAGAAAACCAAAAAATTACATCGAAGCCACGGAAGAAAATTCAGCATGTGGGGCCCACAGTTGGCCGCTAAATGGCGGCGAAAACCGCTTCATAGCGGTTTTATTTCGAGTAAATCAATTGAAATTTCTTCCACGTGCGTCTCGTGTCTTGTTAATTATATTCCCTTGACTGTATTTGACTTTGCATCTCTGTAATATCGTAGTCTCGTAGTTTTTCTCACTTTAGAAACTTTTCGGACTCTGATTTCCTACTCCAACATTGATTTCTTGCCATCTCCTTGTACGAATCGAATTACCTGAAAAAGGCACTAAAAATACCCGAGTAGCATTTATTTATATACAAAAATAGATAAAGTATGAGAGGAAAAATACAATATATGATATTCATCACACCCCCACACCTATCTTTTGCTAGTCCTCGAGCAAAACCTAAATCTAAAAAGAAAAATAAAAATCCTAACTCACTTTCGCAGGAATCGCGATTGCACTTAGCACGTGCAATAAACCTTTAAACCCCTAGGTTACCCTAGTGGACGAGTGTTGTCTCGTGAGGGTTTGCAGTGAATATACCCACAAAATTCAAGAAGAAAATAGATTAAGGAATAAAGAAAAGAAAAATAAGGATAACCGAAAATCAAGAAAAATAGAAATTTTATACAAAGGAAAGAAAAATCTTTTTTTTTTTACGATATTTTCATCAATTAATCTCAGTAATATACAAACTCAAGAACGCATTTAGATTATCAATTTTCAAATCGAGCGTCATATCAGATACACTTATCATTTTAATCAAAAATTTAAATCCTATATTTTAATGCTCACTAACAGATAATCCATTGGCTCCTATACATCTACGTGCACTGTGATAGTCTACTTTGGCTTTGGACTCGAACTCTAACTCATGATTCATCTCCTCTCTCATAACATTTTTTTCTTTTTTCTTTTTTTTAAGAATATTTCACTTTTCATGCGAATATTCACGCTTGCTTAGGCGCAACATACCCGATTACTCAGTTCATACTCTTTTCTTTTTCTTTTTTCTTTTTTTTTTTACAATATTTCACCTTTCATGCGAATATTTACGCTTACTTAGGCGCAAAGTACCCGATTACTCAGATCATACTCTTTTTTTTACTCTTGAGGCTATTGCCTTAATACCAGGCGCACCCCATTATTTTATCACTCTCGAGGCTATTGGCTTAGGCTCACCCCATTATTTTATTCTCACTTTTTTTTCTTTTTTTCTCTTTTTTTTTTTTGTTTAGAGAGAGAAAACTTACTCAATCGTTATCATCTTTGTCCTTAATCTAATAAACTATTGTGAAGTGAAAAATAGATGTATATTTGCCTCAAAACTACTGTTAGCAATATTTATTTTTTGCATTTTGATTTTTTTCATAAAATTCAAAGTGTACCATCCAATCTACTCTCCTATCCAATTTCAAATCTAAATTTGTTCTTTTATCTGTAAGTAGTTTGATCTATTGATAAAAATACATAAGTTTTTTTAATTTATTTTTCTTTTCAGTTTTTTTTAATTTTTTTTCAGTTTTTTATTTTTTTCAGTTAGTTACTCTAAAAACTACCCAAAGTGTAAAATAAAGAAACCCAAAAATCTAAAAAAAAATCCAAAAATCTAAAAAAACAAAATCCTACAAATAAAAATAAAATCCTAAAAAAAATAAAAATCTTCTAAAAACTAGTCCCCCACACCTAAACTTATGTATGCCCTCATACACAAACCAAGGGTGGCAAAATAAAAAAGAAAAGAAAACTATTATACAAATATTATACACTTATTAGAAAATTCAAACGGTTACGACCTCTTGATCGCTTTCCACTTTCATAATGCGTCCTTTTATGTTTTGATATGGATGAACTTAGCTTTTTTGTTAATTTTGCATTTAATCTCTCCATCTTACTTTTAATTTTTCTTAATTTATTTCTATCCTTCTTTCTTTTATTCAGTAGTAAAGTTTTGAGGTTAGAAAGCGTACCTTTATCGTCCATATTCGACCCACGAGCATCTTTCATGGCAGTAAGTATTTTGGTTTTATCAACATGTGAAATATCATACTCACTTTGATGTAACGGAATCATGAGCTCGATTTTGGATCGTCCTTCCAAATCATTGGGTACTATGACCTCTTCTTTTTGATATTCCTTCCTTCCCTCAATTATTATGGGCTTGTCATGCAAATTTTCTTCAAACCTGTCATCAAAATTCTCAAAAGAAAATGCCATACTAGTGGACTTATCATTAGTCAAGTTATTATGAATGGATAAAAATTCTTCTTCACAATTTCCATCAAAAGAAACAAATGATAATGTGTCACTAGCAAGCTCACCATCAAGCAAAATATTTTCTTTATCACTGGTTTTTTCATAATTATTGCCACAATGGTCTAAAATAGGTTGGTCACAATGTTGAATTATAGACTCATTATGCACAAAATTATTTAATTCATTTTGAATCATATCTACTTCAGAAGATGACTGGATTGATTGCTCGTTGGAGTCAGATATGTTCAAACTATTAGATGGTTGATCTATAAAAAGTTTAGCTTGAGAAATCGCTTTGAGAAGATCTTCCATACAAGATTCAATTTTAGAGGATGATTTTTGAGATGATGATTTTAGCAAAGCTTCCATATCTTCCTCTATTCTACGTCTTCGTTCCTCAAACTCATGATCGTAATTTTCCTTATTTTTCTCAAATAATTGCATCTCGAGATCATGAGTGAAATTTGAAGAATGATATGATGGATCCATGTACATATTTGATGACAGATATGAAGTGGTTGGAGGTAGATT
Source organism: Dracaena cambodiana (assembly GCA_036321105.1). NCBI lineage: Eukaryota > Viridiplantae > Streptophyta > Magnoliopsida > Asparagales > Asparagaceae > Dracaena > Dracaena cambodiana. The sequence continues at coordinate 18,485,708 of JAYEPQ010000010.1, forward strand.
CTCATGACATGCATATCTCGATTCTAATCTTTTTAATCTTTCATCTAACATGTTCAATTGAATATCTTGTTCATGATTGAATGTAGAACATGAAGATGAATAGCCCATAAAGAAAGGATCAGATGGAGGATTCTCTTGATATGGCTCTTGATTATATGCAAAATTAGAATTATTCATCCATTCATAATTATAATTTTGTATATAAGAAGCGCTCGTAGGTTCATTATATGTATTGTGAATTTGATTATGACCTAGTCCTAGCGAACTTCCTATCCATGGACACTGATAATAATTATGGTATGGATCGCGACAATGATTGCAACCAGTTTGATTTTGAAACATTTTTTTTTTAATTTTTTTTTGTTTGTTTTGAAGAAGGCAGAGAGGGAAAGAGATGGAAAAGAAAAAATAAAAACAATTGAAATATGATTTTTATAATTTTTTATTATTTTTTGTGTAGAATCAAGAACGATAAATACAGAAATACACAAAATTTGAGGGAGAAACGGAAAGATATTGCCGCTAAATAGCGGTATTTACCGCTAATTAGCGGCCAAATCTGGGAGGTTACCTCTCGGAGTTTTGTAGTGCACTTCCACAACGCTTTCCTTCACCTTTTATATCCTGTATCTAAAGTTCCAGATCTATACACACTCAACACACACTGTTAAGCCGTAAAACGTTAGAAAAAGCAAGAAAAACACCGTCGATCCCCGGCAACGGCGCCAAAAACTTGATGTGATAAATTACTGCAAGCGCACAGTGTCGGTGTAGCGCTGTACAGGTCGTCCCACAGGGATCTAGGGTGTTTTTGCGATTCTTACTCTTTCCTTAGTCTAGCGGATTAACAAAGGATTCTAGGTTGAAATTGGATTAATCTAAATAGCCTAGGATCTAGAATCCACTAGTTTCCAACCATGTATTTACTTCTACTATCTTCTTCTTTCATAAAAATTTGATCTTTTTAGTTTAATCTTTATTTAAAGTGCCCTAAGTATGAGCTATCAAGTGGTGTGCAAGCATAACTCATCAAAGATACTACTTCTCATAAAAACAAGCTAAATCTTTAGATAATTCAATGAAAAAGATAAAATCAACAACCCCAAACCCTAACTAAGCATAGGCTATCAAGAAACCTAATTCAAGTATAACCTATCAAAGTCTTAATCTTCGAGTTCTTGTATTTTAATCCTTTTAGAGAAAAATCATGTCTTTATTTATTTTTATTCAAGAAGAAAGACATTAGAAAGCAATTACATGGTGGATCTTAGTTTCATCTACGTCCTAGAGCTAGACTAATTAGCTACTCATGATTTTAGAAAGCAATAAAATCTAATCTAGAAAGCAAATAAATCTATACTAGAAAGCAATTAAATCTATCTAAAAAGCAAATAAAGATTAGAAAGCAATGGCTTACCTCTGGAGCACGGTATTGTGGTCGCCACCCCTTCAGCAAAACCCTAATTTTATTAAATTAAAAACGAGTACAAAATTTCAGAATCCTAATCTACATTAACTACTGCATAAAACCTAGAATACAAGGATACGGCCAATATATAGGATTCGGAAATCAAACCCTAATTATAGCAGAAATAGAAAACCAAAAAATTACATCGAAGTCACGGAAGAAAATTCAGCATGTGGGGCCCACAGTTGGCCGCTAAATGGCGGCGAAAACCGCTTCATAGCGGTTTTATTTCGAGTAAATCAATTGAAATTTCTTCCACGTGCGTCTCGTGTCTTGTTAATTATATTCCCTTGACTGTATTTGACTTTGCATCTCTGTAATATCGTAGTCTCGTAGTTTTTCTCACTTTAGAAACTTTTCGGACTCTGATTTCCTACTCCAACATTGATTTCTTGCCATCTCCTTGTACGAATCGAATTACCTGAAAAAGGCACTAAAAATACCCGAGTAGCATTTATTTATATACAAAAATAGATAAAGTATGAGAGGAAAAATACAATATATGATATTCATCACACCCCCACACCTATCTTTTGCTAGTCCTCGAGCAAAACCTAAATCTAAAAAGAAAAATATAAATCCTAACTCACTTTCGCAGGAATCGCGATTGCACTTAGTACGTGCAATAAGCCTTTAAACCCCTAGGTTACCCTAGTGGACGAGTGTTGTCTCGTGAGGGTTTGCAGTGAATATACCCATAAAATTCAAGAAGAAAATAGATTAAGGAATAAAGAAAAGAAAAATAAGGATAACCGAAAATCAAGAAAAATAGAAATTTTATACAAAGGAAAGAAAAATCTTTTTTTTTTTACGATATTTTCATCAATTAATCTCAGTAATATACAAACTCAAGAACGCATTTAGATTATCAATTTTCAAATCGAGCGTCATATCAGATACACTTATCATTTTAATCAAAAATTTAAATCCTATATTTTAATGCTCACTAACAGATAATCCATTGGCTCCTATACATCTACGTGCACTGTGATAGTCTACTTTGGCTTTGGACTCGAACTCTAACTCATGATTCATCTCCTCTCTCATAACATTTTTTTCTTTTTTCTTTTTTTTAAGAATATTTCACTTTTCATGCGAATATTCACGCTTGCTTAGGCGCAACATACCCGATTACTCAGTTCATACTCTTTTCTTTTTCTTTTTTCTTTTTTTTTTTAGAATATTTCACCTTTCATGCGAATATTTACGCTTACTTAGGCGCAAAGTACCCGATTACTCAGATCATACTCTTTTTTTTACTCTTGAGGCTATTGCCTTAATACCAGGCGCACCCCATTATTTTATCACTCTCGAGGCTATTGGCTTAGGCTCACCCCATTATTTTATTCTCACTTTTTTTTCTTTTTTTCTCTTTTTTTTTTTTTGTTTAGAGAGAGAAAACTTACTCAATCGTTATCATCTTTGTCCTTAATCTAATAAACTATTGTGAAGTGAAAAATAGATGTATATTTGTCTCAAAACTACTGTTAGCAATATTTATTTTTTGGATTTTGATTTTTTTCATAAAATTCAAAGTGTACCATCCAATCTACTCTTCTATCCAATTTCAAATCTAAATTTGTTCTTTTATCTGTAAGTAGTTTGATCTATTGATAAAAATACATAAGTTTTTTTAATTTATTTTTCCTTTCAGTTTTTTTTAATTTTTTTTCAGTTTTTTATTTTTTTCAGTTAGTTACTCTAAAAACTACCCAAAGTGTAAAATAAAGAAACCCAAAAATCTAAAAAAAAATCCAAAAATATAAAAAAAAAAAATCCTACAAATAAAATTAAAATCCTAAAAAAAATAAAAATCTTCTAAAAACTAGTCCCCCACACCTAAACTTATGTATGCCCTCATACACAAACCAAGTGTGGCAAAATAAAAAAGAAAAGAAAACTATTATACAAATATTATACACTTATTAGAAAATTCAAACGGTTACGACCTCTTGATCGCTTTCCACTTTCATAATGCGTCCTTTTATGTTTTGATATGGATGAACTTAGCTTTTTTATTAATTTTGCATTTAATCTCTCCATCTTACTTTTAATTTTTCTTAATTTATTTCTATCCTTCTTTCTTTTATTCAGTAGTAAAGTTTTGAGGTTAGAAAGCGTACCTTTATCGTCCATATTCGACCCACGAGCATCTTGCATGGCAGTAAGTATTTTGGTTTTATCAACATGTGAAATATCATACTCACTTTGATGTAACGGAATCATGAGCTCGATTTTGGATCGTCCTTCCAAATCATTGGGTACTATGACCTCTTCTTTTTGATATTCCTTCCTTCCCTCAATTATTATGGGCTTGTCATGCAAATTTTCTTCAAACCTGTCATCAAAATTCTCAAAAGAAAATGCCATACTAGTGGACTTATCATTAGTCAAGTTATTATGAATGGATAAAAATTCTTCTTCACAATTTCCATCAAAAGAAACAAATGATAATGTGTCACTAGCAAGCTCACCATCAAGCAAAATATTTTCTTTATCACTGGTTTTTTTCATAATTATTGCCACAATGGTCTAAAATAGGTTGGTCACAATGTTGAATTATAGACTCATTATGCACAAAATTATTTAATTCATTTTGAATCATATCTACTTCAGAAGATGACTGGATTGATTGCTCGTTGGAGTCAGATATGTTCAAACTATTAGATGGTTGATCTATAAAAAGTTTAGCTTGAGAAATCGCTTTGAGAAGATCTTCCATACAAGATTCAATTTTAGAGGATGATTTTTGAGATAATGATTTTAGCAAAGCTTCCATATCTTCCTCTATTCTACGTCTTCGTTCCTCAAACTCATGATCGTAATTTTCCTTATTTTTCTCAAATAATTGCATCTCGAGATCATGAGTGAAATTTGAAGAATGATATGATGGATCCATGTACATATTTGATGACAGATATGAAGTGGTTGGAGGTAGATTCTCATGACATGCATATCTCGATTCTAATCTTTTTAATCTTTCATCTAACATGTTCAATTGAATATCTTGTTCATGATTGAATGTAGAACATGAAGATGAATAGCCCATAAAGAAAGGATCAGATGGAGAATTCTCTTGATATGGCTCTTGATTATATGCAAAATTAGAATTATTCATCCATTCATAATTATAATTTTGTATATAAGAAGCGCTCGTAGGTTCATTATATGTATTGTGAATTTGATTATGACCTAGTCCTAGCGAACTTCCTATCCATGGACACTGATAATAATTATGGTATGGATCGCGACAATGATTGCAACCAGTTTGATTTTGAAATATTTTTTTTTTAATTTTTTTTTGTTTGTTTTGAAGAAGGCGGAGAGGGAAAGAGATGGAAAAGAAAAAATAAAAACAATTGAAATATGATTTTTATAATTTTTTATATATTTTTTTTGTAGAATCAAGAACGATAAATACAGAAATACACAAAATTTGAGGGAGAAACGGAAAGATATTGCCGCTAAATAGCGGTATTTACCGCTAATTAGCGGCCAAATCTGGGAGGTTACCTCTCGGAGTTTTGTAGTGCACTTCCACAACGCTTTCCTTCACCTTTTATATCCTGTATCTAAAGTTCCAGATCTATACACACTCAACACACACTGTTAAGCCGTAAAACGTTAGAAAAAGCAAGAAAAACACCGTCGATCCCCGGCAACGGCGCCAAAAACTTGATGTGATAAATTACTGCAAGCGCACAGTGTCGGTGTAGCGCTGTACAGGTCGTCCCACAGGGATCTAGGGTGTTTTTGCGATTCTTACTCTTTCCTTAGTCTAGCGGATTAACAAAGGATTCTAGGTTGAAGTTGGATTAATCTAAATAGCCTAGGATCTAGAATCCACTAGTTTCCAACCATGTATTTACTTCTACTATCTTCTTCTTTCATAAAAATTTGATCTTTTTAGTTTAATCTTTATTTAAAGTGCCCTAAGTATGAGCTATCAAGTGGTGTGCAAGCATAACTCATCAAAGATACTACTTCTCATAAAAACAAGCTAAATCTTTAGATAATTCAATGAAAAAGATAAAATCAACAACCCCAAACCCTAACTAAGCATAGGCTATCAAGAAACCTAATTCAAGTATAACCTATCAAAGTCTTAATCTTCGAGTTCTTGTATTTTAATCCTTTTAGAGAAAAATCATGTCTTTATTTATTTTTATTCAAGAAGAAAGACATTAGAAAGCAATTACATGGTGGATCTTAGTTTCATCTACGTCCTAGAGCTAGACTAATTAGCTACTCATGATTTTAGAAAGCAATAAAATCTAATCTAGAAAGCAAATAAATCTATACTAGAAAGCAATTAAATCTATCTAAAAAGCAAATAAAGATTAGAAAGCAATGGCTTACCTCTGGAGCACGGTATTGTGGTCGCCACCCCTTCAGCAAAACCCTAATTTTATTAAATTAAAAACGAGTACAAAACTTCAGAATCCTAATCTACATTAACTACTGCATAAAACCTAGAATACAAGGATACGGCCAATATATAGGATTCGGAAATCAAACCCTAATTATAGCAGAAATAGAAAACCAAAAAATTACATCGAAGCCACGGAAGAAAATTCAGCATGTGGGGCCCACAGTTGGCCGCTAAATGGCGGCGAAAACCGCTTCATAGCAGTTTTATTTCGAGTAAATCAATTGAAATTTCTTCCACGTGCGTCTCGTGTCTTGTTAATTATATTCCCTTGACTGTATTTGACTTTGCATCTCTGTAATATCGTAGTCTCGTAGTTTTTCTCACTTTAGAAACTTTTCGGACTCTGATTTCCTACTCCAACATTGATTTCTTGCCATCTCCTTGTACGAATCGAATTACCTGAAAAGGGCACTAAAAATACCCGAGTAGCATTTATTTATATACAAAAATAGATAAAGTATGAGAGGAAAAATACAATATATGATATTCATCACACCCCCACACCTATCTTTTGCTAGTCCTCGAGCAAAACCTAAATCTAAAAAGAAAAATAAAAATCCTAACTCACTTTCGCAGGAATTGCGATTGCACTTAGCACGTGCAATAAGCCTTTAAACCCCTAGGTTACCCTAGTGGACGAGTGTTGTCTCGTGAGGGTTTGCAGTGAATATACCCACAAAATTCAAGAAGAAAATAGATTAAGGAATAAAGAAAAGAAAAATAAGGATAACCGAAAATCAAGAAAAATAGAAATTTTATACAAAGGAAAGAAAAATCTTTTTTTTTTACGATATTTTCATCAATTAATCTCAGTAATATACAAACTCAAGAACGCATTTAGATTATCAATTTTCAAATCGAGCGTCATATCAGATACACTTATCATTTTAATCAAAAATTTAAATCCTATATTTTAATGCTCACTAACAGATAATCCATTGGCTCCTATACATCTACGTGCACTGTGATAGTCTACTTTGGCTTTGGACTCGAACTCTAACTCATGATTCATCTCCTCTCTCATAACATTTTTTTCTTTTTTCTTTTTTTTAAGAATATTTCACTTTTCATGCGAATATTCACGCTTGCTTAGGCGCAACATACCCGATTACTCAGTTCATACTCTTTTCTTTTTCTTTTTTCTTTTTTTTTTAGAATATTTCACCTTTCATGCGAATATTTACGCTTACTTAGGCGCAAAGTACCCGATTACTCAGATCATACTCTTTTTTTTACTCTTGAGGCTATTGCCTTAATACCAGGCGCACCCCATTATTTTATCACTCTCGAGGCTATTGGCTTAGGCTCACCCCATTATTTTATTCTCACTTTTTTTTCTTTTTTACTCTTTTTTTTTTTTTTTTGTTTAGAGAGAGAAAACTTACTCAATCGTTATCATCTTTGTCCTTAATCTAATAAACTATTGTGAAGTGAAAAATAGATGTATATTTGTCTCAAAACTACTGTTAGCAATATTTATTTTTTGGATTTTGATTTTTTTCATAAAATTCAAAGTGTACCATCCAATCTACTCTTCTATCCAATTTCAAATCTAAATTTGTTCTTTTATCTGTAAGTAGTTTGATCTATTGATAAAAATACATAAGTTTTTTTAATTTATTTTTCCTTTCAGTTTTTTTTAATTTTTTTTCAGTTTTTTATTTTTTTCATTTAGTTACTCTAAAAACTACCCAAAGTGTAAAATAAAGAAACCCAAAAATCTAAAAAAAAATCCAAAAATCTAAAAAAAAAAAATCCTACAAATAAAAATAAAATCCTAAAAAAAATAAAAATCTTCTAAAAACTAGTCCCCCACACCTAAACTTATGTATGCCCTCATACACAAACCAAGGGTGGCAAAATAAAAAAGAAAAGAAAACTATTATACAAATATTATACACTTATTAGAAAATTCAAACGGTTACGACCTCTTGATCGCTTTCCACTTTCATAATGCGTCCTTTTATGTTTTGATATGGATGAACTTAGCTTTTTTGTTAATTTTGCATTTAATCTCTCCATCTTACTTTTAATTTTTCTTAATTTATTTCTATCCTTCTTTCTTTTATTCAGTAGTAAAGTTTTGAGGTTAGAAAGCGTACCTTTATCGTCCATATTCGACCCACGAGCATCTTTCATGGCAGTAAGTATTTTGGTTTTATCAACATGTGAAATATCATACTCACTTTGATGTAACGGAATCATGAGCTCGATTTTGGATCGTCCTTCCAAATCATTGGGTACTATGACCTCTTCTTTTTGATATTCCTTCCTTCCCTCAATTATTATGGGCTTGTCATGCAAATTTTCTTCAAACCTGTCATCAAAATTCTCAAAAGAAAATGCCATACTAGTGGACTTATCATTAGTCAAGTTATTATGAATGGATAAAAATTCTTCTTCACAATTTCCATCAAAAGAAACAAATGATAATGTGTCACTAGCAAGCTCACCATCAAGCAAAATATTTTCTTTATCACTGGTTTTTTCATAATTATTGCCACAATGGTCTAAAATAGGTTGGTCACAATGTTGAATTATAGACTCATTATGCACAAAATTATTTAATTCATTTTGAATCATATCTACTTCAGAAGATGACTGGATTGATTGCTCGTTGGAGTCAGATATGTTCAAACTATTAGATGGTTGATCTATAAAAAGTTTAGCTTGAGAAATCGCTTTGAGAAGATCTTCCATACAAGATTCAATTTTAGAGGATGATTTTTGAGATGATGATTTTAGCAAAGCTTCCATATCTTCCTCTATTCTACGTCTTCGTTCCTCAAACTCATGATCGTAATTTTTCTTATTTTTCTCAAATAATTGCATCTCGAGATCATGAGTGAAATTTGAAGAATGATATGATGGATCCATGTACATATTTGATGACAGATATGAAGTGGTTGGAGGTAGATTCTCATGACATGCATATCTCGATTCTAATCTTTTTAATATTTCATCAATTGAATATCTTGTTCATGATTGAATGTAGAACATGAAGATGAATAGCACATAAAGAAAGGATCAGATGGAGGATTCTCTTGATATGGCTCTTGATTATATGCAAAATTAGAATTATTCATCCATTCATGATTATAATTTTGTATATAAGAAGCGCTCGTAGATTCATTATATGTATTGTGAATTTGATTATGACCTAGTCCTAGCGAACTTCCTATCCATGGACACTGATAATAATTATGGTATGGATCGCGACAATGATTGCAACCAGTTTGATTTTGAAACATTTTTTTTTTAATTTTTTTTTGTTTGTTTTGAAGAAGGCGGAGAGGGAAAGAGATGGAAAAGAAAAAATAAAAACAATTGAAATATGATTTTTATAATTTTTTATTATTTTTTGTGTAGAATCAAGAACGATAAATACAGAAATACACAAAATTTGAGAGAGAAACGGAAAGATATTGCCGCTAAATAGCGGTATTTACCGCTAATTAGCGGCCAAATCTGGGAGGTTACCCCTCGGAGTTTTGTAGTGCACTTCCACAACGCTTTCCTTCACCTTTTATATCCTGTATCTAAAGTTCCAGATCTATACACACTCAACACACACTGTTAAGCCGTAAAACGTTAGAAAAAGCAAGAAAAACACCGTCGATCCCCGGCAACGGCGCCAAAAACTTGATGTGATAAATTACTGCAAGCGCACAGTGTCGGTGTAGCGCTGTACAGGTCGTCCCACAGGGATCTAGGGTGTTTTTGCGATTCTTACTCTTTCCTTAGTCTAGCGGATTAACAAAGGATTCTAGGTTGAAGTTGGATTAATCTAAATAGCCTAGGATCTAGAATCCACTAGTTTCCAACTATGTATTTACTTCTACTATCTTCTTCTTTCATAAAAATTTGATCTTTTTAGTTTAATCTTTATTTAAAGTGCCCTAAGTATGAGCTATCAAGTGGTGTGCAAGCATAACTCATCAAAGATACTACTTCTCATAAAAACAAGCTAAATCTTTAGATAATTCAATGAAAAAGATAAAATCAACAACCCCAAACCCTAACTAAGCATAGGCTATCAAGAAACCTAATTCAAGTATAACCTATCAAAGTCTTAATCTTCGAGTTCTTGTATTTTAATCCTTTTAGAGAAAAATCATGTCTTTATTTATTTTTATTCAAGAAGAAAGACATTAGAAAGCAATTACATGGTGGATCTTAGTTTCATCTACGTCCTAGAGCTAGACTAATTAGCTACTCATGATTTTAGAAAGCAATAAAATCTAATCTAGAAAGCAAATAAATCTATACTAGAAAGCAATTAAATCTATCTAAAAAGCAAATAAAGATTAGAAAGCAATGGCTTACCTCTAGAGCACGGTATTGTGGTCGCCACCCCTTCAGCAAAACCCTAATTTTATTAAATTAAAAACGAGTACAAAACTTCAGAATCCTAATCTACATTAACTACTGCATAAAACCTAGAATACAAGGATACGGCCAATATATAGGATTCGGAAATCAAACCCTAATTATAGCAGAAATAGAAAACCAAAAAATTACATCGAAGCCACGGAAGAAAATTCAGCATGTGGGGCCCACAGTTGGCCGCTAAATGGCGGCGAAAACCGCTACATAGCGGTTTTATTTCGAGTAAATCAATTGAAATTTCTTCCACGTGCGTCTCGTGTCTTGTTAATTATATTCCCTTGACTGTATTTGACTTTGCATCTCTGTAATATCGTAGTCTCGTAGTTTTTCTCACTTTAGAAACTTTTCGGACTCTGATTTCCTACTCCAACATTGATTTCTTGCCATCTCCTTGTACGAATCGAATTACCTGAAAAAGGCACTAAAAATACCCGAGTAGCATTTATTTATATACAAAAATAGATAAAGTATGAGAGGAAAAATACAATATATGATATTCATCACACCCCCACACCTATCTTTTGCTAGTCCTCGAGCAAAACCTAAATCTAAAAAGAAAAATAAAAATCCTAACTCACTTTCGCAGGAATCGCGATTGCACTTAGCACGTGCAATAAGCCTTTAAACCCCTAGGTTACCCTAGTGGACGAGTGTTGTCTCGTGAGGGTTTGCAGTGAATATACCCACAAAATTCAAGAAGAAAATATATTAAGGAATAAAGAAAAGAAAAATAAGGATAACCGAAAATCAAGAAAAATAGAAATTTTATACAAAGGAAAGAAAAATCTTTTTTTTTTTTACGATATTTTTATCAATTAATCTCAGTAATATACAAACTCAAGAACGCATTTAGATTATCAATTTTCAAATCGAGCGTCATATCAGATACACTTATCATTTTAATCAAAAATTTAAATCCTATATTTTAATGCTCACTAACAGATAATCCATTGGCTCCTATACATCTACGTGCACTGTGATAGTCTACTTTGGCTTTGGACTCGAACTCTAACTCATGATTCATCTCCTCTCTCATAACATTTTTTTCTTTTTTCTTTTTTTTAAGAATATTTCACTTTTCATGCGAATATTCACGCTTGCTTAGGCGCAACATACCCGATTACTCAGTTCATACTCTTTTCTTTTTCTTTTTTCTTTTTTTTTTAGAATATTTCACCTTTCATGCGAATATTTACGCTTACTTAGGCGCAAAGTACCCGATTACTCAGATCATACTCTTTTTTTTACTCTTGAGGCTATTGCCTTAATACAAGGCGCACCCCATTATTTTATCACTCTCGAGGCTATTGGCTTAGGCTCACCCCATTATTTTATTCTCACTTTTTTTTCTTTTTTTCTCTTTTTTTTTTTTGTTTAGAGAGAGAAAACTTACTCAATCGTTATCATCTTTGTGTTTAATCTAATAAACTATTGTGAAGTGAAAAATAGATGTATATTTGCCTCAAAACTACTGTTAGTAATATTTATTTTTTGGATTTTGATTTTTTTCATAAAATTCAAAGTGTACCATCCAATCTACTCTCCTATCCAATTTCAAATCTAAATTTGTTCTTTTATCTGTAAGTAGTTTGATCTATTGATAAAAATACATAAGTTTTTTTAATTTTTTTTTCTTTTCAGTTTTTTTTAATTTTTTTTTAGTTTTTTATTTTTTTCAGTTAGTTACTCTAAAAACTACCCAAAGTGTAAAATAAAGAAACCCAAAAATCTAAAAAAAAAATCCAAAAATCTAAAAAAAAAAAATCCTACAAATAAAAATAAAATCCTAAAAAAAATAAAAATCTTCTAAAAACTAGTCCCCCACACCTAAACTTATGTATGCCCTCATACACAAACCAAGGGTGGCAAAATAAAAAAGAAAAGAAAACTATTATACAAATATTATACACTTATTAGAAAATTCAAACGGTTACGACCTCTTGATCGCTTTCCACTTTCATAATGCGTCCTTTATGTTTTGATATGGATGAACTTAGCTTTTTTGTTAATTTTGCATTTAATCTCTCCATCTTACTTTTAATTTTTCTTAATTTATTTCTATCCTTCTTTCTTTTATTCAGTAGTAAAGTTTTGAGGTTAGAAAGCGTACCTTTATCGTCCATATTCGACCCACGAGTATCTTTCATGGCAGTAAGAATTTTGGTTTTATCAACATGTGAAATATCATACTCACTTTGATGTAACGGAATCATGAGCTCGATTTTGGATCGTCCTTCCAAATCATTGGGTACTATGACCTCTTCTTTTTTATATTCCTTCCTTCCCTCAATTATTATGGGCTTGTCATGCAAATTTTCTTCAAACCTGTCATCAAAATTCTCAAAAGAAAATGCCATACTAGTGGACTTATCATTAGTCAAGTTATTATGAATGGATATAAATTCTTCTTCACAATTTCCATCAAAAGAAACAAATGATAATGTGTCACTAGCAAGCTCACCATCAAGCAAAATATTTTCTTTATCACTGGTTTTTTCATAATTATTGCCACAATGGTCTAAAATAGGTTGGTCACAATGTTGAATTATAGACTCATTATGCACAAAATTATTTAATTCATTTTGAATCATATCTACTTCAGAAGATGACTGGATTGATTGCTCGTTGGAGTCAGATATGTTCAAACTATTAGATGGTTGATCTATAAAAAGTTTAGCTTGAGAAATCGCTTTGAGAAGATCTTCCATACAAGATTCAATTTTAGAGGATGATTTTTGAGATGATGATTTTAGCAAAGCTTCCATATCTTCCTCTATTCTACGTCTTCGTTCCTCAAACTCATGATCGTAATTTTCCTTATTTTTCTCAAATAATTGCATCTCGAGATCATGAGTGAAATTTGAAGAATGATATGATGGATCCATATACATATTTGATGACAGATATGAAGTGGTTGGAGGTAGATTCTCATGACATGCATATCTCGATTCTAATCTTTTTAATCTTTCATCTAACATGTTCAATTGAATATCTTGTTCATGATTGAATGTAGAACATGAAGATGAATAGCCCATAAAGAAAGGATCAGATGGAGGATTCTCTTGATATGGCTCTTGATTATATGCAAAATTAGAATTATTCATCCATTCATAATTATAATTTTGTATATAAGAAGCGTTCGTAGGTTCATTATATGTATTGTGAATTTGATTATGACCTAGTCCTAGCAAACTTCCTATCCATGGACACTGATAATAATTATGGTATGGATCGCGACAATGATTGCAACCAGTTTGATTTTGAAATATTTTTTTTTTAATTTTTTTTTGTTTGTTTTGAAGAAGGCGGAGAGGGAAAGAGATGGAAAAGAAAAAATAAAAACAATTGAAATATGATTTTTATAATTTTTTATTATTTTTTGTGTAGAATCAAGAACGATAAATACAGAAATACACAAAATTTGAGGGAGAAACGGAAAGATATTGCCGCTAAATAGCGGTATTTACCGCTAATTAGCGGCCAAATCTGGGAGGTTACCTCTCGGAGTTTTGTAGTGCACTTCCACAACGCTTTCCTTCACCTTTTATATCCTGTATCTAAAGTTCCAGATCTATACACACTCAACACACACTGTTAAGCCGTAAAACGTTAGAAAAAGCAAGAAAAACACCGTCGATCCCCGGCAACGGCGCCAAAAACTTGATGTGATAAATTACTGCAAGCGCACAGTGTCGGTGTAGCGCTGTACAGGTCGTCCCACAGGGATCTAGGGTGTTTTTGCGATTCTTACTCTTTCCTTAGTCTAGCGGATTAACAAAGGATTCTAGGTTGAAGTTGGATTAATCTAAATAGCCTAGGATCTAGAATCCACTAGTTTCCAACCATGTATTTACTTCTACTATCTTCTTCTTTCATAAAAATTTGATCTTTTTAGTTTAATCTTTATTTAAAGTGCCCTAAGTATGAGCTATTAAGTGGTGTGCAAGCATAACTCATCAAAAATACTACTTCTCATAAAAACAAGCTAAATCTTTAGATAATTCAATGAAAAAGATAAAATCAACAACCCCAAACCCTAACTAAGCATAGGCTATCAAGAAACCTAATTCAAGTATAATCTATCAAAGTCTTAATCATCGAGTTCTTGTATTTTAATCCTTTTAGAGAAAAATCATGTCTTTATTTATTTTTATTCAAGAAGAAAGACATTAGAAAGCAATTACATGGTGGATCTTAGTTTCATCTACGTCCTAGAGCTAGACTAATTAGCTACTCATGATTTTAGAAAGCAATAAAATCTAATCTAGAAAGCAAATAAATCTATACTAGAAAGCAATTAAATCTATCTAAAAAGCAAATAAAGATTAGAAAGCAATGGCTTACCTCTGGAGCACGGTATTGTGGTCGCCACCCCTTCAGCAAAACCCTAATTTTATTAAATTAAAAACGAGTACAAAACTTCAGAATCCTAATCTACATTAACTACTGCATAAAACCTAGAATACAAGGATACGGCCAATATATAGGATTCGGAAATCAAACCCTAATTATAGCAGAAATAGAAAACCAAAAAATTACATCGAAGCCACGGAAGAAAATTCAGCATGTGGGGCCCACAGTTGGCCGCTAAATGGCGGCGAAAACCGCTACATAGCGGTTTTATTTCGAGTAAATCAATTGAAATTTCTTCCACGTGCGTCTCGTGTCTTGTTAATTATATTCCCTTGACTGTATTTGACTTTGCATCTCTGTAATATCGTAGTCTCGTAGTTTTTCTCACTTTAGAAACTTTTCGGACTCTGATTTCCTACTCCAACATTGATTTCTTGCCATCTCCTTGTACGAATCGAATTACCTGAAAAAGGCACTAAAAATACCCGAGTAGCATTTATTTATATACAAAAATAGATAAAGTATGAGAGGAAAAATACAATATATGATATTCATCACACCCCCACACCTATCTTTTGCTAGTCCTCGAGCAAAACCTAAATCTAAAAAGAAAAATAAAAATCCTAACTCACTTTCGCAGGAATCGCGATTGCACTTAGCACGTGCAATAAGCCTTTAAACCCCTAGGTTACCCTAGTGGACGAGTGTTGTCTCGTGAGGGTTTGCAGTGAATATACCCACAAAATTCAAGAAGAAAATATATTAAGGAATAAAGAAAAGAAAAATAAGGATAACCGAAAATCAAGAAAAATAGAAATTTTATACAAAGGAAAGAAAAATCTTTTTTTTTTTACGATATTTTCATCAATTAATCTCAGTAATATACAAACTCAAGAACGCATTTAGATTATCAATTTTCAAATCGAGCGTCATATCAGATACACTTATCATTTTAATCAAAAATTTAAATCCTATATTTTAATGCTCACTAACAGATAATCCATTGGCTCCTATACATCTACGTGCACTGTGATAGTCTACTTTGGCTTTGGACTCGAACTCTAACTCATGATTCATCTCCTCTCTCATAACATTTTTTTCTTTTTTCTTTTTTTTAAGAATATTTCACTTTTCATGCGAATATTCACGCTTGCTTAGGCGCAACATACCCGATTGCTCAGTTCATACTCTTTTCTTTTTCTTTTTTCTTTTTTTTTTAGAATATTTCACCTTTCATGCGAATATTTACGCTTACTTAGGCGCAAAGTACCCGATTACTCAGATCATACTCTTTTTTTTACTCTTGAGGCTATTGCCTTAATACAAGGCGCACCCCATTATTTTATCACTCTCGAGGCTATTGGCTTAGGCTCACCCCATTATTTTATTCTCACTTTTTTTTCTTTTTTTCTCTTTTTTTTTTTTGTTTAGAGAGAGAAAACTTACTCAATCGTTATCATCTTTGTGTTTAATCTAATAAACTATTGTGAAGTGAAAAATAGATGTATATTTGCCTCAAAACTACTGTTAGTAATATTTATTTTTTGGATTTTGATTTTTTTCATAAAATTCAAAGTGTACCATCCAATCTACTCTCCTATCCAATTTCAAATCTAAATTTGTTCTTTTATCTGTAAGTAGTTTGATCTATTGATAAAAATACATAAGTTTTTTTAATTTTTTTTTCTTTTCAGTTTTTTTTAATTTTTTTTTAGTTTTTTATTTTTTTCAGTTAGTTACTCTAAAAACTACCCAAAGTGTAAAATAAAGAAACCCAAAAATCTAAAAAAAAAATCCAAAAATCTAAAAAAAAAAAATCCTACAAATAAAAATAAAATCCTAAAAAAAATAAAAATCTTCTAAAAACTAGTCCCCCACACCTAAAATTATGTATGCCCTCATACACAAACCAAGGGTGGCAAAATAAAAAAGAAAAGAAAACTATTATACAAATATTATACACTTATTAGAAAATTCAAACGGTTACGACCTCTTGATCGCTTTCCACTTTCATAATGCGTCCTTTATGTTTTGATATGGATGAACTTAGCTTTTTTGTTAATTTTGCATTTAATCTCTCCATCTTACTTTTAATTTTTCTTAATTTATTTCTATCCTTCTTTCTTTTATTCAGTAGTAAAGTTTTGAGGTTAGAAAGCGTACCTTTATCGTCCATATTCGACCCACGAGTATCTTTCATGGCAGTAAGTATTTTGGTTTTATCAACATGTGAAATATCATACTCACTTTGATGTAACGGAATCATGAGCTCGATTTTGGATCGTCCTTCCAAATCATTGGGTACTATGACCTCTTCTTTTTTATATTCCTTCCTTCCCTCAATTATTATGGGCTTGTCATGCAAATTTTCTTCAAACCTGTCATCAAAATTCTCAAAAGAAAATGCCATACTAGTGGACTTATCATTAGTCAAGTTATTATGAATGGATATAAATTCTTCTTCACAATTTCCATCAAAAGAAACAAATGATAATGTGTCACTAGCAAGCTCACCATCAAGCAAAATATTTTCTTTATCACTGGTTTTTTCATAATTATTGCCACAATGGTCTAAAATAGGTTGGTCACAATGTTGAATTATAGACTCATTATGCACAAAATTATTTAATTCATTTTGAATCATATCTACTTCAGAAGATGACTGGATTGATTGCTCGTTGGAGTCAGATATGTTCAAACTATTAGATGGTTGATCTATAAAAAGTTTAGCTTGAGAAATCGCTTTGAGAAGATCTTCCATACAAGATTCAATTTTAGAGGATGATTTTTGAGATGATGATTTTAGCAAAGCTTCCATATCTTCCTCTATTCTACGTCTTCGTTCCTCAAACTCATGATCGTAATTTTCCTTATTTTTCTCAAATAATTGCATCTCGAGATCATGAGTGAAATTTGAAGAATGATATGATGGATCCATGTACATATTTGATGACAGATATGAAGTGGTTGGAGGTAGATTCTCATGACATGCATATCTCGATTCTAATCTTTTTAATCTTTCATCTAACATGTTCAATTGAATATCTTGTTCATGATTGAATGTAGAACATGAAGATGAATAGCCCATAAAGAAAGGATCAGATGGAGGATTCTCTTGATATGGCTCTTGATTATATGCAAAATTAGAATTATTCATCCATTCATAATTATAATTTTGTATATAAGAAGCGTTCGTAGGTTCATTATATGTATTGTGAATTTGATTATGACCTAGTCTTAGCGAACTTCCTATCCATGGACACTGATAATAATTATGGTATGGATCGCGACAATGATTGCAACCAGTTTGATTTTGAAACATTTTTTTTTTAATTTTTTTTTGTTTGTTTTGAAGAAGGCGGAGAGGGAAAGAGATGGAAAAGAAAAAATAAAAACAATTGAAATATGATTTTTATAATTTTTTATTATTTTTTGTGTAGAATCAAGAACGATAAATACAGAAATACACAAAATTTGAGGGAGAAACGGAAAGATATTGCCGCTAAATAGCGGTATTTACCGCTAATTAGCGGCCAAATCTGGGAGGTTACCTCTCGGAGTTTTGTAGTGCACTTCCACAACGCTTTCCTTCACCTTTTATATCCTGTATCTAAAGTTCCAGATCTATACACACTCAACACACACTGTTAAGCCGTAAAACGTTAGAAAAAGCAAGAAAAACACCGTCGATCCCCGGCAACGGCGCCAAAAACTTGATGTGATAAATTACTGCAAGCGCACAGTGTCGGTGTAGCGCTGTACAGGTCGTCCCACAGGGATCTAGGGTGTTTTTGCGATTCTTACTCTTTCCTTAGTCTAGCGGATTAACAAAGGATTCTAGGTTGAAGTTGGATTAATCTAAATAGCCTAGGATCTAGAATCCACTAGTTTCCAACCATGTATTTACTTCTACTATCTTCTTCTTTCATAAAAATTTGATCTTTTTAGTTTAATCTTTATTTAAAGTGCCCTAAGTATGAGCTATCAAGTGGTGTGCAAGCATAACTCATCAAAGATACTACTTCTCATAAAAACAAGCTAAATCTTTAGATAATTCAATGAAAAAGATAAAATCAACAACCCCAAACCCTAACTAAGCATAGGCTATCAAGAAACCTAATTCAAGTATAACCTATCAAAGTCTTAATCATCGAGTTCTTGTATTTTAATCCTTTTAGAGAAAAATCATGTCTTTATTTATTTTTATTCAAGAAGAAAGACATTAGAAAGCAATTACATGGTGGATCTTAGTTTCATCTACGTCCTAGAGCTAGACTAATTAGCTACTCATGATTTTAGAAAGCAATAAAATCTAATCTAGAAAGCAAATAAATCTATACTAGAAAGCAATTAAATCTATCTAAAAAGCAAATAAAGATTAGAAAGCAATGACTTACCTCTGGAGCACGGTATTGTGGTCGCCACCCCTTCAGCAAAACTCTAATTTTATTAAATTAAAAACGAGTACAAAACTTCAGAATCCTAATCTACATTAACTACTGCATAAAACCTAGAATACAAGGATACGGCCAATACATAGGATTCGGAAATCAAACCCTAATTATAGCAGAAATAGAAAACCAAAAAATTACATCGAAGCCACGGAAGAAAATTCAGCATGTGGGGCCCACAGTTGGCCGCTAAATGGCGGCGAAAACCGCTTCATAGCGGTTTTATTTCGAGTAAATCAATTGAAATTTCTTCCACGTGCGTCTCGTGTCTTGTTAATTATATTCCCTTGACTGTATTTGACTTTGCATCTCTGTAATATCGTAGTCTCGTAGTTTTTCTCACTTTAGAAACTTTTCGGACTCTGATTTCCTACTCCAACATTGATTTCTTGCCATCTCCTTGTACGAATCGAATTACCTGAAAAAGACACTAAAAATACCCGAGTAGCATTTATTTATATACAAAAATAGATAAAGTATGAGAGGAAAAATACAATATATGATATTCATCACACCCCCACACCTATCTTTTGCTAGTCCTCGAGCAAAACCTAAATCTAAAAAGAAAAATAAAAATCCTAACTCACTTTCGCAGGAATCGCGATTGCACTTAGCACGTGCAATAAGCCTTTAAACCCCTAGGTTACCCTAGTGGACGAGTGTTGTCTCGTGAGGGTTTGCAGTGAATATACCCACAAAATTCAAGAAGAAAATAGATTAAGGAATAAAGAAAAGAAAAATAAGGATAACCGAAAATCAAGAAAAATAGAAATTTTATACAAAGGAAAGAAAAATCTTTTTTTTTTACGATATTTTCATCAATTAATCTCAGTAATATACAAACTCAAGAACGCATTTAGATTATCAATTTTCAAATCGAGCGTCATATCAGATACACTTATCATTTTAATCAAAAATTTAAATCCTATATTTTAATGCTCACTAACAGATAATCCATTGGCTCCTATACATCTACGTGCACTGTGATAGTCTACTTTGGCTTTGGACTCGAACTCTAACTCATGATTCATCTCCTCTCTCATAACATTTTTTTCTTTTTTCTTTTTTTTAAGAATATTTCACTTTTCATGCGAATATTCACGCTTGCTTAGGTGCAACATACCCGATTACTCAGTTCATACTCTTTTCTTTTTCTTTTTTCTTTTTTTTTTTAGAATATTTCACCTTTCATGCGAATATTTACGCTTACTTAGGCGCAAAGTACCCGATTACTCAGATCATACTCTTTTTTTTACTCTTGAGGCTATTGCCTTAATACCAGGCGCACCCCATTATTTTATCACTCTCGAGGCTATTGGCTTAGGCTCACCCCATTATTTTATTCTCACTTTTTTTTTCTTTTTTTCTCTTTTTTTTTTTTTGTTTAGAGAGAGAAAACTTACTCAATCGTTATCATCTTTGTCCTTAATCTAATAAACTATTGTGAAGTGAAAAATAGATGTATATTTGCCTCAAAACTACTGTTAGCAATATTTATTTTTGGGATTTTGATTTTTTTCATAAAATTCAAAGTGTACCATCCAATCTACTCTCCTATCCAATTTCAAATCTAAATTTGTTCTTTTATCTGTAAGTAGTTTGATCTATTGATAAAAATACATAAGTTTTTTTAATTTATTTTTCTTTTCAGTTTTTTTTAATTTTTTTTCAGTTTTTTATTTTTTTCAGTTAGTTACTCTAAAAACTACCCAAAGTGTAAAATAAAGAAACCCAAAAATCTAAAAAAAAATCCAAAAATCTAAAAAAAAAAATCCTACAAATAAAAATAAAATCCTAAAAAAAATAAAAATCTTCTAAAAACTAGTCCCCCACACCTAAACTTATGTATGCCCTCATACACAAACCAAGGGTGGCAAAATAAAAAAGAAAAGAAAACTATTATACAAATATTATACACTTATTAGAAAATTCAAACGGTTACGACCTCTTGATCGCTTTCCACTTTCATAATGCGTCCTTTTATGTTTTGATATGGATGAACTTAGCTTTTTTGTTAATTTTGCATTTAATCTCTCCATCTTACTTTTAATTTTTCTTAATTTATTTCTATCCTTCTTTCTTTTATTCAGTAGTAAAGTTTTGAGGTTAGAAAGCGTACCTTTATCGTCCATATTCGACCCACGAGCATCTTTCATGGCAGTAAGTATTTTGGTTTTATCAACATGTGAAATATCATACTCACTTTGATGTAACGGAATCATGAGCTCGATTTTGGATCGTCCTTCCAAATCATTGGGTACTATGACCTCTTCTTTTTGATATTCCTTCCTTCCCTCAATTATTATGGGCTTGTCATGCAAATTTTCTTCAAACCTGTCATCAAAATTCTCAAAAGAAAATGCCATACTAGTGGACTTATCATTAGTCAAGTTATTATGAATGGATAAAAATTCTTCTTCACAATTTCCATCAAAAGAAACAAATGATAATGTGTCACTAGCAAGCTCACCATCAAGCAAAATATTTTCTTTATCACTGGTTTTTTCATAATTATTGCCACAATGGTCTAAAATAGGTTGGTCACAATGTTGAATTATAGACTCATTATGCACAAAATTATTTAATTCATTTTGAATCATATCTACTTCAGAAGATGACTGGATTGATTGCTCGTTGGAGTCAGATATGTTCAAACTATTAGATGGTTGATCTATAAAAAGTTTAGCTTGAGAAATCGCTTTGAGAAGATCTTCCATACAAGATTCAATTTTAGAGGATGATTTTTGAGATGATGATTTTAGCAAAGCTTCCATATCTTCCTCTATTCTACGTCTTCGTTCCTCAAACTCATGATCGTAATTTTCCTTATTTTTCTCAAATAATTGCATCTCGAGATCATGAGTGAAATTTGAAGAATGATATGATGGATCCATGTACATATTTGATGACAGATATGAAGTGGTTGGAGGTAGATTCTCATGACATGCATATCTCGATTCTAATCTTTTTAATCTTTCATCTAACATGTTCAATTGAATATCTTGTTCATGATTGAATGTAGAACATGAAGATGAATAGCCCATAAAGAAAGGATCAGATGGAGGATTCTCTTGATATGGCTCTTGATTATATGCAAAATTAGAATTATTCATCCATTCATAATTATAATTTTGTATATAAGAAGCGCTCGTAGGTTCATTATATGTATTGTGAATTTGATTATGACCTAGTCCTAGCGAACTTCCTATCCATGGACACTGATAATAATTATGGTATGGATCGCGACAATGATTGCAACCAGTTTGATTTTGAAACATTTTTTTTTTAATTTTTTTTTGTTTGTTTTGAAGAAGGCGGAGAGGGAAAGAGATGGAAAAGAAAAAATAAAAACAATTGAAATATGATTTTTATAATTTTTTATTATTTTTTGTGTAGAATCAAGAACGATAAATACAGAAATACACAAAATTTGAGGGAGAAACGGAAAGATATTGCCGCTAAATAGCGGTATTTAGCGCTAATTAGCGGCCAAATCTGGGAGGTTACCTCTCGGAGTTTTGTAGTGCACTTCCACAACGCTTTCCTTCACCTTTTATATCCTGTATCTAAAGTTCCAGATCTATACACACTCAACACACACTGTTAAGCCGTAAAACGTTAGAAAAAGCAAGAAAAACACCGTCGATCCCCGGCAACGGCGCCAAAAACTTGATGTGATAAATTACTGCAAGCGCACAGTGTCGGTGTAGCGCTGTACAGGTCGTCCCACAGGGATCTAGGGTGTTTTTGCGATTCTTACTCTTTCCTTAGTCTAGCGGATTAACAAAGGATTCTAGGTTGAAGTTGGATTAATCTAAATAGCCTAGGATCTAGAATCCACTAGTTTCCAACAATGTATTTACTTCTACTATCTTCTTCTTTCATAAAAATTTGATCTTTTTAGTTTAATCTTTATTTAAAGTGCCCTAAGTATGAGCTATCAAGTGGTGTGCAAGTATAACTCATCAAAGATACTACTTCTCA
This sequence comes from Dracaena cambodiana, assembly GCA_036321105.1. Classification (NCBI taxonomy): domain Eukaryota; kingdom Viridiplantae; phylum Streptophyta; class Magnoliopsida; order Asparagales; family Asparagaceae; genus Dracaena; species Dracaena cambodiana. The sequence goes on from JAYEPQ010000010.1 coordinate 18,508,785, forward strand.
TAAAAACAAGCTAAATCTTTAGATAATTCAATGAAAAAGATAAAATCAACAACCCCAAACCCTAACTAAGCATAGGCTATCAAGAAACCTAATTCAAGTATAACCTATCAAAGTCTTAATCTTCGAGTTCTTGTATTTTAATCCTTTTAGAGAAAAATCATGTCTTTATTTATTTTTATTCAAGAAGAAAGACATTAGAAAGCAATTACATGGTGGATCTTAGTTTCATCTATGTCCTAGAGCTAGACTAATTAGCTACTCATGATTTTAGAAAGCAATAAAATCTAATCTAGAAAGCAAATAAATCTATACTAGAAAGCAATTAAATCTATCTAAAAAGCAAATAAAGATTAGAAAGCAATGGCTTACCTCTGGAGCACGGTATTGTGGTCGCCACCCCTTCAGCAAAACCCTAATTTTATTAAATTAAAAACGAGTACAAAACTTCAGAATCCTAATCTACATTAACTACTGCATAAAACCTAGAATACAAGGATACGGCTAATATATAGGATTCGGAAATCAAACCCTAATTATAGCAGAAATAGAAAACCAAAAAATTACATCGAAGCCACGGAAGAAAATTCAGCATGTGGGGCCCACAGTTGGCCGCTAAATGGCGGCGAAAACCGCTTCATAGCGGTTTTATTTCGAGTAAATCAATTGAAATTTCTTCCACGTGCGTCTCGTGTCTTGTTAATTATATTCCCTTGACTGTATTTGACTTTGCATCTCTGTAATATCGTAGTCTCGTAGTTTTTCTCACTTTAGAAACTTTTCGGACTCTGATTTCCTACTCCAACATTGATTTCTTGCCATCTCCTTGTACGAATCGAATTACCTGAAAAAGGCACTAAAAATACCCGAGTAGCATTTATTTATATACAAAAATAGATAAAGTATGAGAGGAAAAATACAATATATGATATTCATCACACCCCCATACCTATCTTTTGCTAGTCCTCGAGCAAAACCTAAATCTAAAAAGAAAAATAAAAATCCTAACTCACTTTCGCAGGAATCGCGATTGCACTTAGCACGTGCAATAAGCCTTTAAACCCCTAGGTTATCCTAGTGGACGAGTGTTGTCTCGTGAGGGTTTGCAGTGAATATACCCACAAAATTCAAGAAGAAAATAGATTAAGGAATAAAGAAAAGAAAAATAAGGATAACCGAAAATCAAGAAAAATAGAAATTTTATACAAAGGAAAGAAAAATCTTTTTTTTTTTACGATATTTTCATCAATTAATCTCAGTAATATACAAACTCAAGAACACATTTAGATTATCAATTTTCAAATCGAGCGTCATATCAGATACACTTATCATTTTAATCAAAAATTTAAATCCTATATTTTAATGCTCACTAACAGATAATCCATTGGCTCCTATACATCTACGTGCACTGTGATAGTCTACTTTGGCTTTGGACTCGAACTCTAACTCATGATTCATCTCCTCTCTCATAACATTTTTTTCTTTTTTCTTTTTTTTAAGAATATTTCACTTTTCATGCGAATATTCACGCTTGCTTAGGCACAACATACCCGATTACTCAGTTCATACTCTTTTCTTTTTCTTTTTTCTTTTTTTTTTAGAATATTTCACCTTTCATGCGAATATTTACGCTTACTTAGGCGCAAAGTACCCGATTACTCAGATCATACTCTTTTTTTTACTCTTGAGGCTATTGCCTTAATACCAGGCGCATCCCATTATTTTATCACTCTCGAGGCTATTGGCTTAGGCTCACCCCATTATTTTATTCTCACTTTTTTTTCTTTTTTTCTCTTTTTTTTTTTTGTTTAGAGAGAGAAAACTTACTCAATCGTTATCATCTTTGTCCTTAATCTAATAAACTATTGTGAAGTGAAAAATAGATGTATATTTGCCTCAAAACTACTGTTAGCAATATTTATTTTTGGGATTTTGATTTTTTTCATAAAATTCAAAGTGTACCATCCAATCTACTCTCCTATCCAATTTCAAATCTAAATTTTTTCTTTTATCTGTAAGTAGTTTGATCTATTGATAAAAATACATAAGTGTTTTTAATTTATTTTTTTTTTCAGTTGTTTTTAATTTTTTTTCAGTTTTTTATTTTTTTCAGTTAGTTACTCTAAAAACTACCCAAAGTGTAAAATAAAGAAACCCAAAAATCTAAAAAAAAATCCAAAAATCTAAAAAAAAAAATCCTACAAATAAAAATAAAATCCTAAAAAAAATAAAAATCTTCTAAAAACTAGTCCCCCACACCTAAACTTATGTATGCCCTCATACACAAACCAAGGGTGGCAAAATAAAAAAGAAAAGAAAACTATTATACAAATATTATACACTTATTAGAAAATTCAAACGGTTACGACCTCTTGATCGCTTTCCACTTTCATAATGCGTCCTTTTATGTTTTGATATGGATGAACTTAGCTTTTTTGTTAATTTTGCATTTAATCTCTCCATCTTACTTTTAATTTTTCTTAATTTATTTCTATCCTTCTTTCTTTTATTCAGTAGTAAAGTTTTGAGGTTAGAAAGCGTACCTTTATCGTCCATATTCGACCCACGAGCATCTTTCATGGCAGTAAGTATTTTGGTTTTATCAACATGTGAAATATCATACTCACTTTGATGTAACGGAATCATGAGCTCGATTTTGGATCGTCCTTCCAAATCATTGGGTACTATGACCTCTTCTTTTTGATATTCCTTCCTTCCCTCAATTATTATGGGCTTGTCATGCAAATTTTCTTCAAACCTGTCATCAAAATTCTCAAAAGAAAATGCCATACTAGTGGACTTATCATTAGTCAAGTTATTATGAATGGATAAAAATTCTTCTTCACAATTTCCATCAAAAGAAACAAATGATAATGTGTCACTAGCAAGCTCACCATCAAGCAAAATATTTTCTTTATCACTGGTTTTTTCATAATTATTGCCACAATGGTCTAAAATAGGTTGGTCACAATGTTGAATTATAGACTCATTATGCACAAAATTATTTAATTCATTTTGAATCATATCTACTTCAGAAGATGACTGGATTGATTGCTCGTTGGAGTCAGATATGTTCAAACTATTAGATGGTTGATCTATAAAAAGTTTAGCTTGAGAAATCGCTTTGAGAAGATCTTCCATACAAGATTCAATTTTAGAGGATGATTTTTGAGATGATTTTAGCAAAGCTTCCATATCTTCCTCTATTCTACGTCTTCGTTCCTCAAACTCATGATCGTAATTTTTCTTATTTTTCTCAAATAATTGCATCTCGAGATCATGAGTGAAATTTGAAGAATGATATGATGGATCCATGTACATATTTGATGACAGATATGAAGTGGTTGGAGGTAGATTCTCATGACATGCATATCTCGATTCTAATCTTTTTAATCTTTCATCTAACATGTTCAATTGAATATCTTGTTCATGATTGAATGTAGAACATGAAGATGAATAGCCCATAAAGAAAGGATCAGATGGAGGATTCTCTTGATATGGCTCTTGATTATATGCAAAATTAGAATTATTCATCCATTCATAATTATAATTTTGTATATAAGAAGCGCTCGTAGGTTCATTATATGTATTGTGAATTTGATTATGACCTAGTCCTAGCGAACTTCCTATCCATGGACACTGATAATAATTATGGTATGGATCGCGACAATGATTGCAACCAGTTTGATTTTGAAACATTTTTTTTTAATTTTTTTTGTTTGTTTTGAAGAAGGCGGAGAGGGAAAGAGATGGAAAAGAAAAAATAAAAACAATTGAAATATGATTTTTATAATTTTTTATTATTTTTTGTGTAGAATCAAGAACGATAAATACAGAAATACACAAAATTTGAGGGAGAAACGGAAAGATATTGCCGCTAAATAGCGGTATTTACCGCTAATTAGCGGCCAAATCTGGGAGGTTACCTCTCGGAGTTTTGTAGTGCACTTCCACAACGCTTTCCTTCACCTTTTATATCCTGTATCTAAAGTTCCAGATCTATACACACTCAACACACACTGTTAAGCCGTAAAATGTTAGAAAAAGCAAGAAAAACACCGTCGATCCCCGGCAACGGCGCCAAAAACTTGATGTGATAAATTACTGCAAGCGCACAGTGTCGGTGTAGCGCTGTACAGGTCGTCCCACAGGGATCTAGGGTGTTTTTGCGATTCTTACTCTTTCCTTAGTCTAGCGGATTAACAAAGGATTCTAGGTTGAAGTTGGATTAATCTAAATATCCTAGGATCTAGAATCCACTAGTTTCCAACAATGTATTTACTTCTACTATCTTCTTCTTTCATAAAAATTTGATCTTTTTAGTTTAATCTTTATTTAAAGTGCCCTAAGTATGAGCTATCAAGTGGTGTGCAAGCATAACTCATCAAAGATACTACTTCTCATAAAAACAAGCTAAATCTTTAGATAATTCAATGAAAAAGATAAAATCAACAACCCCAAACCCTAACTAAGCATAGGCTATCAAGAAACCTAATTCAAGTATAACCTATCAAAGTCTTAATCTTCGAGTTCTTGTATTTTAATCCTTTTAGAGAAAAATCATGTCTTTATTTATTTTTATTCAAGAAGAAAGACATTAGAAAGCAATTACATGGTGGATCTTAGTTTCATCTACGTCCTAGAGCTAGACTAATTAGCTACTCATGATTTTAGAAAGTAATAAAATCTAATCTAGAAAGCAAATAAATCTATACTAGAAAGCAATTAAATCTATCTAAAAAGCAAATAAATATTAGAAAGCAATGGCTTACCTCTGGAGCACGGTATTGTGGTCGCCACCCCTTCAGCAAAACCCTAATTTTATTAAATTAAAAACGAGTACAAAACTTCAGAATCCTAATCTACATTAACTACTGCATAAAACCTAGTAAAAAGGATACGGCCAATATATAGGATTCTGAAATCAAACCCTAATTATAGCAGAAATAGAAAACCAAAAAATTACATCGAAGCCACGGAAGAAAACTCAGCATGTGAGGCCCACAGTTGGCCGCTAAATGGCGGCGAAAACAGCTAAATAGCGGTTTTATTTCGAGTAAATCAATTGAAATTTCTTCCACGTGCGTCTCGTGTCTTGTGAATTATATTCCCTTGACTGTATTTGACTTTGCATCTCTGTAATATCGTAGTCTCGTAGTTTTTCTCACTTTAGAAACTTTTCGGACTCTGATTTCCTACTCCAACATTGATTTCTTGCCATCTCCTTGTACGAATCGAATTACCTGAAAAAGGCACTAAAAATACCCGAGTAGCATTTATTTATATACAAAAATAGATAAAGTATGAGAGGAAAAATACAATATATGATATTCATCACACCCCCACACCTATCTTTTGCTAGTCCTCGAGCAAAACCTAAATCTAAAAAGAAAAATAAAAATCCTAACTCACTTTCGCAGGAATCGCGATTGCACTTAGCACGTGCAATAAGCCTTTAAACCCCTAGGTTACCCTAGTGGACGAGTGTTGTCTCGTGAGGGTTTGCAGTGAATATACCCACAAAATTCAAGAAGAAAATAGATTAAGGAATAAAGAAAAGAAAAATAAGGATAACCGAAAATCAAGAAAAATAGAAATTTTATACAAAGGAAAGAAAAATCTTTTTTTTTTTACGATATTTTCATCAATTAATCTCAGTAATATACAAACTCAAGAACGCATTTAGATTATCAATTTTCAAATCGAGCGTCATATCATATACACTTATCATTTTAATCAAAAATTTAAATCCTATATTTTAATGCTCACTAACAGATAATCCATTGGCTCCTATACATCTACGTGCACTGTGATAGTCTACTTTGGCTTTGGACTCGAACTCTAACTCATGATTCATCTCCTCTCTCATAACATTTTTTTCTTTTTTCTTTTTTTTAAGAATATTTCACTTTTCATGCGAATATTCACGCTTGCTTAGGCGCAACATACCCGATTACTCAGTTCATACTCTTTTCTTTTTCTTTTTTCTTTTTTTTTTAGAATATTTCACCTTTCATGCGAATATTTACGCTTACTTAGGCGCAAAGTACCCGATTACTCAGATCATACTTTTTTTTTTACTCTTGAGGCTATTGCCTTAATACCAGGCGCACCCCATTATTTTATCACTCTCGAGGCTATTGGCTTAGGCTCACCCCATTATTTTATTCTCACTTTTTTTTCTTTTTTTCTCTTTTTTTTTTTTTTGTTTAGAGAGAGAAAACTTACTCAATCGTTATCATCTTTGTCATTAATCTAATAAACTATTGTGAAGTGAAAAATAGATGTATATTTGTCTCAAAACTACTGTTAGCAATATTTATTTTTTGGATTTTGATTTTTTTCATAAAATTCAAAGTGTACCATCCAATCTACTCTCCTATCCAATTTCAAATCTAAATTTGTTCTTTTATCTGTAAGTAGTTTGATCTATTGATAAAAATACATAAGTTTTTTTAATTTATTTTTCTTTTCAGTTTTTTTTAATTTTTTTTCAGTTTTTTATTTTTTTCAGTTAGTTACTCTAAAAACTACCCAAAGTGTAAAATAAAGAAACCTAAAAATCTAAAAAAAAATCCAAAAATCTAAAAAAAAAAAAATCCTACAAATAAAAATAAAATCCTAAAAAAAATAAAAATCTTCTAAAAACTAGTCCCCCACACCTAAACTTATGTATGCCCTCATACACAAACCAAGGGTGGCAAAATAAAAAAGAAAAGAAAACTATTATATAAATATTATACACTTATTAGAAAATTCAAACGGTTACGACCTCTTGATCGCTTTCCACTTTCATAATGCGTCCTTTTATGTTTTGATATGAATGAACTTAGCTTTTTTGTTAATTTTGCATTTAATCTCTCCATCTTACTTTTAATTTTTCTTAATTTATTTCTATCCTTCTTTCTTTTATTCAGTAGTAAAGTTTTGAGGTTAGAAAGCGTACCTTTATCGTCCATATTCGACCCACGAGCATCTTTCATGGCAGTAAGTATTTTGATTTTATCAACATGTGAAATATCATACTCACTTTGATGTAACGGAATCATGAGCTCGATTTTGGATCGTCCTTCCAAATCATTGGGTACTATGACCTCTTCTTTTTGATATTCCTTCCTTCCCTCAATTATTATGGGCTTGTCATGTAAATTTTCTTCAAACCTGTCATCAAAATTCTCAAAAGAAAATGCCATACTAGTGGACTTATCATTAGTCAAGTTATTATGAATGGAAAAAAATTCTTCTTCACAATTTCCATCAAAAGAAACAAATGATAATGTGTTACTAGCAAGCTCACCATCAAGCAAAATATTTTCTTTATCACTGGTTTTTTCATAATTATTGCCACAATGGTCTAAAATAGGTTGGTCACAATGTTGAATTATAGACTCATTATGCACAAAATTATTTAATTCATTTTGAATCATATCTACTTCAGAAGATGACTGGATTGATTGCTCGTTGGAGTCAGATATGTTCAAACTATTAGATGGTTGATCTATAAAAAGTTTAGCTTGAGAAATCGCTTTGAGAAGATCTTCCATACAAGATTCAATTTTAGAGGATGATTTTTGAGATGATGATTTTAGCAAAGCTTCCATATCTTCCTCTATTCTACGTCTTCGTTCCTCAAACTCATGATCGTAATTTTTCTTATTTTTCTCAAATAATTGCATCTCGAGATCATGAGTGAAATTTGAAGAATGATATGATGGATCCATGTACATATTTGATGACAGATATGAAGTGGTTGGAGGTAAATTCTCATGACATGCATATCTCGATTCTAATCTTTTTAATCTTTCATCTAACATGTTCAATTGAATATCTTGTTCATGATTGAATGTAGAACATGAAGATGAATAGCCCATAAAGAAAGGATCACATGGAGGATTCTCTTGATATGGCTCTTGATTATATGCAAAATTAGAATTATTCATCCATTCATAATTATAATTTTGTATATAAGAAGCGCTCGTAAGTTCATTATATGTATTGTGAATTTGATTATGACCTAGTCCTAGCGAACTTCCTATCCATGGACACTGATAATAATTATGGTATGGATCGCGACAATGATTGCAACCAGTTTGATTTTGAAACATTTTTTTTTTAATTTTTTTTTTGTTTGTTTTGAAGAAGGCGGAGAGGGAAAGAGATGGAAAAGAAAAAATAAAAACAATTGAAATATGATTTTTATAATTTTTTATTATTTTTTGTGTAGAATCAAGAACGATAAATACAGAAATACACAAAATTTGAGGGAGAAACGGAAAGATATTGCCGCTAAATAGCGGTATTTACCGCTAATTAGCGGCCAAATCTGGGAGGTTACCTCTCGGAGTTTTGTAGTGCACTTCCACAACGCTTTCCTTCACCTTTTATATCCTGTATCTAAAGTTCCAGATCTATACACACTCAACACACACTGTTAAGCCGTAAAACGTTAGAAAAAGCAAGAAAAACACCGTCGATCCCCGGCAAGCGCCAAAAACTTGATGTGATAAATTACTGCAAGCGCACAGTGTCGGTGTAGCGCTGTACAGGTCGTCCCACAGGGATCTAGGGTGTTTTTGCGATTCTTACTCTTTCCTTAGTCTAGCGGATTAACAAAGGATTCTAGGTTGAAGTTGGATTAATCTAAATAGCCTAGGATCTAGAATCCACTAGTTTCCAACAATGTATTTACTTCTACTATCTTCTTCTTTCATAAAAATTTGATCTTTTTAGTTTAATCTTTATTTAAAGTGCCCTAAATATGAGCTATCAAGTGGTGTGCAAGTATAACTCATCAAAGATACTACTTCTCATAAAAACAAGCTAAATCTTTAGATAATTCAATGAAAAAGATAAAATCAACAACCCCAAACCCTAACTAAGCATAGGCTATCAAGAAACCTAATTCAAGTATAACCTATCAAAGTCTTAATCTTCGAGTTCTTGTATTTTAATCCTTTTAGAGAAAAATCATGTCTTTATTTATTTTTATTCAAGAAGAAAGACATTAGAAAGCAATTACATGGTGGATCTTAGTTTCATCTACGTTCTAGAGCTAGACTAATTAGCTACTCATGATTTTAGAAAGCAATAAAATCTAATCTAGAAAGCAAATAAATCTATACTAGAAAGCAATTAAATCTATCTAAAAAGCAAATAAAGATTAGAAAGCAATGGCTTACCTCTGGAGCATGGTATTGTGGTCGCCACCCCTTCAGCAAAACCCTAATTTTATTAAATTAAAAACGAGTACAAAACTTCAGAATCCTAATCTACATTAACTACTGCATAAAACCTAGAATACAAGGATACGGCCAATATATAGGATTCGGAAATCAAACCCTAATTATAGCAGAAATAGAAAACCAAAAAATTACATCGAAGCCACGGAAGAAAATTCAGCATGTGTGGCCCACAGTTGGCCGCTAAATGGCGGCGAAAACCGCTACATAGCGGTTTTATTTCGAGTAAATCAATTGAAATTTCTTCCACGTGCGTCTCGTGTCTTGTTAATTATATTCCCTTGACTGTATTTGACTTTTCATCTCTGTAATATCGTAGTCTCGTAGTTTTTCTCACTTTAGAAACTTTTCGGACTCTGATTTCCTACTCCAACATTGATTTCTTGCCATCTCCTTGTACGAATCGAATTACCTGAAAAGGGCACTAAAAATACCCGAGTAGCATTTATTTATATACAAAAATAGATAAAGTATGAGAGGAAAAATACAATATATGATATTCATCACACCCCCACACCTATCTTTTGCTAGTCCTCGAGCAAAACCTAAATCTAAAAAGAAAAATAAAAATCCTAACTCACTTTCGCAGGAATCGCGATTGCACTTAGCACGTGCAATAAGCCTTTAAACCCCTAGGTTACCCTAGTGGACGAGTGTTGTCTCGTGAGGGTTTGCAGTGAATATACCCACAAAATTCAAGAAGAAAATAGATTAAGGAATAAAGAAAAGAAAAATAAGGATAACCGAAAATCAAGAAAAATAGAAATTTTATACAAAGGAAAGAAAAATCTTTTTTTTTTTACGATATTTTCATCAATTAATCTCAGTAATATACAAACTCAAGAACGCATTTAGATTATCAATTTTCAAATCGAGCGTCATATCAGATACACTTATCATTTTAATCAAAAATTTAAATCCTATATTTTAATGCTCACTAACAGATAATCCATTGGCTCCTATACATCTACGTGCACTGTGATAGTCTACTTTGGCTTTGGACTCGAACTCTAACTCATGATTCATCTCCTCTCTCATAACATTTTTTTCTTTTTTCTTTTTTTTAAGAATATTTCACTTTTCATGCGAATATTCACGCTTGCTTAGGCGCAACATACCCGATTACTCAGTTCATACTCTTTTCTTTTTCTTTTTTCTTTTTTTTTTAGAATATTTCACCTTTCATGCGAATATTTACGCTTACTTAGGCGCAAAGTACCCGATTACTCAGATCATACTCTTTTTTTTACTCTTGAGGCTATTGCCTTAATACCAGGCGCACCCCATTATTTTATCACTCTCGAGGCTATTGGCTTAGGCTCACCCCATTATTTTATTCTCACTTTTTTTTTCTTTTTTTCTCTTTTTTTTTTTTTGTTTAGAGAGAGAAAACTTACTCAATCGTTATCATCTTTTTCCTTAATCTAATAAACTATTGTGAAGTGAAAAATAGATGTATATTTGCCTCAAAACTACTGTTAGCAATATTTATTTTTGGGATTTTGATTTTTTTCATAAAATTCAAAGTGTACCATCCAATCTACTCTTCTATCCAATTTCAAATCTAAATTTGTTCTTTTATCTGTAAGTAGTTTGATCTATTGATAAAAATACATAAGTTTTTTTAATTTATTTTTCTTTTCAGTTTTTTTTAATTTTTTTTTCAGTTTTTTATTTTTTTCAGTTAGTTACTCTAAAAACTACCCAAAGTGTAAAATAAAGAAACCCAAAAATCTAAAAAAAAATCCAAAAATCTAAAAAAAAAAATCCTACAAATAAAAATAAAATCCTAAAAAAAATAAAAAACTTCTAAAAACTAGTCCCCCACACCTAAACTTATGTATGCCCTCATACACAAACCAAGGGTGGCAAAATAAAAAAGAAAAGAAAACTATTATACAAATATTATACACTTATTAGAAAATTCAAACGGTTACGACCTCTTGATCGCTTTCCACTTTCATAATGTGTCCTTTTATGTTTTGATATGGATGAACTTAGCTTTTTTGTTAATTTTGTATTTAATCTCTCCATCTTACTTTTAAATTTTCTTAATTTATTTCTATCCTTCTTTCTTTTATTCAGTAGTAAAGTTTTGAGGTTAGAAAGCGTACCTTTATCATCCATATTCGACCCACGAGCATCTTTCATGGCAGTAAGTATTTTGGTTTTATCAACATGTGAAATATCATACTCACTTTGATGTAACGGAATCATGAGCTCGATTTTGGATCGTCCTTCCAAATCATTGGGTACTATGACCTCTTCTTTTTGATATTCCTTCCTTCCCTCAATTATTATGGGCTTGTCATGCAAATTTTCTTCAAACTTGTCATCAAAATTCTCAAAAGAAAATGCCATACTAGTGGACTTATCATTAGTCAAGTTATTATGAATGGATAAAAATTCTTCTTCACAATTTCCATCAAAAGAAACAAATGATAATGTGTCACTAGCAAGCTCACCATCAAGCAAAATATTTTCTTTATCACTGGTTTTTTCATAATTATTGCCACAATGGTCTAAAATAGGTTGGTCACAATGTTGAATTATAGACTCATTATGCACAAAATTATTTAATTCATTTTGAATCATATCTACTTCAGAAGATGACTGGATTGATTGCTCGTTGGAGTCAGATATGTTCAAACTATTAGATGGTTGATCTATAAAAAGTTTAGCTTGAGAAATCGCTTTGAGAAGATCTTCCATACAAGATTCAATTTTAGAGGATGATTTTTGAGATGATTTTAGCAAAGCTTCCATATCTTCCTCTATTCTACGTCTTCGTTCCTCAAACTCATGATCGTAATTTTCCTTATTTTTCTCAAATGATTGCATCTCGAGATCATGAGTGAAATTTGAAGAATGATATGATGGATCCATGTACATATTTGATGACAGATATGAAGTGGTTGGAGGTAGATTCTCATGACATGCATATCTCGATTCTAATCTTTTTAATCTTTCATCTAACATGTTCAATTGAATATCTTGTTCATGATTGAATGTAGAACATGAAGATGAATAGCCCATAAAGAAAGGATCAGATGGAGGATTCTCTTGATATGGCTCTTGATTATATGCAAAATTAGAATTATTCATCCATTCATAATTATAATTTTGTATATAAGAAGCGCTCGTAGGTTCATTATATGTATTGTGAATTTGATTATGACCTAGTCCTAGCGAACTTCCTATCCATGGACACTGATAATAATTATGGTATGGATCGCGACAATGATTGCAACCAGTTTGATTTTGAAACATTTTTTTTTTAATTTTTTTTTGTTTGTTTTGAAGAAGGCGGAGAGGGAAAGAGATGGAAAAGAAAAAATAAAAACAATTGAAATATGATTTTTATAATTTTTTATTATTTTTTGTGTAGAATCAAGAACGATAAATACAGAAATACACAAAATTTGAGGGAGAAACGGAAAGATATTGCCGCTAAATAGCGGTATTTACCGCTAATTAGCGGCCAAATCTGGGAGGTTACCTCTCGGATTTTTGTAGTACACTTCCACAACGCTTTCCTTCACCTTTTATATCCTGTATCTAAAGTTCCAGATCTATACACACTCAACACACACTGTTAAGCCGTAAAACGTTAGAAAAAGCAAGAAAAATACCGTCGATCCCCGGCAACGGCGCCAAAAACTTGATGTGATAAATTACTGCAAGCGCACAGTGTCGGTGTAGCACTGTACAGGTCGTCCCACAGGGATCTAGGGTGTTTTTGCGATTCTTACTCTTTCCTTAGTCTAGCGGATTAACAAAGGATTCTAGGTTGAAGTTGGATTAATCTAAATAGCGTAGGATCTAGAATCCACTAATTATTGCCACAATGGTCTAAAATAGGTTGGTCACAATGTTGAATTATAGACTCATTATGTACAAAATTATTTAATTCATTTTGAATCATATCTACTTCAGAAGATGACTGGATTGATTGCTCGTTGGAGTCAGATATGTTCAAACTATTAGATGGTTGATCTATAAAAAGTTTAGCTTGAGAAATCGCTTTGAGAAGATCTTCCATACAAGATTCAATTTTAGAGGATGATTTTTGAGATGATGATTTTAGCAAAGCTTCCATATCTTCCTCTATTCTACGTCTTCGTTCCTCAAACTCATGATCGTAATTTTTCTTATTTTTCTCAAATAATTGCATCTCGAGATCATGAGTGAAATTTGAAGAATGATATGATGGATCCATGTACATATTTGATGACAGATATGAAGTGGTTGGAGATAAATTCTCATGACATGCATATCTCGATTCTAATCTTTTTAATCTTTCATCTAACATGTTCAATTGAATATCTTGTTCATGATTGAATGTAGAACATGAAGATGAATAGCCCATAAAGAAAGGATCAGATGGAGGATTCTCTTGATATGGCTCTTGATTATATGCAAAATTAGAATTATTCATCCATTCATAATTATAATTTTGTATATAAGAAGCGCTCGTAAGTTCATTATATGTATTGTGAATTTGATTATGACCTAGTCCTAGCGAACTTCCTATCCATGGACACTGATAATAATTATGGTATGGATCGCGACAATGATTGCAACCAGTTTGATTTTGAAATATTTTTTTTTTAATTTTTTTTTTGTTTGTTTTGAAGAAGGCGGAGAGGGAAAGAGATGGAAAAGAAAAAATAAAAACAATTGAAATATGATTTTTATAATTTTTTATTATTTTTTTTGTAGAATCAAGAACGATAAATACAGAAATACACAAAATTTGAGGGAGAAACGGAAAGATATTGCCGCTAAATAGCGGTATTTAGCGCTAATTAGCGGCCAAATCTGGGAGGTTACCTCTCGGATTTTTGTAGTGCACTTCCACAACGCTTTCCTTCACCTTTTATATCCTGTATCTAAAGTTCCAGATCTATACACACTCAACACACACTGTTAAGCCGTAAAACGTTAGAAAAAGCAAGAAAAACACCGTCGATCCCCGGCAACGGCGCCAAAAACTTGATGTGATAAATTACTGCAAGCGCACAGTGTCGGTGTAGCGCTGTACAGGTCGTCCCACAGGGATCTAGGGTGTTTTTGCGATTCTTACTCTTTCCTTAGTCTAGCGGATTAACAAAGGATTCTAGGTTGAAATTGGATTAATCTAAATAGCCTAGGATCTAGAATCCACTAGTTTCCAACCATGTATTTACTTCTACTATCTTCTTCTTTCATAAAAATTTGATCTTTTTAGTTTAATCTTTATTTAAAGTGCCCTAAGTATGAGCTATCAAGTGGTGTGCAAGCATAACTCATCAAAAATACTACTTCTCATAAAAACAAGCTAAATCTTTAGATAATTCAATGAAAAAGATAAAATCAACAACCCCAAACCCTAACTAAGCATAGGCTATCAAGAAACCTAATTCAAGTATAACCTATCAAAGTCTTAATCTTCGAGTTCTTGTATTTTAATCCTTTTAGAGAAAAATCATGTCTTTATTTATTTTTATTCAAGAAGAAAGACATTAGAAAGCAATTACACGGTGGATCTTAGTTTCATCCACGTCCTAGAGCTAGACTAATTAGCTACTCATGATTTTAGAAAGCAATAAAATCTAATCTAGAAAGCAAATAAATCTATACTAGAAAGCAATTAAATCTATCTAAAAAGCAAATAAAGATTAGAAAGCAATGGCTTACCTCTGGAGCACGGTATTGTGGTCGCCACCCCTTCAGCAAAACCCTAATTTTATTAAATTAAAAACGAGTACAAAACTTCAGAATCCTAATCTACATTAACTACTGCATAAAACCTAGAATACAAGGATACGGCCAATATATAGGATTCGGAAATCAAACCCTAATTATAGCAGAAATAGAAAGCCAAAAAATTACATCGAAGCCACGGAAGAAAATTCAGCATGTGGGGCCCACAGTTGGCCGCTAAATGGCGGCGAAAACCGCTACATAGCGGTTTTATTTCGAGTAAATCAATTGAAATTTCTTCCACGTGCGTCTCGTGTCTTGTTAATTATATTTCCTTGACTGTATTTGACTTTGCATCTCTGTAATATCGTAGTCTCGTAGTTTTTCTCATTTTAGAAACTTTTCGGACTCTGATTTCCTACTCCAACATTGATTTCTTGCCATCTCCTTGTACGAATCGAATTACCTGAAAAAGACACTAAAAATACCCGAGTAGCATTTATTTATATACAAAAATAGATAAAGTATGAGAGGAAAAATACAATATATGATATTCATCACACCCCCACACCTATCTTTTGCTAGTCCTCGAGCAAAACCTAAATCTAAAAAGAAAAATAAAAATCCTAACTCACTTTCGCATGAATCGCGATTGCACTTAGCACGTGCAATAAGCCTTTAAACCCCTAGGTTACCCTAGTGGACGAGTGTTGTCTCGTGAGGGTTTGCAGTGAATATACCCACAAAATTCAAGAAGAAAATAGATTAAGGAATAAAGAAAAGAAAAATAAGGATAACCGAAAATCAAGAAAAATAGAAATTTTATACAAAGGAAAGAAAAATCTTTTTTTTTTTACGATATTTTCATCAATTAATCTCAGTAATATACAAACTCAAGAACGCATTTAGATTATCAATTTTCAAATCGAGCGTCATATCAGATACACTTATCATTTTAATCAAAAATTTAAATCCTATATTTTAATGCTCACTAACAGATAATCCATTGGCTCCTATACATCTACGTGCACTGTGATAGTCTACTTTGGCTTTGGACTTGAACTCTAACTCATGATTCATCTCCTCTCTCATAACATTTTTTTCTTTTTTCTTTTTTTTAAGAATATTTCACTTTTCATGCGAATATTCACGCTTGCTTAGGCGCAACATACCCGATTACTCAGTTCATACTCTTTTCTTTTTCTTTTTTCTTTTTTTTTTTAGAATATTTCACCTTTCATGCGAATATTTACGCTTACTTAGGCGCAAAGTACCCGATTACTCAGATCATACTCTTTTTTTTACTCTTGAGGCTATTGCCTTAATACCAGGCGCACCCCATTATTTTATCACTCTCGAGGCTATTGGCTTAGGCTCACCCCATTATTTTATTCTCACTTTTTTTTCTTTTTTTCTCTTTTTTTTTATGTTTAGAGAGAGAAAACTTACTCAATCGTTATCATCTTTGTCCTTAATCTAATAAACTATTGTGAAGTGAAAAATAGATGTATATTTGCCTCAAAACTACTGTTAGCAATATTTATTTTTTGGATTTTGATTTTTTTCATAAAATTCAAAGTGTACCATCCAATCTACTCTCCTATCCAATTTCAAATCTAAATTTGTTCTTTTATCTGTAAGTAGTTTGATCTATTGATAAAAATACATAAGTTTTTTTAATTTATTTTTCTTTTCAGTTTTTTTTAATTTTTTTTCAGTTTTTTATTTTTTTCAGTTAGTTACTCTAAAAACTATCCAAAGTGTAAAATAAAGAAACCCAAAAATCTAAAAAAAAATCCAAAAATCTAAAAAAAAAAATCCTACAAATAAAAATAAAATCCTAAAAAAAATAAAAATCTTCTAAAAACTAGTCCCCCACACCTAAACTTATGTATGCCCTCATACACAAACCAAGGGTGGCAAAATAAAAAAGAAAAGAAAACTATTATACAAATATTATACACTTATTAGAAAATTCAAACGGTTACGACCTCTTGATCGCTTTCCACTTTCATAATGCGTCCTTTTATGTTTTGATATGGATGAACTTAGCTTTTTTGTTAATTTTGCATTTAATCTCTCCATCTTACTTTTAATTTTTCTTAATTTATTTCTATCCTTCTTTCTTTTATTCAGTAGTAAAGTTTTGAGGTTAGAAAGCGTACCTTTATCGTCCATATTCGACCCACGAGCATCTTTCATGGCAGTAAGTATTTTGGTTTTATCAACATGTGAAATATCATACTCACTTTGATGTAACGGAATCATGAGCTCGATTTTGGATCGTCCTTCCAAATCATTGGGTACTATGACCTCTTCTTTTTTATATTCCTTCCTTCCCTCAATTATTATGGGCTTGTCATGCAAATTTTCTTCAAACCTGTCATCAAAATTCTCAAAAGAAAATGCCATACTAGTGGACTTATCATTAGTCAAGTTATTATGAATGGATAAAAATTCTTCTTCACAATTTCCATCAAAAGAAACAAATGATAATGTGTCACTAGCAAGCTCACCATCAAGCAAAATATTTTCTTTATCACTGGTTTTTTCATAATTATTGCCACAATGGTCTAAAATAGGTTGGTCACAATGTTGAATTATAGACTCATTATGCACAAAATTATTTAATTCATTTTGAATCATATCTACTTCAGAAGATGACTGGATTGATTGCTCGTTGGAGTCAGATATATTCAAACTATTAGATGGTTGATCTATAAAAAGTTTAGCTTGAGAAATCGCTTTGAGAAGATCTTCCATACAAGATTCAATTTTAGAGGATGATTTTTGAGATGATGATTTTAGCAAAGCTTCCATATCTTCCTCTATTCTACGTCTTCGTTTCTCAAACTCATGATCGTAATTTTCCTTATTTTTCTCAAATAATTGCATCTCGAGATCATGAGTGAAATTTGAAGAATGATATGATGGATCCATGTACATATTTGATGACAGATATGAAGTGGTTGGAGATAGATTCTCATGACATGCATATCTCGATTCTAATCTTTTTAATCTTTCATCTAACATGTTCAATTGAATATCTTGTTCATGATTGAATGTAGAACATGAAGATGAATAGCCCATAAAGAAAGGAGCAGATGGAGGATTCTCTTGATATGGCTCTTGATTATATGCAAAATTAGAATTATTCATCCATTCATAATTATAATTTTGTATATAAGAAGCGCTCGTAGGTTCATTATATGTATTGTGAATTTGATTATGACCTAGTCCTAGCGAACTTCCTATCCATGGACACTGATAATAATTATGGTATGGATCGCGACAATGATTGCAACCAATTTGATTTTGAAACATTTTTTTTTTAATTTTTTTTTGTTTGTTTTGAAGAAGGCGGAGAGGGAAAGAGATGGAAAAGAAAAAATAAAAACAATTGAAATATGATTTTTATAATTTTTTATTATTTTTTGTGTAGAATCAAGAACGATAAATACAGAAATACACAAAATTTGAGGGAGAAACGGAAAGATATTGCCGCTAAATAGCGGTATTTACCGCTAATTAGCGGCCAAATCTGGGAGGTTACCTCTCGGATTTTTGTAGTGCACTTCCACAACGCTTTCCTTCACCTTTTATATCCTGTATCTAAAGTTCCAGATCTATACACACTCAACACACACTGTTAAGCCGTAAAACGTTAGAAAAAGCAAGAAAAACACCGTCGATCCCCGGCAACGGCGCCAAAAACTTGATGTGATAAATTACTGCAAGCGCACAGTGTCGGTGTAGCGCTGTACAGGTCGTCCCACAGGGATCTAGGGTGTTTTTGCGATTCTTACTCTTTTCTTAGTCTAGCGGATTAACAAAGGATTCTAGGTTGAAGTTGGATTAATCTAAATAGCCTAGGATCTAGAATCCACTAGTTTCCAACCATGTATTTACTTCTACTATCTTCTTCTTTCATAAAAATTTGATCTTTTTAGTTTAATTTTTATTTAAAGTGCCCTAAGTATGAGCTATCAAGTGGTGTGCAAGTATAACTCATCAAAGATACTACTTCTCATAAAAACAAGCTAAATCTTTAGATAATTCAATGAAAAAGATAAAATCAACAACCCCAAACCCTAACTAAGCATAGGCTATCAAGAAACCTAATTCAAGTATAACCTATCAAAGTCTTAATCTTCGAGTTCTTGTATTTTAATCCTTTTAGAGAAAAATCATGTCTTTATTTATTTTTATTCAAGAAGAAAGACATTAGAAAGCAATTACATGGTGGATCTTAGTTTCATCTACGTCCTAGAGCTAGACTAATTAGCTACTCATGATTTTAGAAAGCAATAAAATCTAATCTAGAAAGCAAATAAATCTATACTAGAAAGCAATTAAATCTATCTAAAAAGCAAATAAAGATTAGAAAGCAATGGCTTACCTCTGGAGCACGGTATTGTGGTCGCCACCCCTTCAGCAAAACCCTAATTTTATTAAATTAAAAACGAGTACAAAACTTCAGAATCCTAATCTACATTAACTACTGCATAAAACCTAGAATACAAGGATACGGCCAATATATAGGATTCGGAAATCAAACCCTAATTATAGCAGAAATAGAAAACCAAAAAATTACATCGAAGCCACGGAAGAAAATTCAGCATGTGGGGCCCACAGTTGGCCGCTAAATGGCGGCTAAAACCGCTACATAGCGGTTTTATTTCGAGTAAATCAATTGAAATTTCTTCCACGTGCGTCTCGTGTCTTGTTAATTATATTCCCTTGACTTTATTTGACTTTGCATCTCTGTAATATCGTAGTCTCGTAGTTTTTCTCACTTTAGAAACTTTTCGGACTCTGATTTCCTACTCCAACATTGATTTCTTGCCATCTCCTTGTACGAATCGAATTACCTGAAAAAGGCACTAAAAATACCCGAGTAGCATTTATTTATATACAAAAATAGATAAAGTATGAGAGGAAAAATACAATATATGATATTCATCAGGAGCCCCCGACCGAAGATCAAGTGATCCAAATCAATATGGGAGATGAAAAGAATCCTAAACCCATATTTATAAGTGAGAACCTATCCTTGGAAGAAAGGGAGGAATTGATATCCCTCGTTCGCGAATACATTGATATTTTCACTTGGAGTTATGAGGAAATGCCAGAGTTGGATCCAAATGTGGCGGTTCACAAATTGAACCAAATGTGGCGGTTCACAAATTGAAGATCTGACCAGAAGCTAAGCCAGTAAAACAGCAACAACGAAGATTCCGCCCAGAGATCATAGAAGTTATAGAAGCTGAAATAAAAAAGTTGATCGCATCAGGCTTTATTCGCGAGGGACAGCACCCTGATTGGGTCCCGAAAATAGTTCCCGTGACCAAGAAAAATGGAAAAATCCGAGTCTGTATAGACTTTAGAGATTTGAATGAGGCTTGCCCTAAAGACGAATTCCCATTATCCATCACGGATATTATGATAGGTAATACTTGTGGGTATGAGCGCATGACGTTCATGGATGGATTCTCGGGGTATAATCAAATAAAGATGTACCCTGATGATGAGAAGCATACGTCCTTTAGGACACCACTCGTGGTATACTGCTATACAGTCATGCTCTTTGGTTTAAAGAACGCAGGTGCTACGTATCAACGCGCCATGAATGCATTATTCCAAGAGCAGAGCACCTCCGAAAAATAGTGGAGTGCTACGTAGATGACCTAGCGATTAAGAGTAGAAATAAAGACGATCACTTGAAAGATTTGAAGACAGTGTTCGACCTCATGAGGAAGCACCAGCTCAAGATGAATCCAACTAAGTCTTTCCTGGTGGTTTCTAGTGGAAAATTCCTCGGTTTTGTCGTAACGTCGAAAGGTATACATCTTGATCCAGATAAAGTCAAAGCTATCCAAGACATGCCACCTCCCCGTAACCTCAGAGAGTTAAGAGGACTGCAAGGCAGGCTGGCGTACATCCGCAGGTTTATATCAAATTTATCTGGTAAATGTTAGCCTTTCACCAGATTGATGAGGAAAGGAGTGTTGTTCATCTGGGATGACTCATGCCAAAAGGCTTTTGAAGAAATCAAACAATATCTCATGAAGCCACCAGTGCTCGTATCCCCAGTTTCGGGAAACCCTTTCTTGTTATATGTAAGGGCTATGGACCATTCATTGGGCGCTTTGTTAGCGCAGAAGAATGAGTCAGGTTATGAACAAGTTATTTACTACCTCAGCAGAATGATGATCGGGGCAGAACACCGGTATAATCCTGTGGAAAAAGAATGTCTAGCATTGGTATTCGCAATACAGAAAATGCGACACTACTTAGCTGGACAAACTATTCACGTTGTATCGAGAGTTAACCCCCCTGAGAATATTAATGACTAAATCCGGGTCATTAAATTCAAGACTATCCAATTGGGCTATTTTACTATCACAATATGATATGCACTTTGTCCCGCAAAAATCCATCAAAGGACAGGCCATGGCCGACTTCTTAGCTGAACATCCAATCCCGGCATCCTCAAAGTTATACGAACAAATTCCGGGAGAGTTAGAAGAAGGGGACTTGATTACAGAAAATGATGATTCGAGAAGGTCTTCCGAAGCAAATACAGTCTCGAAAGGTGTTTGGCAGCTTTTCATTGATGGTGCCTCCCGAATGAGATCCAAAGGAAAGACGACAGCGGGGGTAGGAGTTGTTCTCGTCTCTCCCCGCAATCACATCATTCCTCAAGCTTACTCATTAATAAGTTCGTGCTCCAACAACGTCGCGGAATACAACGCCCTCCTAACCGGCTTAAGAATAGCCAAACAACTGGGGGTCGAATATTTGGAGGCATATGGAGACTCTCAACTTGTTGTGAATCAAATAAAAGGGGAGTACGAGGTTAAACATGAAGACCTCGTGCCGTATTATCGCGCAGTGATCAAGATCGCCGATAGTTTCAATGGTTTCTATATCAGCCACATAAAGCGCCACCTAAATAGCTATGCAGATTCGCTAGCTTCCTTGGTTGCTACATTAGCCTTGCCCAAGCATGCTAAAAGGCAAATTATGATAAGCAGTAAGGAGTTGTTCTGTTCAAAGGATGAGCTCGAAGAAGAATTGAAGAAGCCACAGGAAGACGAAACTGACGCTTGCACATCAACCCTAGAACCAAGGGATTGGCGTTTTCCTTATATAGACTATGTCCTTTACGGGATATTACCCGAAGGTTCAAAAGAAGCCAAATCCATTCAGAGAAGGGCTATCCGTTTTTACTACAACGCAGAACTCCAGACATTATATAGAAAATCCTGCGATGGAGTTTTGCTTCGCTGTCTCTCCAACCGCGAAGCTCAAAAGGTACTCGAAGAAGCTCATGCTGGCATCTGCGGAGCACATCAGCCAGGACCGAAACTCTGGAATAAAATCCGAAGGATCGGTTATTATTGGTCTAAGATGATGATAGAAGCAGTCAACTACGCGAAGAAGTGTAGGGCCTACCAAATACATGCAGACTTTATACATCAAGCTCCAGAATACCTCCACTCGACGGCTACGTCATGGTCATTTGAGCAATGGGGTATGGACATCATAGGGCCAATTCCTCCGCCATCAACGAGAGGACACCGATTCATTTTGGCCATAACTGATTACTTTTCAAAATGGACTGAGGCCATCTCCCTGACCGAAGTAAAATCGTCAGATGTTATCAAATTCATCAAGCACCATGTGCTTTATCGCTTCGGGGTGCTTAGAAGAATAATTCATGACAACGGACCTCAGTTCGTGAGCCAAGTGTATTCCAGATTCTGCAACAAGTACAGGATCGAGGATGTGGCTTCATCGCCATATTACCCTGCAGCTAATGGTCTAGCAGAAACCTTCAATAAGACCATTGTAAAGCTTCTTAAAAAGTTTGTGTCATCCAATCAACGGGATTGAGACGAAAAACTCGGAGAATGCCTGTGGGCATACCGCACTACAGTCCGAACTCCTACCAATGCCACGCCCTTCTCCTTGGTATACAGATCAGAAACGGTCCTGCCTTTGGAAATCCAAATCCCATCGTTGCGAGTCGCGTTAACAACTAGGATGACGGAAGAAGAAAAGCATCAACAAAGGCTCCAAGAGTTAGAAGCCTTGGATGACAAGCGTTTGGAAACTTAACAGAATATCGAGCTATACCAGGCGCGGATCTCCAGAACCTTTAATAGAAAGGCTAAACGAAGAACTTTTAAGAAGGGTGAACTGGTCCTGTCAGTTAGAAGACCGATCATAACAAGCCAGAAGCCTAAGGGAAAGTTCCAGCCAAAGTGGGAGGGACCCTTCGTTATTGATACGGTCTACTCCAACGGTGCGTATCGGTTGACAAAGCCTAATGGTGATAAGGTCCTGATGCCAATCAACGACAAGTTCCTGAAGAAGTATTATTCTTAGCAAAATTGCAGAATACCAGTTATAATACGACCTGGGTAATTCTATGCGAATTATGAGCAAAAAGTTTCTCTGTAATTAGAAGTTCATCAATCGAAATTTTTGGTTCCGGACTAAAGGCCTTCAGTTTGCGAACCAAATTCTATCAAATTGGCCAACTTAAATATTACCTCTGGCGAACCAAATTTTTCCTTCTATCAAATTTGCCAAGTTAAATATTACCTCTGGCGAATCAGATTTTCTTTCTATTAAATTTGCCAAGTTAAATATTATCTCTGGCGAACCAGATTTTCTTTCTATCAAATTGGCCAAGTTAAATATTAACTCTGGCGAACCAGAATTTTCCTTCTATCAAATTTGCCAAGTTAAATATTACCTCTGGCGAACCAGATTTTTCCATCTATCAAATTTGCCAAGTTAAATATTATCTCTGGCGAACCAGATTTTCTTTCTATCAAATTTGCCAAGTTAAATATTACCTCTGGCGAACCAGATTTTTTCTTTTATCAAATTTGCCAAGTTAAATAATGCCTCTGGAAAATCAAATTAGTCAACAAGAAGTTCTTTCATCCACAGTAATTTCGGGTTTTGAGATTATCAAGTTAACAGTTACCTCTGGTAATCAATATCAGAATTATTCTTCAGATACTCTTAGTTACGTGAAAAAAAAGGAACTTCTTTATTCATCATCAGAGCAAAATTACAGAGAATTCTCTAAGTGCTATACAGTCAATAAGAGTAAATACAAATCACCGATAAAAAAAAGGAAACTTGCTTCTGTAACCGCCTCTTTCGGCATGGTTCAGATCAAAAAGTTTGCTTATGCAGGCTCTTCTTCTGGAAGGACAGACTTGTTTCTGTAACCGCCTCTTTCGGCATGGTTCAGATCAAAAAGTTTGCTCCATGGCCTCTACTTCCAATTTGCTCTTGTAGCTTCCTTTTTCAAGGACGGCTTAAGAGGCATAATCTTGTTTCTTCTTTTCGACAACAATCAGAGACCTCTTGGTTGGTTCCCCCAGTGATGATGCCAGTGAATTGATTAGTTCAAAACTGGGCATACCAAATGCACACCCCAAACGTATAATGTGAGGGGTTGCACAAATTCAAGGTTCTGGTCATCAGTACCCCAACCTTGTGGGATACTAGAAAAGAAGAAAATCAATGCCCCAGACCCGAAATTTTTTCTCTCATGAAAGATACATGAGACCTTCCAAGCCCCTTGAGGCATTGAAAGCAATTACGAGCCCATCGGGTCTGCGCCATTGTTAAGGAGAATAACTACGGTTATCTCTTGCAGCTGAAACAAATCCTTGTTAAAAGGGAAGAAAAAGATGGAAGAAGAGGATATGAATTAGAAGAAGAGGTTTACCTTAATTAAGGAAAATAACTACGGTCAGAAGAACCTTTTCGGTGAGACACCCCGCTGGATCGATGCAGTCTGGAGCTCTTGTGACATGCCAACCCTTACCCATCACTTCGGTTGAAGAAGAAGAAATATGGCTGCGCTGGTTAATCGACTACAAAAGAAGGAAAGGGAAGAGAGTCAGGAAGAAATTTTCTCACGGCTGAATGATCTTTCATTGAAAAGATCATGCATCTTATATAGACGAGCTAGTAACTGTGATCTCCAGTTTATAAGAGATAAAACTTAAATCCTCGGTCAAGATTTTCAGTTCAGATCTTAACAGAATTTATTACTGTTGCATGGGACGCTTAGATATCACAACCCGGAGATCTCGTCATTAATAGAGGCATGCAATGCTTGGAATTCCATGCCTAAACGGCTGCATCGCATGGCTCGCAGAAGTCTCTACAAATTCTGAAAAATCTACGGTCTATTCTGCGAACTTCCAGACGAAGCATCGCAGACCAGAATTCTGGAACCCGAGTCGCGGGTTAGATATGGATTGTGTAAATCCGCGAATCCCTAAAAATTCACGTGACTTAAGAAAGTCGCGTAACAGATATACAGATACCAGAGTTTTACGGTGGTTCGCAGACTTCAGACAAAAGATGGCAAGTTCGTTACAAATCTTTGAAGAATAACTGCAAAATCATACCTTGGAAGGCCAAAATGAGGTTCTCCATAAACGACAAGGGAACTATTACAAAAAAAAGGAACCTAAAATAGTGTACACAAGAGTTTTACAATTCAATGGTTCAAAAGGGCCTTTATTTTCTCCTCCGCATCGTCAATGTCTTATTGAAAGGTTTCATAAGCTTGATTAGCGGCCTGACGACGTAATTCCTCGTCACTGGCGATAACATTCTACGCTGCAGCAGTCTCGAGTGTAGTCAATTTAGCCTGTATCACCTGGAGATCTCTGGTTGTATTGTCCTGCTGGCACGATAAGTCGACGAGGTTCCTCATTGATTCATCGCGCTCCTTGGTTATTTTGGCCAAGAAAGCTTGAGCCTTGGCGATGGTCTCTTGAGCCTTAGTAATAGCTTGGTCATGGCCCTTGACAATTGAAGCCGCGGCTTCCACTTGGAGAACCAGAGACTCACGGTCTGATTGACACTTTTCTAAAGAGGCCTTGCAAACAGTTGCCTTCTCCTGAGTCTCCTTCTGAGATTTAAGCTGTTCCTCTTTCAGCTTTTGGAAAATGATTTTCACTGTCTCAGATTTATCAGCACTTCTGGCTTTCGACAGAGATTCAACATGCCTTTGAAGCTGAGTTATCATAAGCCTAAAAGGAGCGGCTCTATCCTCTCCACCAATGCTAACAATACCAGTTAGATAAATGTTGAGAACATTGGCGAGTGAAACAAAAGGATCCCCCTTCAGTATTTTCTCAATACAGCGGTCCAGAAAGTGAAGGAAAGTCTCCACTGTGTCCTTTAGCAAATCAGTCTCAAGCATGTCAATCTCTGCATGAGAGGGAGTAATACTGGATGAGACAGAAGCGGGTTGATCCTCAACCAAGCTAGTACCAGGAGGAATGACACCCCTGAAGATTTCCGCAGAGCTACCAATCACAATCTCCTGAACTACAGTATCAGTTGGAGTAGTTGTGGCCAAAACCGTAGACATAGCAGTTTTGGGAATCACTGCTTCTGAAGTATCAACTGCAGAGGTAGTAACTTTGGAAGCTTCACCAGTTTCAGCTTCCGCAATGGTATTGTCTGGGGAGTCACCTTCGCGCCCATGCACTCTAAGTCCGGAGTCAAAACTGGAGCTAGCAAAAAGAAGAAGATTGATAGTTAAATATTACAGTATCATTTGATAAAATAGCATAATTGCTGAAGAAAGAAAATGAAGACCTAAAGGTTGGACGCTGGATTCTCCAAGTCTGTATACCTCAGGACCAAACACTTGAGGCCCGTATACTTCGGTTCGAACCTCCTCGCTCAAAAAGACGTATTTACCATTATTTGAAAGAGGAGTAGAAGAGCGAAAACTGTCACTACTGGCGTCATCATCATCGCCCCATTCATCTTGATCTTCAGAGGGAGGTGCTGCTTTTGGGGGATCTGATGCGCGAGTCTCCCCAATGATTTGCACTTCAACATCTGTAGTGCCCTGAGCAACAAGAGCTACAGAATTCTCTTGTAAGGCCGAAGAAGCACTAACTTCAACGTCGGCCTGGCCAATAGGAGGAATAGAACCCTTTTGAGTAATGGGAGCAGGGTCATTGCAAAGAACAGGTTCTTAGTTCCGACGCCTCTTGAGGGAGCGGAGAGTTAAGGAGGAGTCATCTTCATCCTCCTTGGATTCTTCAGCGAGGGATTCAGCAACTAGAGTGGGTGTTGCAGTTCCTATCCCAGACAGGGTGCTCTGCGAATCAATTCCCTGCGGAATGGTAGGCAAG
This sequence comes from Dracaena cambodiana, assembly GCA_036321105.1. Classification (NCBI taxonomy): domain Eukaryota; kingdom Viridiplantae; phylum Streptophyta; class Magnoliopsida; order Asparagales; family Asparagaceae; genus Dracaena; species Dracaena cambodiana. Next base: position 18,535,909 of record JAYEPQ010000010.1, read on the forward strand.
TCGCTAAGACGCCTTAGTCTCTTCCGCTTATGTGAAGATTTCTCGGGAGAAGACTGCGATGGAGGAGAAGTCTTCATCGATGTCGGATCAGGAGAAGCATCAAGGGAGGCAGCCTGAACCGGTGCATCAGTGTCCTCTTCCCTTTGTTCTGATTCATTAGATGCATTGTCCCCCCTGAAGTCCTCCATCCCTGCCACTTTCGTGCTGCCGGCCTTCTTTTTCTGGACATACCAGGATCTGATCTCCCGCAGACTGGTATGGTGTATGTTGAAATTCTGAGGAGCAGAGTTAGCATCCGCAAACCACTTACAAAAGCAGAAGCTCATACTCGAGTTCGGGGTCTTGAGCGGAAGATCAAATTTGGCTTGAGTTCCACCTGCAACGAAGTGAAACCAAGCTCGAGCTCCCTCAAGAACATTCCCAGCAAAGCTTAATTCTCTATTGGGATTACCAACGTAAAGCTGATCATACCTAAACTGTCGGGCAAAGCGACTCGGGTAGTAAGGTTCTATATAGTAAAGGTTCCCCAAATGAAGGACCAGATGTCCTGGGCGGATATTCATCAACCACCAGAAACACCCCAGAAATAGGGTAGTGAATTTATCAGCACCAGCAGTATCTGTGAATTCTTCCCCGTACCCAGCATTCGGGAAGTATGGGAAACATCTAAACAACTCAAAAGTTGAGAAATGACGAATGGTTTTGCGGATCGCGGCCATGTAGCCTCCTTTCCATTGCGACCTCTCATAGTGCTGCACTTTGGGAGCACTTAAGTCGATTTGCGAGTCTGCAGGACTTATCAAAGTATGGCAATGTAGAACCAGCCAAGCCATCAAATAAGTATAAGGGAGTTCTATACGCAGATTAGGAGTCTTGATGACAGGGTCTCTTTTCTTCCTCTGCTCCTTCTTCACATTGCAGAATTTATCAGATATTCTTCTCAATCCGCTTTGGATACTGCATACCATAGCGAGCAACAAACTGAGTTGCCTACCCAATGCCAGTAGAACGGCTGGGTATATGGCCCCAATGGGTATGTTTTCCTGCGAAGGAATAACACACTTTTTCAGCCAAACCAGCAAATAACCCGCCAAGAAGGCAGGGTCAGATAAGGGTTGAAGGGCCTGATAATGAAAACTCTCAAAGGACGTCCCAGCTTTGAAACGTCCTAGTCAGCTTCGGCAGCATAAGCATCTGTCCCGAAATTTGCAATTCTTCTCTCAACCTCTCTTTCAGAAACTGGAAGAAGGAGAATGAGGTTCGGATTACTCCTAGAAAAATTAGGCAGAAGATATTGCAGCCACTTCTTTGGCTTCAAACTATGGGTGCCCTATGTGTGGGTGCAGATATGATAATGGCAGAGCAATTCCCAGTAAGTATCATAAGCCAAAGGGTCCTGAGTCATCAGCAGATGGAGTTCTTCTCCAGTAGGGACGTACTCTTCCTACGGGACGTCTCCCATAGGCAAGCCCGAGACCTCATGCATCTCGTGGAGGGCGAAATCCAACTCGTCTCGAGGGCAAAAGATTGTACAAGTATCATGATTATACAATTTCAATAAAGCAAAGAAATGGAATCTGCTGGCAGGAATGTCATGCTGAACAGCTCTGATGGCGCGATACAGCCCCGCATGATGAAACTGATCTCTAAATGATCGTAGAAAGAAGTCAGTCAAGACCGCCCACTCTCCTTTTGAAGAACAGTGAACCCATCCAGGGGGACGAAAGTCCTGAACAGGAAACTCTCCTTGTGCATTGGTAAAACGGTGCAAGAAAGTCTGTGCGATTATAGGAATCTCGCCTCTGGAGAGATCATGTTTAAGCAATCCCGACAGCAACCCAAAGCTCTTCCCAGTACCACGAGGAAAAGCACCTTGAGCATTGAAGCCCCACAGCAAGATACCGTCTTGTGGCCTGTTTATGTGCCAATCCATCCGCCTGGGCACAAAACGGGACTGAAACAATAAGAATGGATAAGATCTCTCCATATTGGGGAGAAACAAGTGGCGACCTTCAACTTGGCAAAACCACTTGTAATCGCCATCTTCCAAACCACTGTCGGGCATTGAAATATGGTTCCCAAATAAAAAGACAGGTTTGAGCAACGGAGACCGATTATCTCCTTCGAAAGATACATTGGTCATCAGCTCTCGCAATGTTGAGCGAGAAGGGTGGAGAATCTTATCTTCTCTCTCTTGATTATCTGAGGCTGTACAATGAGGAAAGACGTGACCAAATCTGAACTCTTTCTTCCCATCATAGCCGTTAGAATATCCGAAATAATGATCCTTTAGCCAAGGATTCGAGGCATAATCAACTACAAAAGATATCTAGATTCAAGATAAAAAAAAATGAGAAAGGGACTGCCTTTCGAATTTTTTTTACCTCCAATCAAGGGTTCCTGCCGAACCACTATTGAACTAGATGCTGCTTGAGGATCTTGACGATTACTGGCAGCGGCATCGGAAGAAGAAGCTTTCTTCGGTATCTTTTGCAGAGGGAGAAAATCCTTCGCACAGAGAATCAGAAGCTATAGGAAATTGAAGACGAGAAGTCTAAGGAGTCCAAACGAAGAACTCAGATTCAAATTTCTTGAGATAAGGGCAACCTCTCTCGTAAAGTGGAGGTTATATAGCCGATGATTTGACGGCCGAGATCTCTGGACAGACGTGATATCCGGCTCGAATCTCGTGAATACATTTTCACTTAATGCGGCTCAGAGAACGTCTCAATTCTGACACCGTAGAAAAAACAACCGCCTGCCAGCCTTCCTGCAAAATTTCACGACCCTAATACAGAGTTGATTTCTCCTCAAAAACCGAAGTTTGCAAAAAGCGAAGGCTCACGACCTTAATGACAGAGTCATGCCCCTTCCAAAGACAGTTTGCGACCCTAATACAGAGCCGCTTTCTTCTTAAAAAGCGAAGCCTCGCGACCTTAATGCAGAGTCGCGCCCCTTCCGAAGACAATTTGCGACCCTAATACAGAGTTATTTTCTATTAAAAAATAAAGGCTCGCGCCCCTATTACAGATACGTGTTCCTTCCGAAGCGAGAGTTTGCGACCCTAATACAGAGTCGTTTTCTACTCAAAAAATGAAGGTTCGCGCCCCTAATACAGAGACGTGTTCCTTCCGAAACAAGAGTTCGCAACCCTAATACAGAGTCGTCTTCCACTCAAAGATGAAGAGTCGCGCTCCTAACACAGAGACGTGTCCCTTCAAAAGCAAGAAGCAGTAGTGGCGCTAATATAGAGTCACAGACTTCAAGCAAACGCAATGGAGATTCTAATACAGAATATTATATCCAAAGTATTCTGAAACTCCTCAAAGAATCATGAGAGTTTTCGAAACTTTGGAGGGGGTTTTGTCGGCAAAAAATTCTGGAAAAGCAAAGCAAATCCACGATTCAGAGACAGAAGTCCGCAACTCATCGGATCCGCGAATCTAAGAAACTGAGGTCCGCGAATCTAAGAAACTGAGGTCCGCGATCCAGACGACATAACAGGTTCGCGAATCTAAAGCTAAGATTCGCGACACTACCAATAGTTTTCGGGTAGGGATTTAATACAAAGTCACCCGACTCGAACAGAAGAATTACCACCTCAGATCATGGGAATAACTGCCAAATGGATGCAGCGGCGTTACTTCAATCATGGGAACAACCGCCTAACGAATATGGCGGCACTTCTCGAGTAGTGGGAGCTAACGGTCGAGCAAAATATGGCGGGACGTTACTCCAAGCCCCCTATAAAAGGCGGGAGAGCGAAAGACAGAAGGGACGCCACAGAGACACTCTACACTCTAGAGACACTCTTCAGACGAACGTCTTCTCCCAGAAATTACCCCTTTTGATCAAGAGTAAAGAGCCTTTTTTCCTTTCCTTTAGCCAACCGAGATAGATTGTACGGAGTGTCAATAGAGAGCAGGATCGTCCTCCATAGCTATCTAGAAATCCAGCCATAAATAAAAAGGAAGTCCATCTTCCTCATCTTCTGTAAACGGAAAACCGTTAGATTGTAATTTTTTATTGAAAGATTGTCAGTAAAGAGAAACTCAATTTTTTTATGGCGAACAGATAGAAACTGTTCATGATATGTTCCATGTATCACAACTGAGGAAGTATTTGGGTGAAGAGCACAAAGTAGTGGATTTGTCCGAGGTAAATTTGAAATCAAATCTAAAGTATGAGAAGCATCCCATAGCAATTATTGGCCGACGGGAGAAGGTCCTTAAGAATAAAGTGATACCGTTGGTTCTTGTTTCCTGGGACACACAATCGCCAAGAGATTCAACTTGGGAGCTTGAAAGGGACATAAGGACAAAGTACCCATACCTTTTCTCATGATCAGGTATGTCAATTGAATTTATTTTTATATCAGTAGGTACCCGTAAATACAAGCACGTCTTCTAATTTAAAATTTCGAGAACGAAATTTCTTTTGTTAGGTGGGTAGGATGTAATACCCCAAAAATTCAAGCTATCAGTATTGTTTTTTTAGACCAGTGGTGCCGAATAAGTTAACCTAAGTCAATTTTGGACACCGAAATAACTTTCGGTTAACGTAACTTTAAATCCACAAACCCAAATAACATTCGGTATTCGCGATTATTAGTTTTGTAATATTTAGGATTTTTATAGATTTTTCTTACGAGACCGAAAAATACTCCCAAAATTGTTAATTTAATAATATTAAAATTATTCTTCTAATTACTTCGGAATTTTGGTTCATTTATTCCGGACATCGAAATAACAAATGGATAATTTTTTAGTGTTTCCCTCGTCGACCACTACATCCTACATAAATTTGGTAGTATTTGGAGAATGTTACACGGAACCAAAATTATTAAATTATTAAATAAAAAAATAAATAAATAAATTAAAATAATAAATGAGGCGGTGAGAGAGTTGTTGTGCTGTCGTGACTGAGAAGAGGGTGGCATAAGCTTTTAGGAGGTGTCACATGGGGGGTTCACCTATAAATAGCTAATCATGCATGTGTAAGGCATCAAGCATTGAATGTTTAATTATCAATACTTTGAGCTTCTCTTTATCCTCTTAACTCTCTGTCAGAACCCTTTATCCTTTAACTCTCTGCCAGAACCCTTTGAGTGTGAGGGTATTCTGTATCTCTAAGGTGAGGGATTCCTTAGAGTGGTGAGCTCTCGGTTCTATCCCTATGGTGGTGATATCTGTAACCATAGAGAGTAAGAGCTAAGTTCATTCTTTCCAAATTATTTTCCTAACATCACTGCCCCTCTTCTCCTCTCGGCCAAAATCAACAGCAGAAAAAAAATAAAAGAGAAAGGATAGAAAAAATCAAACCGAACCGAGGATTCGAACCGAATATTCGAGATCAAGGCGAGGCAAGTAATACTGCTATTTTCGTTCATATCATTATTTTATTTATATCTATTTTCGTTCGTTTCGTTATTTATTTTTAGTTTAAAAAAAAGTTACATGCAAAATTTATGTGTTTTGTGAAATAATAGGCATGCAAAAGTTACATGCAAAAATAATTTTTAGTTTGGGCCGAAGAGAAAGGAAAAAGAAAAAAAAAATAGAGAGATAGAGAGAGATCATGGGCTAGCCCAAATAAAAAAAAGAGAGAGAAATGCTAATAATAGTGGGCCTGGCCCAGCCCAAAAAAATTTTAAAAAAAAGGAGAGAGAGATCATGGGCTGGCTGCAGAAAAAAAAAGAAGAGAAAATAATAAAACAGTAGGCCTGGCCCAGTCTTGTAAAAGAAAAAAAATATAAAATAAAATAGAAGGAAGAAATGGGCTTGGGTTAGGAACGAAAAAGACATAAAAATAATAATAATGGTAGGCTTGGACTTGGCTTGGATTAATTGGACTTAATTGATAAATTAATAATAATACTAAATTAGATTTTAATTAAAAGAGAAATGTATATTTAAATATATGATTGAGTCTAGAAATATAATAAATGTATGCATTGGGTTATTAGTTGGCATTGAGAATGAAACCAGATTATTAAATAATTATAATGAGATGCATTGTATAATTATGCACCAATATATCATGTATTAATTTATCATGCTACAAGTCCTGTACTTTAATATTACATTTCATGTACTTTGACATTACAAGTCATATGTTTTAATATTGCAGATCATGTGTTATAATACTACATGTCATGTACAGTCATGGAAATGCAAGCATGTTATCATGAATTGAAAAACAATTAAAGAAAGAAAAGAAAAAGTAAACAAATAAATGTAAAATAAATTTTTTTTCATGTGCATAATTCATTATGAACACGGGGATAGGAGAAACTATATGATGGATAAGAGCCTTGCCGTATAAAGATTGATTATATTGTTAGGGTTGGGATTCTTTTACTGCAGCGGCCTGGGTGATTACTGGATCACTAATTGATATTTACCCAGAGTGGTATGTCCATTACTGTATATAGTACGGAACTTGATTGTAGTGCCTAGCGGCATGTCATGGTTCAGCGCCATGAATATTGTGGCCGGGTCCCGGGTATACACGGGCATTTATACGACAATAGAGAATAGCGCTATCTTATCCATTAATACAGTTTCTATAATTAAATTGGACGATGACTGGACCAATAGAATATATGATTAAATAGATAGAGTAGTTATTGTTATGTTTATTTATTTATGCATTTATTTATACTTGCCTTCATGTTAATTTATATGTTGCCTTCATGTTAATTTATATATTGCCTTCATGTTAATTTATATGCACACAAACAACACTGACATAAACATGCTCATGCACACTGATATTCCTGTACTATGATAGTACACAATTTCTTTTTTTAAATGTATTACTTGCTGGGTTTAATCCCCTGGGTTTTGAACCCAGATTTGGAACGTGAAGAAGGGGATCCAGCCCCAATTGAAGATCCGTACTTCGTTGGACAGATCGAGTGACAATAGAAAATCAAAGTACCCCTGGAGAACTTTTGTATATTTTGTTTATATTTCCTTTTGTCTGGGCACTGCTTTTCTCTTTGACTCCTTTGTGTTCATATTTAAAGCAGTGTGCCATGTTATGTAATGAACTCTTTGTATAAATGAAATCATTTCAAGTTTCAGACATGTTATTTATTAATCTGATTGTGGTAGTAGTTACGGTTATTTCAAGATCCTGTGACTGTTTGGTTGTCTAGTATAAGTAATAAGTAAAGTCCTCCGTTTTGGGAAGCAGCTGAAAAACAGGGGCGTTACAACTTTAATCCTTAGATTTTGTCTTTACTGATGGCATTAATACTTTGATGTTTATGTGTTTGTTACCAGATAGTTAGAGTAATGTTGTTATGGCCATCAGCAATACTTCCAATACTGCTCTTAAATTTGATGATATTGTGAGTACAATCATGAATGATGAATTGATGAAAAAGAGCATGGGTGAGAGCATAGTTTCTATAAGTACTGCTCTGTCGGTTGATAATAATAGAAGGAAGGAAATGGGTAGAAGTTCAAGCAGGGAGTCAAAATAAAGAGAGAGATTAAAATCTAAAGGAAAGTTTAAGAAAAAATTAGTGTGTTGGAAATGTAAGACCGAGGGTCATATGAAGAAAGATTGTCCAAATAAGGACAAAGAAGGAGCGAATGTGGTAAATCCAAGTGAAGAGTATGATGAGTTGTGCTTGTCTGCTCATACAGAATCGAGGTCAGATCTGTGGTTTGTGGATTCAGGGGTTTCGTTCTATTGCACTGCTCACAGAGAATGGTTTGAGAATTATGTTCTAGGTAATTTTGGGCATGTGACTGTTGGTAATGGGCAGGAATGCAAAATTGTCGGTAAGGGGACAATTCAGTTGAAGTTTCACAATGGTAGAAAGTTGCTTTTACAAGAGGTCAGACACATACCAGATTTGAAGAAGAATTTGATATTGTTAGCAAGCTGGATGGTGAAGGTTATCAAATCTCATTTGAGAGGAAACAGTGGAAGATCAGGAAATTAGCAATGGTAGTGGTCAAAAGTGAGAGAGTGGAAACTCTATATTTACTTTGAATCTCGGTGGATCACGTTGTTTCTTTGGCCACCGTTAAGAATGAGAAGGCTACCTTATGGCATCAGAGGCTCGGTCACTTGAGCGAAAGCGGTATGAGGGTATTGCAATCCAGAGGTATGTTGACAGATGTGAAAGATGCTAATTTTGATTTTTGTGAGAACTGTGTGTTTGGAAAGCAGAAAAGAGTTAGTTTTATGAAAGATGACAAGGAGAAGAAAACCGAGAGATTAGAATTGGTATATATACATGTATGTGGGCCTTCTTCAGCGAAGTCTCTTAGAGGTAATTCTTATTTTGTCACTTTCATAGATGATGCAAGCAGGAAAACATGGGTATTCGCACTTAAGCAGAAATTCGATATCTTCAAGATCTTCAAAGTATGGAAAGCTCTTGTTGAGAATGAAACAGGTTTAAAGGTGAAATGTTTGTTGTCAGACAATGGTGGGGAATTTTGCAATAGGAACTTTGATGACTATTGCTCTACCCACGGGATCAGGAGAGTAAAGACTGTACCGAGGACACCGCAGCAGAATGGCGTGGCTGAGAGGATGAATAGAACCATTTTGGAGCGAGCCCGAAGTATGAGACTACATGCAGGTTTGCCTTTGCAACTTTGGGGAGCAACTGTAGATGCGACAGTCTATCTGATCAACAGGAGTCCAGTTAGTGCTTTAGATGGAGGAATTCCAGAGGAGGTGTGGTCTGATAAGACTGTGAATTATTCATTCTTAAAAGTATTCAGTTGTATAGCATACGCACATATAGATCATGAGATGAGAAAGAATCTTGATTCTAAATCTCAGAAGTGTGCATTCATTGGATACGGTGGCGATGAATATGGTTATCGCTTATGAGATTATGAGCATAACAAGGAATTCGCAGCAGAGATGTAGTATTTAATGAGAGCTGTATGTATAAAGACCGAATGGAAAGTAAGAGTGAGAAAGCAATGGAGAAAGAGCACTTGGAGCTGGATGAGCCACAGGATGGGATGGATCCCATGGATAAAATAAAGGAAGAAATACCTACATCTGAAGGGGAAGAAATGGCTACACATGAGAATACACAAGGTTCAGATGAGACTGAACATGAGAGAGAGCCACAGACTGAGATAGATGGTTCCAGTACTTTATCAGAAAGTGTTCCCATTTTGAGGAGGAGCACGAGGATAAAAAAGCCAACCCAAAAACTTTGTCTTCTTTTATATCGTGTTTTGTATACTGATGCAGGTGAACCAGAGAGTTACCAAGAGGCTATGCAGGATAAATTTCGTCTTAAGTGGGAGCAAGCCATGCGTGATGAGATGTTTTGTTTGGAGGAGAATCACATATGGAAATTGGTAAAGCAACCGGAAAAGATAAACGTATTGCATAATAAGTGGGTATACAGGGTAGAACATGAGAGAGGAGGGACGCAAAGGTTTAAGACTAGACTTGTGGTGAAGGGATACGGTCAGAGAAAAGGTATTGATTTCAATAAAATATTTGTCAAGATGACTTCTATCAGAGCAATACTAAGTATTGTGGCTGTTAAAGAATTGTATTTAGAGCAACTCGATGTGAAGACTGCTTTCCTTCATGGTGATTTAGAGGAGGAAATATACATGGAACAGTTGGAGAGATATGAAATTAAAGGAAAAGATAATTGAGTATGTCGACTGAAAAGGAGCTTGTATGGGTTGAAACAAGCGCCGAGGTAATGGTACTTGAAGTTCGACAATTTTATGTTGGATTCGAATTTTGCCAGATGCAATTCAGATCATTGTGTATATCTACAAAAGTTTAAGGATGATATGCTTGTGGCAGGTACATACATGAAGAAAATCAATGATCTGAAGAGACAGTTGGCAGGGAGATTTTCTATGAAGGATATGGGTGAGGCTAAACAACTTCTTGGAATGCAAATTATCCGAGATAAGAAAATCAAGAAATTATAGTTATCTCAGGAGGGGTACATCAAAAAGTGTTGGAGAGATTTAATATGGATAATGCAAAACCAGTAACTACAACCCTTGGTGGTCAGTTCAAACTGTCAAAAGAGCAAGGTGTTAAGACAGATGAGGAGACAAAATATATGGAGAATGTGCATTATTCATCGGCCATTGGGAGTCTCATGTATGCAATGGTGAGTACAAAACCAGATATTGCACATGCAGTGGAAGCAGTGAGTAGATTCATGAAGAACCCTGGAAAGGAATATTGGCAAGCAGTGAAGTGGATTTTCAGATATTTGAAAGGTAATTTAAAGTATGTTTTGGAGGTGATAACATTGATGTGCAAGGTTTTGTGGATTCGGACCATGCGGGTGATAGAGATAATGACAGGAGCACCACTGGTTACGTCTTTACTGTAGAAGGGATAGTGGTAAGCTGGGTTTCAATATTACAATCAATTGTTGCTTTATTTTTGACAGAAACTGAGTATGTTGCAACTGCAGAAGCAAATAAGGAGTTTATTTGGTTGCAGCGATTGATGAGTGAGTTGGGTTTTGATGGTGTGGATTGCAGGTTATTCAGTGACAGTCAGAGTGCAATTCATCTTGCTAAGAACTCAGCGTATCATTCACGGACTAAACATATTCACTTTAGATATCACATCATTAGATCCTTGTTGGAGGATAACCAATTGAAGTTGGAGAAAATTGAGAGCAGTAAGAATCCTACAGATATGTTGATAAAGCCGGTTGATGGGAAAAAGTTGAGCTATTGCTCAATTTTGGTGTATTTGTGTTGAATGCTGAAATTGGGACTTTAAACGATCGAGATAAAAGTTTTGGACACTAGAATTATTATGTATAAAGATTATAATTTTTGCAATAGGTCTCCAAGTGGGAGACTGTTGCTAATGGAGCCCATTGCCGTAACGGGTTTCAGTCAACCGAAACGGATCCAAAACCGGCCCAAACCCGTTATGATATGATATATATATATATATGGGGTATGGTATTAGGGTTTTGTGTGAGCCGAAATTAAAAAGGAAAAAAAGTGTGGCGGCTGAAATTTTGGCAAAAGAAATCAAGGCTGTTGCTCTTGGTGCTTGTTGCGGCTTGAAGCCAAAGAAAATTGTGCTGCTGCTCTCGGCCGAAGGCAATACTGCTTGGCCAAGGGAAATCAATAGGCGGCTGGCTGCTGTTTTTGGCCTAGGAAGATAATTAGTGGCTACTGGCTGCTAATTATTTTGAAGGTAGGCTGCAATTCTTGGCCAGGAGAGAAAGAAAGGTGGCGGTTTCCTTTGGTATTTTCGGCGGCCGAAGCAAAGAGGAAAATCACTGCAATAAGAAGTTAGGATTTGATCTCAAAATCTTGTGTGATTTCTTTGTAATTTCTCTTGTGGTTGAGAACTAGAAAGTTGTAATTATCTTTTGATATAGTGGAAGTTTTTCGATCGTGTCCCCGAGGACGTAGGCATATTGCCGAAGCACGTTAAATCTGCGTGTTCTGTCTCTGCTATTTTTCTCTTCGGTTAACTATTTGATTCCGCTGGTTGTTACATTAGTATTATTCCGCTATATTTTGCTAACAATTATTAAGCGTGAAAGTGTTGGAAGGATGAGACTATCCGATAGGAAAAGGGAGATTTAGGACTTGGTTTGCCTTTGGGGCTTGGCAGGGGGTTTAGAAGGATCGTAATGATACTTCATGAAGGGGTAAAGACATATGGTCTGTCATCCATCGTATATTCTGTTATATCTCTTCTATGCAACATACACTTTAAAATGAGTCATGTCTTTATTTGATACGTATTGAAACACCGAGACTTACATGTCACTTGTTCGATATGTATCAGTCACTCCAGAGACGTGTTGGATTTTAGAAACTAAAACACTTGCATGTCAGAACCATAGAGATCGTGTGTCGGTACCATAGAACCATTTATTAATTAAAAAAATATAAAATAAAGAGGAATATTAAGCTAATAGAAGGTAAACGTCTTGCAAACACATGGGAGACTTCGCATGTGTGTATATTGTGACGTATCTATTGTTTAGATCAATAATATTTTATTTTATTTTTATTACTTAAATATGTCCTAGCAGATATACGTTGTGATTTCTATTATGTATAGATGCATGTTTATATATATATACATAGGTTGAGTGTCCCATAACCTACTTTTATAGGATTTGTTGTGCCTCCGGTCCCTGTGTCATGTTGTATTCATGCTTGTTTGTGTCTGTTCTTCATAGTATCTCATATTGGCCTATCGTGGCCCCTGCAAGCACACAGGCTGAGGATGGCACTGTAGGCAATATGATATCAAGCAGAGGAGAAGGAATGATATCAAATGAGGGAGGAGTGCGGATGGTTGTGGATGTTAGGACAGGGAGCCAAGTTGCTAGGCTTCCCGTAGTAGGTCATGCCTTGGCCAGGATTGAGTATCACCTTTGTCATTTGCTTTACCGTATGTTGTTTTCTGGTTTAGTCTGGGACATGATTTTTGATGTTATTGATCTTCTGAGTCGTGCTTCAAAATGTCCACCTAGTCTATTTTTAATTAGAATTTTGAGCATTATGCCTTAAGTACCATGTTCGAAAATAAGTATTAGACTGTAAAACACGTCCACAAATGAAGGTTCCATCACGTTTTTACAGTGTCATCTTACTATCAGCATTCAGTGCATTCTGGCCATATATGGTTGACTCCTGGTATTGACTATCTAAATTTTCTTTTCTGCATGGGGGTTGATGAATTGAAGAAGCAACAAAGGCGGTTTCTTACTCAGTTCTTTTCACCTATTTTCTCCAGGTAGTGATTATAGAATGGCGAGGATAAGATGAACATCATAAAACATTCGGAAAGCAATAATTTTCCATTACTCTTTATCTAATATATGTTAAAAATATTGCTCTGTCTGTTACTTTTTTGCTGCAGGCATTCTTCGTCACTTTCTTTGGTGAATGGGGTGATAAAAGTCAGTTACCGATTGGTGACATTAATTTCAAGTAGTTATATCCTGTGACAAAAATTCTCTGCCAACATGTTTACGCACACCGTTTATGATCTTACTATCCTTTCTTCTTCAGATCGCAACAATTGGATTGGTTGCAGCTGCAAACCCTTTTGGTGTTGTGCTCGGTGGAATTTTGTATGAACAGATCCTGCTCATCTTGTTTTGATCTGGGTTACGTCTTGGCATAATCCTCTCTTGACTTTTCAGTATTTTCTGATGCAGAGGACAAGCATTGTGCACGACAGCAGCTGCTCTTGGGTGTAAGAGCTTGGCATCTCAGACATATCAGAGAAGATGGTAAGCAAGCAGTCCCTATGTTCATATAGAATTCTGTGATTGACATCAATACTAACAGCTAATTGGATACGTAGGTGGCTCTCTCCAGTGGGTTGCTTTTCCTAGTTTGGCGTCCAGTCGATGCTTTCCGCTGCTGGGGAGTCATAAGCCTCAGACATTGTTAAACTTCATGTTGATTTAGCCTCCGTCACTCTCGCACTTCATTGCGTTTCTGATAAATATATGATCATGGAGTTGGCTTTTGCCAGTTAATCGGAACCCTTCGACAACACGAGAATCATTTATATATCTCTCATTGTATCTGTAATAGGAATTTAGATCAACTAAATATATTTTGACGCTCGTCATATGGCTATACTGCTGTCTTTTCAGTCCAGTTGAACGTCAGCAGTCTATATATAGTCTATTATAATTTCTTTTCTTTTTTTCCCCCTCACTTTTTAATTCAAAGGCACAGCCTGCCAACTTTAGATCATTGATTATTTTGAATATGCCAACCGATACAGCAGTTGTTTCAGATGATGTGGTCAAGATTATTGAAGAATATATAAATAGCTAGAGGTGACCTCAGGGGAAATTTTCAGCATGTATTATGTCTTCTCATTTGGTCTTTGTTAGTGTTACTATGAGAAATTTTTAGACTTAATATGGTTCAGGCCAACTCAGGAGGATTTTATCACGATCAACCCTTACACAGTAAAGGAAATAAATAATTTATAGTCTATTCGGACTTATGTAAGGTCCAATTGAAACCCTTAATGTTTAATCCAATTTTGGTCCCCAACTAAGGGCATGGGTTCCACTAAAAATAACCAAATTTTCTCCCTATAATCCGACAAATAGGGCCAATGTGTAGTCAAACACTATAATCTATAATTTTTTTTTCTTTTTCTCATTCAACTATTTTTTGTTTACTTCTTATAACAATTCTGCCTCTTCCACAACAAGTTTGAGCATAGGAAGGTCTTTGGTCTAGACTAAAACCCATAACTGTGCAGATAACGCTCGTAGTATGCGCCGCGCTTGAGAGTAGGGTCGGGGTGCTTCACTGGCCCACCTCTTTCACCGTCCGTCTAGCCTACTATTGGCCCCTATTTTATTTGGAGAAATATTGATGCTATCCCTGGAAAGACTGGTGGAAGCCTCTTGTAATAGTCAATACTCGAGCCTAATCAACAGAGCCATCACCTCTCAGGTGTCAGGGAGTTCTATGATAGCTTCCCAACCGCCATTCGAAGGTTTCATCATGCTTGAGCAACCAACATAGAAGAAATGACTCCTCTAGTAAGTCGGAAGAGAGTCAACAACATCGTGGAGAAGAAATTTTAGTAAGGAAGCATTGGTACTCCAGCTCAAAGTCAGATGCAGATGAAGATGAGATTCTGATCAATGGAGATCAATGAGACAATGCTCCCACAGTACAAGGCCTCCACTTTTCAACCTCTACAATGTTCAAGTGGCCCTCAAGAGCTTGTGTAGAATTTTAAGGCAACAATGTAATTCAAGTGGTTACTAACTCTTTATTATGAATGGCCTTCCAAACAACTCTGAGAAAGTCAACTGGATTGGAACTTAGCCCAGGGAGGAAAGTGAATAATTTATTTCTGAAGCTTTATTATTTATTTCTCTTATAATGGGATATTCATGCGTCCTAGCATGCACTAGTTTCGCTATAAATCCTTTTCTTATTTCCAAATGGTGAAGTTCCCACTTCATGTGGGGTTGGTTGTGTCAAAGGTAGCCAAGCTGGCTACAAAGATGCTATCTAGTCTACCAAGAAAATGCAGTAATCAAAACTTGTACCGCTAAATGCTCGACATGAGGGAAGAATTGTAAGACGAGCCGGAAGTCCTAGTCGAAGAAATGGAGAAGACACCTATCAAAGAACAAAAGAAAAACACCCATTCGATAGGATCACTTCTTGATCCTAAAGGAAAGTGAAAGATGAGGATCTTCTTGAACAACAACCTCAGCGAGTTCGCATGGAATCCCACCGACGTGCTTGGCATTAACCAAAGTGTGGCATCTCGTGAGATCAGAGTAGATGAAAACCACAAGTTTATCAATCAGAAGAAAAGAAACAATGAGTCCGAGAAGCAAAAGGCCTCTGCAAATGAAGTCGGCCATATCCTTGAATCCAACTTCATTCTAGCAGTAAAATTGCTTGCAAATATTGTAATGGTGAAGAAGCGCTATGGAATAAATGTACCAGATGTGTGTTAATTTCATAGATCTAGTAAAAGCATGCTCGATAGATAGCTAACCTCTCTGGACAAACCAATAGATAGATAGTGAGTTAGGATATTATCTTTTAAATTTTATGATTGCCAAATTCAGGTTCATGATTACTTTTCAAGGGATTGAAATCAGCCCTACAAAATAGAAGCACTTCTCAACATGGTAGAATTAAGATGTGTGAACGATGTCTGGAAACCTAATGGTGGACTAATAGTGCTAAATCGATCATTAACAAAGTCTGTAGAGAAGTTCCTCCCTTTCTTCAAAGCCTTAAGAGGGGCCATCAAAAATTCCATTACAGAATAGTCACTCCAAGTGGAGAGAGAATTTTGTGAAGCTTTTCAAGAGGTCAATATTTGTCATCTCCCTCACTCTTAACAAGGCCATTGAGAGAAGAATCAGATTATTTATATTTACTATGGCTTCTAAACAGTTAGCACTGTACTCATCCATGAAGAAGCCGGAATTCAAAGGCCCATTTACTATGTTAGCCAGATATTTAAGTGAATTGTGCTTAATCATTTCAAAATATAAAAGGCCTTTACACAGTCATATCACTGCAAGAAAGTTCCATGCCCACTTTAAAGCTCATCTCATCAAGGTTCGAACTGAGTTTCCCTTGGACAAGAAGATGAAAAGGTTAGAGAAGTCTAGAAGTATGGTGTCTTGGGCTCACGAGCTCATGGATTTTGATGTCAAGTTCCCACTAAGAATCACCATAAAAGATCAAGTATTCATAGATTTTATAGTTGAGTGCAAGATACCTGAAGAAATAATCATTGACCAAGCAAAGAAACTCCCATAAGCCTTCCAAAACCCCCAAGGTTACCAACACCAAAAGATGATTGGGAAGGATGAGTCCTCTAAGTTGATGGGTCTTTTAACAAGGTTAGAAGTGGTGCTGACCTTGTTTGAGAAATACACGATAAATATATAATTGAACTCGTCCTTCACTTTAACTTCAAAGCTCTAATAATGAAGATCACATGTTTAACGGCTGCAAAATCAATGGAGACAAGTAAATTCTAAGAAAAAAAAAGTGATTCAAGCCTAGTGATGAACCATGTCCTATGGAGTATAAAACCGAGAAGTCAATGAAGAAGCACCTGGCCATCATCTCTAAGTTTCTAAGGCAGTTGAGGAACTGGAGCATAGCACATTCCAAAAGGTGAAAACTCAAGAGCAGATGCACTCTATAAACTCGTATTCTTACCAACTCTCGAACGAGGAAGAACAATTTTGTGATGATCCTAATCTTTAAGTTCTTATATCAGATTATTTCGTATCATCTGTATCCACCTTGGAGCCCGGATAATGATACGAATGGATACCGTGTAAATTAAATTACATTTTTCCTTCTAATCATCATGTTCAAATTCTGCAGATTGGAGATCTCTTATCTTATCATTTTGGATTTTTTCATAATTTTTTGAATTATTCTGGATTGGCTGATTTTTGAGCAAATATCTAATTAAAATAATCAAATTAAATCTAACATTTCAAATTAAATATCTTTCCTATTTAAATTTTATCTCCAGTGGCCCAGTAGCCTTGATTGACCAATTTTGGATTTAATTTGATCCAATAGCAACGTTATAATTATGATTATGCTTTTTTTAGCGAGCAACACATCTATCTTCCAACAGTTGTTTAAATTTCAAATAAATTCAAAAAAATCTTAAATAAATCAAGCTTCTTCCTCTCATACTTCTCTTCTCCTCCGACCTCCAACCCTAATTTATCCTAAAATTTTCTCAAATAAATTGCCAAATAATTAGCTTGAGAGTGGACAGAAAATCTACTAAATAGCTACTTGAGTTTTTTTTTTTTTTTTAGTTTAACATTTCCAAATCAACTCTAATCTTCTTCACTAATGTGATAAAATCTTCTCCAGCACCTGTCTTTGGTCCCTGATGTGATTCTTGGGAAAAAAAATTTACTTTTGAAGGGTAGTTGCATCAATATCGGTTTCTTTCAAGTTTTGGCCCAACATGAGGTAATAATATGCTTTCAAATTCTTTAAACTTGTAATTGTTTGATATAATCTTTTCATATATAACACAAATATATTATTGTTCGCAGCAGAAATTTGTTACTTTCCTTACATTGAATTCAGCTTAAATTACAACGAAAGAGAACAAAAAAAAAAGAACAAACGAGATGATTTATATATTATCGCTCTCTTTTACAATAATTTGTGGGATTTATGTGGTGATGGGATCCATCGAAGTAACTCCTTTTGACGATCTGACGATGATGATCTTCTTGTTTTTTATGAAGAAGATGCCGGCCGACTGTAGAGTTGATCTTCTCTGGTCTTGATTCGTTCAAGGCTCTCACGCATAACTCGAACTTTACAAAAACTTCCAAAAGATCTCTTAAAAAATGATGATCATCTATGCATTGATCTATTATTGATTGATCATCTCTAAAGTCTTCTCAAAGAGGGTATTTACAGACTTTAATTTGAAAGTTCCTATAGGAATATGAATAAAAATTTTCATAGGAATAGGAAAAGAAGGTTTTTGTATTCATCATGGATTCTAATCAAATATTTAATATTGATTTAAATCTCTTGATTTGGAATTCTGATTGGACTCAATTTGGGTATTGGATAAGCCCAAATCTCAATCACAATCAATTTATGATTCTGATTGGACTCAATTTGGATATTGGATAAGTCCAAATTTCAATCACAATCAATTTAGAATTCTAATGAAATCTGCTCACGCGGAGTTAACGCGGAGCTAAATTCATCAGAACGCGGAGCTATGGATTAGCTCCGCGTTTTGCTCTACGGAGTTAGCTCCGCATTCTGTGTGGAAAATTCCTTTTTACTTAGAAATTTTCACTGCCAACAGAACCCCCTCCAAAGTTTTCAAAATGACTTAGAACTTAGTAAATTTTGAAATACTTTGGATCTTCAATTTTATTATCAGGTTAAGATCAAGAAATTCGGCAGAGGTGCTTAATCGCACATGTCTGACATTTGGCGGAGACGTTTAATTGCACACGCCAAAATGATCGGATCAGGATCATCGATCTTTGGCAGCGGTGCCTAATTGCACATGCCTAGTCCAAGTGCTCTCACGTAACTTGAACGGAGATAGAAATAATCCAAATCATACTGTCAGAGATAAAAACTTAACATGACAGGTTTTATGGAATTTTTGGCAAACCCTCAACTATCAACAGATTTGATTAGCCTTTACCAATCGCCATTTGCGTTGGGCTAGCCATACTATTTCCCTCAGTATGGTGAGTTGTCGAGAAATTGACTTCCTCTCCCCCTTGCCTTTAATCAGTATTGGGTAGTTAATTTCATACTTTTACTCCTAGTATGATAGGATTGGCGAGGAACTTGATCTCCTCTTCCCACCGCTTTAACAACATTGGGCAAAATTTTTCTATTTATAGCACTCAATTAGCCATTCCAATGGTTATTGAGAATAACAGAAGCATGATATTTATCATCGTCAATATTTTCGGCACCCCCAGCCAAATCAGGCTGTTAACCAATGAGGACGATTTGATCGCAGCTGTGGTTTCGGAGCATACCCAAGGGGCTAGCTTGCAAGTGCGGGCTGCCCGTGCTTGGTGCCAATATTGGCTTCCCTACTATAGGGGTTGCTCTGGCAGGAAACTCATTGGTTCCTACTACTAAATTTGTCATATTTGCAGAAACTTTCTTCTGTTCCTCTTTAAGTGTGAGAACTCCGACTTCTATCAATACCTGAATTCGGTTCTTAAGAGGATAGCAATCCTTAGTTGGGTGCCCGACGTTCCGATGGTACAAGCAATAGTTAGGGTCGTTGCTTTTAGCAACGTCTTCCCATTTTTTATTTTTTGAAAGTTTTAGCAAGCCCTTTCTGAGGAGGAGATGGAATAGAGTACCGGTCTACTCAGTCTTGAATGTATAAGTTTTATCTTGTAGGGGTTTATTTTGACCTGCACCTCTCAGATTCTAAGGTCTTGGTTTCGAATTTGCAACTGACACCATCACAGCCTTCCCTTTATTTTTAGGATTATGTGGATATGACTTATTATTCGTAGAGTTTCTCGTGCTATGAGATTTCTCAATCCGGCGAATTATATCTTCCGCCTGCTCTCCCTAGTTTAACAGATCTTTCCAAGTTTTGGACTCTACAGCTCCCATTCTTATCATCACGCCGGTCCTGAAATTATACTTATAGGTTTCTACCAGGGTTTCCTGGGTCATACCGTGTCGACAAGACACAGACTTTTTCCTGAAGCGTTCAATAAAACTTTTGACCGTTTCTTCTTCCCCTTGTTTCGTCGCAAGGAGGGAATGAACCGATATTTCGGTATCATCCTCAGAGGAACGTGCCACGAGCTATTTCTCGATATCATACCAAGTATTTATGATTTCTGGGGGCAACTGCATAAACCATGTAAAAGCCGGCCCTCGCAGGGTGCTCGCAAATACCTTGGTCATTATGGGATCATTTCCCATCAGATGACCTGCCTGCGATAAAAAGTAATATATGTGCTGGGTTGGGTACCCCTTCCCGTCACATGATTCCAATTTGAGGGATTTATATTTTTCTGGATAAGGGACAAAGTCCCACTCAAGCAGATATGGCCTTGAAACTCCCGATTCCTTCAATTTTTTCTTGTGCATTAGGATATCCAGTTGGCTTTGCAATTTCTCGATCTTTTCTCGATGAGGATCATGAAAAGAGTATTTGTCATCATCTTCATGTGTCGAATAAGGGTTTTCTGCTTTAGTTTCTTCATTTGTCTTAGGTGACGGTTCCGAAGAAGTTTTAGCCTTATCGTCGGCTATCTTCTGGGTATTTTCGAGCACTTTTAGAAGCATTAGTTTGAGGTCATTAATGGCCTTTTGCTGCTCCCGAATTATCTGTTCTTGGGCTTCTATCCTCTGGTCAATATCATCTGACCTGTCTACCACGTGCGAGTGTGATTTCAGTGATCGAAAGGATGCACAAGATTGTATGGAAGCTATGGCTGAATTGTTGTTGTCATTATCATAAGAATCTTTTGCAAGTTTCTTATATTTTCGAGGAGCGACAACGCCTGATTTGAGCTGGGTGAAATGATGAGGTTCTTCATCGTCTGCATCTGACTCATATTTTTTGTCTATAATCTTTTTGCCTTTGTCGACCATATTTGAGGTTACTGCATTTAATTCTTTTTCTTTAATTTTGTATTTCAGATCATTCTTTCTCCTCTTTGGAGTACCTTGACGAGACTCAATTATTCAGTTATATACAGACACTCTCTTTTTAATACAACAACAATTATCCAATACAACTAATATGGCTGTTATGAGCTGCTCACAATGACATGTTGAGTGTGACTGAGTTTGAGTCATATTTCTTATTTTTGTCAAGTAATTTCTGAGATTGGTGACCTTGAATGACGAAGAATCGTGGGGGCCACCTAGTTGTTGAGAGGGTCCAGGGCCCCACTGAACCTTCTTTCATTAGAGTCAAGTCCTGATCCAATGGTGTGGTGATCAACCCTGATTTTGTATTCGGGTTGATTTACGCGGAGCTGAGAGATGGCTTCGTGCTTTGACACGCGGAGATGAGAAATAGCCTTGCATTTAAACATGCAGGGGTGAGAAATAGCCTCGCGTTTGGATACGCTAGCCTCGCATTTTACGCTGGCTTGACGTTTTTGCAGAAATTTATCTTCTGGAATCTTAGCCCTGCGTGGAAGAAAATTCTTGCACGCTGGCTTACTCTTGCGATTAATGCAAATCATAACTTCGTGTTTAGCGTGATTTTTGCTATTAATGCAGATTTGCCAATCATCTTTGCGATTTACGCGGAGCTGAGGAGTCTTGCGATTAATGCAAGTATTACTGGCTTCGCGTTTATCGCTGAGCTCAGTATTAGCCTCGCGTGGAGAATCACATGCTAGCTCTAGGAAAACTTTATCCTCGTGATTAACGTGGGCGATAAAGATTTTGCGTTTATCGCAAGTTATACTAGCTTCGCGTTTATCGCTAAGCTCATTAGTAGCCTCGCGTGGAGAATCACACGCTGGCTCCAAGAAAATTTTATCCTCACGATTAACGTGAGTGTTAGAGTCTTGCGTTTATCGCAAGTTGTACTGGTTTCGCGTTTATTGCTAAGCTCGGTAGTAGCCTCACGTGGAGAATCACACACTGACTCTAAGGAAATTTTATCCTCGCGATTAACACGAGTGTTAGAAATCTTGCGTTTATTGCAAGTTGTACTGGCTTCGCGTTTATTGCTAAGCTCGGTAGTAGCCTCGCATGGAGAATCACACACTGGCTCTAAAGAAATTTTATCATCGCGATTAACGCGAATGTCAGAAATTTTGCGATTAACGCAAATCTTACTGGCTTCGCGTTTATTATTGATCCCAGTAATAGCCTCGCGTGGAGAATCACGCGCTGATTTATCCTTGCGATTAACGCAAGTTGCAGCTTCGCGTTTAATGCGACACTGACTGATCTTGCGATTAACGCGAGCCAGTTTGCAAGGGACCATAGCCTCGCATATTATAAAGTTAGCCTTGAGTTCAATGCGGGCTTTGAGGGCCTTTCGCCTAACTCTCTGATTTCTATTTCGGAGTTGGATTCTGATCAATCCAGTTTCCATGCCTTCTTCGGCAGTAGAGAGGCCATCCTCTATTAGGATTTCCTGCCCAAACAACGGCTCTATGGCTGGGTCTCCAAGGGTCCCCGTTTATTGGTGGATACCCGATTACCTGTTGCTCGGGTATTGGAGCGCACGCGACGATAGTGTCGCGTTTCGTTCAGGTTACCTAATTTAGAGGAGAGATACTTCTCATACTTCTGCTGTTCGATTTCAACAACTAGCATATCTACGTCGGATCCGATCCTCTCGACGTCAGATTGTGCCACGATCTCTTTTTTGGTAAAAGAAACGTCTCCCACTGTGGTCGCCAGTTTGTTCGCAGTAGAAATTTGTTGTTTTCTTTCCATTGAATTTAGCCTAGATTACAACGAAAGAGAACAAAAGAAAAATAAGAGGATTTATATATTATCGCTCTCTTTTACAATAATTTGTGGGATCTATGTGGTGATGGGATCTATCGAAGTAGCTCCTTTTGACGATCTGACGACGATGGTCTTCTTGTTTTTGATAAAGAAGATGCCGGCCGACTGTAGAGTTGATCTTCTCTGGTCTTGATTCGTTCAAAGCTCTCACGCGTAACTCGAACTTCTAAAAAACTTCCAAAAGATCTCTTAAAGATTGATGATCATCTATGGATAGATCTATTATTGATTGATCATCTCTAAAGTCTCGTCAAAGAGGGTATTTATAGACTTTAATTTGAAAGTTCCTATAGGAATAGGAATAAAGATTTCCATAGGAATAGGAAAAGAAGGTTTTTATATTCATCAAGGATTCTAATCAAATATTTAATATTTATTTAAATCTCTTGATTTGGAATTCTGATTGGACTCAATTTGGGTATTGGATAAGCCCAAATCTCAATTACAATCAATTTAGGATTCTGATTAGACTCAATTTGGATATTGGATAAGTCCAAATTTTAATCACAATCAATTTGGAATTCTAGTGAAATTTGCTCACGCGGAGCTAAATTCATCAGAATGCAGAGCTGTGCATTAGCTCCGCGTTTTGCTCATACGCCGGACTAAAATAGCCAAACGCTGAGCTACGGAGTTAGCTCCGCATTCTGTGTTGAAAATTCCTTTTTTACTTAGAAATTTTCACTTCCAACAATTATTAACCCAATTTCAATATGATACATGCCCAAACTTGCTTTTATTTTGAATTTAATTGCATATATCACGCTGTGCATGTTATATGTATACATTGTATCCCTATTCAGATATGCATAAAATCTATTTTAGAACTACTATAACTTTTCCATCTTAGCTCCAATTGATCTTATTTTAGAGTTAACTAAAATGCAATTCTTCCAACTACAGTGAATCAAATTCAGCTATTTTCCTACGCAAAAGTAACCTGGATGTTCACCCAATACTGTTGTACTAGGTCAACAACTCAACAACACAAAATCTATGGTAAAATAACCATAGCTTTTGCTGTAAAACTCTAATTGAGCTCATTTATGATTCGTTGGAATGAGAATTGAATTATTTAGGACTAATTTAAATTTTAGACTCAAAATTTATTCTATTCATGATCAAATTAAATCTAGAAATTCACTTGCCACTGCTACATTTCAATATCAGTATGTCCAAGATAAAACAACCATAACTTTTGTTTTAAAACTATAATTAAGCTCATTTTAAATTCATTAGAAAGATAATTGATAATTGAATTTTTTATAACTGTATCAAATTTTAGACTCCAATCTATTTTTATCTTAGTTAAATAAGACTTGAAATTCTGACTATCCACCAAGTTGTAACAACATAGGCATATATATTATGTCCGTGCATGTACCTCATGACGTGATATAGTATACATGTTCAGGCACTCTTGATATCAATTATATATGGTGAGTTCAGACCTGTCATAACTCATGTTTAGGTATACAAGTCATGTTTATGCATATAACACTTGATTTAAGAAATGATATATATGCACACATGTTTATTTATACATATTATTACTTGTACTTATTATTCTTTCTTGAAAATAATACCTCATACATGTGAACATATTCTGTAATTCTTGTACCTGCCAGAATCACTCTTGTAGTCGTTTAATATTTACATGGTTCTTGGTACATGCATCCTTATAGCATATAACACCTTGACACATTGATACTTAGTATTTACTATATTGTGGGTATTGGAGAAATGAATGGTGGAATGAAACAGATATTGTGGAAATTTCTTATCTTGTTTGGATGCATCCGCCAATTTGTATACTGGTAGTATCGATTTTCTTGCTTGTATGCCTAGCTGTGTGATATCCAATTCGTGTAGAGACATGTAGAGACCGGTATTTGGGTAATGATTCTAGGCATGCACAGTATATCAAGTATGCCTAACGACATGCCATCCAGCTTGTGTGGAGATTGTTTATGGGCCATGATACTAGGCATGTACGGTACTCTTTTAAAACACATGAATACTCCCACTCTACATTTCCAAATAATATGATAGAATGTGCATCCATTTTCTTGATCATATTATGCTACATACTATTTGCTTTATGATTCATGTTTTTTATGCATATACTGTAGTTCATAGCCCATATGCATTATCATATTATATTATATATACTATATACTTCATGATTCATGTTATATTATGCATATCATGTATTTTATGATTCACATGCATACATTTTTCATATTGCTCCTACTAGCATGACGCACCTTAATATGACTTTTATAGCACTGCACGAGCTTGGGTTCTAACCCTGAGATTGTCACACCTCAGATCCAGTAGCTGTAATTGCAGTGCCCGAGGAGGAGAACTCACTCCTCGAGGATCCATATTTCTACAAACAGGCAGAATGCTAGTGGTCCATTTATCTAGGATTTTTATCACTTTTGTTTATTTATCATTTTGGCTTATGTATGCATGTGTATCCTACATTTTAGTTTTGTCTGTGTTATCCGGACACTACTGTACATATTTATTACTTATATTGCTATGTTTTGATACTTTACTTTACATGACCAGCATTTTGATGTATGTATTACTTATTATTTTTATATGTCTATTTTTGTATATTGCTTTATTCATACTTATAATATTCTGGTAGATAGATTCAAATATGTGCTATATATCATATTTGCATGCTTCCATATCTCTTGTCTGTGATTATATAAAGTAATGGCCTCGTTCACTCTGATATTGAGAGTGCACGCTAGTGATACCCTATCCATTATAAGGATACACAGGTTGACCCACCAATATGATTTGGGAAATCACATAATGATATTAGAATAGCTATTATTTTTATCATTTGACCTAAGACTTTAGGATTCTGCCACATTCAAATAAGCAATATCCATTAGCATCTACTTGTTCCCTAATCTTGTTCTATAACCTATCATTTGTTTCCGATCTGGATTCTGTCATTGTCCTCTACGAGCAATATATGCGTATTATTTTATTATTAGGAGTTTGTCGCAGATTATCAGATTTATTTCGATAATGATGACATATCTTATCAAATAAGTTATATATATGAACACCAATATCACAACATCTGGGATCACAGGGTGAATGCATGGAAGTATATATCCAATTAAAATAAAGTCATACACGTAGGTTTTTTCACTACCTATACCTGAGTGGAATATATATATATATATATATATATATATATATATATATATATATTGTTAGGAAGGTATACAAAGTTAATATTATTAGGTTAAAACACGAAGTATAGTTATGCTATAATGTGGTTGGGAAATAAAATATATAATTTAGTATGGGCTCAAGACTATTAATACATATGACAAAATTATATATATGTGTGTGTGTGTAATATACACATATGTACATATACATACATACATATATCATATATATACATACATACATACATACATACATATATATATATATATATATATATATATATATATATATATATATATATATATATATATATATATATATATATATATATATATATATATATATATATATATATATATATATATATATATATATATATATATATATATCGTGATTGATTCTATGGACTTCTAGTTTATAAATTATATTAGTTTCATCTAGATATGTACAGAAATTGTATAATTTCATATCATAAGTATTATTGGAACATAATAGTCCTCAAAAATTTAATTATAGCTTATAATTTAAATTTAATTATTAGTTCCTACATATACTTAAGCCTCAAATTCAATTATCAATTCTTGTGAATTTTTATATTTAGTGTTTGAGACTAAATTATATTCCTGCAACAAAAGTAGCTTGTTTAGTTACCACTATAAAATATATAGTTCAAGATTTAAATAGGCAGTCCCTAAGTATATTATTTGAAACATAGACTGATATTAATTAAACCAAGTTCAATTAAAATATTAATATATTCTACATTTGAAATGTCTATATAATCAAACAAGGTCAGATAGAAACTTATATATTAGCAATATATATAAAATATAATTCATTATTTAATGTCATAAGCCACAACCAAGCTTGTAGCCGATAGTGAATCAGCTCAAAAAATCTATGAGTAAAGTTCCTTTGGTATCAATCTTGTCTATGATGCCAATGATATATAGCTAATCCAGGATTCAATATATAATTTTAAGTCACGATAGTTATCAGTTCTTCATCCACTAGGAAGAAGTCTGAAATTTAAATATTTGGGTTTGGAGGAAATTAAAATGCTGTAGAAAGGGTTAAATTAAAAATGTATATATAATAATTAGAAAGATTATATATTGATATTGTTCTAAATATCAGCCACAATGAACAATATATCACCCGATATATTATTTTGGAGGGCTACCGATACGATATAAAATTCGATGTTGGCTTATATCCTCGATGTAGTCTGATATCCCGCTATATGATATGAAAGTTGTACATCCAATATGATCCTGATATCTGATATTTAGAATCCTAGTAATCATGATATAAAGCCTATGCTAGTAACCATTTTGAGTAATTAAGAAAGGTATTCTGGAGATGGATTTGTTAAAACCTTATGGGAGATACCAAGGATTGATTGATCGACATAACTTCCTAGTGCTGTTAATCCGATCGTCAGTCTTGACCTGATATTCCAGTTCATACTGTGATCTGATATTTTATCTTATGTTGTGACATGAGATTCTAGTTTCTATCATGATAGGATCCATAGTCCCGGATTTATGGGATACTCCTATTATAAGCAAATTTCTTCACCAATTAGTTTAATCAAACATTAACTTTGTATTATATAGGAATTGAATACTTCGCGGGAATAATATTACCACGTTATGCTTAATAGGGACTTTCTCTGCTTGTCCGGGTATTTAGGACATGTGGACCGCTCTAGAATTTTAATCCATCTAAATTTCACCATCTACCTTATTGTTATATTCCATTTTTTATTTAAATTTCAAAGATGAAATTTTTTGTAAGTGGGTAGACTATAATAACTCTAACTTTGAAGACTTGTATCGATTTATTCCATATCAACTATATTAACCTCGGAGTCCGGACAATGAAATGGTCATATATTGAGTAAATTAAGTTATATCTTTCTTTCTAATCTTCAATTTCAAATTTTGCAAAGCGAAAATGTCTTATCTTATTATTTTATATTTTTTCATAATTTTCTTGAATTACTCTGAATTAGCCGGATAAATACTCGATTAAAATAATTAAATTAAATCTAAAACACCAAATTTAACATATTTTTTATTTCAATTTTATCTCCAGCAATCTAGCAGCCTTTTTTGGCCAATTTTGGATTGAATTTGTCCTAATGGCAATTTATAATTAAGATGAAGTTTATAAGTTTTTGGCAATACATCATACCTATCTTCCAATAGTTGTTTAAGCCATCAAATAAATTTAGAAAATTTTGAAACAAATCAGTCTTCTTCCTTTTGTGTTCCTCTTCATTTTTCTTTAAATATTTAATCCTAATTCCTTATCAAATTCAATCAAATAAATCGCCAAATAATCAGTCTGAGAATAGGCTGAAAATCCATTAAATAACTACTTGAGCTATGTTCTTTAATTTAACCTCTTCAAATCAGCTCTACGCTTTTTCAACAATATGAGAAAATCTTCTCCAGCACTTGTCCATAGTCTCTAATATGATTCTTGGAAAATTTCTTCTCTTTTGATAGATAATCACATCAATAATAGTTCTTTTCGATTAGGGCTTAATAAGAGATAAGAATATACTCTCATATCGTTTAAACTTGTGATTTATTTATTTAATCTGCTCATATATAACACCAGATATATTATTAACTCAATTTTAATATGATGCATGTTCAAACATGTTTTTATCGTAATTTTTAATGTATGTGTCACACCGCACATGCTACATGTACACATATTGTATCGTTATTCAGATATACACAGCAATTCATATTAGAACTGCTATAACTTTTATATCTTAACTCTGATTGATTTTATTCTAATGTCATTAGATAGATAATTCACTAAATTATAAATTTTTTAACTATAGCATATCTAATTTAGCTATTTTTCTGTCCAAAAATAAACTGGAAGTTCACCTAATGTTGTTGTACCAGGTCAACAGCACAGTAGCACCAAATCCATCATAAGATGGCAATAATTTTTTAGTTTAGAACTCCAATTTATCTCATTCAAGATTTATTGCAAACATAATTGAATTATTCAGGAGTTACTTAAATCTTAGATAATTCATGATCAAATTAAATTTGGAAGTTCATTTGCTATTATTGCATTTTAGTAGCAGTAAGTCCATGATAAAATAATCATAACTTTTATTATAGAACTCCAACTAAGCTCATTTCAAGTTCATTAGAAGCATAATTGAATTTCCTATAACTGTAGCAATTTTAGCCTCTAATTCTATTTTTTACCCTAGTCAAATAAGACCTGAAATTTAGACTATCCATCGAATTATAGAAATGTAGGCATATATGTTATGTCCGTGCATATATCTCTTGATTTATGATATGATACATATGTAAACATAATAAATCACTATTGTTACCACTTGTATATGGTGTGTTTAGACCTGCCATTGCTCATGTTTAGGTATACATGCCATGTTTGTATATATAATACTTGATTTAAAATATGATATACATGTACGCATATTTATTTATGCATATTATTACTTGTACTTATTATTCGTACTTGAAAATAATACTTTACATATGTGAACATATTTTATAACTCTAATACTTACCAGAATCACTTTTGTACTTGTTAGTATCGTCATGCGTGTCATTTCATACTCATATGGCTATTGATATATGCATCTTTACAATATATGACCCTTGATATATTGATACTTGGCATTTACTATATGGTGGGTATGAAAATATGAATGGTGGAATAAAAAATATATATTATGAAAGTTTCTTATTATTTTTGGATAAATCTTCTGATCTATATACTAGCACCATCGATTTTCTTACTTATACAATTAGCAGCTTGTCATCCTGTTCATATGAAGGCTAGTACTTGGACCGTGTCCCGGACATGCAATAGATATCCAGTATGCTTAGTGATGCCATCCTGTTCGTGTGGAGATTGGTACTTGGACTGTGATACCAGGTATGCACTGTATACTTTTAGAATATGTAAATACTCTTACCATTTAGTTCCAAATTAATAGAATAGAATGTGCATCCGTTTGCTTGATCATGTTATAGTACATACCATTTGATTCATGATTCATGTTTCCATATGCATACCTTGTATGATACCCCATATGCATAATCATGTTATATTATATATATTATATGCTTCATGATTCATATTATATTATGCATATCATGTACTTCATGATTCACATGCATACATCTTTAGCATAGCTCCAATTAGCATGCCACACATTGATATGGTTTATATAACATTGCACGAGTTTGGCTTTATATTCTTATTTGGGTTCTGATATCTGAGATTATCACACCTCAGATCCAACAGTCGTAATTGCAGTGTCTGAGTAGGAGAACTCAACCCTCGAGCATCCATATTTTCAGAAGCAAGTCGAGTGCTAGTAACCGGTTTCTCATAAGATCTTCATCTCTGTTGTATATTTATCATTTTGACTTTTATATAAATGTGTATCATACTTCCTAGTTTTGTCGGTGGTATCCAGACACTATATATATATATATATATATATATATATTCATCACTTATATTGCTCTATCTTGATAATATATTTGACTCTATATGATTAATATTTTGATATACATATTACTTATTATTTCCATATACCTATTTTTGGATATTGTTTATTCATGCCTGTGATATTATAGCAGATTGATTTAGACTTATGCTATATATATTATATTTACATACTTTCATATCTCTTACCTGTGATTGTATACTATAATTGCATCTTACTTTAGTATTGAGAGTGCCCACTGATGATACCGTACCCATTATTGGGACATACATTTAGGCTCACGAGTGTGATTTTGGGTATCAGATATTTAGATTGAGATGGTTGATCACTGAAGTTTGGAAGAGTCCCAAGTCATGGAGATAGATGACAAGTCATGCAGGATGAATCATAGAATAGACTACTTGAAAAATGATGTCCTCCTAGATGATGAATGAGAAGAGGAGGTCAAAGACGAGCTCTCAAGTTTGCTTTGGATGGAAAAAACTACTAGGAAAGTATTATACTAAAAATAAGCCCTATCCATCCTATGGGTGCTTTTCCAATTGAAACTAGTTATGTTCTAAGAGAAATCCATGAAAAAATTGGTGACCAACATAAAAAAGTTTGAACCATCTCTAACAAAATATGCAGGCCGGACTACTACTAGAAAACCGAGCTAAGGGATACACAAGAGTTGTTTGATGAAGTAGGATGAGCACAAGAAGTATGTACTATAAGATCATCCACGCCTCCGTAATTGGGCTTTATCCCATACTCAACTCAGTATCATTCTGGGACTTGATTTGTAGGAACCATTTACCCCCATCAACGTGTCAAAGGAAGTGGCTTGTAGCCATCGATTATTTTGCCAAATATTATTTTGCCAAATAGATTGAAACTAAACCATCAGCCAATACTATAGAAGATAGGATTGACGATTTCATATGGACAAATATCTTATTCAAATTTGGAGTACGTCGAGTCATCATCATAAAATAACTTGCACCCATATAATGTAATTTTCTTGTCATATAATTTTAACTATTCTAGTAATATTATATTAGGACAACATTTTGAATGACTTACCATTTTATAAGGGTAAGTAAAATTGTAAATTATTTTAAAATGATCACTTTATCTAAATCTCATCTATTTAACTCTATGATTTATCATATCTTTTTCTTAAAGCCTGCTTAATTTATTTCCTACATTTTCTTTTCCGTTATTTGAGCCCTAGCCCATGCTTATGGCCCAAAACTAAAATAAAAAGAATGTAAAAAAAAAAAAAATTTGGGCTTTAAATCTATGACCTCCCACATGCTCATCTACTTAAGTCACTTGTCAGACCACTAGACTATATTACTTGGTTATTAGTTTGGAGTTTAAAATACCATTTTTTGACTTTTCATCTTTTTCAACCTCCAAACTATTCACTCTTCATCTTTCTCTACTACAACTCACCATTACAAACACTTTTAAATTCATTTTAAAACGGAAATTTTTTTCCATTACTCTCTTTAATTCCTTGAAACCGTTTACCTTTTTTAACTCACAATCCCAACTCCTATGTATCTAAATTCTCTTCAAAATTATCTCTCTCCTTTCTTGTCATGTTGTTGTTGTATCGACTATTATCGTGCAGTTCTTTTGCTTAATGTACTCGTTGAAGTTCATCGAAGCCACCACCACCACTGATCATCTTCTCTATCTCCTTTGAATTTATCTTCCATAATTTGAGATCAGTTTTTAGTTTTCTCCTTAGTTAAATGCATGTTACTCTTTTTGGATCCTTAGACTAGTAAAAACCCAATCCAAACTCCTAATTAAAGTTTATATTCTACTTGTTTTATAAAAATATATTAGACAATGAGACTATATTGTTACCAATACAATTAATAGATTCATGACATTGATTTTGGGGGAAAATTGAAAAATAGAAATATTATATTTCGACCACCACATGTTTAAGTTGTACAATTGCAATATTAGAACCACTGCTAGGTACTAAGTGGTTATCAGATCAATGATGTTTACTGAAATACCTAGCGGCATGTCATGTTGAAAATTGAACTATATTCTCAAGTATGTACGGGATGCATTCAAATGATAGTATTTCAATTAATTAGTTTTCCAATATCATGTGACACTAGAGATTAAGGAATGATTCTTGTTGTTAATCGATATATGATAATTAGAATAATCATAATTAATATTTGATCAAAACTATTGATATTTATTTTTAGTATGGACATTAATTATTAATAAAATTTTGTCACCTTATTGTGTGTGTCTATATATATATATATATATATATATATATATATATATATATATATATATATATATATGCTTTTTGTCATGATCTGACAATATTGAATATGCATGTCTAGACCTTATGATAGATCCAATAGGACTAATGCAATATCTAGAGTACTTTGAAGAGTAAGTTGAAGTCTACTAATAATTAGAATTATCTTATTCCTTCTTATTATTTTTGTATGTTACTATTGTTCATTTCACTGTATCCAAAATTTGTATCAATTAAAAAGTAAAATTCTCATTTGAAACTTATTACTTGTATCCTTGATTATATTGCCGTCGTGATATGCGATTATATTGGAAAAATATTGATACTATATTGAGCCTCATTATATTCTTACGAGTACACTTTCGATGACTCTGCTGCCTTGTACGCTGGGCATGGATATAATTGGATCAGAACTTTGTGATAAGAAGGAGTGAAATAAAGCAATTCTAGCAGCTTAGTTTTTTCAGTTAAGTACTGAATAATATGTAAGTCTATATTACATGGTAAATGGATGACTGAACAAAGATACACAATGCAGTTGTCAAGTGGTGAAGGAGTTCTATAGGAGATGGTATCTTATGAGTCTTGATTTTTTGAAATTAAATTTTAAATATTGTAAAATAGAATTTTAAATTTAAAAGGAATTTTAAATAAAAATTTAAAATAAAAAGAAAAGTTAGATTAATTAATCCAAATAAATAGTGAAGACCACGACTCGGACCCATAATCCAATAGAAATTAATCCTTAGCCCAAACAAACTAGGAAAATTATTTAATTGTGATTAATTAAATAAGTTGGAGTAATTATATTAGTTGTAACCTAA
This sequence comes from Dracaena cambodiana, assembly GCA_036321105.1. Classification (NCBI taxonomy): domain Eukaryota; kingdom Viridiplantae; phylum Streptophyta; class Magnoliopsida; order Asparagales; family Asparagaceae; genus Dracaena; species Dracaena cambodiana. The sequence goes on from JAYEPQ010000010.1 coordinate 18,569,290, forward strand.
TTTTATTAATAAAATATTATGAAAATCTGATTTTCAATTCTATTACAATTTTATTATTAATTAGATAAGAAGTTTAATTGGAAATCCTACTCCTATAAAAATTGAAAGATTGGTAGCACCCAACCCTTCCCAACACAGAAAAATAGAGAGAAAAATGCAAAAAGGGAGAGAGGAGAGGAAGAAATATAAAGAGGAGAATTTAGCCGTAGTTCGGGATGTTTTATCATATCAACCACAACATGTAGATCTACCTTACACCAAGTAAGATGTGTCCAACTCACTAAAAGGACATACTAAATTATATTATTTTGATTTTATCATCTCTAATTTTCCATATATATATATATATATATATATATATATTGCATCTAAGTATACTTATTAAAGAGTTTTGCTGAAACATGCACAAAATAGCATTCTTCTTATGATTTATAATTAAAGATATGATTTTTAGTATTAAATGAGTGCTGATTTATTGTATATATGATGGGAGATGTATTTTTTAGTTTTTTTGTATGTAAATTCATATAATTTATTACTTATCTTTTATGTTTTATTATAAAGATGTGGTTTTTATCAAAAAGAGTTTTGATGATAATAGGTTTTGGATAGATTAGTCTTAAAAACATGATTTTTGTTGATGTTACTGAGTGTATTTATATTTATATTAATATTTATGAGTTTTAATGCAAGTATATAACCCAATTGTTTCTTATTATTAAGAGAATCTTCAAAAAACTTGAGAACGACCCTTGTTCCATATGCTCAAAGCACTGTTATAAAATGGTATTTGTTAAGGGCATTGTTGACAGTGACATGGGCAATGACTTCGATAATACCTTACTGTTAGTGCAAAAATCATTGAAATTAAAAGGGGACTTTCAACTGCGGGGATTAGTTTTCAATAGTAGACCATAGTTATTGACTTGCATAGTATTTTATTTAAAATTTTATTGCAAGTAAATGATTGTAACTAATATAAATAATATTAAGTGATTATATCAATATGTTAAACATCATCATATAATATTTAATTATTGATTTGTACATTTGGTCGTAATAAGTAAACGCATTGACATGTAATTGAAATATTTATTCTTTAATTGTTTCATTGGTAAGGATTGATTACAGTGATAGATGGATTGTAAGTTATTGTTATTGCAATGATTATTGATATTGAAATCATATACCATCACTATTTTCAACTAAGGTGAAATAATGAATCAATGTAATTGAAATTGATTGAATATATAGATTACTGGTAGAAACAAACCATGTAAGATTTAATGATCTATTTATAATAAAGCTATTGCAATGTCGTTTATTCATTGTTGCAATTAAACATAGATAATTTGGGCTCCATCAATATTGCTATTGAACCCAGACATGATATACTCTATCTGACTATTGATTAATCTGTTTTTCCATAATGAATGGAGATGTAATAAAAGATGCTAGCATCTATACTTGATTGGGATTCCAAAGTATTAAAATAAAAGTAACTAATGAATTGAACTAAATAAGATGGGAACATGGATATGAAAAGAATTGTTGCATTATTATTTGTTTTTTATTATATTCATTATTACTCGTTAACATGGTTTATTAAGAATTGATTTATAAAATTTTCATTGCATATATTCATTATTTATTAATTTGGAATTTTTCATTGTTTATTCTTTATTACATATTGTTATTAGATTACTGTTATATTCTTATTTATAGCTTGTTATACTAGGGCCCCCGGCTGAGCATGAGGCATAGACCCAGAAACAATGATTGGTGTATTGATTGCAGGGTAGGACTTAGAGTATTTTGAGGGACAAGCAACATTACAAAATTTGCTGGTTTATAAGTTATTTGCAAAATTAGTTGACTTGACAGTATTTGAAAATTATAGTAATTTATTTTCTTGATATTTTATTTATTAGTTTATGAGCTTAATTTTATTGAGATATTTCTTGAGACTTTATTAGCATTGATTTTTTTTTTTTATAAAGATAGCTACTTGGAAAAAGTATTTAGTCTATAATATTTGTATTCGATTTATTTTTGTTGAACAAATAATTGTATCGATTGTAAGATTTGTTATATTATCGTATGACACCAAACGACTCAACTATCTACGAATAGATAGTGGAGCGTTACAATTTGTATCAGAGCCTAGTTTTTTAAGTCGATTCAAGTGATTTGTGCTCTTGAGATATCATTATAGTTAACAAACTCAGAATTAGTTTAATGTTATTAGACAATTTCGAGTTAAACACACACACATATCTATATGATTTTGCTACTTATATATAATTAATTCTAATACTAATATTCTTTTAATGTTTACTCTATACTTTTTCTAGAATGATTGCTCCTTCTCGTTGCACTAATGGGACTGGATCTAACACCACCACAACCATGAACGGGATTGATGCTGATGAGATGTTTAGCATGCTTCATGGCATGATTGAGACTGTAGCAATAGGCCAAGCCTTTCGAGCTAGTGTGTTGACTGCATTAGAGCGTACCATGGTACTATGCATCAACGACCAGGGAGTATCAATTTCAGTCATCTTCATTCAGGTACATTTCTCAGAACAACAAAAGCATTGGAAGTTGAGCAATGACTTTCTGAGATGGAGAATTTATGAGGATTGACATGTCCCAGTAAAAGATCAAGTCAATGATATCAAAATCCTGTTGACAGACATTCTTCGGACATGGTGAAAGTCAGAGGAAAACTAGCAACCTCAACTGATCTTGTGGGAGAACTTGACAGTTAATTTTCTTGCAAGATTCTTTTCTAGGGCAGCTCGAAGGGAGATGGAAGAACAATTCATCAACCTAACGCAGGGTGCCAGGTCAGCTGATGACTATGCTATGGAGTTCGTTTGATTAAGCAAATTTGCTTTATATATGGTGGAGGATGAGGAGGATCGAGCTCATCATTTTTTATAGGATTTGAGATCAGACATTAAGAAGTATATGGTAAGCTCTAAACTAGAGACATATGCGTAAGCTATTGATGTGGCTCGGAATGTTATGAAAGTGAATAACAAGGAAAAGAGGGTGGCAGCTTCAGGACCTAAGAGATTAGTCAGTCAGATCTCCAGCGGGATTTCAGCTAAGACTATGGTGAAACATCCTATTACAGAACAACAATAGAGGCAATGATGTAGTTACTATCAAAAGTCTGGACATACTATAGAAGAGTGTAGGATTTTCAATTCTATGTGCTTTAGCCATGGATTGAGTGAGCATAGAGTAAGGGATTGTCCTCAAGGGAAACGGGTGGGAAAAACACCACGTTAGCAGTAGCAGCAAAGGAACCAGAATGGAAATTAGAAAGCAACCACTAGCTCCTCAGAGTAAAGTGTTGAGCAAGCTACAGGTAAGAGATGTAGACAAGCCTTCAATCTGATAGCAGAGCAAGTTAAGAGCTCAGATGACATGGTACCAGGTATAGTACTTGCATATATGTACCTGTATAGGCCTTATTTAATTCTGGAGTGTCATATTATTTTGTTTCATCTACATATGTGTCACAATATAACATACCCTATGAGAATTTAAATATTAAAAGGAATATAAGCACGGGGAGTCGGGGTATTATTTGTTGTAAGATGTATAGAATGTGGACACAACGAATTCTCTGTAATGTCATTTGAAGTGATGAATGCACGATATCTTCATGAACTTGATTAGTAGAGTTTTTGACTCATTCTTAGATAAGTTCATGATGGTTATGACATTTTGATGTACTTAAGAATGAAGAAGATCATCCTAAGTAGATGAGAATAGTCACAGAGACCTTGAGCAGAATGAGACTTCATGGGAAGCTTAATAAGTACGAGTTTTAAAGGTTAGAGATTATTTCCTTTCTTGGACACAATCATCTCAGAAGATGGTTGGAGTTGATGGCAGATATTGATTTGCAATAATTTCCTGGCAAGGTCAATGAGGTTCTGAATGATTTGAGTAGAAAGCCTACGGCAATATTTTTGATGTAGCAAAAGGAATTGATTAAGGAGATTAGACAACTGGATTTAGAAATTGTTTCACCTAAATCAAAGGCACAAATGATGATTTTACAACGTTAGATACCTTTAATCAAGTAGGTTAAGAAACCTTAAAAAATGATCCTAAGTTGCAAAAGCTCAGTCGACAAAGAGAGGCTAGATATAGAATGGATTTGAGTATTCATGCAGATGGATTCTTATGATTCGCTAATCAACTTTGTATACATAAAGGAGAAGTTCGACAGGAAATACTTTTAGAGCCTTATAGTTCATCTTATTCTATTTATTCAATGGAAGAAGACGCATCCAGAGTTGAAGTAGCACCTGTGATGGAATGGGATGAAGTGGGGATTGCTAAATTCGTATCAAAATGTTTCGTATGTCGGGAAGTAAAGGCTGAGCATCAAAGAGCGCCTAGGTTATTTTAACCATTACCCACCTGGGTGGAAGAGGGAGATAATTATTATGGATTTTGTCATAATATTATCATGGAGTCCTAAAGATAACTATGTAATATGGGTGATTATAGATCATCTTATCAAAATAGCACATTTCATTCTATTTCATACGAGACAATCTATAGAGGTTTTGGTAAAAAAAGTACATGCATGAAATGGTGAGATTGTATAGTGTACTAGTTAGCATTGTATTGAATAGAGATACCCAAATCAAATCGAACTTTTGGAAGAAAGATCTGGATAGTTTAGGACTGAAGTTAGAGTTCAGTATTGATTATCACTTTTAGACGAATGACTAGCCACAAAGAACTATTTAGACATTAGGGGATATAATTTTTGGTGGTTCGTGGTAAGATCACCTAGACCTTGTAAAATCACATACAACAGTGGGTAGGGTATCTTATCGCTTGGTGTTACCACCATTCTTAATGGGAGTTCACAATGTTCCAACTAAAGAGGTATGTTCTAGAGGAGACGCACATAGTGGACTATTTGGAGCTCGAGATCGAACAAAACTTTTCTTGTCTAGAGAAACTAGTAGCTATATTTGATCATAGAGAGAGAGAGACTGAAAAACAAAATGATTCCACTTGTGTTCGCTTCATGGAACTATCATTCTATTCAAGATTTGACTTGGGAGCAAGAAGACAAAATTCAAGTCTAGTTTCCGTATCTCTTTGGTTGAAGGTATAATTTCGTTTTCATCATTTTGAGTTTTATTAAACTTTGAGGACGAAATTTTATTTAAAGAATATAGGATGTAATGCCTACTCCATTTGTCAGTCATGATTATTTTAAATTAAATTTAAATTGGTAAAAAGGAATTTTCAGTGAAAAATTAAAATTAAAGGAAAGTTAAATTAATTAATCCAAATAAATAGTGGAGACCATGACTCAAACCCATGACCCAATAGACTTTACCCCATTTTCCAAACTAACTAAGCTAATAAATTAGTTGTCATTAATTAAGTTGGAGTTAAATTAGACTTGACTTAAAATAATTAATAAGATATGTTAAGATTTGATTTTCAAACCCATTAGGATTTTGCCATTAATTAGATAGGAAGTTTAATTGGAAACACAACTCTTATAAAAAGAGAGAAGTTAGGCACAATTAAACCCTTCCCAATGCAGCAAAATTAGAAAGAAAAACAAAAAAAAAAAAGAAAAAAGGGGAGGAGATAAAGGAAGAAGCAGAGGAGAATTCAGATTTAGTATGTAGTATTTTCGACATATTGTCAGCCACAAAGTATATATCTACTTTAAACCAAGCAAGGCGAGTCCAACACAGTAAAAAAACATACTAAATTATGTTATTTGGGTTTATCATCTCTAATTTTCATGATATATTACTTGTAATTATACTTATCAAAGAGTTTTGCTGAAGAATGTCAAAATAGAGTTTTTCGTATGATTTATAATTAAAGATATGATTTTCAATATTAAACGAGTCTTGGTTTGTTCTATATATGATGGGAGATATATTTTCTAAATCTATTGTACTTAGATTCATATGCCATGTCGTTTATTTTTAACATTTGCATTGATGATCTTTATCGAAAAGAGATTTGATAATAGTAAGTTTCATATAGATTTGTGCTAAAAACATGAATTTTTTTTATGTTAATGCATGTATTTATATTTATATTTATATTGATATATATGATCTCAGCTATTTATTTTTATCGAAGAGAATCTTAGAAATGAAAGGATGAGAACAACCATTGATGTATTATTTTCTCAGAGTGCTACTATAGGACAATACTTATAAAGGGCATTGTCGAAAGCAGCTTCACAAGTAGTCTCGACAGTCCATTGTCGTCACTACAAAAGTAACTGAAGTGAAAAAGAGTCTTTTGTTAATGGGGGATTGGCCTTCGACCATAGTCCTTTATTAGTGCCTTCTATAGTATTTTATTTATTGTATTATTGTGAGTAACTAATTATAAATAATCTTAATAATAATAGAGAATTGTATCAACATCTTAAACATCATTGTATAATACAGTAGGTAATCATTGATTTGAGTTCTTGTTCATAAAAAATAAATATATTGACATTTAATTGCAATAATTGAACTTGAATTGTTTTATTTGTAAAGATTATTTACAACGGTGGATGGATTGTAAGTTATTATATTCTAATGATTATTGATACTAATATCACATACCATCATCATTGGCAACAAAGTGAAATATTGAATCAATGTAATTGAAATTGATTGGCTATCAAGAAAAAATCATGCTTATACGATTTAACGCACTATTAATAATAGAACTATTGAATTCTCCTTTACTGATTAATTGCTATTGAACTTAGATGGGCTAGGCTCCATCAATATTGTTGTTAAACTTAGATGGAATAACTTTGACTAGTTATTAATTGATCTACTTTCTCATCGTGAATGTGGTTAAAATCAAAGATGCTAATATGTATGCTTGATTTGGATTGAAAAATAATATAATAGAATTGACTAACGAATTTAACTAAATAAGATGGAAATATGAATAATAAAAGAATTGCTGTATTATTATTATTTGTTTTTCATTTTATTTCTTATTATTTGTTGACAAATGTATTGAGCATTGATTTATAAAATTTTCATTGCATGTATTCACTTCTTATTGGTTAGGTACTTTCAATTGGTTATTCTTTATCGTGCATTGTTATTGGATCACTGTTACTTTTTTATTTATTGGTCATTTTACCAATGGTCCTAGTTGAGCATGACCAGAACCAGATATAGGCTTATAACTAAAAATAGAGATTGGCGTACTAATTACGAAGTAGGATTTGGAATGGTTTGGGGAACAAACAACAATGCAAGATTAGCTAATTTTGAAGTTATTTCTAGAATAGTGGAAATGATAATATTTGGAAATTGTAATAACTTATTTTCTTGACACTTCATTTGTTAGTTTATAACCTTAGTCTCATTGATATATTTCATGAGACTTTATTAGCGGTGATTTTTTTATATAAAGATAGTTATTTTGAAGTAATTTATTTAGTCTATGGTTCTTATATTCAATTTATATTCATTGTGCAAATGATTGTGTCAGTTGTAAGGCTCGTCATGTTATCAAGCGATACTGAACGACTCAGCTATCTACCGATGGATAGTAGATATTACAAGAGATGAAACATCCTTCTACAGTTTATTATAGTAAAATATTCCTAGACCAATGGGTTAGCAAAACCAAACAATGAGTCCATTTATGCGCTAAGGAAAAGACTCAATGAGGCTATTGGCAAGAAAAGCTTTCTAAACTATTTTTCTCATACTGCATGATGTTCAAAGAGTCGAGAGGGAAGAACCCATTTTGTCTTATCTATGTGACGGAGGCTATCACTCCCATTGGAATTGGTAGGGAATCATTTTGCCTCCTGGCGTTGACTTAATTATGAATGGAGAAGGCTTACTAGTGAGCCTTAATTACATTAACGGAGTGAGAGAGGACACCATAAGTTTTTATATAACTCACTTAAGTTCTGGGAAGGAGAACTAGTACTTTTCAAGATAGAGATCACCAAGTTGGAGGGTAAGCATAGTATCCTATCAACTAACTAAGAAGACCATTTGTTGTCATGAAGGTGCTCGGACAAGGTGCTTACAAGTTGGCCACTTTGGTTTGTAAACTCTTTAAGGTTTACAATTAGTGATCATGCATCTCTCCAAGAGTTCATTCTTTGAATCATTTTATAGCCTAGCTTTAGAGCCGATTTGTAAGATTTCAATAATCAGAGAGGAGTTTCGCTAAAACCTTAATGAAAAACTATCTTCCGACAAGTGTGCAACAAGTAATGCTCCAACTCTCCAGGTCCTTGTGTCTAATGTGAATGTTATTTTCTAGGCCCTTGTGCCCAAGGCAGATGCCCACTCTTCATGCTCGCATGTGACATAGGAGGAGCGTGGCTTATGCACTAGAAAAGTCATGTTGTGCTGTCCCCAAGAGGAGCACCATGCATGTGTGTTGCCAAGAGTCATGTTGCGCATGTCCTCATGAGGAGCATCACGCAAGCTATGCATTCCCAAAGGAGCATCGCTTATGCACGTTGACAAGACTTACATATCTCAGAATTCTTCTCACATGCCAAGCAAAATATGACTTGCAAAAAACTTTGCATAGTGAAACGCTTTATTTTTTTTTTACTACTTTGAAAAATAGAGTGCATTACTGATAGTCACTCTAAATTTGCGTGCACTAGACCTAATGAATAAAAGAAAATCTTACAGACACAAAATATTGGAATAACCATAATGACTTAAACAATCATGTAAAAATAACATGTCGATAACTATAAATATATCATATATATAGAAAGTTGGTTACAAGGTATGACATGGAACTTAGATTATAAATAACGAAAGAAAATAAGAACATGTCCTATCAAAAGAAATATACAAACAACTTTTTACATGGCTCCGGATTAGGCTTCCAGTAGCTGTGTCACTTGGCCTACTCGATGATATTCAGTTTCTCAATTATGGCAGGTCCTCCTTTCTTATCTCCAAGACCTAGAGTTTTAGAACCCAGGATATTAAACCTGATAATTAAAGTACAAAAGGAATAAAATGTACAAACATTGTACTTAGAAATTAGTGTATGTGAACATTATAAGTCAGCATGGTCGTGTTAGAACAAATATGAATAACATAGACAAATATGAATCAATATGTAAGTCATGTGCAGATGAACATCCAAATTACTTATATATAGGTCTTAGTCAATATCTCAGGTTAGATAATTGAAACTAAAGTGATGGATATGATTATGCACTGTTACTCGTACTGTGTAAATATTGTACATACCCTTGACTTAGCCCATAACCAATGGTGTTGAAGTGTGATGCACTGCTAAGCACTACAGCATAGACCGGGATAAACCTCACAATGTAAAGATGATAATGGATGCAATTCAGACGGAAACTATAGTATAGAGCCCACACTATAAAGACAAATATGGACGTGACTTACAAGGGAACCAAAATAATAAACGTTTGCTCAGTACCACACGGGTGCTGCTGTAATAAAGATCCTGACCCCATAAATTTGGTTGATATAAAAACCTTATATGATACTGTCCATATAAATTATTTAGTTTCCCCTATTCCCATGTTAATGATACATACTACATATGAATTTGTCAGGAACATCATGACATAAATTGTATTGCCATAATTATTAAGCTCATGAATTAGTTTATTCCATATCATATGTATCAGCCCAGGAGTCCGAATACTGATACTAATGGATACTTAATATATTGAGTTATATCTTCTCTTTTAATCCTCAATTTTAAATTCTGTAAAGTGAGATCTCTTATCTTATTATTTTAGATTTTTTCATAATTTTCTTGAAATAATCTAGATCGGTCGATTTTTGGACAAATATCTGATTAAAAAAATTAATTAAATCGAAAATTTTAATTTTAATCTCCTTCTTACCTCAGATTTATCTGAAGCAGCCTAGGAGCCATATTTGACCAATTTTAGATAGAATTTTACCTAATTACAATTTTATAATCATTATGAAGTTTAAGGATTTTTGACAATGCAACATATTTATCTTAACATATTTATCTTCTAATAGCTGTTTAACCACTCAAATAAATTTAGATAAACTAAAAAAAAAAAAATCATGCTTATTCATTGTGTTTCCTTTTCATTTTCTCTCTAGAGCTCAAACCCTAATTCCTTCTCAAATTAGCTTAAATAAATCGCCAAATAATGTGAGAGTGGGCTAAAAATTCACTAAATGGCTACTTGAGTTTTGTTCCCTAGTTTAATCTCTTTAAATCAATTCTAATCTTCAAAACCAATGTGAGGCAATCTTCTCCAGCATCTATTCTTGGTCTCTGATATTATTCTTGAGAAATTTCCCCACTTTTGATAGGTAATTGCATCAATATCAATTCTTTTTCGATTTGGGATCAATAAGAGGTGAGAATACCCTTAAATATTTTAAACTTGCAATTTCTTAATATAATCTCCTCATATATAATACTAGATATATTGTTAACCATATTTCAAGATTATTCATACTCAAACTTGTATTTATCTTGAGTTTCATTACATGTGTTTTACAGTGAATGTCATATGTGCACATACCGTATTGCTCTCTAGACATACACAACAGTCTATTTTAGAACTATTATAAATTTTGCATCTTAACTCCGATTGACCTCATTTCAGTACCATTAGAAAGATAATTAACTAAAACATAATTTTTTCAACTATAGTGGATCTTAATTTAGCCATTTTCGTACGCAAATATAGGTTGGAAATTCATTTATGGTTGTTGTACTAGGCTAGTAATTCAAAAGAGCAAATCTATTATAAAATAGCCATAAGTTTTGCTCTATAACTTTTAATTGAGCTCATTTAAGAATCATTGAAAAGATAAATGAATTATCTACAATTGATTAAAACTTTAGGTTTTAAAATTATTTTATTCATGGTCAAATCAAATCTAGAAGTTTACTTGCTACTACTGCATTTTAGTAGTAGCAGGTCCATGGTAGAACAACCATAACATTTATTGTAAAATTCAAATTGACCTTATTTAAGATTCATTGAAATGATAAATTGAATTTTCTATAACTATATAAAATCATAAATTCTAATTTTATTTTTACCTAATCAACAAGAACTGGAAGTATGACCTATCCAACAAATTGCAGCAACATAGGCATATAGGTTATGAGCTAGCTGCTTGATTTATAATATGATACACATGTAAACATATTAATCTCTCCTGCTATCACATGTATATGGTGAGTTCAGACATGTCAAAACTCATATTTAGATATTCATGTCATATTTGTGAACATAACACTTGATTTTAGATATGATATACAACATACATGCTTATTTACGTATGTTATTATTTGTACATATTTTTCTTTCTTGAAAATGATACTTCACATATATGAACATATTTTATAACTCTTCTACCTACTAGTATCACTCTTGTACTTACCAGTATTATCGTGCATGTCTTTACATATTCACATAGTTATTGATATATCACCCTTATTACATATGACACCTTGATATATTATGCTTAGTATTTACTATATTGTGGGTATAGGAAGATTAATGTTGGAATAAAATAAGTATTATGGAAGTTTTTATTTCTGTCTGAGATGCATCCGTCAATTTATATACATCACTATCAGTTTCCAAATTTGCTTAGCAGCATCCATCCAACTCATGTAGAGACTGGTATCTGAGGTCGTGATTTCGGATATGCACGGGATATCCAATATGTATAGCGGCAACCATATGGTATATATGGAGACCTGTATCTAAAATCATAGTACTACATATGCACGATACACTTCTAAAATGCGTAAATACTCTAACCATTCAATTCCAAACTAATAGAATAGAAAGTGCATCCATTTGCCTTATCATATTATATTATGCATACATTATATTTTATAATTCATATGTATGATCATGTTATATTAAATGTAGCATGTACTTTATGATTCATGTTCTATTATGAATAAATACCATGTACTATATGATTCATGTTATATTTTACATACCTTAGTGCTTGATTGTACTATATATATCATGTATGTCATGATTCATGTTGTTCTCCGTAAAATTCTTGCTTTCTTCCATTGAATACAATAATTACAATGAAAGAGGAACAAAAAAAAAAAACAAATGAGAGGATTTATATTTATCGCTCTCTTTTACAATGAAACGTGGGTTCTAGTATGGCGATAGGATATATCTAGTAGTTTCTGTTGACGATCCGATGTGAAGATTTTCTCTGAAGAAGATGATGGCCGGCCCTACCTTCTCTCTCTATTGATCTCTAGGCTTTAAGGCTCTCTCGCGTAACTTGAATTGCCAAAAGATTAAAAATCAATCTCTAAGATTAAAGGTGGATCCCTAAAATCTTCTCAAAGAGAGTATTTATAGAGTTTGGTTGGTTATAAGAGTTTTCATAGGAATGAGAATAAAGATTTCTATAGGAATGGGAAAAGAAGGTTTTTGTATCCATCAAGGATTCTAATCAAATATTTGATTTTGATTTAAATTTCTTGATTTTGGATTCTGATTGGACTCAATTCGAGTATTGGATAACTCAAATCTCATATTTCTTGATTTCCTACTAGCATGCCACACCTACATTCTTATATAGTTTCTACAAAATTGCATGAGTTTGGATTTACATTCTTTTTTGGGTTCTTACCCCTAGGATTATCATACCCCATACCTAATAGTCGTGATTGCAATGCCTGAGAAGGGGGACCTATCCCTTGAGAACCCATATTTCCACGAGCAGAAGTCGAGCGCCACTTGGGCCGCTTCTTGTAGGATTTTTCATCTCTTTCGTGTATTTATCATTTTGGTTTGTATATGCATAATATATATATATATATATCCTACTTTCTAATTCTGTCTTAAGTATCCGGACAAGTTTATATATATTTGATACTTATATTGCTCTGTTCTAATATTTATATATCCTACTTTCTAATTATGTTTTAAGTATCCGGACAAGTTTATATATATTTGATACTTATATTGCTCTGCTCTAATATTGTACTTGATACTACATGAGCAACATTTTGATATAGATATTGCTTATCATTTCTGTATACATATTTTTAGATATTGCTATGTTATACCTATAATATTATGACAGATAGATCCAGACATGTAGATTTATATTATATTTGTGCACTTCTATATTTCTTACCTGTGATTATATGATGTCAGTGCCTCGTGCACTCCAATATTGAGAATGTCCATCGGAGATACCCTACCCATTATTGGAACACACACTTGGACTACAAGTGTGATTTGGGGTGTCATTTAAATAAGTCATGTTCATGTACATATATGATATTAGGAAACAAGAAATAAAAAACAATTTATGTCAGGGATCATGTATACATACATTACAGGAAATTCCTCATTCATATAATATCACCATGTCCTACGAACCATGTCTATCGTGTATAAGGTATTAAGCAATATGCATCATTCCTCCTGTTATATGTCATGTGTTAGAGTATTGAATCATATATGTTATCCGCAGACAAGTATACAATTTCATAATGAGATAACTACATGGCATGTCATTTAATTGATTAAGATCATAACTAAGTGGAGCGTCAAGGATAGTGTATTTATGTTCATGATTTTTATTGTTTCTTCGGTGGTTCAAGGTACTCTTCTAATTGGTCCAGCAATTTAAGGACTCTCGAATGACTTATAGAAGTTTCTAACCATATCATTAAATAGAGGACCTCCAAACCAATCTCCAGTTCAAGATCCAGGCCCAATGAGGCTAGTATAACTGCTAGCTGGAGCTTTGGTAGTTTTATTATTAATGATCTAAAGATTTCCTGTGCAATCATAATACTCACAAGCTAACTATTAGGTCATGATTCTAAAATTTAGAACATATCCCAATTATTAAACCCTAGTTTTGACCAAACCCAATAATAAAACTTTGAGGTTCTAAACTCCAATTTCCAAATTCTATCAACTTACAGTAAGAATTAAAAATAAAAAGAATATTAGCGTGCTCACAATTATGATATATATTCTCGAGAAAAATTTCATCTCTTCTTGGAGAAGCATAACCACTAGCTGTCGGTCCTCCTATTTCAGCTAGGCTCCAGCCCCTTATCAAAATTTAGTAATAAATCAAGTCTTGCATACTCAGATAATAATATATAAGCATAAATATCCTACATCATTATATCAACGAACTCTAGTTTGAATTGTAATCTCAATATTGATAAAATTATCTAATTTTGAACCACAACCAGATTCAAAAAGTTTTAATTTGACCTAATAGAAACTAGCTAAAGCTAAATGATCTATTCTAGCTCTCGAATGAAAATTCATGTGGATTGGTCATGATCAAATCACTAACTAGCAATCTTGACTGACAGCTGGCAGTCGAGTCATGTTTAGGTCTCATGAAATTTCTACGGCATCCACAGTCATCACAATTATACCTCAACTCAATGATCAAAATCTCAGGACAATTATACTATGTACAATCATAAACATAAAAGTAGTATGCAATAGAATAGAAAATTGGCTTTAGAAGATGTGTTTCTACTTGCTTCACTATCTCCCTGTCTTAACCCTCCATATTCCTACTCCTTTAGTCACTTCCGTTGTTTCTATTCTACAAGTGCAGAGAAATTTTGAGTGCGTGGAATGAAGTACGGAAAATGAAAGACAAAAAATATTTGGTCCAATTTTGATGCATGAAAGCAAATTGCCATCTCATGCTCCCTCTAACATCACTTAATTATTTTGAATGATTCCCAACCTACCTAACCCCATGTAAATCCCTCTGTCTCTCACGTCAACTCAGCCAAACTAAGAAGGAGAAAATGTTGCTCAGTGGTTAATTGAAATAAATAATTAAATAATTATTTATTTGGATTCGACTAAATTCGATGATCTCCAAAAAAAAAAAAAAACCCAAATTAATACTAGAGGTAGATCCAAGTGCGAAGGTATGACAATATATATATATATATATATATATATATATATATATATATATATATATATATATATATATATATATATATATATATATATATATATATATATATATATATATATATATATATATATATATATATATATATATATATATATATAATGTAAAATTGAAAATATAAAGAAAAAATCGTTATCAAACAATATTAAGTATTTTTGTTGGTTTACACTTTCTCACAAAAATATCAGAAAATTAAAATAGATCTGATATATTATAGAAATGAGGATCTTGAAGTTAAAATTTTATTTGGAGTTATAGAATATGAGTTAGACTTACCAAAAGCCAACTCCGAGTATTGATCAACCCTTAAAACCATATCTGGAATGGATCGGTACAAGGAAACGGATATAAAAATACAAGATAAAACTAGTACAACCTATATTAGACCAATACCAATACCCTAGTTCTGAGTTGATATGATCAATAGAGAATACACTAATTCAGCGAGCTAACTAGTTAAGAGTGTTGTATACATGGCACAACACTATCCAATAAAAGAGGACTTATAAATTCACGAGCTTCTTAAAAATAATTCAAGCAACAAGGAAATACAAATCTTGCAATTGCATTGTCCAATCTTATTCATCGAATAAGAATATAATTATAGTGCTGATTACAAGCTACGTTGCTTCCCCAACCAATGTGGAGAAAAATAAACCAAATCCCCTTTCACTTGACTGCACATCCTCGAGATTAGTGGCAAGCTAAAGAACAGGCTAATGCAATAGAGAATGATTATCAGCCACCTCACTGTCATGCACTTGAGCCAGATTTATGTCATAAACATCATTCTTGAAAGATGATGGTAGAAGCATCGGAAGCGGATGCAACCCGATAAGTGCAATCCACTGTTGAGGAGAGAAATGTGGATAGGGGATAATGATTCCACCCATCTCTTTTGAGGCACTACCAAAATTGGCACCGGAAGATTGTTACCCTTGTATTTTTAAGTACCACCCAGTCCAAGAGAAAATCCCAACACCTTGGCCATCCAAAAAATTGAAGACTTCCCATTAATGATCAAATTGAAAATTAAAACAAAATTGTAATGTCTTGCATCCTAAAATACAGATAGTATTCAACAATGTATCATAAACAAATACGCTAAGCCTAAAAGTACAATTAATAAAGGAAATACTACTGCCATATGATCATATACACATATACATGGAATTATTAACATGAAAACACGAAAATAATAGATTAAGGAAAGAACCTCTAATAAAGAGTCTCGTCGTGAAAGCATCTATTGAGTATCTACTAACTCTTTGAGTATGGCTCTAACTGTAATGGGTCTTCCTCCTTGGTAATATACAAATTAGTGTGTGCACGTACCAATACAAGGATATAGTACACTAGCACGCTATGTGTAATATATGTATAAGACACAAAATAAAAAAGAACTAGAAAAATCTTATCTTGAATGTAAGGACAGTCATATCAATGGAAAAATATATACATGTCAGGTGGTTACAGGATCATAACAATAGTAACAATAAAGTAAAGTATGGATAAAAATGGAACATTTTATTATAGTCAATTATTAATGTTTTAGGAATAGTTAGAAATAATATGTCATATATTTTATGAGTATCCCTTGCATACATAGGACTACAGTTATGATTCCTGGTACTATCTTAAGATGTACCTCTAGCTACTAATTATCATGAACTCTAATAAGTCTAAGCTACAAACACACGGCCCTATAATAATAATGGTGATTCAGTAATTATCAAGAATCTCTATGGTTAGGTTTCTAAGTTCGGTTACATAACCTCATAATGTAGACCTTCCAAAACATGCACACAGTTTTATCTTTGAGTCCCCCCTTAACACCGTTTACTTTATTTCATATTTTAAAATGAATATATAATATAAATTGTAATTAGTCTTAACTTTGATCAAGTCAACTAGTCACTTGAATATATAATTAATCATTGAGATACGAATCATGAGATGCCTATCAACAAACATTATGAAAGAAATAAATAATTAAATTCTAATTAATATGCATATGAATAATTTAATACCTAGTAGTTTAAATTCAAATTATAAAAAATTTCAGACTATAATATCATTGTAAGAGTTGTAGTTGTCAGTACTGGACAACATCAAAATAAATATTACTAATATGAAATCTTATTGGTTAAGAAGCAAATTCATTCTATAGTTCACTTGAAGCTTACTAATAGCTTCAAGTGATCTAAAAGAAAAATGGGTTTTTTGCGATGGTTAATAAGCATTGCCTTAAATATCAAAACTATTTCTAAATTTATTTGCAATAGTTTTGAAATCCGTTGTGCTTGCCACTGTTGTAAAAAAATAATAGCAATGGTTTTTTGTAAGAATAAATCTGTAATGGTTAAATACAGCCGTTGCGATCTTCGATACAATGGTTATTATAACTGTGGCATGAAAATGTTGCAACTCAATAGTAACGGTTATAGGAAAATGTTACAATATTCCTACAATATTTATCAGAAATTATTGCAATTCATACTTGCCTATTACAATAGTTATGAAAACAATTGCAAATTATACATGTTTATTACAATGGTTAAGAAAACTGTTGCCATTTATACATACTTATTAAAATGGTTATAAAAACCGTTGCATTTTATATATGTCTATTACAATATTTTTAAAAACCATTGCAATAGGTTCTATTAAATTATAATGATTTAAAACCGCTACTAATTTATGGATAACGATTATCCAAACTATTGTATACCCAATTATAACAGTTACTAACAACCGTTGTTAGCATTTTGCAATATTTATAGGCTACCACAGTTAACAAATTGTAACTGTTGCTATTAAAAATATATATCTCACTACATATTATATTATTTCCTATATACCAATGTATCTACAAAATATTTATCAAATGAAATACATCATCAACAACAACAAGAGCTTTTTTTAATGTCCCCAACAAGTTGGACGAGGCATTAATATACAAAATTGATATTAACAATTTAAATAGAACAATAAAGAGACAAATGAAGTTAACATAATCATGTTTGACATATGTAATAGTTCAAAATAAGTACAAACTATCGTTCTAAATAAATAAACTACAAATTGAACTCAAAATCATAACTATGGATGTTCTTACAAAAAGAAAAAATAATTAATAAGTTTCACTAAATAAAGTTAAATAGAAACTTCATGCATCGTCTCTTTCTATGTCGTTAATATCTTCGCCTCTTTCTAAATTAGGGTTATCATCATCTTGGCCTATCTACAATAATAATTTATAAAAATAATTAGAATAATATAACTTGAGACTATATATACACATACTATATGAATATATAAAAAACTAAATTCTAAAATTAATAACTTGTATTTATAATAATTAAAACTGAGAGTTACAAAATTAACTAACCTGTTCATAATTATTTATGACAATAGATGTATATTGTTTAAGTATTCGAAAGTCACAAAGTCACTTCTTACTTGAAGAGGCTGTGAGACAGTAGGTAGAGGACTATTAAATAATTCAGATATCTGGATATTTGAATTAGCTTGTTTTATTTGAGTTAATATGTCTTGAAATACATTCATCGTCATTTCGTACTTCCTCTCCATCTCAGCTACTCTTTGTTCTCTAACAAGTAGTTCTAATGGCATCATTAGATAAAGAACTGTTGTTGGTTTTCGTAAATCTGATAGTTTAATACCCTTTCCATAAAGTAGTGCTCGGCTGGAATGGTTTTTGAATACTTTCTTTATAAAATTATCCCTGACTATTTTGTTTTTGGATGTTTTTGATGGTTGTGCAGTTAACTGGTCTAACTCAGACTTCAAATAAGATAGAGAAATCATATTAATATTAGAAATTTAACATTCTATATATATAAATTCAGAAATGAAAAAAACAATTCAAGATATCTTAGTTTTATCATCAATATTTAATGTTCCATCCTTTCTCTTGTGAATCATGATAAGCATGTCAATTTCATCTGGTGATTTTTCATTGGCATTCTCTTATTGAATAAGTATAAACCAAAATAAATTAACATCTCATAATTTTATTTTCTTGAGTGTATTTAAAATTTTAAAAAATTACCTGTTGCTCTCGCACTCCAGCAAAACTTTTAGAACCCATCGTATGCGCATATTTAGCCTTATTTCTGTTGTCAGTGTTCTTCTCACTTTCAGCCTACAATCATATTAAAGATAATTTACATATGCATGTATTAGATTTAATTGGATAATTAACTTTTAGATTTTATAAGTAGAATTATATACCTTTGATTTCTCTGAACTCCAATACTTTACCATGTGCTTCCACTATTGCATCGGTATTAAATTGGGTCGATCATTAAATGCAGCTGATCTCTGCGTGTAAGGGTTAAAGTGTTTCTTTTTTAATCGATTTTTCCAACACCGCCACACTGCTCCAATTGTAATTAATACCAGTTTTTTTGCAGCTTCGTCAATAATGAACTTTTCCTATAACATAATAATTTGTCATTATGAACTTATTAATGGACATGCAGATAAATATCTTTGTTGTGTAGCAAAATATTACATTAATCATTTTTCACAGTTCAGTTTTTGTTTCCTTGGAGACTATATGCCAGCTCTCAATGTTAAGAGAAAGTAACATTGTATTCAGAGCTAATGTTCCTAAGTACAGACTTAACTTTGCAATATCCTTACTTGAACCAATAGGCTTGTTCTTATCATTTAAAATAATAACTGGTCTAGCACTCTCATTTCTCCCTACTATCTTCAAACATCTAGTTTCCTTCCTGACAATCCTCTCACAAAGAGATCATTTTCATAAATTAATTTTATGATATTAACTATTAGTAGGTTAAATTCATCACTTCTCCCTTGAAACTAATCACATTTAAAAATAATTTTCTTATGGAAGCCCCAGTAATCCAACTCAATGATCTCTTTTACTATTCCATAATATGTGACATCACCAATAATGGGGTTTTTATCCCTGATACTTGCGAAGCTAGGAGTAGATGTTGTGATACCAACTCCATAATTTTGGGTTGTCTTTCCAACATTACGATCAAAAACTCGAAATCTATAACCATTAATGATATAGCCTTTATACTTTTTAGCCACGAAATTTGATCCGCGGGATAACCATTTGATCTCATCCAAAACTTGTTCATTTCTAACACGAGCATCAAACCACTCCACGAATTCTTGATTATGTTCATGTGCTCTAGACCATGACTTTGACCTGCCACAATTTATTTGATTTGCCATAACCTCTCGATGCTCTTTGTACAAAGAGATATGCATTTATTAGTTATCTGAAGTCCTAAGCGCAATAATAAGTTAAATTTTTTTAGAGTTAAACAAGTTCTTACTCAAGATATGAGTTGATTACATAATAGTTGAACAAAACATAGCGATGAGCTCCAGGTAATCTTATTTAAGGTAAACATCTCACAAGATCCTAGTGGCTGACCAATAATGAATTGAGTGTCTGCATTTTGTAGTCCACTATCATTACTATCAAGATTTCTTGACATTTTGTTAAACCTTGTATCAACATCATCATTTAAATATCTCGAACAAAATGTCAAACATTCCTCAACAATATAGCCCTCAGTAATAGATCCCTCCAGTCAACTTCTATTTCGAACATAAGATTTAAGAACTCCTAAATATCTGTCATAGAAAAATAAATTAGTATTTAAAGATTAAGATATATATATATATATATATATATATATATATATATATATATATATATATATATATATATATATATATATATATATATATATATATATATATATATATATATGTATGTTCATTAAGTAACAAATTAGATTATTACCTTTCAATAGGATACATCCATCGAAAATGAACAAGTCTTCCAAGTCTCACTTCATGTGCTAAATGAAGTTGTAGATGTATCATAACATTGAAAAAAGATGGAGAAAAAATCATTTCGAATTTACAAAGTATCTGCACAATGTCACCCTCAAATTTATCAAGTTCTTCCAACGTAATAACTATAGAATAAAGATTTCTGAAGAAATCACCAAGTCTAATTAATGGCTCTGTAACATTGAAAGGTAATGCTCTGTATATAGCAAGCTGAAGTAAATGATGCAATAAAAAGTGACAATCATGACTTTTTAGTCCAGTAATCTTATGCCCCTTGGTTTGCACACAGTGAGATATATTGGAAGCATATCCATCTGGATCTCTCACTCCTTTTAGTACTTCACAGAAAATATTTTTATTACTTTGATCCATAGAGAATGTTACTGGTGGTAAATATGCTTTACTAGATTGTCCCTCTTGTGGATATAATTCATGTCTAATACCAATCTCTTCCAAATCACAACGTCCTTTCAAATGATATTTTGTCTTACCCGTCATATTTAAGAGTGTTCCAATGATGTTATCAACTATATTTTTTTCGATGTGCATGACATCAAGATTATGGCATAATGCATTGAACTCCCAATATGATAGCTCAAAAAAATTGCTTCTTTTCTTCAATGGATTCTTCCCTGCATCTTTTCTCTTTTGAGTCTTTCCAAAAATATTCTGCAAACCATCTAAATGTTTTAAAATATCTGAACCCGATATCAAAGGTGGTGGATCATCTATTTTTTTCCCTCAAAAAATGACTCCTCTTCATGGCGCCACTTATGATCAACATCTAGAAACCTACGACTTCCATGGTAGCAAAAATTTCTACTTCTATTCAGATATATTGATTTTGTGTTGTAACAACACACTGAACAAACTAATTTCCCGTTAGTGCTCCATTCGGAAAGCATAGTATATGTAGGGAAGTCGTTTATTATCCATAAAAGTGCAGCACGCATGACAAAGTACTCACGCTTTGATGAGTCATATGTTCTATACCAACAGTCCATAAATCTTTCAACTCATCTATCAACGGTTGCAAATAGATATCAATATTATTTCCTGGTGATTCTTTCCCAAGAATTAGAAGGGCCATTATAAAGTTGGAAGGCTTCATGCACAATGTTGGTGTTAAATTATATGATATCAAGATTACAGGCCACATACTATATTGAATACTCATTGTTCTGAATGGGTTAAATCCATCACTTGCTAAACCAAGGCATACATTGCGAGATTCAGATGCAACCTCGTAATTGAAACTGTTTAACACTTGCCAAGCCTCAGTATCAACCAGGGATGCCTTAGTTTACCATCTTTTATGCACTCCTCATTGTGCCATCTTATTAACTCAGCAGTTTTTGAACACACGAATAGTCGTTGGAGTCTTTTTTTAATGGAAAAATAACGTAATATCTTTTTTGCAATTTTCTTACCTTTTGGTAGTGAAATCTCTTCATGTGAATTATCTTTTTTTTTATATTGTTATCCTCATCAGTAATCCATCGACATTCACCACAGATATGGCAGAATTTTGATTCTGCATGTTCCTTCCAAAATAACATGCAATCATTCTTGCAAGCATCAATTTTTTTTTTTGAATCTAGCCCCAATCCTCACATTATACTACGAGTCTTATTAAAACTTTTTGGAATTATTTTTACATTTGGAAATATCTCATTTAAAACCTTCAGCATTGCAGTGAAGGACACATTGGACCATTCGTGAAAACACTTTATAATAAATATCTTAACAATGAATGTAAGTTTAATTACTGGAACCCCAGGATATATTTTATGTTTACAATCTTTTAGCAGGTTCTAAACCTTCTCCAAATCAACATCTAACACAGGATCAACACCATCATAATTATTTTCAGCTTCGCCTCTCTCAAGATGTTCATAGATGTAAAAATGTGCATCATATAGTATCTCCTCAATATTATTATGTAAGAGGGATCTATTTTTCATATGATCTTCTCTACCATCTAAAAATTCAGTGTGATAAGATCCTAAACCATCTCCACAGAAATGCAAATTCTTATATGTTAGGTCAATACCTTTAATTACGAAATGACTATACACATCCTTTTCATTTTGCCATGCACAATTGTTGCACTCTTTACAAGGGCATAAAATGTATCATTCTTAAGCTGTATTAGTCAGAGCAAAATTTAGAAAACTTAAATCTCTATCAACATATTTTTAGGTGGCTCTACTGCAATGCATCCAACTTTTGTCCATTTTTTGTTAGACTATTATCTGTAAATTGAAAATAACAAAAGATCAAAATATGTCAGTGATTACATTAAGTAGGACAAGGTGATACAATAATTGGATGTCCTACATATTTAACTTAAAATAGCATGTATTAGATGGATAGTGGCAGTATTCCTAAGCTAATAGAATTAAGTCAAGTATACAATAGAAACTGCCTGCACATGAATATTGAAAGGCCAGGAGAATATATTTTTCTTTAAATATGGAAACATATACCAACATGACAATCAATTTAAGTCATCAAACACTAGTTGTTATGTTAGTCATCATCCAGGAGGACCAAGATTAGGCACATCTACCCAGTAATAATGTTATCATATAACATATTAAATCCAGTAATAATGTACATATTTTATTCATGTTTTATAAAGAATGTGGCCTAAGCTAATCTATTACTAATATAATGATATTTGCTATGTAATGTTTGTCGATTGAGAAAAATTGGACTAATAACAAAATAATATAACATTAGTACTATAAAAACTATGTAATATTTGGCCCTCTAGAAAACAGTAGTAGAAGTAAGAATAAAACATAAGGATAGAGTTATGTAGTATAATAAATAATTTAAGAAATCATTATACAGAGAGTTATTCTTAAAATCAAATATTTTGGAGTCCATTCTTTTAATCTCAATGTTAATTAGAATTCTTATGCAAAATGAACTACTATTAATTTTTAGTTTTATGTTTTTTCAAACTTAATTTTGATATCTCATTCATTTTCATTTTATTTTTAACTGCTCTTTAATTTGTCTCCTTAAATATAAGGAATATCTTGGTTGTTGATTTCTCTTAAACAAAAAATAAAAATAAAAAATGTACTTCTAAATCTTTTTATTTATTTTCCTAAAAAAAAAAATTTGGCTATTAGTTATATCCAGAAAAATTAAACTCTCTAATTCTTTTTTTTAGAAAAATTGTACAAGCAAATTACCCTTGGTACAAAAAAAAATATTTTCATTTTCTAGATATGAAAGGTTTATATATTTTGATACAATCTGAGAATTCATAAAGAAAGTATAATTTCGAAAAATAAATACTCATTAAATTGTGATTTAAAAATAATAATTTTTTGTAATTTTTTATTACTATATAGAGCTCTTTCTAAAAGAACAAATTCAACTCAAAATTCCACAAAACTATTTCTCATGTATAAACAAAAATTGAAAACTATTATTGTATAAACAAAAATTGAAAACTTTTATTATTTTTACATAGAATATACTCTATAAATTGAATATGAAATTAAAATATAAAATAGTTTTTTTCTTCAAAATTAAATGTTTTACCTTACTTGAGTGTGCATGAAAAGGTGGAGGCGGAGGAGGATCACGGCCACGTGCGCGCAACAGCAGAGGCAGGACACAACCGCAACAGAGGTGGAGGTAGGGCTGTTTCGTGTGTGTTGTGGCAGTCTCTGCGTGTTGCATGCTGCGGTGGTGGATCAAGATTGATCGTGCACTGTTGCGGGTGCGTGCGAGGAGATTGGGAAAGAGAGGAGGCGGAGGCGTTCACTGCGTGCATGCGTTGTTGGTTGATCAGAAGAGTTTGGGAGTTGTTGCAACTGCGTACGAGAGAGATCGAGAAAGAGAGAAGGCGGAGGTGGAGGCAGTGTTTTGCTTCGGTTGCATGCTTTGCTTGAGATCGAGAGCAAAATCGAAGCTTTTGTGGTTTGTTTGAGAAGAGAGAGAGAGAGAGAGAGAGAGAGAGAGAATAAGGTTAAATTGGGAAGAGGAAGCATCGTGTGAGGAATTCAACCCTAAGATATTTATAATTAATTTTTTATTTTAGATAACATTAAAATTTTATTTTTTAAAAACTAATATCTCACGTAAAAATATAAAAGTTAATTAGATTACAAAGAAAGTTAACTTATTTATGTTTAAAAATATTTGTCAAAAAGACAAAATTACTATTATATATTATATATTTCTAAAAAATATATAACATATTTGTAGAATTAAAACCTAAATCTATTTAATATAAAATATTATATATATATATATATATATATATATATATATATATATATATATATATATATATATATATATATATATATATATATATATATATATATATATATATATATATATATATATATATATATATATATATATGTAACCATATATATATTTATACTTTCGATAAATTATGTAACATTAATATCTCAATTTTTCTTCTTTTAAAAATGACACACGAGAAAAGTAATAATTCCAAAAAATCAAAATAATGGAATAAATTTTTTTAAATATATTTTAATTCTGATTTTTTTTATTTCTAATTATATGGTTAAATAGCTAATCCTCGCAAAATTATGAATAATAATTTGTTAATGAAACCGAAACAATAGCGTTATTGTTGGTTTCATATGAAATGTCAGTAAAATCTGAGTCGCTGATATCACTAGCTACTGTGATGTTAGGCTTTAGGCAACAATTAAAATCTACGTATTTGTAAACTTAACGTAAACATTACTACATGTTATTTTAGCTATATATATGATTCTAAATTAAACTTCACTAGTACAAAAATTATATATATGTGCTTAATTAATAAATAATTATTTGCATTTATGGATAATCAAATATGTTTCCAAATATTTTATTTAGCTACACTTTTATTAACCATTATATGTAAAACATTGTAAATGATTGAATATGTTGTTACAGTTATGCTAATCATCATTAAAATCTAATATTTAGAAACAATTTTTAAAATGTCGTAGCAAAATTGTCACCAAAAAATTGTTACTTTGTAACAATTGTTTAAACCGTTACAAAATAATCGTTTAGTGTCAACTAACTAAGTGTTGCAAAATAAACGTGACAAATAAGCTATCTTTCGCAATATTTTTTAAAAATATTATAAAATATAATATATCGAAATGGTTTTAGAAGAGTTACATATTCACCATTGCACAAAAAAAAAAAAGATCTACTATAATGGTTAATTTAAGCATTGCTAAACATTTTATATTACAATGGTTTTAAAAATGTTGCACAATAACCATTGAAGCATTGCTAAACATATTATATTAAAATGGTTTTAAAAATGTTGCACAATAACCTTTGCAAAATACCCCCTTTTCTTGTAGTTATGAGAAAGATGTTTTTAGAGAATATAAAATTAATGTATTGTCTTTAAATTAGATTACTATCCTATACCATGCAAATAAGGAGGATGATCAGAAAGATGTATAATCAAAACCATGAGGCCATCCAATCTTTATCAAGAAGTTTGCCAATTAATTAATTAACTAATAACATGAGTTACTGTATCTGCATGCATAAAATTATTAGTTTAGAGTGTTTATAGCATGCAAAAATCTATTAGTATGAAAATAAATAAAAAATTGATATTGGTCAGCCAACTATTTAACTTGTTGTAATTACAGTGATATTTCGTTTTTATGTTTAGCTTAATACATTCTCAAATCTAAAATAATTATAAACAATCAAACATTAATCTTATGCCTTCTCTTGCTACAATGGTACAACCATTGGCAGTGTTCCAAATATTTTTACAGTGAGAGAATGCTAATGTACCTGCAAACAAAAAATAAATTTAAATAAAATTTAAATATTTAAGGTAAATCCTAGATACTCTAAAGTTGGCTGCAAAACAAGTATGGTTATGAAAATTCTCTAATTATTATCATTATTATCATTATCATTGTCATCATCATCCTTTAGTTTATTTTTTAAAAGAATAATTTTTTTTGGGTTCAATGGTATCTAGGGTTTTACAAAAACCATTGACAAGTCAGCATTTGAGATATCTCTCCAAGACAGACGTGCCCACAGCTTCCCCTCCAGTTTAAAAGGGAAGAAGATACTTTAATCAAGGCAAAATATTTGAAGATTAACAAAATGAAGATTAACTTAAAATGACAATGGAAGTTGAGTAAGCCAAGTTGGTAGGAAATTCTAATTAATCACACCACTTTACTCACTTTATCCACTTTTGAAAATTCAAAAAAAAAAAAAAAAAATACAAGTTTGCTATCAAATTATTTGGACTAAATTACCTTTCTTCCTGTCCATTCTAATACAGTTCAAATAGAAAATAACAATAGAGCAGCTGAGAGAGAGAAGGAAGTGGGGGGAGAGGTGAAAGTAGGGAGGGAGAGGCGGTGACAGAAGAGAAGAAGGGAGGCGGCTCAGAAGAGAAATGAGGAGGGGGAGGGGCAGGAGGAGAGGGAGGAGGGGGTGGAGAGCGGAGGAGGATCCCTCCTCCGCCACCCTCCTCCCGCCTCCTCCATCTCCCCCTCCGTCGCCACCTTCCCCTCCTCGTGCACCCTCCACCTCCCTCCTCCCCCTCCGCCATCTCCTCTCGCTCCTCCACTAAATATTTTTTAAATTAAAAAAAATGGAGAAATGAGGGGTAGTGGTGGAAAAAATTGGTGAGTTAAGTGAGCAAAAGTCTTATTTTTTGAAACTGATGGTGGGCTCAAAAATAAAGTAGGCTAGATGAGTAAATTGGTGTGCTTGCTTAGACTTTCCCCGAGCAGGTAGTTTTCATGTTGTTTTGGGAGCTTATACACACAAAGATGACTAACCCTCTTGATTCACAAAAAAAGGAAAAAAAAAAAAGAAAAAAACATAATTAACTATAAAATTGGGAGGCTAAATAAAAAATTCATCTACGGAACGACCTAAAACAAAAATTGATTTCCATGAGTACGCCGGGCAAGAATGCGGCCCTACAGGTGCACCAGACATGCGGCCAATAGTTTTATTATGCGCGCCCCAATAGGCATACTGCACATGCGCGTGGTCAAGAGTTCTGCGGCACGCACACCCCAAAATAGGCTCGCCACACACATGCGCCAGCGCCCAAGAGTTACGTTATGCGCGCCCCTAACGGGTGTGCACCGCATGCACACACCAAACAGATGGTCTGTGCGCAACCGCAGCTGGTTTACCGCACGTACTCACGCACAGGAGCTGTTCGCAAAGCATCTAAGTACAATCACGTGCAGAATGTGTGACCACACCGCGTGCAGTACGTACCTTACCGGGCGCTTGCAGCGGGTGCAACCATACGCATAACCGTGCTTGTAACCCATGCATCCGTTGCTAATGGAGTCCTATTGCCGCAACGGATTCGGTCCGACCAAACGGATTTAAAATCGGTCCAAACCCATTATATATATATATATATATATATATATATATGAGGGTGTGGGATAGGGTTTTGATTGGCCGAAAGAAGAAAAAAAGGGGTTTGTAGCGACTGTTGCTATTGCTTTCTCTAGTTGCAGCCGAACAAAAAGCAAGAAAAATAATTTGGTGACTGAAGCAAAATAATTTTGCTTGCCCAAAGGTTTTCCCTTTGAGGTGTTGCGGCTGCAATTCTTGGTCGAAGGTGTTTTGGCGATCCAAACAAAGAAAATGGCAGATTTTCTTTAGAGTTTTCTTCGGCGGTCGAAGCAAAAAGATAGTGGGAAATCACTGTAATAAGAGATTAGGGTTTGATCTCAAATTCGTGTATGATTTCATCGTAAATTCTCTTGTGGTTGAGAACTAGAGTACTATAATCTCTTTTGATATAGTGGGAGTTTTCGATCGTATCCCCGTGGACGTAAGCAAATTGCCGAACCACGTTAAATTTGCGTGTTCTCTGTCTGCTATTTTTTCTCTTCGGTTAACTATTAGATTCTATTGGTTGTTGCATTGGTATTATTTATATATTTTTGCTAACAATTGGTATCAGAGCCCTGAATTATATGAAAAAGGAATGTCCAAATAAAAATAAGGAGGGAGCGAATATGGTGAATTCAGGTAAGAAATATAATGACTTGTGTTTGTTTGCTCATACAGAATCAAAGTCAAATTTGTAGTTTATGGATTCAGTGGTTTCGTTCCATTACACTGCTCACAGAGAATGGTTTGATAATTATGTTCAAGGTAAATTTGAACATGTGAGTATTGGTAATGGATAGGACTGCAAGATTGTTGGTAAGAGGACAATTCAGTTGAAATTATACAATGATGGAAAGCTGCTTTTACAAGAGGTCAGGCACATACCAGATTTGAAAAAGAATTTAATATCTGTTAGCAAGCTGAATGATGAGAGTTATCAAATCTCATTTGAGAAGAAACAGTGGAAGATCAACAAAAGAGCAATGGTAGTGGTCAGGGGTGAGAGAGTGGGAACTCTATATTTTCTCTCAAGCTCGGTGGATCACGTTGTTTTTTTGGCTACCGTAAAAAATGAGAAGGCTATCTTATGGTATCAGAGGCTTGGTCACTTGAGTGAGAGAGGCATGAGGGTGTTGCATTCCAAATGTATGTTGATAGATATGAAAAATTCTAACTTTGATTTATGTGAGAATTGTGTGTTTGAAAAGCAAAAAAGAGTTAGTTTTATGAAGGATAGTAAGGAGAAGAAGAAATCGAGAGATTGGAGTTGGTTCATACAGATGTATGGGGGCCTTCTTCGGCTAAGTTTTTTGGAGGTAATTCTTATTTTGTTACTTTCATAGATGATGCAAGTAGGAAGACATAGCCGTTCAGACTTAAGCAGAAAGTCGATATCTTCAAAATCTTCAAGATATGGAAAGCTCTTGTTAAGAATTAAATAGATTTAAATGTGAAATGTCTGTTGTCAGACAATGGTGAGGAATTTTACAATAGAGTGTTCGATGACTATTGCTCTACCCATGGGATCAGGAGAATGGAAAATGTACCGAGGGCACCGCAACAAAATTGCATAGCTGAGAGGATGAATAGAACTATTTTTGAGCGAGTTCGGAGTATGAGACAATATGCAAGTTTGCCTTTGCAATTTTGGAGAGCCGCAGTAGATACGACAGTCTATCTGATCAATAGGAGTCCAGCTAGTATTTTAGATGGAGGAATTTCAGAGGAGATGTGGTCTACTAAGACTGTAAATTGTTCATTCTTAAGAGTATTTAGTTGTATAGTATATGCACATGTGGTTTATGAGATGAGAAAGAAGCTTAATTCTAAATCTCAGAAGTGTGCAAACATTGGATACGGTGGCAACGAGACGAATATGGTTATCGCATGTGGGATTATGAGCATAACAAGGTGATTCGTAGCACAGATATAGTATTCATGAGAGCTGTAAGTATGAATACTGAATGGAAAGTAAGAGTGAGAAAACAATTGAGAAATAACACTTAGAGTTGGATGAGCCATAGTATGGGATGGATTACATGGATAAAAGAATGGAAAAAATACTAAGAAATGGTTACACCTAAGAATTCACAAGTTTCAGATGAGATCGAACAGGAGAAAAGACCACTGACTGAAGTAGATTGTTCTAATTCTTCATTAGAGAGTATTCCCAATTTGAGGAGGAGCACTAGGATAAGGAAGCCAACTTAAAAATTTTGTCTTTTTTATATCATGTTTTGTATACTGATGCAGGTGAAATAGAGAGCTAGTAAGAGGATATGCAGCATAAGTTTCGTCTTAAGTGGGAGCAAGCCATGCGTGACGAGATGTCTTTTTTTGGAAGAAATCACACATGAAAATTGGTGAAGCGACCGAAAAAAAATGAAAGCATTGCATAATAAGCAGTTATATAAGGTGAAATATGAGGCAGGAGGGACACAAAGATCAAGACTAGACTTGTGGTGAAAGGATTCGGTCAGAAAAAAGGTATTAACTTCAATGATATATTTGCACCAGTTGTGAAGATGACTTCTATCAGAACAATACTGAGTATTGTGGCCGTGAAAGGATTATATTTAGAGCAGTTTGATGTGAAAACTGATTTCTTTCATGGTAATTTAGAGGAGGAAATACACATGGAACAGCCGGTGAGATATAAAGTTAAAGGAAAGGAGAATTGGGTATGTCGACTGAAAAGGAGGTTGTATGGGTTAAAACAGGTGTCGAGACAATGGTACTTAAAGTTCGATAAGTTTATGAGGGATTCAGGTTTTGCCAGATATAATTCAGATTATTATGTACATCTACAAAAGTTTAGAAAACGTAACTTTATAATTCTTATTTTATATGTGATGATATGCTTGTGGCAGATTCATATATGAAGAAAATCAATGATCTGAAGAGAAAGTTGGCGGAGAGATTCTCTATGAAGGACATGGGTGAGGCGAAATAACTTCTTGGGATACAAATTACCCGAAATAAGAAAAGTAAGAAATTGTGGTTATCTCAAGAGGGTATATCAAGAAAGTATTGGAGAGATTCAACATAGAGAATGCAAAATCGGTAATTATAGTTTTTGGTGATCAGTTTAAACTGTCAAATGAGGAAGGTGCTAAGACAGATGAGGAGATGAGACATATGCAGAATGTGTTTTATTCATCGGCCGTTGGGAGTCTCATGTATGCAATGGTGAGTACAAAACCAGATATTGCACATGCAGTAAGAGTTGTGAGTAGATTCATGAGGAACCTTGGGAAGGAATATTGGCAAGTAGTGGATTTTTAGGTATTTAAAAAATACTTCAAAATATTGTTTATGTTTTGGGGGTGATAACATTGATGTGCAAGGTTTTATGGATTCGGACCAGACGGATGATAGAGACAATGGTAGGAGCACCATATGTTATATTTTTACTGTAAGAGAGATAGCGGTAAGCTGGATTTCAAGATTACAATCAATTATTACTTTATTTTCGACAGAAGCTGAGTATGTGGCAATTGCAGAAGCAAGTAAGGAGTTTATTTGGTTGCAACGATTGATGAGTGAGTTGGGTTTTAAAGGAATGCATTGCAGATTGTTCATTGACAGTCGGAGTGCAATTTATCTTGCTAAGAATTTGGCGTATTGTTCACAGACTAAACATATTCATTTGAGATACCACTTCATTAGATTCTTATTGGAGGATTGCCAATTGATATTGGAGAAGATTGAGAGTAGTAAGAATCCTGCATATATGTTGACAAAATCGGTTAATAGGAAAAAGTTGAGTTATTGCTCAACTTTGGTGCATTTGTATTGAATGTTGAATTTAGGACATTGAACGATCATGGTAAAAGTTTTGGATATTAGCATTATCATGTATAGAGATTATAATTTTTACAATAGGTCTCCAAGTAGGAGATTATTGCTAATAGAGTTTTATTGCCGAAACAGATTCGGTCTGGCCAAACGGATCCAAAATCTACCCAAAACCGTTATTATATATATATATATATATATATATATATATATATATATATATATATATATATATATATATATATATAAGGGTGTGTGCTAGGATTTTGATTGGCCGAAAGAAGAAAAAAAGGGTTTGTGGCGGCTGTTGTTGTTTCTTTCTCTAGTGGCAACCGAACAAAAAGCAAGAAGAATAATTTTGTTTGCCCAAGGGTTTTCCCTTTGAGGTGTTGCGGCTGCAATTCTTGGTCGAAGGTGTTTTGGCGGCCCAAACAAAGAAAAGGGCAGATTTTCTTTGGAGTTTTCTTCGGCGGTCGAAGCAAATAGACAGTGGGAAATCATTGTAGTAAGATGTTAGAGTTTGATATTAAATTCTTGTGTGATTTCATCGTAAATTCTCTTGTGGTTAAAAACTAGAGTGTTGTAATCTCTTTTGATATAGTGGAAGTTTTTGATCGTATCCCCATAGACGTAGACAAATTGTCGAACCACGTTAAATCTGTGTGTTTTCTGTCTCTGCTATTTTTTCTCTTCGGTTAACTATTAGATTCCGCTGATTATTGCATTGGTATTATTCCTATATTTTTGCTAACAGCATCTGCATGCACTATTCTTAGAAGTTATTCTCAGTCAGTCACCAAAGTGTGCAACCCATTGATGGCACCTTGGACCCATCTAGGTTAGGCGTTCTCATGATTGGTGGCAAAAAAAAACTGGAGAAATGAGGGGTAGTGATAGAAAGAAATGGTGAGCTAAGTGAGCAAAAGCCTTATTTTTTGAAAGTGATGGTGAGCTCAAAGAGTAAAGAGGCTAGGTGAGTAAAGTGGTGTGCTTACTCAGACTTTCCCCGAGCAGTTAGTTTTCATGTTGTTTTGGGAGCTAACCCTCATGATACACACAAAGATGACTAACCCTCATGATTCACAGAAAAAGGAAAAAAAAAAAAAAAAAACATAATTAACTATAAAATTGGGAGGCTAAATAAAATATTCATCAACGGAACGACCTAAAACAAAAATTGATTTCCATGAGTACGCCAGGCAAGAATGCGGCCCTACATGTGTACCAAACATGCGGCCAATAGTTTTATTATGCGCGCCCCAATGGGCATACTGCACATGCGCGTGGTCAAGAGTTATGCGGCACGCACACCCCAAAATAGGCACGCCACACACATGCGCCAGCGCCCAAAAGTTACGTTATGCGCCCCTGACGGGTGTGCACCGCATGCACACACAAAAGGGATGGTCTGTGCGCAACCCTCTCTGGTTTACCGCACATACTCACGCACAAGAGCTATTCGCAAAGTGTCTAAGTACAATCACGTGCAGAATGTGTGACCACACGGCGTGCAATACGTACCTTACCAGGGCGCTCACAGCGGGTGCAACCATACGCATAACTGCGCTTGTAACCCATGCATCTGCATGCACTATTCTTGAAGTTATTCTCAATTAGTCACCAAAGTGTGCAACCCATTGATGGCACCTTGGACCCATCTTGATTAGGCGTGCTCATTATATGGTGGCTAAAAAAAAAAAAATGCCGAAACATCAAAACTCAAAGTGAGTCAGAAAGACCAAACTCGCACGATCAAGAGCGCTTTGCCAAACACAACACATTAGAAAAAGGACTTTGGCCAAATTCTCTGAAGGCTACAGACTAAGAAAAACTTAGAAAATCTTAAAAAACATCAACGAGCAAAACAAAAAACACAACAAGGGACTTGTTGGCAAACACGACAGGCCATGAAGCGCTCGTGCAACGAACACAATGAGCACCATTGTATCATTACACAAACATCGTTCAAAAATACTATTACATGACCAAGTTGAGCTCCCTAAAGAATCAACGTATTGCAAACAATATAAAAATATATAGGACTCCACATCAAAAATGAAGGGAGAGACAAAACAACACTTTGGGTAGACAGCACGATCGTCCGTGTTGTCGGCCTCCTTGAATTTTTCGACAAGAGTGCAGATGTTTTGGCACTATGGATTCTCTCTCTTCCCCCTTTGATTACTTGGGCGAAGGGAGACACATGTGCGTGGGAGCTAATTCCCCCATGTGGGAAGCCTTTGATGTGCTCGGCACACTATTGCCTTCGCCTCCTAAGCAAGGCCTTTTTGCAACTGGACCGCACACCTTATGCACGGTAGGCTGCCCCGGCCTCTGAATCCAACATCTAGATGGAAGGAGCAGCAGAATTAGAGGAGCTCTGCACCTTTTTTCGATCCTCTTCCTTCTTATGGATCAATGTAGACATCTCTATATCAAAGAGAGAAATGAAAGTGAAAGAAACGTACTCGATCATCTATCCTTAAATGGGGAGTACAAATAGAAACTCTCCGGGGGACAGTGGGGGCTATCGATACGCTAGCCAAAAAAACCTCAGAAATGAGGACCTTCATGACCCTGGGACACTAAGAAAGAGCTAGGAGTACGAAGATGATACGTGATCTTCTTCTGCACTTAAAGTTCAAAGAAAGCAAAACAGAGAGAGAAGCATGTCGGGGGTGATAGGTATTGGATGACCAGCCCCTTGGTGTGAAGGGTCGGCTTCTCATTCACGTATTGAGGGATCGAACTGCCCCAAGTGCATAACTTGTTTTTGCCTATTATTTATAATAAATTCTGCTCGACTCTCCACCATCCGAATCATCATTAGATCTCCCTCATCAGACAGCACGTCTCACCTCCTCACCTTCCTCCAAATCATCTAAATCATGCTCGTCAAATAAATGATATAGAGAGAAGGAATCCCACTTGACGCACTAGGATGAGAAGATGCGCGAATGGTTATAGTTCATGAAAATTAATCAAGAATGAAACTAGCTAAGGAACGATCACTAAGGGCAGCAAAGAAGAAATGTCAAGGAAATTTGCTCGTAATATGAAAGAAAATGGAAAGCAATGTTTGATGGAATGTGCAGAGAAACGTAAGATGAACAGATTATCTCAATTTTATTTTAATATGAGAATATAGTCACTCTCAATTAAAAATACTAGTGTTATAATACCTTATTATTTTAATTCTTTCTTAGACTTCAATTACTTTTTCTTACTTTTTCTCGCTTCTCTTACAACTTCTTACATTCGTCTATACTTTCTCCTCTTACATCACCACTAAATTTATAGTTGTTAAATCTAACTATTCTATTTATTAATTAACTTTACGTACTCACCTAACTACATTCTTCACATTTTGCATACACAACATGCTTAAACCCGTAATTTGTTTAAATATTTATACTTAATTCAAAACACACCTAATTTGACTATGGACAAGTTTAAACTTCAACATTCCCCCTCAAACTTGTTCACCATTTCAAGTCTTTTCCTGAGCTTCACAAATGATTCTGTCTTAAGTGGCTTGGTGAAAAAATCGATAATTTGATCTTCAGTCTTGCAATATGTTAGCTTAATATTCATCTCCTTAACTTGATGCCAGATAAAGTGGTACTTAGATTCTAGGTACTTACTTCTCCTATGTGCCACTAGATTCTTAGTTAGTGCTATTACAGACTTATTGTCAATTATGATCTCTATTAGAGCTTCTTGTTGGTGTAGCAATTTCTTCATTACACTCCTAAGCCACATAGCTGGACACACACATATCAATGTTGTTCTGTATTCTGCTTCAAAACATGAGACTATGATAACCAATTGCTTCTTCGATGACTAAGAAAATGTTGTTGTCCCAATGTTGAACAATAGCCAGAAATTCTCTTTCTTTCATCTAAATATCCACTAGAATTATTATTGGTGTTGTTGACTAGTTTTGGATCTTCTCACTGTGTATAAAATAAATCTTGATCAATACTTCTTTGACATACCAAAGAAATCTCTTGGCTGCCTTGAAGTGCTCTTGCCTCGGTTCCTCCTTATATCCACTCACTAGTCCTATTATGAATATTATGTCGGATCTAATGATGGTTAAGTAGCGCAAGTTTCAGACTAAACTGTATATAGTGTTGAATCAATAAAGCTCCCACGTGATTCGTACCTTAGCTTCATTCCGACTTCTGCAGGAGTTGTGATTGGGTTACAGTTACTCATGTTAAATTTATGGAGGATCAGCTTTCTATAATTTTTTTGAGAGCTTTATCTGATTATGACACCTCTACTCTAAGAAAATAGGACATTCTCCAATGTCAATCATCTCGAACTCCTTGACCATGTTCTTTTTTTTTTTTTTTGACGTTAAATGACAGGTTAGAAAGTCCCTCCACATTCCATTAAAGAGATAATAATAGAGTAAAATCTTAGTCCTAATCCGCTAGTATGAAGGACCTAATAAAGTTTATATCATAGAATATTAAGATAAAAGTACATAAAAAACCAGGTACAAACTGCAAAAATCAAAATAATCCTAGCACTCCTGTAACCAAGTGATAGGTTTGCTGTAAAACCCATCAGTCCTCCTCAGCATCCCTTGCTTCTGTGGTGGTGTGTTCTCCAATTCATTTTCCAAGTCTCCTCTTAACCATGGTCTTCTTGAATTCCTCGAACACCTTCAGGTTGTTGTCAGTGAAGAACATATTGTCCACATAAAGATATACAATCATCATGTCTCTTTCTTCTTAGTGTATAGAGAATTGATGAGTATCATATATTGTATTTTTCCTACCATACTTTATCTATTTTTGTATATAAAAAAATACTACTCGGGTATTTTTAGTATCTTTTTCAGATAATCCTATTCATACAAAGAGATGATATGAAATCAGAGTTGGAGTAAAAAATCAAAGTCCAAAAAGTTTCTAAAGTGGGCGAGACTATAAGGCCATGATGCTTCAGAGAGTCAAAGTGCAATACAGTCATCAAAATAAAATCAAAAGGATAAAATAGTCGCAGTGAAGAAAATTCATAAATTAACTCTTTATTTTAGCCACTATGTAGCGGTAAATGAAGCTAAATGGCGGCCCAATAAGGGCCCCACAACCCAAGTTTTCTCCCGTAGTTTCGTTGTAATTTTGTAGTTTTTCATTTCTGCTAGAATTCAGGTATGATTTCCAAAGCCTATATATTGGCCGTATCCTTGTATTCTAGAGAGAATCCTGTAAGTTTTGTACTCGTTTTAAATTAATAAAATTAGGTTTTTGCTGTAGGGATGGCAGCCACAATATCATGCTCCAGAGGTAAGCCATTGTTTCTATTTATTTGCTTTCTAGATAGAGTTAATTGCTTTCTATTTAAGATTTATTTGTTTTCTAGATTAGATTTAATTGCTTTCATGAATAGAAATTAAATTTTGCTTACTAGAATCATGTGTAACTAATTTAGTTTAGCTCTAGGATGTAGATGAAATTAGAATCCACTATATAATTGCTCTCTAGTATTTTCTTCTTAAATAAAATAATAAAGACATGATTTTTCTATAAAAAGATTAAAATACAAGAACTCGAAAATTAAGATTTTGATAGGTTATATTTGAATTAGGTTTCTTGATAGTCTATGCTTAGTTAGGGTTTCGGGTTGTTGATTTTATCTTTTTCATTGAATTATCTAAAGATTTAGTTTGTTTTTATGAAAAGTAGTATTTTTGATAAGTTATACTTGTACACCACTTGATAGCTCATGCTTAGGGCACGTTAAATAAAGATCAAACTAAAAGATCACCTTCTTATGAAAGAAGAAGATAATAGAAGTAAGAACATAGTTGGAAATTAGTGGATTGTAGATCGTAGACTAATTAGAATAACTCTCATTTTCAACCTAGAATCTTTGGTTAGTGTTCGCAGCAAAATTTATGCTTCCTTCCATTGAATACAACTTAGATTATAATGAAAGTGAACAAGAAAAGAACAAACGAGAGGATTTATAATCTATCGCTCTCTTTTACAAAATATAGTGGGTTCTCGTAGTGATGAGATCTATCTAGTAGCTCTTTTTGACTATCTGACGTCGATGATCTTCAAGGTTGATGAAGATGATGGCCGACTTCTTGATCTTCTCTGCTGATCTTGATAGGTTCAAGGCTCTCACGTGTAACTTGAACTTTCTTTATACTCCAAAAAGATCCTCTAAGGCTTCCTCAAGAGGGTATTTATAGCCTTAGCTCATTATAAGAGTTTCTATTTAAATAGAATTTGTATTTATAAAGGATTCCAATCAAATATCTTAGTTTTGATTTAAATCTCTTGATTTAAAATTCTGATTGGACTCAATTTGGGTATTGGATAAGCCCAAATCTCAATCACAATCAATTTAAAATTCTGGTTATCTACTCATGTGGAGTTAACACGGAGCTAAATTTATCAGAACGCGGAGTTATGGATTAGCTTCGCGTTTTGCTCAAACGCAAGGCTAAAATAACCAACACGCGGAGTTACGGAGTTAGCTCCGTATTCTGTGTGGAAAATTCCTCTTAGTTAGAAATTTTCACTGCTAATAGAACATCCTCCAAAGTTTTCAAAATGACTTAGAATTAAACAAATTTTGAAATACTTTGGATCTTCAAACCTGAAACGCGGATTTAGAATACCAAGTTATCTTCGCGTTTTGTGTGTTTACGTGAAGCTAATAGCCTTGCATTTCAGAGAGCAATTGCTCCGTTTTTTGCGCCGAATACCAAGGAGCGGGTTTTTTCATATAAATAGAGTCTCCTTTTCTTCTTCTTTACTTCATTCGAAGAACTCAAGAGCTTTCTCAAGAAATCCGGCAACCAAACCCTTGCAACCGACCGATTTCTGCCCTTTTTTCCATCGATTTTCTTCAAACTTTCAACCCAAATGGCATGCAAGAAGAGCACCTCTTCCCGTGCCTCCTCACCGTCGGCGGCCGGCGCTAGCAGCAACGACAGCGGCCGCGGCAGTGGCCGCAGCGGCGATTCGACCTTCGCCGCGCCCATCGAAGGAAAGATTTCTTTTTCTAGAGCCTTTCGAAGTGATTTAGGGGTGATTTGTCTCGGTTTTGACCGGCCAATCACTTCTTTTACCGGTAAAATCGCCGTACTCCAGCCAATGGCTTGGAGAAGAAGGAGAGGCCTCTGGCCTTCTTCTACGTGAAACTATCGCGTTATCTTCGCGTTTTGAAACGCGAAGTTATTTTTGCTAATCGTCACATTTTAAGGCGAGGTTACAGATTTATCTTCGCATAGCGGAAACATGGAGTTATCCTCTTAGCTTCGCGTTGTTTCATTTAAAACGCGAAGCTATCTTTTTATTTTCGCGTTTTTGTTTTAAAACGCGAGGCTATTTCCTTAATTTCGCGCGGAGTTTATTTTTTAGCTCCGCATTTTTATACTTAGGAGTTTTTCTAAAAGTTTTCTAACTCTTAATTCTTCTTTTGCCGTTGGCTATTTAGTGGACCCACTCTCCCAAGGGCATCACTTTGGTTATGTTGGGGGCGTAGACTTGGCGACCCAATTCCACTTCACCACCAATCTCCCTGCCTATAAGCCAGGTCTTAGAGAGCCCAAGAAGAAACTGATAAGATACAGTCTTGCGACTGTGAGGGAGATTATCACCAATGCTCTTTTCGAGGTGATGAATCGAGAGGTATTAGAAATGCCAGCGTTCCTCTTTGGTGACGCAATGGAGCACTCTGATGAGATTCTCTTTGAAGAAGAGAGCAAGTGGCTATACCAGGTCGGGGATCTGCTAATGTTTCTGTCCGACATGGAGTGTAGCTACCCTCTGGTATATCTCCAGAGGCTATCATCCCGTCGCGAGTTAGAATGGGAGCTAACTCGTGAATACAACGGAGTTGCGACTGGTAAGTTCGGTGCAAATGGGGCTTTCCAAGACGGTCCCCTAGATGTATCACGGGGCTCCTTCCCGGTAGAGTCACTAAGGAGCACCCGGTTGGTGAAGTCCCAATCCGAGCTAAGACTTTTCTTAGCAAATTCATGGCCAAGGGTGGACAGTACCCTGCCAAGGACTTCAAAATGCTTGGATGGGTCCATTACTCGAGCAACATGTGGTGGTTCAGACTTGTTAAATATGTGCTGGACATCTATGAACTGACCTTGAAGGAGATTGGCTTATTCAAAACCATCAGGAATATCCAGTTTGGTCTACCTCATAGTTCATTTCATCTTTTCAACCTATTGGAAGTGTATAACCCCGATACAAGCAACTTCTTTACACCAGTGGGTGAGCTGGGACTTACTCTCCACGAGATGTATGAAGTGTCAGGGTTATCAATGGGCGAGATCCCTTATGAAGAATATATCCCTACCACCGAAGAATTGAAGATGTTGAAGGCGAGGGATGAGCACATCTACCAGACTTACTGGAAAATGATGTGTCATTACCATATCTGTTTCGACTTGGCTGGAGTAAGGAACTAGGGAGTCGGCTATAAGAAGTGGACAGACTACCTCTTTATTAATTTCAAAGAGAGTCTCCCAATGGTTCGCGGATGCCCACTAGCTAGTGACGAAGAAATAAAAGAGCGCATCTCCAAGCTGGAAGCCACTGCCTATACGACCAAATCTAATGAAGGGGGACTCAGTCCATACACCATCTTCCAAAACTTCGACTACCAATCACAGTTTCCAATTTCAGATAAGGGTCTACTTGCTGGCTTCTTGATGTTGTGGCTGAAGAGGTGCATCGTTCCTTCATTACCCAAGGAGGCCATTGCTAAGAACGTTGTCTATCCTGCCGTCTTATTGGCTTACGGACGACCGTTCAGGCTCTTACCAGCAATGGTTGCCATCTCCAAAGTGGGCTTCGAGCTCTCTGCAATAGCTTCGTCCCAGCCAAAAAGAATAAGGGCAAAGCTGGAAAGGGCAAGGCAGCAAAAGAAACTGCTACGGTGAAAACACCGAACCCTAGGGTGGAAATGCCCTATACATACTTAATGGCATGGCTAGTCATGTACTGTCCGTCACTGATGAGTGCCGCGAATATTGCCCGATCGACAAGCCGTTCTTCATGGAGAAGTACGAGCGTTCTTCATGGAAGAGCTATTATATGTCGATAATCTGCAAAACGCTCCGCCACCACCAGAACTATGCGATCTTCCACTGCTTCCTAGATTTTCTTGGAGGAGAGTATGGATCCAAGTTCAAAGATATTTTGGGAGCAAACAATTTCACCAACTTGTCTTGGCCGTCTAGTTGTTGCTGAATATTTGTCCCGGATACTTGGTGTACAGACAAGACACTATGTGCTATATAGAGCCGTATATCCCTAGCAGATTTGTTCGTTAATTTGGATATACGCAGATTTATATAGGAAATCCAAACAAAGGGCTGGCGTATGAAGGGAATCTATACGCGGGAGTATGAGGCTGGTTCCATTTTGTCGCTGGAGGAACCAGAGCTGAATTTATGCTACCCCAAAAATCACCAGAGCTGAGCATGGCGTTAAACTTCTGCACATGGGACAGCGTTGCTAACGCTGATGTGCCTAACTTCTCCATAAACCATAGCTATTGTAAGGAGATAGAAACTTTTTATTCTTGCCGAAAAGGGGCAAGGAGGGTCCGAGTGAAGGGAATGGATGAATTCCTCGGTACTGCAGCAACCCTTAAGACGCAGGCGACTCTGATGATGACGACAATGATGGTGACGATGATGCTGATGCCAGGGGTTTCCCTCAACCCGTCATCCCTCATTCTCGGATCAAGTGTAGTGGACCTACTAGAGGCGAGCTGACCAAGAAGAAGAAGAAACTGGCTAGGGACACACTGGTGATCTCCCATGATGTAGCAGTTCAATTTGCTACGGATTTTCTCGCCTCGACTCTGCCAACAACAACAATTGGAGGAGAGAAGGCCCGCAGAAGCTCCCAGTGCCCCTGATGCTTCAACTTGCCTGCCTAGTGCAAAATCGGCCGAGCACACTACGACGCTACCCCTAGGTAGTGAGACGGGTGAGCTCCTAGAGACGGCGACGGCTCCTCCTGCAAGTCCAACTACGAGACTCGTGTCCACTGGTATGGTCCTGCACTCTTAATTCTTATATTTTTAACTTTTTTAATTCATTTTGTCCATATATGTGACACTTCCTGTTTGCTTCTCTGAGGTCTAGGTAGTCAGCTTCACTCGCCAATACATTCAACTATCAGGGGAGAGTCTGAGGAGCTAGTGGATTATTCTGGCACTACTGGGTCGGTGGGTGGATTAGGTAGTTCTGCAAATGAATTTGCGTAGACTACTTTACGCTGGCTCCGTGCTCTGTTCCTTCATCGACTCCTCCAAATGACGAATTAGGGAGCGATGACAGGACAAATGTCGTTGCCGCTGCGCCAAGAAATGCTCCCCCATCTCCGAGTCTACCATCTCCAACTCCAGCAATCTGTTCTGAGGACACCTTCCCTGTTATCGTTGGCGTGCCCACTACTCCTCACCCAGCTGTATTGACACCGTCAACGATAATGACCGTTGAGACACCAGTGGCTCCTCCTGCTCCTGCTCGCTTGCCAATAGGGGACGAAGACAACTTGAAGTTCTTATTTGAAGCTACTTCTGTTACAGGAGGAGTTTCCGGTGAAGACACTCCAACATCTACCCCTGCTGGCGGAGTTGCTCGACCCACTAGTACCGATGATACTTCTCCTCGGGTTCCCAGTTCTGCCAAGTCACTATTGGCATGTTATGAGTCCGGTACAGGGGCGAGCTTCTTCGTCGACTCCTGTAGAAACTACTCCTCCTCCGGCTACATCTTCCTTGGTACTGCCTATGCTAAATATGGACACTGTGGACCCTCTTGAGGAATTCTTCAACCACGGCATGAACGATTTTATGCGGCTGCTAAGGAGGTGTATCGGGATGATCCTGGACAGAAGAGATTTCCTTGATCTCAAACGCCCAATGTTGTCCAGCTATCTGGACAATATTGAAAGGATTGGGTGACGCGACCGAGCAGCTCCCTACCGTGCCCGCCTTGAAGGTCTGGAAGAACAAGTGCAAACGCTGAACATAGTTCGCCAAGCGTATGTTGAAGTGATCACTAAGATTGTGGTGGCGCGGCTACGGGCAAAGTTGACAGCTCGACAGGAGGAGCTAAAGCGTCAGGAGGAAGACTGGTCTCGGGAGTTGGCAGAACTACGAGCCGGCCAGGAGTCCATACTCAAGGGGCTGGAGATGGTGGATTTCGAGATCAAGGGGAGCCAAGCAGCAATCCTTAGAGCTAAAGAGACTATCGCTAAAGCTCAGGCCATTCTAGAATCCAGCGAGTCTCGGCTAAGTGAGTCCATTAAAAAACGGGAAGAGCTGATCCTTCAACAAGGACAACTTGAGCAGGAGGGCGTAATAAGGAGTCGTTCCATTGAAGAATCTCGTCAGCGGTTGACCCAGTAACTCATAATAAATGACGATGATTTACGACGGCAAGCTCAACACTCTGTAGAGGAGACTCATCATCGAGTTATTGATGAGGCGACAAATAAGTTGAAGTTTCTGGGAAAACCCTAAACTCCCATTATACTTATTCTTTATTCTTTGTAAAAGAACTCAACAATTCTTTGAATTCTTTTATTCTTT
This sequence comes from Dracaena cambodiana, assembly GCA_036321105.1. NCBI lineage: Eukaryota > Viridiplantae > Streptophyta > Magnoliopsida > Asparagales > Asparagaceae > Dracaena > Dracaena cambodiana. Next base: position 18,613,014 of record JAYEPQ010000010.1, read on the forward strand.
TTGTCATAAAAGAAAAGGACTCAAACAATTCTTTGAATTATTTTATTCTTTTTGTAACTTTATTCTTTTGATTTATGAATAAAAAAGACTCTTTTGATTCTTTTATCTGTTGGCCTCTAATTTTTCTTGCTCAACAAATTATTGATACAAAATAGTTTATGATTTTGATAAAACAATCCAAGGCTCATCTGTGTAAGTTAGATTGCCAATATCAACCGGGCTACAATTTTAACCATGGTGAGACTCTTTTAACGGAGCAAATGAGAGTTTGGTGCTTAACTGCTTGCACCAGGATGATCAAATTAGGATCATTGACTTAGATAGAGGCGCTTAATTGCACATGCCTAAGTTTAGTAAAGAAGTTCAAGTGCTCACATGCATAACTCGAACAGGTGGATGGCTATACCAGATCCAAGGATGTGAACCAGTTTTTTTTTATGCATAGTATTTCTTCAAAAAAATTTCGTTAATAGGCATCATCATCCTGTCACCATCCTGGTTCATTAAGTGATAAGCTCCACTAGAGTATACCGTCTCCACGATGAACGGTCCTTCCCACTTGGGTTCAAATTTGCCATTGGTTTTGTGGGTCAGAATCATTGGCTTTTTAACAGCCAGAAAGTCCCTCGTTTAAAGGTCCTTTACTTGACATTCTTGTTGAACGCTTGTGAGACTCAGGCTTGATACAACTCAATTTGAGCCCCGAGATGCTTTTCATCGAGCGCTTCTAGTTCTCATAATCTTTGTTGATGGCGTTCTTCCGTTGTCATCTTTGTGGCTAATGCCACTCTTAATTATGGTATTTGGACCTCTAGAGGCAAAACGGCCTCGCTTCCATATACCAAGGAGAAAGGGGTAGCTTTTGTTGGGGTGCAGACTGTGATACATAAGCCCACAAACACTCCTCTAGCTTTTCATCCCAGTCGCGTTTGTTAGAAGAGACAAACTTTCGAAGGAGTTTAATAATGTTTTTGTTAAACGCCTCGGCCAATCCATTTGCCGCAGGGTTATATAGTGTTGAAGGAATATCCTTGATTCTGAACTTATCACAGAATCGTGAGAACCCCTGGCTAATGAATTGCAGTCCGTTATCATGAATAATTCTTCGAGGAATGCCAAAATGGTAAATGAGGTGATGTTTAATAAATTTAATAACATCTGTCTTCTTTACTTCTCTCATGGGCACGGCTTTGGCCCATCTTGAAAAATAATCGGTAATTGCAAGTATGAACCGACGTCCTCTAGATGACGGGGGAGTTATTAGTCCAATGATATCCATTCCCCATGCTTCAAATGGCCAACTGGCAACAGTATTGTACAAGTACTCTGGGGGTTGGTGAATAAAATTGCCATGTACTTGGCATGCATGGCATCGTTTGGCGTATGCCATTGCATCAGTGATCATCTTTGGCCAATAGTATCCTAACCTTCTTATGCGGTCCCCAAGTTTTGGGCTGGGCTGATGAGCTCCGCATACTCCATCATGCGTCTCTTTCAGCACTTCATCGGCTTCTACTCTTGAAACACACTACGATAGAAGACCGTCATTTGACTTTCTATATAAAGTCTTAAGTGTAGGATCATAATAAAATCTTTGGACCTTCCTCTTTATTGAGGCGGCTTCCTTTGGATCCTCTGGCAGTATCCCATATAAGACATAATCTACGAACGAAAATCACCAGTCACGGGGTTCCAGAGTTAAACCTACTTGACACACCTGCTTGGTTCGGAAGATCGCATCCGGATGGAGGAGTTCTCTACTTCCAATAGTGATACCTTTGGCTGAGCCTAGCGTGATTGCCAATGTTGCATCTAATGTGGTAAGGGCATCCGCATAAATGTTCTCATTTGAAGGTATATGATAGATATAAAACTGTTCAAAATATCCTGCCAACTCAATAGCTAGTTGATGATAGGAGATGAGGGCTTCATGTCTGACTTCATATTCACCTGTCAATTGATTGACGATGAGTTTAGAGTCTCCATAGGCCTCTAAATAATTCATCCCTAGTTGCAGAGCCATTTTTAAACCGATAATAAATGTATTATATTCCGCCACATTATTTGTGCACGGCTCTGTTAATGAGTAACTGTTAGGTAGCAGCGGGGAGATCAGTACCACTCCCACTCCAGCAGTAGACTGTTTGGCAGCACCATCAAAGAACTTCTGCCATGGTTGTTCTTGGCTAGCTGTGTTAACTTCTGGTGTTTGTTTGGAGATACTTGTTGATAACAAAGAGTCAGACCAAATTGGATGGTCTGCTAAGAAATCGGTGATTGTTTGCTCCTTCATGACTTTTTAAGGAACAAAGTGGATATCATATGGCGATAGAAGCAATGCCCATTTTGCTAATCGACCGTTTAAAGATCCTGGCTTTGTCATCAGGATTTTCAAGGGATTTACCAGTGATATGACATGAATTATTTGTCTGGAAAGATAGTGTCACATTTTCTGAATGGCGAACACTAGGGCTAAACATTCGTTTTCGATTGGGGTATACCGATGCTCGGCTCCGATCATTGTTCGACTCAAGTAATAAAGAGTATGTTCATGACCATGCTCATTAAACTGAGCAAGCAATGCTCCTAATGCGTTATCCATGGCCCTTATATATATAAGGAATGGTTGTTCAGGGACAGGTGCCATGAGGTATTCTTTAAGATCATCAAATGCCTGTTGACATGTCTCATCCCATATGAAGGAAATTTCCTTTTTTATAAGTTTGGAGAACGGTTGGCATCATCCTGACAGGTTGGAGATAAACGTCAGATATAGGCCAATTTTCCTTGTAACCCTCTCAATTCTTTAAGATTGTGGGGAGATGGCATTTCTTTGATTGCTTTTACCTTCTTGGAATCCAGGAAAATTCCTTCATAAGTAATTATGAACCCAAGGAATTTTTCGCTGGACACCCCCATGAAAGATTTAGCGGGATTCATTTTTAAGTGATGTCTTTGCATAAGATTGAAGACTGCTCTCAGATCCTAAAGATGGTCTTCTTTGTTTTTCCTCTTGACTGCCAAATCATCTACATAGCATTCTACTGTTTTGCACAGATGGTCATTAAATATGATGCTCATCGCGCGTTGATATGTAGCACCAGCATTCTTTAACCCAAAGAGCATTACGGTATAATAGTACACCCCCAGCGGTGTTCTAAAAGCCGTGTGCTTTTCGTCGTCTGGATACATCTTAATCTGGTTGTATCCCGAGAAGCTATCCATGAATGACATTCTCTCATAACCGCATGTGTTGTCGATCATTACATTAGTAATTGGGAGTGGAAACTCGTCCTTAGGGCATGCAGCATTTAGATCTCAAAAATCGATGCATACCCGAATCTTACCGTTCTTCTACGAACTGGCACTATATTGGCTATCCAATCAGGATATTGTTCTTCACGAATAAACCCTGATTTTATGAGCTTGTTAACCTCAGCCACTATCGCTTCTATTAATTCTGGTCGAAAATGCCTTTGCTGCTGTTTAACGGGCTTGGCGTATTCTTTAATATTTAACCGGTGCATGGTAATCTGAGGATCAAGCCTGGGCATATCTTCATAGCTCCATGCGAACACTTCTATGTATTCCTTAATAAAAGATATAAGTTCTTCCTTTTCTAGAAGAGTTAGTATATCGCTTATGAAAATGGGTTTCGGATTCTCTTCCGTTCCCATGTTAATTTGTACTAGCTTATCTTCTGTAGGCGGGTCACGCTGATCAAAACGGATATTCCAGAGAGTATCCATATGTTTAGCCCAGGAGTCATCTTGAACATCGATTGGTTCCTCCTCGCTTTCAAGTGCGACTGAAATCATATTTACTGTTAGAGATTGATACCAGGCGCCAGTACTCAGATTCGAATCGTGATCAAACGGATGTAAATCTTACATCTGTCGAAGAGTTCCCCTCGTGTTCGTATGGCGGTGAGGGAGGAGTGGATACATAGTCTAACCCCTTCGAGTTTTTTGATAATAATCTGGGCTCTTCCCCCTTGGTCTAAACGAGAGTATGAGATTTCGTCGCCCTTTCGTAAAGTTCAACTCCGTTTTTGGGTAAAATTATAACCCATCTTTTCCATCATTTGTCGGGATTTCTGTTCATATAAGTGAAATTGGGGTGAAGTTTGTTTATCACTTTCACGAGTTTGTCTTTGGTTAGGCGACGTGATCACTTTGCCAAAAACAATCGGCTTTTGGGATACTTGTCGTGGAGGTACTTCAAAGAAGTGATCTTGTCCTTTGGTTATTTTGGACCGAGAGATGAGGGATGACTTGATTGGCAAATGATATGCTGCTAGAACTTCAAGTTCGAACAAGCCATCCGCCTCAGTGGAAGTGCAAGAAGGTTCAGACTCTGTAGCAACAGCAGGCTCGTAGACTAATTTAATATTTTCATTAATAATCCACTCATCTTCTGCTACATAAGTCACACTATTATCAAAATTCATTTTAAGATTTATGCGAGGGTTTGTTTCGTAATCTCCCCCATTATCCTCTTCCGGAGATTCATACTTAGTATCCGCCTCGTTGCCGCTATCGTCAGGTTTTCGAGGCAGGTGGTGGTTGTTTTTAGGGAATTCATGGGCCTGCTTGTAAAGCATAGCATCGGTGAAGTAATTTTCTAGCCCTTTGAAAAGTTACCTATCCGCAACTAACATCCGGACTTCTCCTTATTCATCGCAGTATTTCATACATTGATGGAAAGTCGATTGGACTATCATGTAATTATGGATCCAAGGGCGTCCCAGTAGAATGTTATAAGATGTGTCTGCGTCAATGATGTAGCACGTAACTTCTATCTTTAAATCTCCGATTTGGCATCGAAATCGGATCTTTCCGAGAGGACAACAATCATTAGCGTTGAACCTGTATATTATAGTATTAGTTGGTGTCAGGTGATGGGGCGAAATTCCCAATAACTGCATCAATCTTTTAGGGATGACGCTTAATGGTGACCACGGATTGATTTGAATGCAGTCCACCATTGTGGATCTGACATATCCGGTGAAATATAAAAGCTTATTATACTTTATATTCCTTACATGCATGTCTTCCGAAGAAAAAGTAATTCGTGGGACCTGCCTCCTCACTTGATGACAGCGGGAGCAGGAGTCCTGTTCTTTATCAGCCGGCTCGATAATCTGTGCCAAGAAAGATTCAGAGTTATCCAAAACTTCTCTTAACGCTTCGCAAGTTGATTCTGATAATCGCAGCAACTCATAAAGCATGACTCGAGCTGGGATGTTTGCCAGCTGAGCTATTATGTCAAATTTGAATGTGGCATCCTTGGCTTCTTCATCTTTCCCAGGATTTTTCTAGAAACGAAGCCCTCTTTGCTTTGCAGGCTTTGCGAGTTTTTCGTATATATTTTTTGGGTCTACTCTGGTATTGTCTTTGAGGTAGGCTTTACTGGATCGAGTGCCAGAAAAACATGCCCCATCTTGATGAGTGGTCATAGTTTCGGCCTCCTCTTCAGAGATTGTAAATGCCCCTGCAATTATGTATTCATTCCTTATTTTCGCGAAAATAGTATTGCTAGTCCGCTTTTTCTTCTGACCCCTTGCAGTAGTCCACTGTTCATCCTGTAGTAGGTCGGGGTGGACCCACATGCCTTCCCCTCTTTGAGTCGTTATGGGGATAAGTCCTTTCTGTGCCTTTTTATGTGGCTCATGATTCTTCCTGACTAGTTTACCCTCTGGTATCGGAGTTACTCCTGCAGGGAACTCATGGGTTCCTACTACCAGGGTCGCCATATTAGCGGTGACTCTCTTCTGTTCCTCTTTTAGCGTCAAGACTCCAGCCTCTATCAATGCTTGGATCATGTTCTTCAAAGGGTAACAGTCATTGGTAGGATGTCCAATATTTCTGTGGTAGAGACAATAGTTGGGGTCGTTGATTTTACCAGCGTCCTCCGGCTTTTTATTTTCTGAAAGTTTCAACATTTCCTTCCTAAGGAGCAGATGGAAGAGTGTAGGCGTCTGTTCTGCTTTAAAAGTATAGGTCCTCTCTTGTTGGGGCCTATTCTGTCTCGGGCCCTTTTGATTTTGGGGCTTCGGACTTGGTGGATTTATCTTCTGTGGGGGCGGCCTCTGATGCCATTGCTGCCTTCCCCTTATTCTTATTGTTGCCTTGCACATGCGGCCTATTATTTCCAAGATTCTTGGACCCATGGGATTCTTCGACTCGGCGCATCAAGTCTTCGGCTTGCTCCCCTTATTAAAGTAATCCTTCCAAGTCTTGGACTCTGGCCTCCCATTTTTATGAGCACGTTGAAATTGTGCCGGCAAGTTTCCACCAGAGTTTCCTAGATCATTCCGTATTTACAGTGTACAGACTTCTCCCGGAACCTTTCTATAAAATCCTTCCCCATTTCCTGTTCCTCTTGTTTTGTTGCAAAGAGGGAATGAACCGATATTTCGGTATCATCCTCGAAGAAACGTGCAAGAAAGTGTCTTTCAACGTCATACCAGGTATTGATAGTACCTAGGAGCAACAGTATAAACCATGTGAATTCAGGCCCTCGCAAGGTACTTGTAAATACCTTGGTGATTACTGGGTCATTGTCATCAAATGCCCTTCTTGGGACAAGAAGTAGTAGATATGCTGACTGGGAGATCCTTTCCCGTTATACGGCTCTAACTTGAGCGGTTTATATTTTTCACCGTACGGTGCCCAATCCCATTTAAGTGGGTATGGTCTTGAAATCCCTGATTCCTTGAATTCTTTCTTGTGTATCAAGGCTTCAAGTTGGCTTTGTAGATTCTCAATTTTCTCCTCATGAGGGTCATGGAAAGAATATTTATCCTCGTCCTTATGTATCGAGGGAGCTTTTTCTTCTTTAACTTCTTCATTGAACGGAATTTCTTTTTCTTTCTTTGGCAGTGGTTCTGAAGATATTTTGGCCTTATCTTCGACTATTTTCTGGGTATTTTCGACCACCTTTAAGAGCATCATTTTGAGATCCTCTATCGTTTTTTGTTGATCTCGGATCATCTGTTCTTGGGCTTCCAAACTTTGATCGATGTCGTCAGATTTATCCACCATATGTGATGCTGACTTTTGTAGCAGAGATGACGCAGAAGAGCGAGGTGAAGTTATAACCGAGTTGTCGCTGTCATCGTCATAAGAACCTTTCACAAGTCTCTTATAGTTTCGAGGCGGGACAACTCCTAATTTAAGTCGAGTAAGATGATGGGGTTCTTTATCACTTGACTCTGAATCATTATCCATCTCCATGACTTTCTTCCCCTTTCCTACCATATTGGAGGTTACAATTCTCCATTCTTTTCTTTGGGGAGCAGTTTTTGTCTTCTTAGCAGGGTTCTTATCCGACTCAGTTAATCGATCGAACATTGATAACCTGTCCTTACTGCAGCAACAATTATTCATTACAGCAGATGCTGCTGTCATAAGCTGCTCGCAATGACAAGTAGGATCTGGCTAAACTTGATTTATACTTTTTTTCTTAGTTAAATATTCTCTGAGGTTAGTGGCCTTGTGGGGCCCACTCATCTGTTGAGAGGGTTCAAGGGCTCACTGGAGCTTCTTGGAATCATTAGAGTCAAGTTCTAGTCAATAGTGCAATTATCAACCCTGATTTTGTTTTCAGGTTGATTTACGCGGAGCTGAGAAGTAGTTTTGCATTTTTATACACGAAGCTGAGAGGTAGCTTCGCATTTTGATACGCATGGCTGAATAATAACTTCGTGTCTTTGCATGCTAGCCTCACATTTCACGCTGGCTTGGCATTTCTGCAGAAGTCTAACTTCTGGACTATTAGTCTCGCGTGGAAGAAAATCCTTGTATACTGATTTATTCTTGTGATTTATGCAAATTATAACTTCGCATTTAATGCGATTTTTGTGATTAACGCAAGTCTGAAAATCATCTTCGCGATTTACGTGAAGGTAAGGAGTTTTGCGATTAACGCAAGTTTCACCGTCTTTGCGATTTACGCTAAGTTTGGTTTTAGCCTCGCATGGAGAATCACCTTTACACACTGGCCTTATGAGAAGTTTATCCTCGCGATTTACGTGAGTGTCAGGAATCTTGCGATTAACGCAAGTCTTACTGGCTTTGCGTTTTACACTAGGCTCAGTCTTAGCCTCGCGTGGAGAATCACACGCTGGCTCTATCTGTATTTTTTTCCTTGCAATTAATGTGAGCTTCTCTGGTTTTAAGTCCATATAAAATAGCCTCGCGTGGAGAATCACACGCTGGCTTGTCTTTGCAATTCACGCAAGTTGCAGATTCGCATTTAACGCGATAGTGGCTGGTCTTGCGATTAACACAAGCCAATTTGCAAGGTACAGTAACCTCGTGTTCTGGTGCCAGATTAGCCTCACGTTTAGCGCGGGCTTTGAGAGCTTTTTGCCTAGCTCTCTGATTTCTATTGCAAAGTTGGGTTCTAGTCAAACCAGTTGTCAAGCTTTCTTCGGCAGTAGAGAGGTCATCTCCTGCTAGGTTTTTCTGCTCAAACGATGGCTCTATCTCCAAGGGTCCCCGATTAATGGTGGATTTTCGATTACCCGATTTATGGATATTGGAGCACACGCGGTGATAGCACCGCATTTCGATCAGGTTACCTGACTTAGAGGAGAGATACTCCTCGTACTTCTGCTGGTTGATCTCAACGACGAGCATGTTAATGTCAGATCTGATCCTCTCGACATCAGATTGCGCCACGATCTCTTGTTCAGTAAAAGTGACGTCTCCCACTGTGGTCGCCAGTTTGTTCGCAGTTAAATTTATGCCTCCTTCCATTGAATACAACTTAGATTACAACGAAAGTGAAAAAGAAAAGAACAAACGAGAGGATTTATAATCTATCGTTCTCTTTTACAAAATATAGTGGGTTTTCGTAGCGATGGGACCTATCTAGTAGCTCCTTTTGACTATTTGACATCGATGATCTTCAAGGTTGATGAAGATTATGGCCGACTTCTTGATCTTCTCTGCTGATCTTGATAGGTTCAAGGCTCTCACGCGTAACTTGAACTTCTTTTATGTTCCAAAAAGATCCTCTAATGCTTCCTCAAGAGGGTATTTATAGCCTTAGGTCATTATAAGAGTTTTTATTTAAATAGAATTTGTATTCATCAAGGATTCCAATCAAATATCTTAGTTTTGATTTAAATCTCTTGATTTAGAATTCTGATTGGACTCAATTTGGGTATTGGATAAACCCAAATCTCAATCACAATCAATTTAAAATTCTGGTTATCTGCTCATGCGGAGTTAATGCGGAGCTAAATTCATCAGAACGCGGAGCTATGGATTAGCTTTGCATTTTGCTCAAACACAAAATAGCCAACACGCGGAACTACAGAGTTAGTTCTGCGTTCTGTGTGAAAAATTCCTCTTAGTTAGAAATTTTCACTGCCAACAGTTAGTCCAATAGAAATATAAAAAAAGTAAGAATCGAAAAAATACCTTAGATCTCTGTGGGACGACCTGTACAGCGCTACACCGATACTGTGCACTTGCAGTTTATCACATCAAGTTTTGGCGCTGCTGCCGGAGATCGACAGTATTTTTCTTGCTTTCTCTGACGTTTTACGGGATTAACAGTGTGTGTTGAGTGTGTAGGAACAAGAAAGTGCAGATACAGGAAATGAAACAGAACTAGATAAGCATTTGGAGTGCACTGAAAAAAGTAAAGAACGAGATTCCCTATTTTGGAAGCCATTTAGCGGCGTACACCGCCATTTGAAGGCACTTCAGGTACGTAACTCCACAAAATTTTCCATATATCTATATTTTGTGTCCCTGGTTCTGTAAAAAATACAAAAAAATAGGAATAGTAGGAATCACATTTTTATTTAATCATATCTATTCTACCATTTTTATCTCCACCACACCCCACTTCTTGCATTAGTTTAGGAAATTCACGCATATACTCACGGTTGCTGGTTCATACCATATTGGACCCGTGATTAATTTGGTTGACTTATAAGATCAGATTGGTTCATGGGAGACAAGATGGACCAGCCGATCCCGATCCTTCGGAATTGATGTTACCTGTTGCGCACATCACTTCCATCATGCTAAACTTCCACACACAGTAGGTAATCACTATGAGTTGAAACTGCAATACATCAGTATGCTTCCTAAATTCACTGGTTCTGATTCAGAGGATGCATATCTCTTTATCAGTGAATTTCAGGACGTATGCATTATGATAAAACTGCAGCACTTATCGGAGGACGCAATTAAACTCTGCTTCATCCCCTTTGCACTTAAGGATAATGACAAGAAGTGGTTGTATAGTATGCTTACTGATTCAATCACTACTTGGATAAATTCGTTACGGTATTTCTTAAGAAGTATTATCCCACGCATAAGACGGTAAGGATACGAAATCAAATTAATTAATTCCGTCAAGTGCCGGGAGAACTCTTATGGAAATTCTTGGAATGGTTCAAGGATCTTTTAGCTCAGTCCCCCACCATGCAATAGAAAAGTGGTGGTTTTGTCAAATCGTGTACGAAGAACTCGATTACACATCCAGAACTCTTCTTGAGTCCTTGTGTCAGGGGGAGTTCATGAGAAAGAATAAGTATGAAGCATGGGACTTTCTTGAGGATCTATCGTAGAAGACTATGCAGTGGGACAGTCCCATTGAGAAGCCCAGTGCATCAACTTCTGCGCATAAGGGTGGTATCCATAGCGTCGACAGCTGTATAGCTATCGAAGCTAAGATTGCAGCCCTTATGAGGAGAATTGATATATTAGAGACTCCTAGTGCTCCACCGGTGGGTCAGGTAAATCAAATTCAAATTCCCACATGCTTTAATTGCGGAACTCTAAATCATGTTATGGAGGAGTATTTATTATTAATGAATCTCATGGGTCCCACACTTGAATAGGCTAACGCCCTGTATCAACAACCCCTGAACAATTCTTATGCTCCTCTATACAATCCTGACTGGAGGAACTATCCAAATCTATCATGGGGTCAAGAGTAATATTAAGGGGCCCCTAACCCTAACATGCAGCCTCCAGCCAATGGTCAGTTCCCAAGACCAAATGTGGGTGCTTGTTAACACCCAAATGCATCAAATTATGTGAACAACCAGAATAGACCACCTGCACAAAACCACTCACATCTACATCAGGGGTCTAATAATGAACAAGAAAAATGACTTCAGTCACTTGAGAAGCATGTTGAAAATCTTCTCAAGTCTCATTCCAATCTTGACACACATGCAAAATCTTATAAAAGTTTTAACTGACTTTATTCAAAGTATATGTCAGCAACTGCTCGTGAACTCTCAATCTATAAATAATATAGAGCAGCAAGTTGGACAATTAGCGAGTCAAATAAGTGAACGTGGTCAGGGTACCTTTCCAAATCAACCCATAATGAACCCTAATGCCAGTTCCTCAAACTCCAATCAGTCGCATATCCACCAGTGCAATGTCATTTACACGCTTAGATCTGGCAAGCAAGTGGACAATAATGTAGCCATGCCCCATGATCCCACTCCTACTATCTTGCAGGCTACATCATCTCTTGCACCTCTTTCTCCACGACTATCTCCATCACCTCAATTACAGTCATATGATCATTTGGAAGAACCTGTTCCTAAGCCGAAAGCACCACATCCCAATCAGCTTAGGAAGCCTTCAGCACAAATAGAAAAGATTCTTGAAATATTTCAGCTGGTGAAGGTTAATATTCCAGTTCTAAATATTATACAACAGGTTCCTACTTATGCTAAGTTCCTTAAGGATTTGTGTACTAAGAAACGGGAAAGAATCATTTCTGAGAAAGTTTTTCTTACTGTAAATATATCGCAAATCCTCTCTATCTCCTTGCCTATCAAGTACAAAGATTTAGGTTCCCCTACAATCTCATGCACTATTGAGAACATTACATTTGATAGGGCGTTTCTTGATCTAGGGGCAAGTATTAACTTGCTTCCTTACACTCTATATTAGCAACTGGGGTTAGGAAAACTTTAACCTACCAAGGTCATTACAGTTAGTTGATCGTTCGATCAAGAGACCACTTGGTATGGTTGAAGATGTGCTCATTAAAGTCGGCGAGTTTATCTTTCCTGTAGACTTAATTATCTTAGAAACTGAGCCGATCTCCAATCCTCGGAATCAAATTCCCGTTATCTTGGGTAGACCATTCGTTGCAACATCAAATGCATTAATTGATTGCAGGAGTGGCCTCATGAATTTATCGTTTGGGAATATGACTGTGGCATTAAACGTATTTAATATGGATGAGCACGCAACGAGCTCTCTCATTGAGTTCAACATGGTTCATAATTTGCACTCTTATTCGACCTCTTGCATTGATGATCAACCCTCATTTGAGCAATTGTTCAAAAATGAGCTCATATTATTAGATGAATTAGCACATACTGATTCTATGTATGATGATACTTGTGCAAGTGTGCCATTGATTTATGAGCAAACTTTTGAGGATTTGTTTGCAGAGGAGCTCGCATTATTTCGTGAGTTAGAAGAGCCATCACTACATTCACGTGATCCTGTATCACTCTTCTTACCTCAAAATATTTCTACATGTATGCTTGTTACTAACGATGATTGGCAGGTTTATAATAAAGAATTCTTTAACCCAATTGTTAATATTATATGTTAACAAAAAAAGCGAGGACGACATAAGCTACAGACAAGTAATTTTGTGACTTGTAGGAGGTTGATGAGATATAATAATGCATCCAGTTCACGTTTAAAACACACACACTATGAAAGTGGGAGCGATCGAGAGGCGCTAATCGCTTTCCATGCATTAATAGGGTGATGACATTGATATCGTAACTTTTACGACTCTCATTATTTGTATAGTATTTGTATAGTATTTGTATAATAGTTTTCATATTTATTTTACCATACTTGGTTTGTGTATGAGGGCATACACAAGTTTAGGTGTGAGAGAGTGGATTAGGAGATTTTTATTTTTTAAGATTTTTTTTTTATTTTTAGGATTTTATTTTTTTTAGATTTTTGGATTTCTTTATTTTACACTTTGGGTAGTTTTTAGGGTAACTAAATAAAATTTTTTAAAAAAAAACTGAAAAAAATTTAATAAAAAAATAAATTTAATAACAAATTTATGTATTTTTATCAATAGATCAACCTAACTACAGATAAAAAAACAAATTAGATTTGAAATTGGATAGGAGAGTAGATTGGATGATACACTTTGAATTTTATGAAAATAATTAAAATCTGAGAAATAAATATCATTAATAGTATTTTTCAGGCAAGTATACGTCTATTTTTTACTTCACAATAGTTTATTAGGTTGAGGACAAAAATGATAACGATTGAGTAAGTTTTCTCTCTCTAAACAAAAAAAAAAGAAAAAAAATTGAGAATAAAATAATGGGGTGAGCCTGGTATTAAGGCAATAGTCTCGAAAGTGATAAAATAATGGGGTGCGCTTGATATTAAGGTAATGCCTCAAGAGTGAAAAAAGAGTATGATCTAAGTAATCGGGTACTTTGCGCCTAAGTAAGCGTGAATATTCGCATGAAAGGTAAAATATTCTATAAAAAGAAAAAAAAAAGAGTATGAACCGAGTAATCAAGTACGTTGCGTCTAAGTAAGCGTGAATATTCACATGAAAGCTGAAATATTCTTAAAAAAGAAGAAAAAAAGAAAAAAAATTGTTATGAGAAAGGAGATGAATCATGAGTTAGAGTTGGAGTCCAAGGCTGAAACAAACTATCACATGTGCACGTAGTTATATATAAGCCAATGAATTATCTTTTTAATGGATATTGAAAGATAGGATTTAAATTTTTAATTAAAAGGATAAGTGTATCTGATATGACGCTCGATTTGAAAATTGATAATTTAAATGCGTTCTTGAGTTTGTATATTAGTGAGATTAATTGATGAAAATATTATAAAAAAATTTCTTTCTTTTGAACAAAATTTTTAATTTTCTTGATTTTCGGTTATCCTTATTTTTCTTTTCTTTATTCTTTAATCTATTTTCTTCATGAATTTTGTAGGTATATTCACTGCAAACCCTCACGAGACAACACTCGTCCACTAGGGTAACCTAGGGTTTAAAGGTTTGTTGCACGTGCTAAGTGCAATCGCGATTCCTGCAAAAATGAGTTATGATTTTTTTTTTCTTCTTAAGTTTAGGTTTTACTCGAGAACTAGCAAAAGATAGATGTGGGGGTGTGATGAGTATCATATATTGTATTTTTCCTACCATACTTTATCTATTTTTGTATATAAATAAATACTACGCGGGTATTTTTAGTGTCTTTTTCAGGTAATCCGATTCATACAAGGAGATGGTATGAAATCAGAATTGGAGTAGGAAATCAAAGTCCAAAAATTTTCTAAAGTGGGCGAGACTACAAGACCACGATGCTTCAGAGAGTCAAAGTGCAATACAGTCATCAAAATAAACTCAAAAGGATAAAATACTAATGGTGAAGAAAATTCATAAATTAATTCTTTATTTTAGCCGCTATATAGCGGTAAATGAGCTAAATGGCGGCCCAATGTGGGCTCCGCAACCTGAGTTTTCTCTCGTGGCTTCGTTGTAATTTTTTAGTTTTTCAATTCTGCTAGAATTAGGATTTTATTTCCGAAGTCTATATATTGGCCGTATCCTTGTATTCTAGAGAGAATCCTGTAAGTTTTGTATTCATTTTAAATTAATAAAATTAGGGTTTTGCTGAAGGGGTGGCAGCCACAATACCATGCTCCAAAGGTAAGCCATTGTTTCTAATCTTTATTTGCTTTCTAGATAGAGTTAATTGCTTTCTAGTTTAGATTTATTTGCTTTCTAGATTAGATTTAATTGCTTTCATGAATAGAAATTTAATTTTGCTTACTAGAATCATGTGTAGCTAATTTAGTTTAGCTCTAAGATGTAGATGAAACTAGAATCTACTATATAATTGCTCTCTAATATTTTCTTTTTAAATAAAATAATAAAGACAAGATTTTTCTATAATAAAATTAGAATACAAGAACTTGAAGATTAAAATTTTGATAGGTTATACTTGAATTAAGTTTCTTGATAGTCTATATTTAGTTAGGGTTTGGGGTTGTTGATTTTATCTTTTTCATTAAATTATTTAAAGATTTAGTTTGTTTTTATGAAAAGTAGTATCTTTGATAAGTTATACTTGCACACCACTTGATAGCTCATACTTAGGGCACTTTAAATAAAGATCAAACTAAAAAAATCACCTTTTTTTATGAAAGAAGAAGATAATAGAAGTAAGAATATGGTTGGAAACTAGTGGATTCTAAATCTTAGGCTAATTAGAATAACTCTCATTTTCAACCTAGAATCTTTTATTAGTCCAATAGAACTATAAAAAAAAGTAAGAATCGCAAAAATACCTTAGATTCCTATGGGACGACCTGTACAGTGCTACGCCGACACTGTGTGCTTGATGTTTATCACATCAAGAATATTCATACGATCTCTGTTGGAATCCCTTCTCTTGGAAATATCCATTGATTCTAGTATTCCTTACTCTGGATGTCGACTTCTAACCATATAATGCCTTATACAGCTTGTAAGCATTGTCATCTTGGTTATTCTTCACATACCCAGTAGGTTGCTCAATGTAAATTTTTTCTTCTAGATAGCCATTGAGGAAAACTGACTTCACGTCCATCTGATAGATTTTCCATTAGTTTTGTGTCGCCAATGCAATAATTGTTGGCAGAATTTTCTTTTATTAGGATCATTTTTCATAAAGAGAGATCCGTGAATATAAACTACAAAGAAAATAAGACATGGTTTTCACAGAACTGTACTTTATTTTTCATAGAAGCTGAGATGCGATCTTTGATTCACGAATGAAGCTTAAATGCGAATCTATTTCTCTAGATTCGCAGACTTAATAATGAGAATAGGCCCTGCAAGGTCTCATTATCGTGTCTAAACATATCATTCAAGCAGCAAACATGCCATCATATTGAAACATGAATCTAAAGTCTGAGATTTATGTTCTGATTGTCATTCAGATTGAAATGCGAATCTAAAATCTGAGATTCGCTTTCCGATTATAATTCAATTGAAACGTGAATCTAAAGTCTGAGATTCTCATTCTGATTGTCATTCAGAAGAAACATGAATCTAAATTATGAGATCCGCATTTCAGTTACGATCCAGAGGATTAGAAATGTCGGTTACAATTTTGAAGATTTAATACAAATTCATCAGATCAAAATGCGAAAAATTAATACTCAATTCGTGGAGGTAACAGTTGGACAGATACATCAACTCAAAAGTCTCCAAAACTCTATAAATAGCAGTAGCTTAGACAGAAAAAGGGATCTGGAGATCAATATTATAAAGAGAGTCATTTCAATCCAAGTGCTGGTGCTATCAGAAACTCGAAACTCTTGCCAACTAAAATTTTATGCGGAGTGTCAACGAAGAGTAAGATCGTCCTCCATAACTACTCTAGAACCCAACTTTAAATAAGGAGGGAATTATATTTTTTCATTTTCTGTAAATGGAAAACCGTTGAAACTGTAATCTTTTATTGAGAAAATTCAATAAAAAAGCATTTATAATTTTCTGGCAAACAGAAGATTCAGGTTTAGAAAATTCTTGTTTATTGTGTCTACTCCTTTTATATGGCTGAATGAAGATGTTTTAAGTTGATTAAAAACCGACTATTTAGCAGGAGCCGCTACACAGTAAAAATGTGATAGCACTGCATTGATCGATCATTCACGATAACATCTCGGGATTCTTTTCTCTTTTTATTGAGAAGTTACCTGAGGTCTATTGTATTGGAACTCATTATCTTGTTAATGGAAACAACATCGCCTCCAAATGATATCTTTGGAATAGAATTTTCTATTCCTTAAAGATTTTAGGAGCAAATTTTACTTTAGCTGTGGTGGCAGTTGGATGAGTTTTTGCCAAAGTTGGAACATAGACCTTAGAGGTTGACTCTTATTTAGAAATGCGATTTTGAAAACCACGTTTTTCTGTTGGTACGCGAATTTGCGATCTACGTCTATCTGCGGAAATGCAATCTTGAACGTCTCGTCTTATTCCTAGGGCATGAGAATGGGACCCTAGTCTTATTTGTGAAATGCAGATATAAACTCGGCATTTGAGATCATAGATGAACTTGGTAGGTATTCAACATTTCTTGTAAGAAACACAAACAAACTCATCTACATTTTGATCGTTTTTTTGTCAGGAACCACTACTTCGCTTTTTGGCCTCTATGTTTGAACTGGAAGTTTTTACGCTTGTGGTTCGATAGATTTTCTCTGTTTCATGGCTCTGCAGAAAGCATGAGCCTTACTCCTTCTAAGGTTCCTTCTCATTGTGCGGGTGAGAGGAACCTTATTCTCTGGTTCATCTTTTTGACAATCAGAAAATGGTCATTTTTCCTTATTAATTTGGGGATCCTGATCCATACTCTATAGGAGATCAAGTAGAGCAGATCCTAAGTTTTGTGCTAGTGAAGGAGATTATTCTCCTTTGAAACTAGACTGGTTTGAAGAGTCTATCGACAAAACTGTCGCCTTTGAAGTTTCATTGGCGGTTGAGCTATTAGAACCTTATGGCATTTCCGTAAGTAATTAGGGCTTCTAGAGCAGAGGCAAGAACTTCTTCATACTTCTCCTGATCGAACTCGATAACGAATGACTCAACCATATTGCCCACTGGTATCTTATTGGATTAAGCTGCCACCTATTCATCAGAGATGATAGGGGTCCCTATAAATAGATTATCAACAACGAATACTACCATTTTTGGATTCAATACTAATGGTAGTAGACCACTAGGCAAAATAAAATTGAAGTGCCAGATCAATGATCTAAAGATAGAGATCATATGTTATGTAATAGATACTGACACGTCTTATAATCTTCTACTTGGAAGGTCATGGATTCATATCAATCTCAATATTCCGTTTGCACTTTATTAATACATGAAGAATGTAGATAAAGATGGAAATGTGAAGACCTTAATTGTCGAGAAGCAACCTTTTAAAGGAGTTGAAAACTACTTTACAGATAAGTTGTTGTATCAAGACACATTTGAAACAGCTGAACAACCTACACCAGAGGCATCTGATAGCGGCAACGAAGCTGACACTGAATCAGGATTTGAAAATTCGAAATCTGATGATGTAAATTAGGATGGAGAACCCATTGTAATAAGCCTTGAAAGTCTTGATGTAAATGACACTGCCAATTATGATGTCGAGTGGATAATCAATGAAGATTTAGGGTTTGTTTATTCTTCTGGTATTGATTCTGAACCCTTAAGTATTAGTACTGACATGATCAGTGATCATCTGGCAAAATATATTCTTTAGCTTCATTTCAAGCACCCATTTGATCATCCTTTTACATACAAAGTAATGACGATAGAGACGCAAATAAAACTATTTTTGAAGTTCCTTCTAAAAATAAAGATCAAGAACCTATAATATTTGGAAAATTAAATAGCAAGAATAAAGAAAAATATTTAAATTCTAAGGAAGAACAGGAAAATTCTGAGTTCTTCCATTATGATAAAAATTTCTATAAGTTAATGAGAAAAATATGGTACAATCTAACCAAAAGCAGGGGGTTAAAGTTGAAAAAAAGAGAAAAGCAATCCTTAGGAAAGCAATCCTTCAACTTTTTGTTCCAAAAGGAAAAATGCCAGATTACTACGATAAAACTAGTAGGGGTTGGGATATATTACCACTTCTTAAGATCTTTCGGATATGAAATCTAAAGAAAAGCAGCAAACTCATTCATCAGAATCATTATTTTGGGATTCATCTGTAAGCATTGGTGCTATTTTCGCGAGGTTTCTGTTAATATGGTCTTTGCAAACCAAAAAAAGAAGATATTGGCAAAATATCACTAATCAAGGATGATTCTTGGGCGAAACACCTCAATATGAAATAGAAAATTCAGTTTGAATAACGAGAATCTCCGACTAAAGATAAAGTGATCTAAATAAATATGGGTGACAAAGTTAATCGTAAACCCATATTTATAATTAAAAATTTATTCAGAGGAAAAAGAAAAAAAATGATATCTCTCATTCGAGAATACATTGATGTTTTCGCTTTGAATTATGAAGATATATTAGGACTTGACCCAAAAGTCCTGGTTCATAAATTATATATTCAACCAGATGTAAAGCTAGTAACGTAACAACAACGAAGATTCCATCCTGAAATTATGGAGGCGATCGAAACTGAAATCAAAAAGTTAATTGAGCCTGGTTTCATTTGTGAATAACAACATTCAGACTGGGTCGCAAATATAGTCCCTATAACTAAAAAGAATGAAAAAATCAGGGTCTGCATTGATTTAAGAGATTTAAATAATGTCTGCCCGAAGGACGAATTTTTATTACCTATTACAAATGTCATGATAGACAACCCTTGCAGGTATAAAAGGATGTCATTTGTGGATGGGTTTTCAGGATATAGTCAAATCAAGATGCACCCTAATGATGAAAAATATACATCTTTCAGAATGCCACTTGAAGTATACTGTTATGCAGTCATGTCATTTGGTTTAAAAAACACTGGTGCAACGTATCAACGCGCTATGAACATTATATTTCAAAAACATCTACGAAATATAGTAGAATGCCGTGTAGATGGTCTGGCAATTAAAAGTAAAAATAAAGATGATCATCTTCATGATCTTAGAACAATATTTGACCTTATGAAGGAAATACCAGTTTAAGATGAATCCTACTAAATCTTTTCTAGGAGTTTTCAGTGAAAAATTTCTTGGTTTTATAGTCACTTCCCGAGGGATTCATCTTGATTCAGACAAAATTAAAGCAATTCAAGATATGTCACCCCTAAAAACCTCAAAGAATTGAGAGGACTACATGGTAGGTTGGCGTACATTCGCAGATTCATATCAAATTTATTTGAAAAGTGTCAACCTTTTACAAAATTGATGAAAAAAGGGGTATCATTCATTTGGAATGACGTGTGTGAGAAAGCTTTTGAAGAAATCAAAAAGTATCTCACTAATCCACCTGTTCTTATATCTCCAGTCTCAGAAATATCTTTCCTGTTATATGTGAGAGCTATGAATCATTCCTTGGGAGCTTTACTGATGCAAAAGAATGAATTGGGGCATGAGCAAGCTATTTATTATCTCAGCTGAATGATAATTGGGGTTGAGTATCGATATAATCCAGTGGAAAAAGAATGACCTAGTTTTGATATTCGCAATATTTATTTGGACAAATAATTCATATTATATTGAGAGTTAATCCTTTAAGAATACGAATGAGTAAGCTAGGTTCATTAAATTCAAGGCTATCCAATTAAGTTATTTTGCTATCACAATATGATATGCATTTTATCCCACAAAAATCAATTAAAGGATAAGCTATAACTGATTTCCTGGCTGAACACCCGACTCCAGTATCTTCAAAATTATATGAAGACATCCCTGACAAGATAATCGAAGAAAATACAATTTCAAAGCAAATTGTTCTATAAGAAATTGCTGAAGTAAATACTATTACCGAAGATGTGTGGCAACTTTTTTTCGATGGTGCCTCTAAAATGGGACTCAAAGGAAAGATGGTAGTGGGAGTAGGAGTCGTGTTTGTTTCTCCTTATAACCACATCATTCTTCGAGCATACTCATTGATAAACTCATGTTCTAATAATGTTGCTGAATATAATATCCTAATGGTTAGTTTGAAAATGGCCAAACAGCTAGGGGTGAAGTATTTAAAAATATATAGAGATTCTCAACTTGTTATAAATCAAGTTAGAGGGGAATATGAAGTCAAAAATGAGGATCTTTTACCATATTACCAAGCAGTCATAAAAATAGCTGATAGTTTTAATGGTTTCTATATCAATCATGTGACGTGCTATCAGAATAATTATGCAGATTTGCTAGCTTCCTTAACTGCTACTTTAGCATTACCCAAAAATGCTAGTAAGCGAATAATAGTGGAAGGTAAGGAATTGTTTTGCCTGAAAAATGAGCTTGAAGTGGAATTAAATTTAGAAAAGAAAAAGAAGCATATGAAGTATATGCTTTTGAGTCTAATCTTGAACCAAGAGATTGACAATTTCTTTACATAAATTATGTTCTTTATGGAATATTGCTAGAAGATCCTAATGAAGCAGTAGCAATTTGAAGAAAAACTCTTTGATTCTATTATAATGTCGAGCTTCAGACATTATATAGAAAATCGTATGATGAGATTTTACTTCGTTGTCATTCTAACAAAGAAGCTCAAGAAGCATTTGAAGAAGTTCATAGCGACATCTGTGGAGCACATCAATCAGGACCAAAATTTTGGGATAGACTCCTAAGAATAGATTATTACTGGCCCAAGATAATAACTGATGCAGGTACTTATGTTAAGAAAAAATGTAGAGCCTGCCAAATACATGCAGACTTCATACATCAAGCTCCGGAATATCTTCACCCAATGGCTACATCATGGCCATTCGAGCAATGGGGAATAGATATTATTGGATCAATTTCCCCACCATCAAAGACGAGACATGGATTCATATTAGCCATAACGGATTACTTCTCAAAGTGGACTGAAGTTGTTTCCTTAACTAAAATAAAGTCGTCAGATGTTATTAAGTTCATCAAATATCATGTCATCAAATATCATGTTATATACCGCTTTGGAGTGCCTAGGAGAATTATTCATGACAACAGATCTCAGTTTGTGAGTTAGTTACTCTCCAAATTTTGTAATAAATATAGGAGGGAAAGTATGGCTTCATCTCTATATTATCCTGCAGCCAATAGTTTAGCAGAAAATTTTAATAAAACCATTGTAAAGCTTCTTAAAAAATTCGTTTCTTCCAATCAACGAGACTAGGATGAAAATTTTGGAGAATATATCTTTGGGCATATCGAACTAGTGTCAGAACTCCTACTAATACTACACCATTTTCTTTGGTGTATGGGTCTGAAGTAGTGTTACCCTTGAAAATCTAAATTCTATCATTACGAGTCGCATTAGCAACTAAAATGATGCAAGAAGAAAGACATTGACAGAGACTTGTAGAATTGGAAGCTCTGGATGATAAACGTATTGAAGTCCAACAAAGTATTGAACTCTACCAAGTGTGGATTTCCAAAACTTTTAATAAAAAGGTTAAATAGAGAACTTTCAAGAAAGGTGATCTAGTTTTTTCAGTAAGAAAACAGATCATAACTAATTAAAAATCCAAAGAAAATTTTTAGCCAAAATGGGAGGGACCCTATGTCATTGATGCAGTCTATACTAATGACACATATCGGTTGGCAAATCAGAATGGCGACAAAATAATGATGCCAATTAATATAAAATTTCTGAAGAAATATTATTCTTAACTAATTAGGAAGAAGCAGCACAGTTAAAAGTTGAGTGGTTTAAGATACATATCTTCTTCCATAACTCTCAGTTACATTTCCGACTAATACTGTGAAGAAGAGAATATAGAAGTATCAAATCATTTGATACACACTTGAATTTTTTCTCTAATAATAGGAAACTTCAACACTACGACTTCATTATTGATCTATTAGAATGCCAGATATTTGAAGTCCATAAAGAGATTAATGAATGTGTCAGATTCTTGACACTATTGTCTCAAAAACAGGACCAATTTGTCCACCGATCAAAGAGAGCTCATCTAAAAGGAAAAGCCCACTCTCAACGAGTTTTAGCATAAAATGTTGAATTAATCCTATGTCTTTATGACTAAGGATAGAGAAAACTTTGGCATTTAAAATCCAAATGAAATCCTCGACTACCCTACCATGATACGGGTAAAAAGCATGAAAAACTCTAATCCATTAAGGTTTAGAGAAGAGAAAAGTTGGCATTTAAAGTCCAAATGAAATATTTGACAACTCATCATACTGAGGGGAATAATATGGCTAGCCCAATGCAAATAACATTTGGTAAATCCTAATTAAATCCGTTTATAACTGGAGGTTTGCTAAAAATTTTATTAACTTATCATGATAAGTTCCTGTTTTTGACAAAATTGAGATTCGCGATTCTAGAGTCAAAGGATCCTAAAACGCAAATTTCATAAGGTCGCATTTTAATACTAAAAGAAGTTTAGAAATGTGGTTTTGACTTCTAAAAGATCAAGTTTTCACATAGTCGCACTCTGCTTCTTTTCTTCCAAATTTGCTAAGTTAAAAATTATCTCTGACAAATAAAATTTTCTTTCTCCAAATTTGCTAAGTTAAAAATTACCTTTGGCAAAAAAAATTTTCTTACACCCAAATTTGCTAAGTTAAAAATTAGCTCTCGCAAATAAAATTTCCTTTTCTCCAAATTTTCCAAGTTAAAAATTAGCTCTGACAAACAAAATTTCCTTTTTTCCAAATTTGCTAAGTTAAAAAGTACCTCTGGCAATCAAAACATGTTATACTATAAGTCACTAAATAACGTGGATTTTAATTTGTTTAGAAAAGTTAATAGTTACTTCTACCCTAATTCAATAAATTTATTCATTTGCAGCAAAATCTATTTTGAACGTTTGAATAATGACTTTATATTGTCAAATTAATAATTATTTCTGAACAATATTCTGAGAAGTTAAAATAATCATCAAGTTAACTGATATCTTATATGATCAGCATAAAAAATATTTATCAAGTTAACAGTTACCTCTGATAATCAATATTAAAATCATTCATCAACATAATAGTTATCTCTGAATGAATGATAACAAAATTCTTAAAATTTTAAAAATTTTTATTCATTACCAAATCAATATTACAAAGAGTTCTTTGATATCATACAATGAATGAAAATGAGTACGAATCATTGGGTCAAGAGAACGTTAAAATTTTCATCAACATCTATTATCCCTAATAGGATGGTTTCATAAATAAAGACAAAAAACTTGCTTCTATAGCTTCCTCCTGCCGATGGTTGAGAATTTCCAAGTTTTCTTGCTCAGCTATGATCAATGTCGCAAGTGACTTGATCAGTTCAAAGCTGGATGTACCAAATGCATATTTTTAAGTATAGAACTTGTGGAACTATTGAAATTGGGCGTTACCAACAACCATTTATTATCCTTAATTTAAGGATGCTAGGCAGGCATTAACAATGCCACAGACCCGAAATCTTTTCTCTCATGAAAAGTACATGAGATTTTCTAGTTCTCCAAAGATATTAGAAAAGTTTGAGAACTAGACAGGTATGGGTCATTGTTAAAGAAAATGACTACGGTTATATCCTGCAACAGATCCATCATCTTGTTAAGCAATATAAAAGAAAATACTTGATTTATGGTCATAATAAGAAAACTTACCGTAGTTCAAATAATTACGGTCATAAGGATTTTCTCAATGAGATATTTCTTCTTTAACAAACCTGATGGAAGACCAGACACAAACATGCCAATATTATCAGGAGGTCTTATAACATACCAATCCAGTCCATTACCTCACTCAAGGAAAAGAAAGAATTTGGAGAAGAACTTTAGAAAAGTAGAGAGTTCAAAAGAATTCTCAAGTCAGGATGACTTTTTGGAAGAAAAACTAAGCACTTTGTATAGAGGATTTCATGATCAAAATCTTCAGCCATGAGATTTTGTATGCGAAATTTTCGATTGAGATCTTTGACTCGAATCTCAATAAATTTATTATTATTGCATGGGATGCTTAGGTATCTGTACTAAAAAAAATGAGATCTTCGGCTAAGATCTTTGATTAGAATCCTATCATTAATGAATGCATGCAACAGTTAGATCTTTGCACCAAAAAAGTCAATTAAATTTATGGAAAGTCATTTTATATATGTAAACCTGTGGATTTTAATACAGGGTTACACTTATATATAAACCCGTAGATTTTAATGCAGGGTTACACTTATATATAAACCCGCAAATCTTAATGCAGTGTTGCACTTATCGCAAATCAAAGTTCAAAATCTTATTCATATACAAGCTCATAGAGTTGGACCAAAAACTCACAAATTTAAACTCATAAGTTATAGACGCATGAATCTAAATGCAGGATCGTGTTTCTTATTTAAACTTGCTGATTCAGAAGAAGAGTCACATTTTGAGCACAAAGTCAAGTTTGATATGCAAATTTGTCAAAATTAAGATTAGAGACATACAAAGATTAATTAAGCTTAAAGTTTCAATGAGATGACAAACAAAATTTGTTCTTTGGACAAAATCAAAAGGAAACATCACATCCATGAGACTAACTTGAGTTTGCATTATCAAAATGAGAAGATTATAAGAGCTTCTTGGACAATATTAAAAATTTTTACTTAATGGTTCAAGAGAATCTTGATCTTTTCTTCTACATCACTAATCTCCAATTTAATGGTCTTATAAGCCTGAATAGCAGCCTGCCTGCACAGTTCCTCCTCATTAACAGTTAAGTTGCCTCCTGAAGTAGATTTCTGAGCTTCTAATTCTGCTTGATCAGCCAAAAGAGCTTTGATTATGCTATCACACTATCTTAATAAAGCAGTAAGATTCTTCATTGTCTCCTTACATTCTTTAGAGAGTTGTTAAGAAAAGCTTGAGCCTTGAAAATAATTTCCTGAGTTCTGGCAATGGCTGCATCATGGCCTTTGATGGTTGTAGCAGCATTTTCTATTTGAGCAGATAAAGACTGGCTGGTTAATTGATTTCCATCAACACGGGCTTGACAAGCATCAGTTTTTTTATGTATTTTCCTTTCGGAGCTTATATTGTTCCTCCATCAGTTTCTGAAAAGTGACCTCAACCATTTCTGACTTATCTGTATTGCGGATCTTCAATAAAGATTCAAAATGAGTCTGAAATTGAGTTACCATTAGTTTCTATGGAGCTGCCTTTTCTTCTCCACCAATGCCTGTTATGCCGGTTGCATAAATATTAAGAGCATTGGCAATCGAGGAGAAAGAACTCCCTTTCAGAATTTTGTCAATACAGCGGTCCAAAAAGTTAAGAAAAACTTTAATAGTATGTTGGAGCAAATCCGCTTCAAAAGCATCCACTTCTGCACAACTTGTTGATGACGAAATAGTTGTGGTGGAAGTAACAACAAGAGTAGATGTGGATGGTATTGCACTCCGAGGTGAAGAAACAATAGCGTCAATAAGTGCAGCAGGTTCCGCAGTTCTGACTTCAACAAGAACAACAGTTTCAATAGCTCCAACTTCAGCAGAGGCAGTAGCCTCAGTATCGTCAACAGGTGTAGCAATATCAGCAGTTTCAATCTCAGTAACATTAGTGGCTTCAACAGGACTAGTAGCCACAATAGCTTCTGGTGCAATTTCTGATTGAATTTCAGTATCAACAAATGAACTATTATCTTCAGGTACATACTCTGAAGTTGGAGTAGAGGGAAACATTGCTAAAGAAAAAAGAGAAATGATTAAATGATGATAAAAGAAATGAAAGATGATATAAATAAGTAAAGTTCAGAATAGACCTTGGCGTTGGAAACTAGATTCTTCTAGACCATATATCTCAGCCCTCTCTTCTGCCATTAGAAATGTATATTTACCATGGTCTGATGGAGCAGTAGAGGAGGGAATGATATTACTATCAACATCATTATCATCAACATCATCATCATCATCATCATCACTCATAACTTGAACTACTGGAGGAGTAGGAGCAGTAGATTCCTTCTGCACCAATTGAACTGGTCTTTCTGAAAAAGACACAGCAACATGTAAAAGCTCAACTGCCAGTGTAGTAGAAGGAACCTCTATAATGGAATCGCTAAGAAAAACAAGTCCATGACTCTGATGTTTTTTAGATGAACGAGGAATCAAATTCGCATCATCATCATCTTCTTGTTCCTATTCAGCAGTTTCGAAAGCTGAACTAAGTATTATTATACCAGTTTCAGCCAATACAACTTGTGAAATGATCGGCAAGTCACTAAGGTGGCTCAATCTCTTCCATTTGTAAGAAATCTTCATAGGAGAAGATCTTGATTGGGGGAAATTTTTTTTACGATAAGAGGAGGAGAAGTTGGAATGGTGAGAGATACAGGTCGATCTATTGGGACTATTGCAGTACTCCTTTCATCTCTTGATTCGAATCTTTTGAAGTCATACTCTATTTCAAAATCCTCTATTCCAACTACTTTAGTGCTGGAAGCATCTCTCCTTTGAGCATACCATGTTCTGATGTCTCCCAAACAAGTGTGGCTCAAGTTAAAATTATGAGGCATGAAATGAACAGTAGAATATTATTTTTTAATTAGTATCATATATTATATTTTTTTCTCCCATATTTTATCTATTTTTGTATATAAATAAATGCTACTTGGGTACTTTTAGTGTCTTTTCCAGGTAATCCGATTCGTACAAGGAGATAGCACGAAATCAGAGCCGGATTAGGAAACAAAACCAGGAAAAGAATTAAAGCTACAAGACAGTGATAATTCAGAGAATCAAAATCCAATACAGTCATTCACATCAAATGGAAAGGATTAGAACTTCATGCAGAAGAAATTTCAAGCAAATATCTCAAAATAGTGTTGCTAGTTGCATTTTGCCGCCATTTGGCGGCAAAAAAGTGGACCCACATTCTGATTTTTCATCGGATATTTCAATGTAATTTTTTAGTTTTTTCAGTTGTATTAGAATTAGGGTTTGATTTCTGAAGCCTATATATTGACTGTATCCTTGTATTCTAGGGTTTTGATGTAGAGATTAATCATAGTGAAAGTATGAGATAATTTGTACTCGAATTTTATTAATAAAATTATGATTTTATTGAAGGGGTGATGGCCACAATACTGGACTCCAAAGGTAATTCTCTTTGTTTTAAAATTTTTCCTTAATTAATTTATTTTAATTCATTTCTAGTTTAGATTTATTTGCTTTCTAGATTAGATTTAATTTCTTTCTATAAATAAAAATTTGATTTTACTTGTTAGAAAAATGAGTAGATGAAGCTAAGATTCACCATATAATTACTCTCTAGAATTTTCTTCTTAAATAAAATAAATAAAGATATGATTTTTCTATGAAAAAATTAAAATATAAGAACTTGACGATTAATACTTTGATAGGTTATATTTGAATTAAGTTTCTTGATAGCATATACTTAATTAGGATTTGGAGTTGTTGGTTTTTATTTTATTCAAAGAATTATCTAATGATTTAGTTTTTTTTATGAAAAGTAGTATTTTTAATGAGTTATACTTGCACACCACTTGATAGCTCATGCTTAGGATACTTAAAATAAAAATTAAACTAAAAAATTAAATTTTTATAATAGAAGATGATAATAGAAGTAAATATATGGTTGGAAACTAGTGGATTCTAGATCTAGACTAATTAGAATAACTCTCAAATACAACCTAGAATATTTTATTAGTCCGTTAGATTATAGAATTAGTAGGAATTATAAAACACCTGAGATCTCTGTGGGACAATCTGTATAGCGCTACAACCGACATTGTACGCTTGCAGTAAATTACACATCAAATTTTTAGCGCCATTGCCAGGAATCGACAATATTTTTCTTATTTTTTCTAACGTTTTACGGGTTAATAGTTTATGTTGAGTGTGCAGGGACCCCAAATTACAGATACAGGAAAATAAAAAGGATCAAAGAAACTTCAGGAATGCGTAGCAGAAACCAGGGAGTCAATCTCTCTAGTTTTGCTGCTATTTTGCTGCAAAAACTGCCATTTAGCAGCGGTTCAGGTGAGTTTCTCCCGTAAATTTTCTATGTTTCTATGTTTAGGGTCCCTAGTTCTGTAAAAAAGTACAAAAAAATAAAATTAGGAACAGTAGGAATCACATATTTTATTTTGATCATATCTCTTCCACCATTTTATCTCCACCACACCCCACTTCTTGCATTAGTTTAAGAAATTCATGCATTTATTCACGGTCGCTGGTTCATGATACATTGGACCCGTGATCAATTTGGTCGATTAGGGAGATCATATTTGTTCATGAATGAGAAGATGGACCAACCGATCATGATCCTTCAAGATCGATGTTACCCGTTGTACACATTATTACCATCATGCATAAAACTTTCACACACAGCGAATAATCATTATGAATTGAAACCGTAGCACATCAACATGCTTTCTAAATTCACTGGTTCTAATTTAGAAGATGCATATCTCTTTATCAGTGATTTTAGGAAGTATGCGTGACGATTAAACTGCAGCACTTATCGGAGGATGCAATTAAACTCTGTTTCATTCCATTTACTCTCAAGGACAACACCAAGAAGTGGTTATACAGTATACCTACTGATTCAATCACTACTTGGGATGAATTCGTTACAGTGTTTTTAAGAAGTTTATCCCACGCATAAAACGGTAAGGATTCGAAATCAAATCAATCAATTCCGTCAAGCACCGAGAGAACCCTTCTGAAAATACTTGTAATGGTTCAAAGATCTTTTAGCTCAATGCCCCCACCATGCGATAGAAAAGTAGCGGTTGTGCAAATCTTGTACGAAAGACTCGATTACACATCCAAAACTCTTCTTGAGTCCATGTGTCAGGGGGAGTTCATGAGAAAGAACGAGGATGAAGCATGGGACTTTCTTGAGGACCTATCGTGGCAAACTAAGCAGTGGGAGAGTCCCGCTGAGAAGCCCAATGCATCAACTTCTGCGCATAAGGGTGGGATCCATGGCGTCGATAGCTCTATAGCTGCCAAATCTAAGATTGCAGCCTTTATGAGGAGAATTGAGACATTAGAGACTTCTAGTGCTCCACCGGTGGGTCAGGTAAATCAAGTTCAAGTTTCCACATGCTTTAATTGCGGAACTCCAAATCATTTTATAGAGGAATGTCCATTATTAATGAATCATATGGGTCCCACACTTGAGCAGGCTAACGCCTTGTACAACAACCCATGAACAATTCTTACGCTCCTACATACAAGTCGGCTGGAGAAACCATCCAAATCTCTCACTCATGGGGCCAGGGACAATATCATAGGGCCCTAATCCTAACTTGCAGCTTCCAGCAAATTGTCAGTTCTCAAGACCAAATGTGGGTGTTTATCAACATCCAAACGCTTTAAATTATGAGAACAATCAGAATAGACCACCTATACAAAACCACTCACATTCACAACAAGGGTCTAATAATGATCAAGAAAAATGACTGTAGTTACTTGAGAAGAATATTGAAAATCTTCTCAAGTCTCAATCAAAGCTTGACAAGCATATGTTCAACCTTGACACACACATGCAAAATCTTATGAAAATATCAACTGATTTTATTAAAGGTACATGTCAACAACTGCTCGTGAACTCTCAATCTATTAAGAATATAGAGCAGCAAGTTGGACAATGAGCGAGTCAGATGAGTGAACGTGGGTAGGATACTTTTCCAAGTCAACCAATAACGAACCCTAATTTCAGCTCCTCAAACTCCAATAAGTTGCATGTCCACCAATGCAATGTCATTCACATACTTAGATCTGGCAAGTAAATGGACAATAATGTAGCCATGTGCCCTGATCTTACTCCTACTATCTCGCAGGCTACACCATCTCTTCTACCCCTTTCTCCACAACCATCTCCATTGCCTCAATCACCGTCACATGATCATTTGGAAGAACTTGTTCCTAAGCCGAAAGTACCATATTCAAATTGGCTTAGGAAGCCTTCACCGCAAGTTGAAAAGATTCTTAAAATATTTCAGTAGGGGAAGGTTAATATTTCACTCCTTGATATTATACAACAGGTTCCTACTTATGTCATGTTCCTTAAAGATTTGTGTACTAAAAAACGAGAAAGAAATATTCCTAAGAAAGTTTTTCTTACTGTAAATTTATCACATATCCTCTCTAACTCCTTGTCTATCAAGTACAAAGATTCAGGTTCCCCAACAATCTCATGCATTATTGGAAACACTACATTTGATAGGATATTGTTTGATTTAGGGGCAAGTGTCAACTTGCTTCCTTACACTGTTTATCAACAACTGGGGTTAGAAAAACTTCAACTACCAAAGTCACATTACAGTTAGCTGATCGTTCGATCAAGAGACCATTTGGTATGGTTGAAAATGTGCTGATTAAGGTCGGCAAGTTTCGCTTTCCTGTAAACTTCATTGTCTTAGAAACTGAGCCGATCTCCAAACTACAGAATCAAATTTCCATTATCTTGGGTAGACCATTTCTTAGAACATCAATACATTAATTGATTGCAGGAGTGGCTTCATGAAGCTATCATTTAGGAATATGACTGTGGCACTAAACATATTCAATATGGATGAGCACACAACGAACTCCCTCATTGAGATCAATATGATTCACAGTTTGCACTCTTATTCAACCCTTGCACTGATGATGAACCCTCATTTGAGAAATTTTCAAAGATGAGGTCATATTATTAGATGAATTGGCACATACTTATTCTATGTATGATGATACTTATGCAAGTGTGTCATTGATTTATGAGAAAAATTTTGAGAATTTGTTTGCAGAGAAGCTCGCATTACTTTGTGAGTTAGAAAGGCCACCACCATATTCACTTGATCATATTACACTCTTCTCACCTCACGATATTTCTACATGTATGTTTGTTACTAATGATGATTGGCAGGTTTATAATGAAAAATTTTTTAACCCAATTATTAATACTTACATGTGGACAAAGAAAAAAAGAGGATAACATAAGAAGCAGACAGCTAATTTTGTGACTCGTAGGAGAATGATGAGATATAATAATGCACCAACTTTACGTTTAAAATGCTGACACTATGAAAGTGGAAAGCGATCGAGAGGTCGTAACCGCTTTCCATGCGTTAATAGGGTGATGATATTGAGATCGTAATTTTTACGACTCTCATTATTTGTATAGTATTTGTATAATAGTTTTCATCTTTATTCTACCACACTTGGTTTGTATATGAGAGTATACACGAGTTTAGGTGTGGGGAGCAGGTTAGGGTCTTTTCTTCATATTTTTCTAGGCCATTTTGTTTTTTTTAGAATTTTTATTTTATTTTTAGATTTTTTTTGGGTATCTTTAATTTACCCTTCGGGTAGTTTTTAGGATAAATAACTAAAAATTTTTTATAAAACAATAAAAACTAAAAAAATTAAATATTTTTATAAATAGAATTACATATAAAAGAATAAATTTAGATTTGAAATTGAATAGGAGAGTAGATTGGACGATATACTCAGAATTTTATGAAAAAGATTAAAATCTAAAAAATAAATACCGCTAACAGCAGTTTTGAGACAAGTATACATCTATTTTTCATTTCACAATAATCTATTAGGTTAAGGATAAAAATGATAATGATTGAGTAAGTCTTCTTTTTCTAAATAAAAGAAAAGAAAGTTAAAAAAGTGAGAATAAAAAATTGGGGTGCGCCTGGTATTAAGGCAATTGCCTCGAGAGTGATAAAATAATGGGATGCGTCTGATATTAAGCCAATATCCTCAAGAGTGAAAAAAAGAGAAGAGTATGATCTGAGTAATCGAGTACTTTACGCTTAAGTAAGCATGAATATTCACATGAAAGGTGAAATATTCTTAAAAAAAGAAAAAAAATAGTATGATTCAAGTAATCAGGTACTTCGCGTCTAAGTAAGCGTGAATATTCGTATGAAAGGTAAAATATTCTTTAAAAAATAAAAAAAGAAAAAAAAGAAAAAAAATATTTTGAAAGAGAAGACGAATCATGAGTTAGAGTTGGAGTTCAAAACTGAAATAGACTAACACACGTGCCTGTAAATGTATAGGAGCCAATGTATTATCTGTTGTAGGTATCGAAAATATGATTTAAATTTTTGATTAAATGATAAGTGTATCTGATATGACGCTCGATTTGAAAATTGATAATCTACATGCGTTCTTAAGTTTGTATATTAGTGAGATTAATTGATAAAAATATCATAAAAAAAGATTTTTTCTTTCTCATGTATAAAATTTTTATTTTTCTTGATTTTCGATTATTCTTATTTTTCTTTTCTTTATTCCTTAATCTATTTTCTTCATGAATTTTGTGGGTATATTCACAACAAACCCTCACTAGACACAACTCGTCTACTAGGGTAACCTAGGGGTTTAAAGATTTGTTGCACGTGCTAAGTGCAATAGCGATTCCTGCGAAAGTGAGTTAGGATTTTTCTTTTTCTTTAGGTTTAGGTTTTGCTCGAGAACTAGTAAAATATATGTGTGGGGGTGTGATAGTATCATATATTGTATTTTTTTCTTCCATATTTTATCTATTTTTGTATATAAATAAATACTACTCGGATATTTTTAGTATCTTTTTAGGTAATCCGATTCGTATAAGGAGATAGTATGAAATTAGAGTCGGATTAGGAAACAAACCCCGGAAAAGAATTAAGAGAGAGCAAAACTACAAGATAGTGATAGTTTAGAGAGTCAAAATCCAATATCGTCATTCACATCAAATGGAAAGGATTAGAACTTCATGCGGAAAAAATTTCATGCCAATGTCTCAAAATAGTGCTGCTCGTTGGCGGCATTTTGTTGCCATTTGGCTGCAAAAAGTTGGACCCACTTGCTAATTTTTCTTCGGGCACTTCAATGTAATTTTTTTAGTTTTTCAGTTGTATTAGAATTAGGGTTTGATTTCTGAAACCTATATATTGGCCGTATCTTTGTTTTCTAGGGTTTTGATGTAGAGGTTAATCATAGTAAAAGTATGAGATAATTTATACTCAGATTTTATTAATAAAATTAGGGTTTTGCTAAAAGGGTGACGGCCACAATACCGGACTACAGAGATAATTCTCTTTATTCTTCAATTTTTCCTTAGTTAATTTATTTTAATTGCTTTTTAGTTTAGATTTATTTGCTTTCTGGATTATATTTAATTGCTTTCTATGAATAAAAATTTGATTTTGCTCGTTAGAAATATGAGTAGCTAATTTAGCTTAGCTCTGGGATGTAAATGAAGCTAGAATTTACCATGTAATTACTCTCTAGAATTTTCTTCTTAAATAAAATAAATAAAGACATGATTTTTCTATGAAACGATTAAAATACAAGAACTTGAAGATTAATATTTTGATAGGTTATACTTGAATTAAGTTTCGTGATAGCCTATGTTTAGTTAGGATTTGGAATTATTGATTTTTATCTCATTCAAAGAATTATCAAATAATTTAGTTTATTTTTATGGAAAATATTATCTTTGATGAGTTATAGTTGCACACCACTTGATAGCACATGTTTAGGGAACTTTAAATAAAAAATAAACTAAAAGATCAAATTTTTATGATAGAGAAAAGATAATAGAAGTAAATATATGGTTGGAAACTAGTGGATTCTATATCCTAAGCTAATTAGAATAACTCCTAAATACAGCCTAGAATCCTTTGTTAGTCCGTTAGACTATAGAATTAGTAAGAATTGTAAAACACCTGAGATCTCTGTAGGACGACCTGTATAGCGCTACAACCGACACTGTATACTTGCAGTAAATTATCATATCATTTGCAAAAGCCAAAACTCATAGATGAATTTGGAGTCTTGAGTAGAAATTGAACTTGGCCTTTGTACCACCAAAGATGAAATGAAACCAAGCTCTGACTCCCTCGAAAAGATTTCCAGTAAAGCTCAAGTCTGTATTCGGATTTTCGGCATACAATTGATCATACCTAGACTATCGAGAAAAATGGCTTGGGTAATAAGGTTCAATATAATAATGGTTCTCTGAGCAGAGAACCAAGTGCCCTAGACGGATATTATTAGCCACCAAAAATATCCAGGAGACAGAGTCGTGACCTTATCAGTGCCGGCTACATCCACAAATTCATCCCCATAACCAACATTTGAAAAGTAAAGGAAACACTTTTATAACTCATAATTAGTATGATATCGAAGTGTTCTGCAGATCGCATGTTGGTTGTGAAAATTTCCAAGACAAAATGCGGAGCTAACTTTGTAGCTTCGCATGTGGCTATTTTAGCCTCGCGTTTGAGCAAAACGCGAAGCTAATCAATAGCTCTGCTTTCCAATGCAACTAGCTCCGCGTGAGCAGATTTCATCAGAATAATAAATTGATTATTATTGAGATTTGGGCTTACCCAATGCCCAAATTGAGTCCAATCAAAATTCCAAATCAAGAGATTTAAATCAAAACTGAGATATTTGATTGGAATTCTTGATGAATACAAATTATATTTAAATAAAAACTCTCATATTGGCCCAAGACTATAATATCCACTTGAGGAAGCCTTGAAGGATCTTTTTGAGCATTGAAGAAGTTCAGGTTACGCGTGAGAGGCTTGAACGATCAAGATCAGCAGAGAAAGATCAAGTCGGTCGTCATCTTCATCATGCAAGAAGATCATCGACGTCAAATCGTCCAAAAAAGTTACTCGATAGATCCCATCGCTGCGAGAACCCATTTCATAAATTGTAAAAGAGAGCGATAATCATAAATCCTCTCGTTTATTTTTTTCTTGTTCACTTTCGTTGTAATCTAAGTTGTATTCAATGGAAGGAAGCAAAAATTTTGCTACGAACAAATTAGCGACCACAGTGGGAGAAGTCTCTTTTACCGAAAAAGAGATCGTGGCGCAATCTGACATCGAGAGGATCGGATCCGACATTAACATGCTAGTCATGGAGATCGACCAGCAGAAGTACGAAGAGTATCTCCAATACCCGTAAATCGGGTAATCGGGAATCCACCATTAATCGGGGACCCTTGGAAACCACAGCCATAGTACCGTCTGGGCAGGAAACCCTAGTAGAGAATGACCTCTCTATTGCTGAAGAAAGCCTGGGAACTAGATTGACCAGAATCCAACTCTGCAACTAAAATCGTAGAGCTAGGTGAGAGGCCCTCAAAGCACGCGTTAAACGTGAGGCTAATCAGGCAGCAGAACACGAGGCTACAGTACCTCACGAACTGGCTTGCATTAATCGCAAGACAAGTCAATATCGCGTTAAACGCGAAGCTGCAACTTGCGTTAATTGTAAGGACAAGCTAGCATGTGATTCTCCACGCGAGACTATTTTATCTGGATTTAAAACCAGAGAAGCCCGCATTAATCGCGAAGATAAAATGCTGACAGAGCCAGCGTGCGATGGTGATTCTCCATGCGAAATTAACACTGAGCTTAGCGTAAAATGCAAAGCCAGTGAGACTTGCGTCAATCGCATAATACCTGACACTCGCGTAAATCGCGAAGATAAACTTCCTTTGAAGCCAGCATGTGATGGTGATTCTCCACGCGAGGCTAACACTGAGTTTAGCGTTAAACGCGAAACTAGTGAGACTTGCGTTAATCGCGAAACTCCTTACCTTTGCAAAAATCGCGAAGATAATTTTTAGACTTGCGTTAATCGCAAGAATCGCGTTAAACGCGAAGATATCACTTGCGTAAGTTGCAAGAATAAGTCAGCATGCAAGAATTTTCTTCCACGCGACGCTAATATTCTAGAAGTAAAACTTTTGCAAAAATGCAAGCCAACGTAAAACGCGAGACTAGCGTATCAAAATGCGAGGCTAATTCTCAGCCGCGCATATCAAAACGCGATACTAATTCTCATTCTTGCGTATCAAAAAGCGAAGCTGCTTCTTAGCTCCATGTAAATCAACCTGAATACGAAATTAGAGTTGATAGCTGCACCGTTAGACCAGAACTTGACACTAATGATTCCAAGAGGATCCAGTGGGCCCCTAGACCCTCTCGATAGATGAGTGGGTCCCACAACTCTGTGTCCAAGGCCACTGACCTCAGAGAATACCTAACCAAGAAAAGAGCTATAAATTAAGTTCAATCGGATCCTATTTGTCACTGCGAGCAACTTATGACAGCAGTATCTGCTGTAATGAGTAATTGTTGCTGTAGCAAGAACATGGTATCGGTGTTCGACCGATTAACTGAGCCGGACAAAAACCCTGCTAAAAAGACAAAAACTACTCCCCAAGAAAAAGAATGGAGAGTTCTAATCTCTAACATGGTCGGAAAGGGGAAGAAAATCATAGAAGGGAATGGTGATTCGGAATCAAGTGATGAAGAATCTCATCATTTTATCCAACTTAAGTCAGGCGCTATCCCGACTCGAAATCATAAGAAACTTGTAAAAAGATCTTATGACGATGACAGCGACAACTCGGTCATAGCTTCTCCTCGTTCTTCGGCGTCATCTAAATTGCAAAAATTAACATCACATATGACGGACAAATCTGAGATATCAATCAA
Source organism: Dracaena cambodiana (assembly GCA_036321105.1). Lineage (NCBI taxonomy): Eukaryota > Viridiplantae > Streptophyta > Magnoliopsida > Asparagales > Asparagaceae > Dracaena > Dracaena cambodiana. The sequence continues at coordinate 18,650,135 of JAYEPQ010000010.1, forward strand.
AGATTTGAGGCCCAAGACCAGATGATCCGAGATCAATAAAAAACGATCGAGGATCTCAAAGCAATACTTTTAAAAGTGGTCGAAAATACCCAAAAAATAGTCAAAGATAAGGCCAAAGTTCTTCAGAATCATCATCAAAGAAAGAAAAGGAAAAGATAAATGAAGAAGATAAAAAAGAAAATGCTTACTCGGCACATGAGGATGAAGATAAATATTCTTTCCAGGATCCTCATGAAGAGAAAATTTAGAAGCTACAAAGCCAGCTTGATGCCTTGATGCACAAGAAGGAATTGAAGGAATCGGGGGTCTCAAGACCATACCTGCCTGAATGTGATCTGGCACCGTACCCTGAAAAGTACAAATCGCTCAAGTTGGAGCTATATGACAAAAAAAGATCTCCCAGTCAGCTTATCTATTACTTCTTGACCCAAACAGGGCATTTGATGGGCAATGACCTAGTAATGACTAAGGTATTTGCAAGCACCTTGCGAGGGCCTGCCTCCACATGGTTTATGCAGTTACCCCCAGGTACTATTAATTCCTAGTATGCGTTGAGAGACACTTTCTCGCACGTTTCTTTGAGGATGATACCGAAATATCGGTTCATTCCCTCCTTATAACAAAGTAAGGGGAGCAAGAAATGGTGAAGGACTTTATAGAAAGGTTCAGGGAGAAGTCTGTGTATCACAAACACGAAATGATTTAGGAAACTCTGTTGGAAATGTGCCGGCATAATCTCAAGACCAACGTGCTCATAGAAGTGGAAGCCGTAGAGTCCAAGACTTGGAAGGGTTTACTTAAATAGGGGAAGCAAGCCGAACACTTGATCTACCGAGTTGAAGAATCCCGTAGAGCAAGGAATCTTGGAAATAATAGGCCGCATGTGCAAAATAACAATAAGAAAAAGGGAAAGCGGAAATGGTGTCAGATGCCGCTCCACAAAAAACAAATCTTCCAAACCCGAAGCCCCAAAATCAAAAGGGCACGAGACAGAATAGGCCCTAACAAGAGAGGACCTATACCTTTGAGGAGGAACAAATGCCTACACTCTTCCATCTGCTCCTTACGAAGGGAATATTGAAACTCGCAGAAAATAGAAAACGGGAGGATGCTAATAAAACTAGCGACCCCAACTATTATCTCTACCACAGGAATGTTGGACACCCTTCCAAAGACTGTTATCCTCTGAAGAACATGATCCAAACGTTGATAGAAGCCGGAGTCCTAACACTGAAAGAGGAACAGAAGAAAGTCACTGCTAATATGACAACCCTGGTGGTAGGGACCCATGAATTCCCTACAGGAGTAACCCTGATACCAGAAGGAAAATTGGTCATGAAAAATCATGACACACATGAAAGAGTACAGAAAGGACTTGTCCACGTAACCACACAAAGATGGAAAGTCATGTGGGTCCACCCTGATCTATTACAGGATGAACAATGGATCACCTCAGGTAGCCAAAGGAGAAAGCGAACTACTAATACTATTTCCATGAAAATAAAAGAAGAACACATAGTTACAGGAGCATTCACAGACTCTGAAGAAGAGACCGAAACTATGGCCACTCATCAAGACAAGGCAAGTCCTTCTCGCACTCGATCTGGTAAAACCTACCTCAAAGACTATACCAGGGTAGACCCAAAAATATATACGGAGAACTCACAAAGCCTGCAAAAAAAAAAAGGGCTTCGTTTTCAGAAAAATCCTGTAAAAAACGAAGAGGTCAAGGATGCTCCGTTTAAATTTGATATAATAGCTCAACTGGCAAATATCCCAGCTCAAGTTACACTTTACGAGTTGTTGCGATTATCAAAATTAACTCGCGAAGCATTAAGAGAGACTTTGACAGACTCTGAGTCATTCTTAGCACAGATTATTGAGCCAGCTGATGAAGAACAGGATTCCTGCCCCCGCTGTCATCAAGTAAGGAGGCAGGTCCCACATATTACCTTTTCCCCATAAGACATGCAGGTGAGAAATATAAAGCATAATAGGCCTTTATATTTCACCAGATATGTCAGATCCACAAAGGTGGAACGCGTTCAAATTGATCCGGAGTCTGCATTAAGCGTCATTCTCAGAAGGTTGATGCATTTATTGGAAATTTTGCCCTATCGCCTGACACCAACAAATACTATGATATACGGGTTTAACGCCAATGACAGCTCCCCCCCTCGGGAAGATCCGACATCAATGTCAAATCGGAGATTTGAGGACAGAAGTCACGTGCTACGTTATAGATGCAGACACGTCTTATAACATCTTATTGGGGCGACCACGGATCCATGCTTATATGATAGTCCCATCGACTCTCCATCAATGCATGAAGTACTGCGATGAACAAGGAGAAGTCCGGACGCTATTTACAGATAGGCAGCCATTCAAAGGGCTAGAAAACTACTTCACTGATGCTATGCTCTACAAGCCAGCCCATAAAGTCTCCAATAACAACCGCAAAGAACCTCAAGAACCTGATGACAGCGGAAATGAGGCGGACACTGAATACGAATCTCCAGAAAAAGATGATGAGTGTTATGTGATAAACCCTCACATAAATTTTAAGGTGAATTTTGATAATAATGTAACTGATGTAGCAGAGGGTGAATGAATAATTAATGAAAATATAAAATTAGTCTACGAGCCTGCTGTTGCTATAGAATCTGAGCCTTCTTGCACTTCCACCGAGGCGGATGGCCTGTCCGAATTCGAGATTCTAGCGGCATATCATTTGCCAGTCAAGTCATCCCTACTCTCTCGGTCTAAAATAACGAAGGGATGAGATCACTTTTTTGAACTACCTCCATGGCGGGTATCTCAAAAGCCAATTGTCTTCGGCAAAGTGATCGCGTCGCCCAACCAAAAACAAAGTAGTGAAAGTGATGAACAAACATCACCACAATTTCACTTATACGAGCATAAATTCTGGCGAATAATGGAAAAGATGGGTTATAATTTCACCCAAAGACCGGGATTAAATATTGAGAAAGGGCGACGAAATCTCATACCCTCGTTTAGACTAAGAGGGAAGAGCTCAGATTATTATCAGAAAACTCGAAGGGGATTGGGCTACGTATCTACTCCTTCCTCACTGCCATACAAATATGAAGAGGGCTCTTCGGTCGATAAAGATTTATATCCGCTTGACCATGATTCAGATCTAAGTGCTGGCACTTGGTTTCAATTTTTAATAGCAAATATAGTTTCAGCTGCACCAGAAAGCGACGAGGAACCAATTGATATTCAAGATGATTCCCGGGCTAAACACATAAATACTCTCTGAGAGGTCCGTTTCGAACAGCATGACCCGCCCACAGAAAATATGCTAGTACAAGCTAATATGGGGACGGAAGAGAATCTGAAACCCATTTTTATAAGCGATACGCTAACTCCTTTAGAAAAGGAGGAATCTATATCCCTAATTAGATAATATATAGATGTATTCGCATGGAGCTATGAAGATATGCCCGAGCTCGATCCTCAGATTGCCATGCACCGGTTGAATATTAGAGAAGACGCCAAGCCAGTTAAACAACAGTAAAGGCGTTTCCGATTAGAATTAATAGAGGCAATAGTTGTTGAGGTTAACAAACTCATAAAATTAGGATTTATTCGTAAAGAACAACATCCTGATTGGGTGGCAAATATAGTGTCGGTTAGTAAGATGAACGGCAAGATCCAGATATGCATCGATTTTTGGTACCTAAATGCGGCATGCCCTAAGGATGAGTTCCCACTCCCGATTACCGATGTAATGATTGATAACATCTGCAGTTACGAGAATATGTCCTTTATGGATGGCTTCTCAGGCTACAATCAGATCAAAATGCACCCAGACAATGAAATGCACACGGCATTCAGAACGCTGCTGGGGGGTACTGTTATACAGTAATGCCCTTTGGATTGAAGAACACCGTTGCCACCTATCAACGTGCAATGAGCATAATATTCAAAGAACATTTACGCAAAACGGTGGAATGTTACGTCGATGATTTGGCAGTTAAGAGCAAAAACAAAGAAGACCACCTTTAGGATCGGAGAACAGTCTTCAATCTTATGCGAAGACATCACTTGAAGATAAATCCCGCTAAATCCTTCACGGGGGTGTCCAGTGGAAAATTCCTTGGGTTTATAGTTACTTCAGAAGGAATTTTCCTTAATCCCGTGAAGGTAAAAGCAATCAAAGAGATGTCACATCCCCGCAACATTAAAGAATTGAGGGGGTTACAAGGAAAATTAGTTTATATCCTGCGCTTTATCTCCAGTCTATTGGGACAATGCTAGCCGTTCTCCAGACATATGAAAAAGGGGGTTTCTTTCATATGAGACGAGGCATGTCAACAGGCGTTTGATGACCTTAAAGAATACCTTACGAAACCTCCCGTCCTCATGGCAACTATCCCTGGAAGACCATTCCTTATATATGTCAGGGCCGTGGATAACGTATTAGGAGCATTGTTCGCTCAATATAATGAGCATGGTCATGAACATGCCCTTTATTATTTAAGTCGGACAATGATCGGAGCCGAGTATCGGTATACCCCTGTTGAAAAAGAATGTTTAGCCCTAGTGTTTGCCATCCAGAAAATGCGACACTATCTTTCAGGCCAAACAATTCATGTCATATCACGGGACAATCCTTTGAAAATTCTGATGACAAAACCAGGATATTTAAATGGCCGATTGGCAAAATGGGCGTTACTGCTATCGCCATACGATATCCACTTCGTTCCTCAAAAAGCCATGAAGGGGCAAGCGATTGCCGATTTTCTAGGAGACCATCTGATACGGTCCAACTCTAAATCATCAGTAGATATCTCTAAACAGACATCAGAAGTCAACACTATTAGCAAAGAGCAATCATGGCAGATGTTATTTGATGATGATGTTAGATGATCTACTGCTGGAGTGAGGGTTGTGCTAATCTCCCCACAGAGACACGTACTGCCTAACAGTTACTCATTAATGGAACTGTGCACAAATAATGTGGCAGAATATAATGCACTCATTATTGGTTTAAAAATGGCTCTGCAACTGGGGGTGAACTATCTAGAGATATATGGAGACTCTAAGCTCATCGTCAACCAGATGACAGGCGAATATGAAGTCAGACATGGAGCCCTCATCCCCTACCATCAACTAGCCATTGAGTTAGCAGGATATTTTAAACAATTTTACATTTATCATATATCTCAGAATGAGAATGTATATGCAGACGCTCTTGCCGCGTTAGCTGCAACATTGGCGATCCCGCCAGGAGCAGCTAAAAGTATAACCATTGGAAGTAAAGAACTCCTTCATCTGGATACAATTTTTCAAACCAGGAAAGTGTGCCAAGCAGGTTTAACTCTGGAACCCCATGATTGGATATTTTCGTTCATCGATTATGCCTTATATGGGATGCTACCAGAGAATCCAAAAGAAACTGCCTCAATAAAAGTAAGGCCCAAAAATTTTATTATGATCCTACACTTTAGACTTTATACAGAAAATCAACTGATGGTCTCCTACTGCGTTGCATTTCAAGAGCAGAAGCCGACGAAGTGCTGAAAGAAATACATGATAGAGTGTGTGGAGTTCATCAGCCCGGTCCAAAACTCGGAGACCGCATAAGAAGGTTAGAATACTACTGGACAAAGATGATTACCGATGCAATAGCATATGCTAAACGGTGCCATGCATGTCAGGTACACGCCAATTTTATTCATCAACCCCCAGAATACTTGCACAGTACTATAGCTAGTTGGCCGTTTGAAGCATTGGGAATGGATATCGTGGGGCCAATAACTCCGCCATCATCCAGGGGGACATCGGTTTATACTTGCAATAATCGATTATTTGAAGCTGTACCCATGAGAGAGGTAAAGACAACAAATGTAATTAAATTCGTTAAACATCACGTCATTTACCATTTTGGCATTCCTCGAAGAATCATTCATGATAACTGACCGCAATTCATTAGCCAGGGATTCTCATGATTTTGTGATAAGTTCAAAATCAAGGATATTGTTTCAACACCATATATCCCCGCGAAAATAGATTGGCCGGAGCATTTAATAAAACTATTATTAAACTCCTTCGGAAGTTCATCTCCTCCAACAAACGAGACTGGATGAAAAGTTAGGAGAGTGTTTGTGGGTCTATCGCACTACCGTTCGCACCCCAACAAAGGCTACCCCTTTTTCCTTGGTCTATGGAAGCGAGGTTGTCTTACCTTTGGAAGTTCAAATACTATCGCTAAGAGTGGCATTAGCCACAAAGATGACAACAGAAGAATGCCATCAACAAAGGTTATGGGAACTAGAAGCACTTAACGAAAAGCATCTCCGGGCTCGGCAACAGATTGAGTTGTATCAAGTCCGAGTTTCGCAAGCATTCAATAAGAACGTTAAGGAAAGAACCTTTAAAATGGAGACTTGGTTCTGGCTATTAAAATACCAATGATCCTAACCCACAAGACTAAGGATAAATTCGAACCCAAATAGGAAGGACCATTCATCGTGAAGACGGTATACTCTAGTGGAGCTTATCGCGTAATGAATCGGATGGTGACAGGATGATGATGCCAATTAATGGCAAATTTTTGAAAAAGTATTATGCATAAAAAAAGGTGTATATATTTATTTTTAAAATAATTATTATTTACTGTCACATCTAGTTCACATCCCTAGAAGTATAACCATCCACTTGTTCGAGTTACGCATATGAGCGCTTGAACTTCTTTATTAAACTAAGGCATGTGCAATTAGGTGTCTCTATCTAAGTCAATGATCTTGATTTAATCATTCTGGTGTAGGCAATCAAACACTCTCACTAAACTATCAGTTTGCTCTATATTAAAGAGCTTTTACCATGGTTAATAATTAAAACCCGGTTGGCATCAGCAATCTAAGTTACGTCGATGAGCCTTGGATCGTTTTACCGAAACTATGAATTATTTTCATAACAATTATTTGTTGAGCAAGAAAAAATTGTAGCCAACAGATAAAAGAATAAGAAAGAATTATCTTTATTCATGAATCAAAAGAATAAAGTTACAAAAGAATAAAAGAATTTAAATAATGATTGAGTTCTTTATTACAAGGAATAAATAAATATAAAACAGGGGAGTTAAGGCTCTCCCAAAAGCTTCAACTTATTAGTCGTCTCATCAATAACTCGACGACGAGTTTCCTCCAAGGAGTATTGAGCCTGCCGACGTAAATCATCGTTGTTTATTGCAAGTTGCTGGGTCAATTGTTGACGGGATTCTTCAATGGAACGGCTTCTCATCATGCCTTCCTATTCAAGCTGTCCTCATTGAAGGATTAGCTCTTTTCGTTTCTTGACGGACTCTCCTAGCCAAGACTTGTTGGCTTCTAAAATTGCTTGAGCTGTGGCGATAATCTACTTGGCTCTAAGGATGGCCGCTTGGCTCCCCTCAAGTTCAAAGTCCACCACCTCTAACCCCCTGAGAACTGACTCCTGACTGGCTCGCAGTTCTGCCAACTCTCGAGACCAATCTTCCTCTCGGCGCCTCAGCTCCTCCTGACGAGCTATTAGCTCCGCTCGTAGCCGCGCCAGTTCAATCTCGGTGATCGCTTCTACATCCGCTGGGCGAACTGTGTTTAGTGTTTGCACCTATATCTCTAAAGCTTCTAGGCGGGCCCGATAAGGAGCTGCTCGCTCACCCCCTCTGATCCTTTCAATATTGTCTAGGTAACTGGCCAACATTGGGCATCCAAACTCAAGAAAATTTCCTCTATCCAGGATCATCCCGATGCATCTCCTTAGTAACCGCATAAAATCATTAACACTGTGGTTGAAAAATTCTTCAAGTGGGTCCACAGTGTCCATATTTAGTGTAGGCAGTACAAGGGAAGATATCACCGGGGGAGGAATGGCTTCTGTAGGAGTCGAGGAAGGAGAAACTCGCCCCTGTACCAGACTCATGATATGTAGGGCCATAAAGCCAATAATGACTTGGCAGAACTGGAAACCCGAGGTGAAGTATCATGGATATCAGGGAGACGAGCAGCCTCACCAATAAGGGTGGATGATGGTGTGTTTTCGCCTGAAGCTCCTTCTGTAACAGAAGCAATCTCAAACAAAAACTTTAGGTTGTCTTCATCCCCTGCCGGAAGACGAGTTGGAGAAGGAGGAGCCACTGATGTCTCAGCAACTACAACTATCGATGGCGTTAGTACAGCTGGTTGAGGAGTAGGCGGCGCGGCAACAACGACCGGAAAGGTGTCTTCCATGCAAACGGCCAGTGTCGGTGACGGCAGGCTTAGAGAGGGGGAATTTCTCTGGCCATATCTGCGACGACCTCTGTCCTATCATCGCTCCCGAGTTCATCAATAGTGTGAGTCGAAGTAGGAGCAGAGTGAGGAGCTGGCGTGAAATAGTTTACGCCAAACTCCTCTGCCGAACTACCCAATCCACCCACCGAGCCGGTAGTGCCAGAGTAGTCCACTAGCTCCTCGGACTCCACTCTAGTAGTCGAATGCATTGGCGAGTGAAGTTGACTACCTGAATCTCAGAGAGCAAATAAGGAGTGTCACATATATGAACAAAAGGAATAAAAAGTTAAAATAGAAAAAAAAAATTAAAGGAGAAGAACCATACCATTGGATACAAGTCCCGTGGTTGGACTTGAAGGAGGAGCCATGACCGTCTCTAGGAGCACACCCGTCTCGCTACCTAGAGGTTACGTCGTAGTGTGCTCGGCAGATTCTGCGATTGGCAAAGTCGGAGCTTCAGTGGCGCTGAAGGCTTCTGCATGTCTGCTCTCCTCTGCCGGTACCGGTGGTAGAGTCGAAGCAAGCAGGTCCATGGAAAGCTGGACCACTGCCTCTTCAGGGATCACCAGGGTCTTCCCGGCCAGCTTCTTCTTCTTCCTGGCTGATCCATCTCTGGCGAGTCCGCGACGTTTGATGGTCGGACTCCGGGAACGAGTAACTGCAGGCTGGGTAGCACCTCCAACATCAGCATCATCATCGTCGCCATCATCATCATCACCATCAGAGTCACCAATATCTGATGGATCAGCGTCGTGCTAAGGAATTCATCCATTCCTTTCACCCTTACTCTCTTGGCCCCTTTGCGGAAAGAATAAAAATCTTCTATCTCCTTGCAACAACTATGGTTGATGGAGAAATTAGGCACGTCAGCGTTGGCTACACTGTACCACGTGCAGAAGCTTAATGTCATGCTCAGTTCTGGAGATTTCTGGGGCAATATGAATTCAGCTCCGGTTCCACCAGCCACAAAATAGAACCAGCCACGGGCACCTTCATAGAGATTCCCTTCATAAGCCAGCTTCTTGTTCGGGTTACCCACATAGAGTTGTGTGTACCCGAACTGGCGAGCAAAGCGGCTCGGGGTGTATGGCTCAATGTACAACATGGTATCTTGACGATACACTAAGTGCACGGGTCGAATATTCAACAACCACAAAAAAGCCCCCGAAGATAGATTGGTGAAGTTGTTTGCTCCTGAAATATCTTTAAATTTGGAGCCATATTCTCCACCAGGGAAATCTGAAAAACACCAAAAAATTTCGTAATTCTGGTGATGGCAGAGTGTCTTCCTGATTACCAACATATAGTGGCTTTTCCAAGTGGAGCGTTCGTACAGCTCCACGAGGAATGGCTTGTCAGCAAGGGAATGTTCTGCTGCACTCATTAGAGAAGGACAGTGCATGACAAGCCATGCCATTAGATATATATAGGGCATTTCTACCCTAGGATTCGGGATCTTCATCTTGGCAATTTCTTTGCCTTTAGCCTTCCCTTTTGCCCTTGTCAGCAGGAACAAAGCCATTGCAGAGTGCTCGCAGCCCACTCTGGAGGTTGCTAACCATGGCGGGGAGGAGTCCGAATGGTCAGCCGAATGCGAGTAAAACTGCTGGATAAACCACATTCATTGCGAAGGCATCCTTTAGTAATGATGGCACGACACACCTCTTCAGCCATAGCATCAGAAACCTAGAGATAAGACCTATGTTGGACACTGGGAACTAAGCCTGATAGTGGAAGCTCTTGAAAACAGTGCCAGGACTGAATCCGCCGTCATTTGATTTAGTTGTATAAAATACGGCACTTGTTTTAGCTATACGATGATCAATCTCTTTGACGTCGATAGGCTTATGGCCACTAACACTGGATGAACTCTCCTTTGAGTTCAAGTTTGCAAAAAGGTAATCGGCCCATTTCTTATGGCCGATACCTTGGTTACGCACACCTGCCATGTCAGCGCAGATGCGGTCATGGCACATCATCTCCCAATATGCCGCATAAATGCGTTCATCCTTCGCTTTTAACATGCGCAGCTCCTCGGTAGTGGGGATGTATTCTTCATAAGGGACTTCGCCCATCGATAGACCTGAGACCTCATACATCTCATGTAGGGCAAGCCCCAGTTCACCTACTGGTGTGAAAAAGGTGCTAGTCTCGGGATTGTACATCTCCAGGAGGCTGAAGAGATGATAGGAGCTCTGAGGTAGCCCAAATTGAACATTTCTGATGGTCTTATATAAACCAATATCCTTTAGAACTGGTTCGTGAGAGTCTACCATATATTGGACAAGGCGGGCCCACCACATGTTGCTAGAAGAGTAAACCCAGCTAGGCATCCTGAAGTCATTGGCTGGATATTGGCCCCCTTTCACCGTGAATTCGCTTAGAATGGTTCGAGCACGGGTGGGAACCTCCCCTACTGGGTGCTTTTTGGTGATTCTACCTGGAAGCAACCCAGTAATGCATCTAGTAGGACCATCTTGATAAGCCCCATGTGAGCCAAGCTTGCTCGTAGAGACGCAGTCGTATTCTTGAGTTAGTCCCCATTCCAACTCACGATGCATGGCTAGCCTCTGAAGATAGACCAAGGGGTAACTGCGCTCCATACTGGGTAGAAATATCAGCAAGTCGCCAGATTGGTAGAGCTATTTGCTCTCTTTTTCAAAGAGGATCTGGTCTGAGTGAACCACTGCATCTCCAAAGAGAAATGCAGGCTTATCCAATGCTTCTTGGTTGGTTGCCTCGAAGGGAGCATCGGTGATGATCTCCCTTGCGGTAGCTGGGCTATATCTAATCAATCACTCCCTGCGCTCTCTTACACCTAGTTTGTAGGTAGGGAGATTTGTTGTGAAGCGAAACTGGACCGCTAGGTCTGCACCCCCATCGAACCCAAAGTAATGCCTATGAGAGAGAGCGTCCACTGAGTACCCCACTGCAAAAGAAGAATCAAAGTTAGAACCTAGAAGAATCTTCTAAGTATAGAAATGCGGAGCTAAAAATAATTCCGTGCGAAACTAAGAAAATAGCCCCGCGTTTGCAAAAATGCGAAGATAAAAAAAAGAAACGCGGAGCTAAAAATAACTCCGCGCGAAGCTAACGCAATAGCTTTGCGTTTTCAAAACGCGAAGCTAAATCTGTAAGCTCGCGTTGAAACATGACAGCTAACAAAAATAACTTCGCGTTTCAAACGCGATAGCTTCGCGTGGAAGAAGGCCAGAGGCCTTTTCTTCTTCTCCAAGCATACAGCCAAAGTACGGCGATTTCGTCGGTAAAAGAAGTGATTAGTCAGTTAAAACCTAGCTAAAACACTCTCAAATCATCCTAAAAGTCCCAAAAGTCGAGATTTTTACCTCCAATGGGTGCGGCATGGACTGGATCGCCATTGTGGCCGCTGCCGCGGCCACTGCCGCCGCTGCTCGCTCCTGCCGCCGGTGGGGAAGAAGCACGGGAAGAAGAGCTCCTCTTGGGTGCCATTGGGTTGGAAATCTTGAAGAAAATCAGAAGAAATGGGCAGAAAATCGATTGGAAGCAACGGTTCTTGGATCGCCTGAGCTCTGAATTCTTGGGTTTCTGAAAATTTCCAAGAAGAAGAAGAGACTCTATTTAAATGAAAAAATCCGCCTTTTGGTATTCGGTGCGAGAATCGAAGCAGTTACTAAGCAGAACACGAGGCTATTAGCTTCGCGCAGTAAACGAATATGCGAAGATAACTTTGTATTCTAACTCCGCATTTTAGTTTAAAAGATCCAAAGTATTTCAAATTTGCTAAATTCTAAGCCATTTTGAAAACTTTAGAGGGGGTTCTGTTGGTAGTGAAAATTTCCAAGACAGAATGCAGAGCTAAATATGTAGCTCCATGTGTGGCTATTTTAGCCCCGCGTTTGAGCAAAATGCGGAGCTAATCGATAGCTCTGCATTCTAACGCAACTAGCTCCGCATGAGCAGATTTCATCAGAATCATAAATTGATTATGATTGAGATTTGGGCTTACCCAATACCCAAATTGAGTCCAATCAAAATTTCAAATCAAGAGATTTAAATCAAAACTAAGATATTTGATTGGAATCCTTAATGAATACAAATTCAATTTAAATAGAAACTCTCATATTGGCCCAAGGCTATAAATACCTACTTGAGGAAGCCTTGAAGGATATTTTTGGAGCATTGAAGAAGTTCAAGTTATGCGTGAGAGTTTTGAACGAATCAAGATCAGCAGAGAAAGATCAAGTCGGCCGTCATCTTCATCAAGCAAGAAGATCATCGACGTCATATCGTCCAGAGGAGCACTTGATAGATCCTTCACTGCGAGAACCCACTTCATAAATTATAAAAGAGAGCGATAATCATAAATCCTCTCGTTTGTTCTTTTGTTGTTCACTTTCGTTGTAATCTAAATTGTATTCAATGGAAAGAAGCAAAAATTTTGCTACGAACATCGCAGCCATGTAACCTCCTTTCCAGTGTGATTTCTCATAATGTTGAACTTTGCGAGAACTCAAATCTATTTAAGCATCAATTGGACTCATCAATGAAGGGCAATGCAAAACTATCCAAGCCATTAAATAAGTGCAATAGAAGTTCCACCCGCGGATTTGGAGTCTTAACAATCAATTTTCCGTTGTCATCATGCTCTTTCTTGACATTGCAGAACCTATCAACCAATTTTCTCAATCCACTTTGGATTCCACAAAATATCACTGGCAGCAAACTGAGTGGATGGCTGAATGCTAACAAGACTACCGGATATTCCACTTTGACTGATAGAATTTCTTATGATGGAAACACGCATTTCTTTCACCATAACATCAAGAAACCTGCCAACAAAGTAGGATCTGATAAAGGTTGTAAAAACTGATAAAGAAAACTTTCAAAGGACATCTCGGCCTTGAAGATATCCTCATCTGATTCAGCAATGATGCATCTGTTCCACAGTGAACAATCCTTTCTTCAACCTCTTTTTTAGAAATTGAAGAAAGGCGAGTTAAATCAGGATTGTTAATCGTAAACTTGGGGAAAAGATACTGTAACCACTTCTTTCGCTTCACATTGTGAGCATTAGACATGTGAGTACAAATTTGATAGTGGCAAAGCAATTCTCAGTAAGTATCGTAAATTATGGGATCCCGAACTTTCAGTAAATTGAGTTCTTCTCCTGTGAAGACATATTTTTCATAAGGAATATCTCTCATAGGTAACCTTGAAATCTCATGCATCTCATGGAAGGCAAACCCTAGTTCACCATGGGGTGTAAAGAAAGTACAAGTATTAGGGTTATACATTTCCAGTAAAGAAAAGAAATAGAATTGACTAGGAGGAATTTCATATTGAGTTGCTCTTATAGCACGATAAAAATTTATATGTTTCAGTTGGTCTGCAAAAGCTCTTAAGAAAATTTTTATTAAGATCGCTCATTCTCCCTTAAAAAAATAATGGATCCATCCAGCAGGACGAAAATCTTGGACTAAAAATTCTCCTTGTGCAACAACAAAATGATGTAAGAAAGTTTGGGCAATCACTGGAGTTTTACCCAAAGGGAGGACCTACTTAAAAGATCCTGGAAATAATCCACAAAAATATTTTCCAATAGAACGAGGAAATGCACCTTGTGCATTGAATCAACCCAGCAAAACATCCTCTTGCGGTTTGTTTAAATGTCAATCCACGATTCTTTAAATAGAAAGGAATTGGAGATACAAAAATGAATAAGACCTCTTCATGTCAGGAAGAAACAAGTCACGATCGTTAACTTGATAGAGCCACTTATAGATCCCATCATCTAAGCAGTCATCGGGGATTGGGATATGATCACCAAACAGAAAAGGAGACTTGATCCTTTCCCTCAAAAGAAACAGTAGTCATGAATTCTCGCAATATAGGGCGAGCAGGGTTCAAGATTTTACTCTTCCTCTCTCGACCATCAGATGTTGCACCAGCTGGAAAGACTCGACCGAGCGTAAACTGTTTTTTGCCATCATATCCTTCTGTATGGCCAAAATATTAATCTTTCGGCCAAGAGTTTAAGGCATAATTCACTGCATGAAGAGAAAAAAAATTAAAACAAAATTATGAAAAGGAAGGTGCTCTTTTAGAGTTAGAGTATAAATTGCAAATATGATATGAAGTAAGAGAATCACCTCCAATCAGAGACTCCTGCCAAACCACTGTGGAAGTAGAAGTAGTTTGAGAATTTTGAGAAATACTGTCAAATGGACCAGAAAGATGAAGCCTTGTTCGTCATCCTCTTAAAATTCTTAAGAAAAACTTGTTGTAAAATGAGTTTGAAAAAAATTGAGGATAAAAAGAGCTTAAGGACGAAGGGTCTTGAAAGTTGGAGGAAAATTTGGAGTTCAAATTCTTAGAAAGTATTAAAAATACTCTAAAAGATGAGTTTGAAATTTTATAGCAGATGATTTGATGGACTAGATCTCTGGTCCAACTCTCATGACGATCTCCTCATTAATGAAGCTCAGAGAACATCTCGATCCCTATGCCAGAACAAGTGATAAAATTTCGTATATACCGCATAAAGCGCTAGATCCGCAGCTCTAATATAGAGTCGTGCATTTTTTCAAAAGCATGGAATTTGCAATTCTAATATAGAGTCGTGTTTCTTTTTAAAGTACGAAATCTGCGAAGATTGCATTCTTGCCAAATTATCCAAAGTATTTCAAAACACCTCCAAAACCATAGAGTTTTGAAAATTTTGGAGCAGGTTTTGTATGCGAATTTTTTTATTGGGATCATCTTTCATAAAAGAGATCTGCGAATATAAACTACGGAGGAAATAAGACATGATATTCACAAAGTTGTGCTTTATTTTCCATAGAAACTGAGACGCGATCTTTGATTTGCGAAGGAAATTGAAGTGCGAATCTCTTTCTCTAGATTCGCAGACTTCATAATGAGAATAAACCCCGCAGGGTCTCATCATCATGTCTAAGTATATCATGCAAGTAGCGAACATGCCATCAGATTGAAATGCGAATCTAAAATCTGAGATTCACATTCTGATTTTCATGCAGATTAAAATGTGAATTTAAAATTTGAGATTTGTGTTCTGATTATAATATAATTAAAACACGAATCTAAAGTCTGATATTCGCATTTCGATTGTCATTCAGAAGAAACATGAATCTAAAACTTGATATCTGCATTTCAGTTACAATCCAGAGGATCAAAAATGTCAGTTACAAGTTCGAGAGATTTAATACAATCCACCAGATCAAAAAGGCAAAAAATTAATATTCATATCGTGGAGGCTAACAGTTGGACAGTTACATCAACTCAAGAGTTTCCAAAGCTCTATAAATAGTAGAAGCTTGGGCGGAAAAAGGGATCTGGAGATCAATATTATAAAGAGAGTCATTTTCTATCCAAGTACTGGTGCTATCAGAAGTTCGAAACTCTTGCCAACTAAAATTTTATACAGAGTATCAACGGAGAGAAAGATCGTCCTGCACAGCTACTCTAAAACTAAGATTTAAACAAAGAGATAATTAGATTTTTCTCATCTTCTGTAAATGAAAAACTATTAAAATTGTAATCTTTCATTGAGAAAATTCAATAAAGAATCATTTACGATTTTACAACAAAAATGATGAGTCGAATGGTATCTATCCTAACAATGGGTGCGAATACTTCTTTATAGTCGACTCTTTGTCGTTGACTATAGCCTTTTTCGATGAGTCTGGCTTTCTACTTCTCAATTTTTCAAACTTGATTGGTTTTTGTCTTGTAAACCCACTTTACACCAATGGGTTTGTAGCCTTTGGGTAGATCAATGAGCTACCATTTGTCATTCCTTCTTGTTGTCTCGATCTCCTCATCCGTAACTTTTCTCCATTTGTCTTCTTGAGCAGCCTTGTAATAACTCATTGAATCACATTCTGCAAGCAAGCAGAATAGTGTGTAGTCCTCTATCATCTCGATAGGCTCCGTGTCCTTGTATAGATCTCTTAGACTCCTCATCCTCTTTATTGCTTCCCCGAAGAGCCTGCTTCACTTGAGCTGGAGGAAGATGTTGAGGCTGGAGTAGATGATGATGTTGATAGAGCTAGATTATCTGGTGGACTTTGATCTGGATCTCCTTTCATATTCTGCAAGTCATTATTATATCTTCAAAGGCATACATTTGATGTTTTATCATTGTTACTCTAGTTCCAATGATCTTCTTTATTGAACTCCACATCTCTAGAGATAATCCTCTTCTTGGTGACTGGATTGTAAAATTTATATGCTTTCGTTCTACCCTCATGCCAATAAAGATACACTTTTCTCCTTGATCATCTAGTTATTTTCTTCTCTACTCTGGAATATGTGCATAATCAATGCATCTAAACACCTTCAAGTGGTTTACACTTGGCTTGATATTGCTCCATATCTCTAACGGCATCTTGAACTTAATACTCTTTGTTAGACAACAGTTGAAGAGGTAAACTACACAATCTATAGTTTCTGCCCAATAAGTCTTTGGCAAGTTTTTGTCATTAAGCATGCTTCTTGCCATAGAATGATACGATTCTTCCACTTTGCTATGCATTCTGTTATGGTGTGTACGTAGCAACAAGTTGATGAATTATTCCATACTATTTGTTGAAGTTGTTGACTGCCTTCGAAGTATACACTCCACCTTGATCAGATCGGAGCACCTTAATATAGTAGCTTGATCAGATCGGAGCACCTTAATATAGTAGCCGCCTTGATTTTCTACCATTTCCTTAAATTCTTTGAATTTCTCTAATGCTTAGGCTTTTTCTTTCAAGAAATAAATTCATGTCTTTTGATTGTAATCATCAATAAATGTAAAAAAAAAAATACCTATTCTCCCAAGAGAAACGACTTCAAATGGTTCGGCAATGTCTGTATGGACAAGTTGTAGTAGCTCTGTTGCTCTTTATGACTTTCCAAATTGCCCCTCATATCGCCTTCACATGGACGGTTGATTTGTAGCAAGCCCTTCACCATTCTCTCCTTCCATTGAAGATTCAGGCCACTGAATGTGAGAAGCCCAAATCATAAATGCCAAAACCAAGACTCATCTTTTATGATGAACTTCAAACACTTTACAGGATCAGCATGAATATTTAGGGTAAACATTTATTTTCGAACATATTTACCTTTGCAATTACTTTATTTTTGCTCTTGATAGTAAGAGATAAATCTTTCAAATGTATGCCATAGCCTCTTTCTAAAAATTGTTCCAGACTTAAAATATTATTGCATAATACTGGAATATAGTAAACATCAGAAAGATACCTATTCTCACCTATCTTCGTCTGAGTTATAATCTTCCCTATTACCTTTAATTAGGATCTTTGATTGATCACCAAAGGTGACCTCACTTCGTACCTTCTCGTTCAACTCGGTGAAGAGTTTCCTGATGCCACTATATGGTTGCTGGCTCCTGAATCAAGTTACCAAATATTTTGGTTCATGCTTTCATTCTCCTTGTATGCAACAAGGTTGTAGGATTTTCCAGCTGATCTCTTGCAGTAAACTTGCTTCTTTCTGTCACTTGATTTATTGGTTTCTCCCAACATTCATAATTTAGGTGGCTATACTTCTTTCGTATGTGGCACTGTATTTGAGATCTATTTACTTGATAACATCTTTATTGTTGTCGTCCTCTTGTACCACGTCCTCTTCCTTGTCCGAAGGATTATTTACGATCTTCATCATGATTTTGATTTTTGTGGCCTCCTTGATATTGCTTGCCACATCTTCGTTGAAAGTTTTAGCTGCCTCGGAAGGCACCTCTACCTCTATAGCCTCCTCGTCCTCTATGACTATCTTCATTGATAGTCATCTTGCTCTGCAGTGCTTGATCCAAATTTTCTCCATGATTTGTATTAGCATTTACATCCTGTTTAGAGGCTTGCAAAGAACCTTGGAGCTCATGAATCGAAACTTAAGAAAGATCTTTAGACTTTTGTATTGCAGGAAAAATATATTTAGATTTAGAGTCTAAGTTCAAAACATTTTCTCCATAATTCTAACTTCATAAATTACTTTTCCATTTCTTTTCATTTGGTTGGTAATACTTTTGACTCTATTAAGTAATCAGATATGGATTATGAAGCTTGTATCTTTAAATATTCAAATTCTATTTTCAAAGCTTGAAGACGTACCTTCTTAACTTTTTCTGCACTTTGATAAAAAAAAAAAATTTAGAATCTCCCATGCTTCTTTAGAGGACTAAGCATTGACAATTTTCTCAAATACTAATTCTTCAATGCCTTGGTATATAAGGTATAAAGCTTTTTTGTCTCTTTGTTGAACTCCTTCAGCTCAATCTTCTAGCTGGTGCTGAGATTTGCTTCGGCAACAGGCAAGTCTAGTTCTGCATAACCATTCTCCACAAGCTCCCATGAGTCCTATTAGCCATGTATAACTTTTATCTGAATATTCCAATTGTCGTAGTTGATATTTGTCAACTTTAGGATGTTTAGTTGAATCATATTTGCCATCTCGTATATAAGGACCTTCAATTGGCCTGACTAGATCGAACTCTGCTCTAATAACATTTTGATGGAATGTGGATAGAAAAGTAAGATGATAAAAAAGATTATCTCAATTTTATTTTAGTATGAAGATATAATTATTCTTAATTAGAAATAGTATATTACAACACCTCACTATTTTAATTCTCTCTTGGGCTTCAATTGCCTTTGCTTATTTTTTCTCAATTCTCTTACAACTTCTTACTTCTCACCATACCTTCTCCTCTGATACCACCAGTCAATTTATAGTTATTAAGCCCAAGTACTCTACCTATTAAATAACCATGTGCACTCACCTAACCACATTCTTCACATTTTGTATGTAGGATATGCTTAAGTCCATAATTTATTTAAGTATTCGCGATTAATTTAAAACACACCTAATTTGACTATAAATAAGTTTGAACTTCAACAGTGTTATATGGTAAGCAATGTATATATATATATATATATATATATATATATATATATATATATATATATATATATATATATATATATATATATATATATATATATATATATATATATATATATATATATATATATATATATATATATATATATATGAGGAAACAGGAAAACCTATGGCAAATGAGGGGTCCCTTCCATGGCATTTACATGGCCTAATAGAAACTTTATACTAGAGATGTTCAGTTAATCGATCAGTTAGACACCAAAGTTCTCTACTTGGATCAAAGAGTAGAAAGCTCCGACTGCTGCTGGAAAAATTTTCTGATCGAACTCCGAACGATTTCAAATGGAGTCGGGTGAAACCGCTAGAGTCGGTGGTCGTGTTCACCCCTAATTGGGTAAAGTGTATTGCTTTTTATCAAAAATAACCCTCCTCTCTCTCTCCCCCCTCTCTCTTTCCCCCTCTCCCTCTCCTCTCTTTTAGAAAACAAAGAAAAGCCCTAAAATTTCTTGGTTCCCTCACCTAAACTACCTCTACCTCTAAATCTAATCCTATCCCTCTTTAATCGCCACCTCTATCCTTTGCCATAGCCACTGTTGTCACTCTCTTATCGTCGTTGCCTTCCCATTATTTACCTCCACCCTCCGCTCTCACCGCCTTTCATTGCCCCCTCCCCTCCTTCCTCACCAACAATCGTCTTTCCTTCTCTCTCCTTCTCTAACAAGCATCACGGCTTTCCCTCTCACTAATCACTGCCAAGTTCCCCTCTCCACTTCTGCCTTCACTACCCTCAGCCTGTCCTTTCCTTCGTTTCCTCCCACCCTTCCTTGTTGTTGGCCTCTCCCTTCCTTACCGTCGGCCCCTCCCTTCCTCACCCCTACTCTAACTGCCCACCCGATGCTCCAACTCCAAAGTAGCACAGGTGAGGAGGGATAAGAATAGCAACAACAATAGTACAACGGCACAGCAGCAATGTGCAAAATCCCAAATCCCACTAAACCAAAATAATAATAATAATAATAATAATAATTAATAAAAGATAACTTAATCTTAACTCCTTTAAAAAAAAAAGAATTCTGAAAAATAATATCGGTTCTGAATCACTAATTCTATTCTATCCTAATAACTTAACATCCAAATCTTAATTAATAAATATATCTGAAACAAAATCTAAAAGATAATGTTAATTTTAATCCTAACCACCTAACAACTTATCCCCTCTCCCAAGTCTTTACTCACGTTAAAAAAGAATAAAAAAAAAAAATGAGAACACAAGAAAAAAAAAATGGGAACACAAGAAAAAAAAAAAGAGAGAAAGAAAATAATGACGAAATCGGAGGGAAAAAAAAAGAGATCCAATTTGATTCGAGTTGAGTCTTTTTGAGACAAGTGCTAATTTCAATTTATTTTTACCTTCTAGCTTTGTATTAAAAATTATAAATTAAACAGTGCTTTTTCTTTCTCATCTCCTCTGTTGTTTAATTACATGTGATTAAAAAAAGAAAATAAACTCATTTAGAAATAAATATAATTGCCTTTTTTTCTCTAAGTCAATTATTTATTTTCCCAATTTTCTAATCCTAATCAAACTTGCATTCAGTAATTATCAAACTGACAAAGTGTTTTAAAACTATTTAAAATAAACTAATGAGTTATTGTTATCAATTTTTCCCATACTATAGTAGAGATTGCTTTCATTTCCACTACATGCTCTATTAATCCATCGTTGAACCTTCTGCACATGTTATTTCATATCTTCCCACTTTTACATATAGAAATCTTCTCACAAAATTTTAGATTTTATTTGTAAAACTTATTGATGATCATATGGTATCCTTGAGTACACAGTGAGTTGTCTTTGTAATGAATATATGGTATCCTTGAGTACACAGTGAGTTGTCTTTGAAATGAATATGTGGTGTGCATCAGACAGCAAGTTATTTGAAGTTTAAGGCTCATGCATGGGAATGCAATGGCATTTGCAGTAACTTATTTGTATGTTGTTAATCTCTTTTGAAGTACATTGAACCACGTGGTGCACACATTGTGTATACTTTTACTATAGCTACATACAAACACATATATATTTGTAGGATAGTGTTCCAATGCTTTCTTCTTGAGTTTTTAATTATCCCCTCTTTATATCCATCTTTTCTACATGATGCTAAAAATTTCAAGTCTAATTTTAGTTAAAACCACTATATCTTCATTTTCTACATACACTTCGGAAGATGCATGTTATCTCAATTATATGCTTTAATTTTTTTTTTTTTTATGCTCACAAATTTGAGTTTTTTTTTTTTTTTTTTTTTTTTGTAATTATGAAATGGAGTAATTGACCATGTAGTCTTTCCTATATATATATATATATATATATATATATATATATATATATATATATATATATATATATATATATATATATATATATATATATATATATATATATGATATGGTGGCGTCCATATTTTTAAATGAATAGGATTCAGACCCTCACTCAGTCAACATTAGGTTATCAATTATTTTTTATAAGAAAAAAAATCATATTCTGTTTAGTGAACAGAACAAAATATTCTATTCACTGAACCGAACAATAACTGCGAAAAAAAATTGTTTTATTCACTAAACTAAACAGAAAAGTGAAAAAAAACCTGTTATGTTCAGAGAACAGAATAGACTCTTCTGTTCACTGAATAGAACCGATTATTCTATTGAATAGCAACAAAAAAAATAATTCTAATATTGGTTTCATATGCTACTATATATTTTAATTGAATCCACACATTATAGCTTTTTTTGATACAGCTTGTTGCAATTGTAAGTTCCATTTTGATTATACATGTCCACATCAAATTAGTGTCACAGGAAAATTTTACTTTCAAGAAGGCATTTGCTAACAATTAAAAAGTAAAACCTTCATTCAGTAACATGATTAAATTATATTTGGCTATTATACTTAGAAAATTAACATACCAATTTTTTTATTATCCTAATATATAAAATCATAAGATAAATTTATGGGATTATGAGAGAATTCGAAGAAGGAACTGTACACATATTTTAAGAGATTTAGATTCTTGAAATTGTACAACCGAACTAAGGAATCTGACCATAGAGGTTCTGAGTGACTACTGGATCGTCATCATTATGTAGAGCTGCACTCCTGGAGCTTAGGCTCACCAGTATTCACATTCATTAGTACCTAGCGATACGTTCTAGGGTAGTATTAGAAATCATGGTCGTGGTCTCGGATATACACGGGATACTCTAAAATATGCAGCACACTACTTCTAACAGTTCTAAATAAATTCACAATAAACATAATATAACGTCAAATTTTATATGCATGCTTATTTTTTTATATCTGCTATAATGTCATTCATAACATGTGTATATAAATATACTCATTGATCATTATCATTCTCAAGATAACTGCAATTTAACTCATGATTTAATTCTTTGTGAAGATTTATATTTTATGATACATTCATGATTTTATAGTTTCATATAACTTTTTACTGTCATGTTAAATTCCAACACCATTCAAAATACGTTTTCACTACTATTGGTTGATTTATTATGCTTTCCGAGATAAATGTAATTTAAATTTATGTTACACATTCTTTTCAAGATTTAGATTTTGTTGATACTATCATGATTTTATTATTTCATTTAGTTTCATATTTTATTTATATATACAATAGCGTACCTGTGTATTATTATTTCTCCTCTTTTAGTATTTTCTCGGTCTTTCTAATGATTCTGATTTAGCACGCCTAGACAATTTGTAGGATACTGACGAGGAGAACCCACCACAGCTTGAATAATATTTCGAGAGATTAGCTGATAATCAGTAGTGTTTTCATTGTAAGGCACTATTTCGGGGATTTTTATTTATTTTATTCCTTCAGACTATATCATCCACTTTAATTTGTTATTTTCATGACTCGAAGTTTAAAGTTATAATAAGTATTATCATTATTTGAATTCTTTCATGATCAATTAATATTTTGTTGGAATTAAAAAAATTGATTATTGTCTTCCTATTATTCTTTTTTTGTATGTGTATGATTTTGTGATAGTAACATTCAATTTATTAAAGGTAATTTAGGCTTGGCATATTCATTTATGGTACGGTGCCGAACGCTACACGTATCTTGAGAACACAATGCAACAACAACACCAATGAAGAGAATGATAAATTCTTGTCTTGGTTGTCATTTTTCTTGATTAATTTGAAATTTTGGTGTTGTATGGAGAATTTGGGTTGCAATTTTATTTCATCAAAGTTTAGCTTTCCTTAATTTGTTATGTAGCATCATAGGGGAAAAAAGGTTGAATTTCCCCTATTTTTTGTATTTTATTTCAAAAAGTATTAATGTTGATGGATCGCATAATCACTGTTACTTTGAGATAGTCTTGGTGACCGTTTGTTGATATCCCTTCCTTGGTGAAATCTTGCGCTTTTGTTAGTCAATTTGCTGATGTTTTAGATTAATATGGACAGACTTACTACTGTTATTAATTAACAGACTTGTTGTATATTTCAATCAGAAATAAAGTTGGATAATATTAAAGAAGAAGTACGAATTTGTATAATAGCAGTAGTCTCTATTTTTCATATTTGAATCTTATTACCTACTGTTATTTACAGGAATTTAATTAAACTGAAATTGGTTATCTAGTTTATTATCCTAAGAAAGAAACAGTATAAAAGAATTACTGAATTAGAACACTTTACTGATTGAAGGATGAACGAATGTTGAAAACTGACACAAATACGATGAAGACAGGAAGATGATCGAGGCTAGTGTTGGACACTATCTCCTTAAAACCGATTCGTCCTCCACCGCTTGCTTCTGGATATTAATGGGCGTCGGTCTCCCAGAATACAACGATCGGTCTGCAACAGGAAGGAAGCTGCAATCATATTGCTCTGGCGAATCTGATAAAGAATACTCTATATGATGTAATGCAGGACTGTTTAATGAAAGAACAGTTCTTCTGGAAACAGAAACTTTCTGTCAAAATGACCAAGTTTCTATCTGCAGAAGAAAGGAGAAGAAAAAAAAAATTATATTTTGAAAGGTCTGGACAGAGGCCTATTTATATGCTACTGGGTAAACGGTCACAATGGTTGGCTGTTAACAGTTGTGACCGTTTAACGGCAACGGTTAACAGACGATCGTTGGATCTCAACGGCCAAATCCTAACAACTCTTAACGGGTGCGGGTCGAATCCAAATAGCTGAACCCAATAGAGGTAATCCAAATCCAATAGCACCAAAAAATCAAAGGCTACTCAGCTCCTCGCGACGATGCATACGTGCAAAGTGCCAAGTGCGCCACTAAAGCGCCCAATGCGCCCTAAACGCCCATTCGCCCTCGCACACGTGCGTGCGCGTCCGGGCGGTGCGTAGCACCACCCGTGGTGCTCAAGGTTTCTCCTCTTTTTACATAAGCAATGACATGGAACAAACAATCCTATATAAACTCACATCCTGACAACACTCTAGCCAATGTGGGACTATTTTTCTTCTTTCCTTTTTGTTCCCTTTACTATATACTCTTCTTTGAAACCATTTTCCATTCACCTAATTCATTTATTTTTGAACTAGTGAATTGGCTCAAAGATTCAAGTTCAAATATACATAAATTCAACAATTCCCCACATGAATGAAAATTACTTAGACTCTAATACAACTAAACAGAGAGTATAACAGAAAGTTACCGCATCGGGAGAGGTGGCTTTTGGCTTTGAACCTTCCCTAGTGAAATATTATCGAGTTTACACGCTAACCAGTGGACACGATATTTTTGAACTGTTCAGCTTTTGATGTAAACTAAGACAATAATATTCACATGATTTCTTTCAACTTTAACAGATTTTTTATGTTGTGTCCATTTTGACCCTGAACAATCTGGTAATTCTATGAGTGCTCCAGAGAATTTAGCCTTTATCATTCTCATAGAAGCAGCCCCTTCACACTCATATAGGTAATCTCTTATTAAGAGTATCCTGCCATACTCTACTTGGATTTTCAAGATATAAAGATTATTAAAAACTTAGCTTATCCTTACACATTGCAGATTAATAACTATTTTACTATAGAAATGAGATAGGAATTATTTTCTTAGTGATTCTAACGAGTTCCCCCACAATTCGGTTGTCCCTTTGAACCTAAATCTTGGGATCTCCAGCCAGCTAGGTAGGGTTGTTATTATGGAGTTACTCTATTTAATAAGCTGTAATCCCATTCCCCTCGATAACTTATATACTTGATCTCTGGTCAAGCATTTTGTTAATGGATCTGCAATATTATCTTTTGAATTTATATAATCAAGAGATATTATTCCGTTTGTAAGCAGTTGTCTTACAGTATCATGTCTACGACGTATATGTCGTGACTTTCCATTATACAATACATTTTGTGCCCTTCCAATTGTTGATTGATTATCGCAATGGATGCAAATTACTGACACAGGTTTAGGCCATATTGAAATATCTTCTAAAAAGTTTCGAAGTCATTCTGCTTCTTCTCCAGCTTTATCTAAAGCGATAAACTCAGATTCCATTGTGGATCTAACGATACACGTTTGTTTTGAAGATTTCCAAGAGATAGCTGCACCTCTAACAGTAAATACATGTCCACTTGTGGATTTGATGTCTTTAGAATTTGTAGTCCAGTTAGCATCAGTATATCATTCTATCACTGTTGGATATCTAGTATAATGCAACCCATATTTAGTAGCGTACCTCAAATATTTGAGTACTCTAACTATTGCTTTCCACTGGTTCTCCCCTAGATTACTTGTAAACCTACTCAGTTTGCTTACTGAGTATGCAATATCAGGTCTTGTGCAGTTCATTAAATACACAAGACTGCCAATGATCTGAGAATATTCTACTTGAGATATATTAGCACATATATTATTTGTAAGATGTACACTCATATCTACAGGTGTCCTAGCTATATCATTATTTTCCTTGTCAAATTTTTCGAGTATCTACTCGATATAATGTGACTGGG
Organism: Dracaena cambodiana; assembly: GCA_036321105.1. NCBI lineage: Eukaryota > Viridiplantae > Streptophyta > Magnoliopsida > Asparagales > Asparagaceae > Dracaena > Dracaena cambodiana. The sequence continues at coordinate 18,676,358 of JAYEPQ010000010.1, forward strand.
ATAAGGTATATCCATCAGATTTCCTAGAGATTTTAACTCCAAGAATAATATCTGCAATACCTAAGTCTTTCATGTCAAATTTATGTGTTAACATGATTTTTACCTTTTTAATTAGAGCTACCGTGCTGCCGGTGATAATCATGTCATCCACATATAAATATACAATGACATAGTTGTGCATATCACCTTTTACATATACACATTTATATCATTCATTATAACGAAATCTATTTGACAACATAACTTGGTCAAATTTTTCATGCCATTGTTTATATGCATGTTTAAGTCCATAAAATGACTTAACAAGTCTGCACACCTTCTTCTCTTTATCTGCAACTACAAACCCTTCAGGTTATTCCATGTAAATTTCTTCATCTAATTCACCATTTAAAAATACTGTTTTTACATCCATTTGATGAAGTTCAAGGTTATATAATGCAACAAAAATAATTATTAATCTTATAGATGTTATTCTTGTTACAGATGAATATGTATCAAAATAATCAACACCTTCTTTTTGTCTATAGTCTTTTACTACAAGTCTCGTTTTGTATTTCTCTATAGACCCATCAGATTTTATCTTTCTCTTAAAAATCCATTTATAACCTAATGGTTTATTTCCTGGAGGAAGATCCACAAGTTCCTAGGTGATTTTGAATAATTGATTCAATTTCACTATTTACAGCTTCTTTCCAAAAAGGAGTTTCAGGTGTAGACATAAACTCTTTATAAGTTTGAGATTCCTTTTCTAATATATATGTTAGAAAATCCGGACCAAACGATTTATTAACCCTGGCCCTTTTGCTCCGTCTACATTCATCCTCATTAGTTTTATTTCTAGAATCAGATTTTGTTTCTCTTATAACTTCATCACAAGTCCTTTTAGGGGAACTTGGTTAATATTCTTTACTAGGAAAAATATTCTCAAAGAATACTGCATTCCTAGATTCAATAATAGAGTACTTATATATTTCTGGATGATCTGATTTGAAAACAAAGAAACGATAAGCACTGCTATTATGTGCATATCCAATGATTATGCAATCAATAGTTTTAGGTCAAATTTTAGTCCTTTTAGGAGTAGGAATTGCATTTGCAAGATACCCCCACACTCTTAAGAATTTATAGCTAGGTGCTCGACCTGTCCATAATTTATAAGGTGTTTTATCTAGTTTCTTTGCGGTATTTTGTTGAGAATATGATTGGCAGAAAGCAAAGCTTCCCCCCACATGTTCTGAGGTAAAGCAGAACTTATTAACATAGTATTCATCATTTTCTTTAATGTTCTGTTCTTATGCTCAGCAATTCCATTTTGCTGAGGTATGTAAGGAGCAGTTGTTTGATGTATAATATCATATTCTGCACAAGTTTGTGCAAATGGTGACTCATATTCACCACCTCTATCACTTCTTAGCATTTTTATCGTTTTGCTAAGTTGATTCTCAACTTCATTTTTATATTGTATAAACATTTCAATTACCTTTTTTTTTGTTCTCATTAGATATACATAACAATATCTAGTGCAATCATCTATAAAAGTAATAAAGTATTTCTTTCCACCTCTACTTTGAACAAGTTTTAAATCACAAACATCTGTATGAATTAATTCTAAAGGTTCAGTACTACGTTCTATAGAATGAAATAGAAGTTTAACTATTTTTGATTCAACACATGTTTCACATTATCATCAAAATTTATATTAAAATTAGGCAACATATTTAAATTTATTAATCTTTGCAAAGTATAATAATTTATATGTCCTAATCTACCATACCAAATATGAGGTGAGTCAATCATATAAGCAGAAGAATCAACTTTATTATTAACTTTAGGGGCAATGGTCATTACATTTATTTTAAACAGACCATTTGTCATATACCCCTTGCCTACATATACACCATTTTTTATAAGTACAAACTTATCAGACTCAATACAAGCCTAAACCCTTTCTTACTCAAAACTGATCCTGAAACCAGATTCTTGCAGACATCTAGTACATGAAGTACATCAGTAAGAGTAAGTTCTTTTCCCGAAGTCATCTTTAGTACAATGTTTTCTCATCCTTCAACTTTAGAGGTTGCAGAGTTACCCATGTAGAGTAGTTCTCCTTCTACATGTTCATATGTAAAGAACATCCGCTTGTTGGCGCAGATGTGACGAGTGACCCCAGTATCCACCCACCATTCTTTAGAATTGTCACCAATTAGGTTAACTTCTTAGATAATAGATGTACAGTTTACATCTATATTTGCACAAAGATTTTCTTCTTCGGTCAAATTTGCATTAGGATACTTCTTCTTCTTCTTTGAAGAATCTTGTGCCTTGCACACACGGCAGTCCTTTGCACGATGTCCAGGCTTGTCGCAGTTGTAGCACTTGCCATTGAATCTCTTCAAGTTACCACTTTTAGAGTCTTCACCATTGTGCTTTTACTTCCTATCATTAGACTTATTGGAATTTTCCATAACGTTAACTTTAGAAACATTGTATGGATTTCCAATTTTCTTTTCAGAAAGACGGTTATCGTTTATACTTTAGGTAATAGTTGAATTCTATCTAAGATGATGACAATTTTTCAATAATTGCAGCCACTTGAAATGATTCAATAATAGTCATACCTTCAGCATGAATTTCATGACTGGTCACTTGAAGATTTTGTACTTGGTTGATTACATTTTTAGAATCAACCATTTTATAATCCAGAAACTTACTAACTACATATTTCTTAGAGCCGGCATCTTCTATATTATATTTCTTGTCTAAAGACTCCCAAAGTTCTTTAGCAGTAGCAATTGAACTATATACATTATATAGTATATTGTCCAATCCATTGAGGATATAATTCTTACTCAAGAAGTCAGCATGTTTCCACGCATCAACCGTCTTCACTGACTGTTAATCATCTTCAATAAGAGTCGGCACAGTCTCCTTCAAGTACTTGGCCAAATTTAGTGTAGTGAGATAGAACAATATTTTCTGTTGCCATCTCTTAAAATCTGAGGCACTGAATTTCTCTGGTTTCTCATACTGGCTTGAAGGCACAGTTGGAGTAACCATAACAGGAGTTACCACAGTGGACATATCAGATGCAATGACCATCTACAGATATAAAATTTTATATATCTTAATATTTGTAACAAATTTTAATCTTTCTAATAAAAATTGAAAATCAATTCTTACTGTAAATCACAATATCATATAAAATCTCTTTAATAAATCTATCTATTCTCTACACAGAAAGTAATTATCTTTTTCCAGAAGCAACTAAATTTAGATATAAAATAACAAGTGATTGAACACTATTATGACAAAGTTCTAATTAATTGCACAACAGTATCCTAAATTAATCTAAAACAAATTTAATCGTTTTAAGACTGTTAGTCAATTTGCTGATGTTTTAAATTAATATGGACAGACTTACTACTGTTATTAATTAACAGACTTGTTGTATATTTCAATCATAAATAAAGTTGGATAATATTAAAGAAGAAGTACGAATTTGTATAATAGCAGTAGTCTCTATTTTCCAGATTTGAATCTTATTACTTACTGTTGTTTACAGGAATTTAATTAAACTGAAATTGGTTATCTAGTTTATTATCCTAAGAAAGAAACAGTATAAAAGAATTACTGAATTAGAACACTTTACTAATTGAAGGATGAACGAATGTTGAAGACTGATGCAGATACGATGAAAACAGGAAGATGATCGAGGCTACTATTGGACACTATCTCCTTAAAACCGATTCGCCCTCTACCACTTGCTTCTGGATAATAATGGGCGTCAGTCTTTCTGTCTGTAGAAGAAAGGAGAAGAAAAGAAAATTTTTTATATTTTGAAAGGTCTGGACAGAGGCCTATTTATGGACAGAGGCCTATTTATAGGCTACTGGTAAACGGTCACAACGGCCTCGCCCTCGCACACGCGCGTGCGTAGCAGCATCTGTGGTGCTCAAGGTTTCTCCTCTTTTTACATAAGCAATGACATGAAACAAACAATCATATATAAACCAACATCCTAACAACACTCTAACCAATGTGGGACTATTTTTCTTCTTTCATTTTTGTTCCTTTTGCTATATACTCCTTTTTAAAACCATTTTCTATTCACCTAATTCATTTATTTTTAAACTAGTGAATTGGCTCAAAAATTCAAGTTCAAATATACATGAATTCAACAGCTTTATCTTGTCAAAACGCTTCATGATGATGATTGATAACTGAATCTTTCCTCAATTTTAGTTTTGATTCGAACTCCACCAAGAAAACATTAATTCACCCTGTTGTTCTGTCGCAAAACGTCTGACTTCAGCTTCACATCTTCATGCCGATGCCACAAGTTGAGTTTGCTACAAGTTGAATATGGCATCGAAGAAGCCATCCAAACAGTATAGTCATCACACGTCCAACAAGTCATAGTAAAGAAACTTCAAGGGTTCATGGCCACAGGCAAGTGAACTTCACGAATTAACGTCTTCACATACAGCTAGAAACAATAACAATCTACACAAAATAAAGCAGGAAGGAGCCATCCAAAACATTTGGTGCTCATTAATCATGCACAACAAAAGCGCATGCCCCAGATAACTATAGAGAACAATTGAATTGTTCCTGCTAACTACCAAGTACAAACAGATTCAGGTCCTACAGAGAGAGAGCTTCACTTCATAAAATAAAATTTCAAATGGAAATCAAGAAAACAAGTTTTGAACAAACACATGAAGTTTAATAATCCATAAATTATCAAAAGAAAACACAATTTCAGCTAAAATAAAAGTCTGATACACAAGAAAGCAAAGCTACTGCATAATAATTTCGTACATCAGCTCTGTTGAAAAGCTTTTGCAACTCCTGTGGGAACGCTGGGAATGCAGAAGGAGCAGCATGTGCATTGTGTGCAGCACTCTCTATTGAATATGTAGATGCTTGTGAATAAGCACCACCATAACCTTGACTCTGTGCTGCATATGCTGCCATATGCAGGTGGCTGTCTATAACCTTGCTGAGACCCCCAGATTCGTAACCCGAAGACAGTTTGATGCAGGACGGAAGTAAAATTAGGATTAAAATTTGAGAATTAGGATTTTTTGGAGATATTAGGAAAAACAAGAAGAACTTACAGGGTTTGAAAATCCACCTAGGCGAATCCACGCCTACACTCTATGAATCCACGAGGAAAGATTTTACTCAACAAAATCCACACCAGAAATTTCTCAAAATTTTCAAATCTTATTCATCTTTCAATTCTCCATACAAAGACTATATATATATATATATATATATATATATATATATATATATATATATATATAGGAAAACCCCCAACAAACCAAATCATAATAAAATCCAAAATCCTAATAAATCATAATTCTAATAAAATTAAAATCCAGTCAAAATATTCTAAATCCTAACAAGATCCAAATCTAATCAAATCTACTCAAATATATTCCCAATTCAAATCTGATCTCCATCAATTCTCCCCAGCTTCAAAATATTTATCCCCGATGAATGCGGAAATAAGTAATAATAAGCACATCCGAATTGAACTGATTGACATCTACGAAGTATCAAATTAGGCCATGGTAGTGGTCGAGAAACTATAGCTCGTGCATCACATCTGAACAAAAGCGGTGAAGAGAAAACTGGCTTATTTAGTTAACTTGTGTCAAAGCACGGTAGATCTGGAAAGACACATGTAATAGAAGTAGTCGAATATGGATCCCGTAAAATATCTAGGTCATAGGTAGTAGAAGCAATTTTTATCGAAACTCCATAAAAATCTAAGTATGGAACGTATAATTTCTTCACAATTTTTGGAAGTAACCTCTCAAGGGGAAGCAAAACTCTCACTTCATTATTAAGTAAAAATTCCTGCAAAACATTATGTGAATATACAACAAATTTATACTCATCATTGCAAATTGCTATCTGTCTAGAGATCTCATCATGTATAACATGCATATCAGGTAAATACAATGCAACAGACTCAAGTGGTACAACTCCAAAAAATAGATATGTTGATTTTTTAAGATGGCATATATCAATCACCGCAAATAATATAACGTCACTACACTGTATGGAAACTTGATGAATCTCGAAAGGAAACTCCAAATAATCGCTAGAAAATAAAATATTAGGAGTAATCTGCCAAGATATGGGAAGAATACTTAAAGACATACTGGTAGTAATATTAGTGTCAATTATTTCATACTCGGACTCTTCATCTATACTTGACTTCAAAATTGAACATCTAATATCATGTGGGGGTACACTAGACTCTACTAAAATATTCTGAGTATCAGTAGTACTCTTTACAGTAACATAGATTTCAATAGGAATATGAATCTCAGTTGGTGCATGTATATTAGATTTTGTGCCTCATTAATAATATCATTATTAACTATAAAAGGAATAGTAGTATCGACAATAAGAATAGACATATTTGATTCCAATTATGATTCAACTACAGTACTTTCCTTAAAAATATAAATCTTAATAACTCCTGAATCATCAACATGATTAGTAGACATGATATCTATGGGCTTACTCTTGAGGGGACACTCATAATTATAATGCCAAGATATGCAACACTTAGAACACTTAATCATGGTACATTGAAAGACAGAGTATTCATATTTGTCGTATTTAGGGCAATGTATTCTGACTTTTAGAGTGAATCTACTTTCCAATTTATCTAAAAGACGAGTAATATAATATGTATGAAGATACTGTACAATAAGAATATCTTTCATCTCTTCCCATGAGTTTATAGGATTCCTATAACATTGCTCACAATCTATTTCTACTGATATCCAAAAATTTTTAGTTTGTTCTACTAATCGTCTCCTAGCAAATTGAAATTTACGTTTGCTAAACATTTCATATCAATCAAAATAACATTTCATATTCACTAACCAATCAATAAAGTCGTGAGTAGAGAAATAACCATCAAATACATGATTTTTATACCGAAACTTTTCATCTATTATTTCTCTAGCAGTACACAAATTATATGTATAATTAGGCCTCTTTGACTCTACATAATGACTAGATCATGTTATAAAGTGTAACATATTTATAATCTAAAATGGATCATGCAATATTAATCAACCAAATATGCAAATAATTATGAGATCACTAGAGAAAATCAATTAACCATTATGTTAACAAATTATTGCAATCCCCTAATATTTACAAAGAATTTAGTAATTGAAATTTCAGTTCATGTTAGGTATCACCTGAAGGGGTTAGTAGTTCACTCCCAACTGTAAAATTCTATAAAGTTCTTCAAAAGATTACTCGCAATTTAGCTCTGATAATTATGTATGAAAGTTTTGAAATAGTTGTAATCGGAGCCAGGTGTGATTAGAAGAACACTGCTTCAAAAACCTCTTGAATTGGAATCCAAACGGCTTCAAATCACCACTTTTTCCTTCACTGCTGTACTGGTTGCGGTGGTTGCTACTGCCACTGCTATTCTGCTGCCGTTGTTCTGCTGCTGCTGCTGTTCTACTGCCACTGTTCTGCTGCTATTACTGTTCTACTGCCGCTGTTCTACTGCCACTGTTCTACTGCCACTGTTCTGCTGTTGCTGCTATTCTACTGCCGCTGTTCTGCTGTTGCTACCGTTCTGCTATTGTTGTTGCGTTCTGTTGCTACTGCTGCTGTCCAGCTATTGTTGTTGTTCGACTGCTGCTACTGCTATTCTGCTGTTGTTGTTGCTATTTTACTGTTGCTGATGATGATGTTGCAGTGGTTTTGCCGGAGAAGAGAGAGTAGGGTGGACCCGGAGAATGTGATGAGGGAGAAGAAGAAGATGCAAAAGAGGAGATATGGTCGGGGAAAAAAGGGTTTAACTTGAGGTAGTTTGGGTTGGATTTGTTCTGGCGGAGAGGTTGTTCATGTGGGGAGTTTGGGTTGAGTTGGGGAAAAATGGATTGGGGGAAAGAAGATAGGAGAAAGAAAGTGTTTTTTTTGTCTTTATTTCACAGATCTGATCTGTCTTTTTTTTTGTCACAGATCTGATTTGTTTTTTTTAGAACTGAACTTTTTTTTTCAAAAAAAATAAAATAGAAAGCTAAAAAAAATTAAAAAGAAGATGGAAGTGGAAGGAAGAAGATGGTGATGGAGAAGAAAATCTAAACTCTGATACCAAGTTTGACGCAGGACGGAAGCGAAATTAGGGTTAGGGCTTGAGAATTATGGTTTTTTAGAGAAATTGGGGAAGAACAGGAAGAAGTTATAGGGTTTGGAAATCCGCTCAGGCAAATCTATGCCTACTCTCCACTCTCCACGAGAAAAGATCTTTCAGTGAAATCCACGCTAGAAATTTCTCAAAATTTTCAAATATTATTTATCTTTGAATTCTCTATACAAAGCATATATATATATATATATATATATATATATATATATATATATATATATATATATATATATGAAAAAAATGGAAATGAGCTGATAGCTCATGCAAGTTACCTGAGCTGCAGTTCATTTCAACTATTTCCAATAATCTTTTTTAAAAAAAAAATCTTTTGAATTATGATTTAGACTCCCTAAGGTTCACTCATACTCAATTTCTTGGGTTTTAGTTTTGATTTGGTTCTCCATCAAGTTAACACAAAATTAAAAGTTTTCAATGAACAAAATATTTTATATGCACTTGATGAAAGGGTAAATAAATTCTAAAATTTATGAAATTTAATCCGAAACAAGTTAAGGAAAATAGAGATAGTAATTGTTAAAAAAATTGAAGAAAAATCATTGAATTATTATACTTTTGCCGCTAGCTCACGTAACTTTTCCTGAGTTGGCGGCTCACCTACAGTAATTTATATATATATATATATATATATATATATATATATATATATATATATATATATATATATATATATATATATATATATATATATATATATATATATATAGTAAAACCGTAACAAACCAAATCCTAATAAAATCATAATTCAATTAAAATATTCTAAAATCCTAATAAGATCCAAATCTAATCAAATCTATTTCCAAATTAAATCTGATCTCCATCTCAATGGCACTAAAGGATCATTTTTGTTGGTGGTGGCTGCCCGTATCCTGATTGAACATATCCCACTTGACTGGTTGAGGAAGTCGAGCAGGAGACTTTTGACTCTGAGGAGGTTGACCACAAGTATCTGGAGTCAATGAAGGTGATGCACGTGCCCACCAACAGGGACCTGGCTTCCATATCGAGTGATAAAACGCTGGAGAAAAATAGTTTTGCATTCTGAGGTGTTATAAAATGGTACAATAACTATTCTTTTATAACTGAAAGAGGCAAACATAAAAGAAAAATATAAGAGAATATATAATTTGATCCTAATTATATTAAATGCTCAATTAGCATAATCAACCTAATTAGGAATATTTGACAAATATACTAATTTAGAAAAATATTATGAAATTTGCTAATAAATTAGAGAATTTGTGAGATTTGTGAAATATCATAATTTAGAAAGATATCCTAGAATATCGAGATTGAGACGAATAGCTTGTTACAATTAGAATTTGTATTGAAATTCCTTTGATATGATAATATTCAGTTGTATTTCTAATAAATACTATCGGTTCTTGTTCTTGTGGTAAGTAAATATTATTTTCCTACTGAACTCGGATAATTCATCATCTTCAACTTGTATCTAATAGCTCTCACCAATAGTCTCCACAGAAACTGGTAGTGTCTTCTTCGAAATGGTGAAAATGGTCCCCATCCCTCACTACAATCTTCTTCTTCTAGACTTTTGTAATGAGCTTGATCATTGAATCACAGTCGATGCAC